>CM050199.1:19297500-19312500 GCA_027475355.1 Coilia nasus
ATTGCCTCTCGATGAACAATTACGTCTGCCATTTGGTCCCGATCATGCCGCCGTAATTCTGGCCATCCCACCTCACCTCCCTCCCCCTCCACGTTCCCCCAAGAAAGTGCTGGAACTCGTCTGTAATTATCTGCCGTAATCCCCTTATTATCCGTTGAGTTATGCACCCCCTGCTACTCTCGTTTTTTTTCCCCACCCTCACTCCATCTTGCGCTCTTGGGTTTCGTTACTCCGTGGCAGGCAGACACCCCCCACCCCCCGACCTCTCCGCACCCCAACACTTGGCGAGGTGTGCAGGTTCAGGTCCCCTTCCAAACATGGAAAGGTGTCAGCACCAATTTGTAGTTCAGTTCCAAAAGGGTAGAGAATGTCCTTCCCATGGTTTTCTAACCCCATCACATGACATGTAGCATCTTTTGTCTGTCTACGTTCTTTTTTTCCATTTCCATTTTTATCATTTTATCGTTTTTATTATTTTTTTTTTTTGTCTGCTATACTGTCCAAGAATATTTTATTTTCAGGTTACTTACTGGTTTCAGCACTTTTTTTTATTCTGTCATCTTTTCTGATAACAATTCTGATAACTGCTGCCAGCCAGCAGGGAGACGTGTGTATGTGCGCACGTGTGTGTGTGTGTGTGTGTGTGAGTGTGTGTGTGTGTGTGTGTGTGTGTGTGTGTGTGTGTGTGTGTGTGCGCGTGTGCGTGTGCGTGTGCGTGTGCGTGTGCGTGTGTGCATACTGTATGTGTGCGTGTGCATGTGTGCGTGTGCGTGTGCGTGTGCGTGTGCGTGTGCGCGTGCGCGTGCGTGTGCGTGCGCGTGCGTGCGTGCGTGTGCGTGGGAAGGATGGATGGATGGTACCAAAGGAGTTGAACTGCTGGAGGACAACACATTTGCTTATTAACCAGACTGGCACATTGGCTGCGTGGGATTGTGCGCTGCAGGCAGTTAGCCATCTGACATCTCCATGCACATGTTTCATCAGCCATGGCTTTGGGCTACAGCGCTGTCATCTCATCCTCACCAGAGCGGCTGTCAGACGCCCGTCACACTGGCTCTGGGTCTCCAGCGGCCTCGCTTGTTAACCTGCGGCGTCTCCCGTCTGAAGGCAGTCTAGTGAACGGGAGAGGCCATCTTGTACCCCCATTACGGACCCCCACACACGCTTAGACATACAGTCATGCACAAGCACATAATCACTCAAACACACACAATCACTCAAACACACACGCAGTCACGCACACACACACACACACACACACACACCCTCTCCCTCCTCGACCCAAGCTTGCACCCAGTGTTAGTTTTTAAAGACGGCCTTTGACTGCAGGCCCCTGCCCCTGATTGCACATTGGCCCCTGGCAGAGTCTCCAGAGCTTACTCCTTTTAACAAACGAACGCATCGACAAAACGTCCAATTCCTGACAGTTGGCAAAACATTCTCAGTGTATGTGATCAAAAGTGGTCACTTTAAAAAAAAAAAAAAAAAAAAAATTATTAAGCATTTTGTTTGCACAAAAACACGAAACAACCCAATGCCAGGGTACATACAGAAGCGCACTAAAAACAACAAAAAGAATGTATTCAGGATGGGCAGTAGTAGCATGGCAGTGGTGTCTACAGGTGATGATACAGGGGGCAACTTTTTCAGCAATGTTGCTGGGCAACAACATGATTGGCTCCTAATTTTCAGATGGGATGATCACCAAAAGTTGGCTGCTGCAGATCTAAGTTCACCTGATAAAAACGCTACCTAATATGAGTGTTACAGTGTTCGTATTGTTGCCCAGCAGCATTGCTCGAAAAGTTGGCCAGTGTATCATCACCTTAAGAGTTCACTTTTGCTGTGTAATACTGCGAACGAATGAAAGCCTAAACTTGCCAAGATCCACGTCATCTCAGAAGTTGAAACAAAACAAACAACAAAAAAATAAAACAACTGGGTCAACTGCGGCACACGCTGTTGCATAGCAACAGAGAATCTTCTGGTCAGGTGGTGATTTGGATTTGCCGGACAGGGTGGGATTAGCATAGACTTATGTCACGTACTGTAGGGAGGACTCACCAAAAGTTTTCACCAACAACAAAGAGTTGATTTTCAGCCATTTTGTAAATGATGAGACCGTAGCAGTTGTGTCTTCCATATGGGAACTCGTGCTTGCCCAGGATGTTGTCACGGACTGCATGGTTAGCACATTAATCATATAGGGGTAGAAGTGGGCCAGTGTGCCATTTGTTGATCTCTGTTTGCCTGTGTGTGTGTGTGTGTGTGTGTGTGTGTGTGTGCGTGTGCGTGCGTGCGTGCGTGCGTGCATGTTCGCGTGTTTGCATGTGTCTGAGTGCACGTGTGTGTGTATGTGTTTCTGTGGGTGTGTGCATGTGTCTGAGTGCACGTGTGTGTGTATGTGTTTCTGTGGGTGTGTGCATGACTCATCCATGACCAAATCTGTCTTTGTCTGTCCCTGCTCTGTTGCCTATGTTACCTGCTGTTGCCCATTATGCTCTACACTGTCGTAGCCATGAGAATCATGTTGCTGTCACCATAGCACAGGTTACCTGCAGACAGGATGAGGTTCTGTCTCATGTTATAGCTGCTTCTCACAGCCAGGTTACAGCCAAGGCGTGTGTGTGTGTGTGTGTGTGTGTGTGTGTGTGTGTGTGTGTGTGTGTGTGTGTGTGTGGATTGCCTCAATCGTTTTATTTGTATCTGGTTTTATTGGTCAGCATGCCTTGACCTTGGACCTCAATGTTGTGTTTTGTTTACATCATTTTGTTTTCTGTGAAAAGGCAGAACTTCGGTCTCTTATATGGATCAGTCAACAGTTCAGTCTTATATGAATCGTCATTTATTATACAGTACAGCAGTCAGGTCCGGTCAAAACAATTTGTTCATTTCTAATAAGTCAAGAGGCATTCTGTGAGTAATATTCCTGCACAACCCCACTCAGAAAGTTTTATCATTAATCATCCCTCCACTTTATTCATATACTTCAACTGTTTAACTGCAGGCTATCAACACTGAATTCATTCTAAGAGAGAGATGTGGAAAACAACATTATAAAATTATATCTCAGGCCTTGAGCCTGAAGCCAAATCACACCTTTACCAACCCCACTCTTACTGTACCTGCATCATGTTAGTTAAGTAGCATTTTGCCTTCTTTTTTCTTGAGCAGTGTGCAGAACTAAAGGAATTGATTGGCTGACTCATCCACCATGCCAAAGGCTTAAACTCTTCATCTAGGCTATTATACAGCCCTGCTAAAGTCTTCTTCTGTGAGATTGTGGAGTTGAAAGGAGGGGAAGGACAGACGTGCTTGCAAGACAGAGAAGTCTAACGTCTCCTTGGATACCAGGAAACATCTAAAAACATTTGGAAGCACAGAGGGAGGGAAACAGATAGAAGAAAGGAGATAGACCTGTTCAAACTGTGTGTGCTCATGGAAAGCAGAAGAAAGGCTACGAAGCTTGTATTCTCCATCTTTTGAGTCCATCTTTAAATCACCGTGTGGTGCGTTTCTGTGGGTGTCAGAAGAGTTAATATGGAGCCTGTGCAAAAGTCAAGGTTGTGCTCTTGTTATTAACTCTTTTTAAAGAAGTATCTTTAGCTTGTAAAAGATGAGCATTTAAGATTGCCAGCTTTATGTGTGCAGTGGTCCAAGCAGCATAGACTTGGATCACGAATGCCCGGCGTCTAGGCGAGGACCTTCGTCAGGGACCCAAAGAAGCTCCCTGCCAGATGGTGGCCTGCGGAAATATAAAGCAGCTCGTCACCTCGCCGGCCATTACTTCCACATTAGTGCCACGTTGCAGAGCCATCCGTCTGCCCGCTCGCGGCCAAGATCTATCCACTCCCACACGAGCACGCAGGACAATGGCGGCAAATAATGGAGCCTTTCAGATGTGAAACACGCTCGGTCCTCATGTCTAGTCCGTCCATATTTGCTGTCTCCACTCAGACTTAAAAAAAGAAAAAAAATATGATCGAGATGGTAATGGCTTGTTGTACGCGCATAATGTGTTGAGTGTTGAGGGTCATAGACGTACAGCATACGGGAGAAGAAAGTATGATGAATAAGCAAAAGAGGGTGCATGTTATTATCGAGGCCTCCGACGAATGCTCGACAGCATTTAGCATCTTTGCATGTACACAGATACTGTACGTGCCAGCTTCTCTTTTTGTGTGGTATTGTTCCTGTTTGCAGATAAAGTCTGACATGCACACCTAAACACACATATAGACACACACGCTTATCACTCACACCACACACACTCATCACACACACACACACACGCACACGCAAACTCAGTCACGCGGCTCACTCCCCTCCGTCTGTGGTCGACTAATTGGATAGAAGTGCTGCTGAGTCGAGCACTTTTGTCTGCAAGGCTAAGGTGCAGCGCTGGCGGAGCTGCCTGGGTGATCAATCACCCTTCTCTGCTCTTCCCTTCCCTTCCCTCCCCTTCCCCTGTAAGTGTTCAGGTCCGCACTAACCCTGCTCCACTCGAACGGAATAACCCGTCTGCCTGTCCTCTCTCGCCCCAAAGTCACGCCTCGCCTCATCAGTCCTCTCAGCCTTGGAATGGGGCCCGTCGTGTAAAGGGTGGGCAAGACGGACTGAAGTTTATATTTTATCTTTTCCCTTCTCAGCAGTAAAAGAAACTATTTTATTGGAAAAAAATACAGTTATAAAATGAAGAGAGATTGAGCTATGAAAACTTTTTTTATTAGCGTTATAAATAAGAAGCATGACTTGGTATTGGTAGAGTTTTGCTGAATAAAGAGTTTAAATAAATCAATTACAAGGGCAACTGTAGAGCTTAGACATCAGACCTGGCCTTATGTTGTATCTGAGGATTACAAAAAAATAAATTAGAGAATAAAACAGAGCTTGCGTGATCTGTGTGTCTGATCTGTTGCAGAATATTCCGCGTTCAATGAGCTATTGCTTTGAGCTTTTTTCATACCATATTTTATGTTTTACCATTAGTTGCTTCATATGAACCACCATTTTAAGCCATTTTAATTTTTAAAAGTACTTATTGGCTACCCACCACCTGCTGACCGTAGTTTATGCAGTCAATACATCAATGTGCAGTATACAGTATAGTATTCATCATTGTGTAGTATAAATTGTTATTTAAATCGTCATTTTCTATTGTCATCTTGGAATTCTACAAAATCAGACCACAAGTAACTTACTTCATGGTTGGTACTAACAGCATTGCAGAACTTATGCTGTGAAATTATGTAATGTCATTGACAGCTACAGTACTGTCAAACAGCTTACCCCTCTCTCACACAAATGCGGCTTTTATCCAAATTATAACTTAAGTCCTTGCTACAAAATAAGCACGCATAAATAAACACTCCATTCACATTCATTAGCTTTCTTTCTTAAAATACTAGAATTGGTTGGCCTGAGCACATGCAAGGAGAGTGCTTTTGAGTTCATCCACATACTCATACATAAATGTAACTTTTCTAGATTGTTTTTTTTTTTAGTTGTGCAGAAAATGGAGCGAAAATGTTTCAAGAAACGTTGGCAATAAAGGAAGTAACGAGTGTGCGGCTATAATCTTTTTCAGGAATAACCAAAATACACTTATTTCCTTCCCTGTGCAGGTTCATCCAGGAGGTGGAGCAGAACATGGGCCCGGGCCAGGCCAAGCAGTGCCAGCTCCGCACCTTCCTCACCTACTACATCAACGACCTCTTCCTCAACCAGGTGCGCACCGAGATCAACAAGGAGATCGAGACCGTCACCAAGGTAGCCGACCCGCTCAAGATCCTCGCCAGCGCTGACACCATGAAGCTCCTGGGAGTCCAGCGGCCTGTTCTGCAGGTAATGCGCGCGCACACACACGCACACACACAGACACACACACGTCACACACACAGACACACACACGTCTCTGACTTTAAATGAATGGCTTTGTGTTCCTAGTTTGATGATGATGATATTTATTTATTTGTCTATGCGGAAACCTGTTTTATGCCATACGGTACATCTGATACAGTTACTAGACAAAGAAAAAGACACTAGACAAAACAAGACAGACCGCTCACCACTAGACAGGACAGGATAGATTGTTTTCAAAGTCAGAGTGAACTTTATCATTTGAATCATCTAGAAGTATACAGCAACACAAAATGGTGATGCAAGCAATTACCAGTTTATAAAAAAAAACATTACTAGCAGTTATATAATCCAGGTGCAGTGTGTGTTGGACCATCACTTGCTTAGTTTTTTTTTCAAATAGTAGTCTTCAGAAAGACTTACCATATTTTAGTGAGGTGTTGAATGTTCACAGAGCTCCAAATTGTAGAAGCAAATTAGCTTTATGGGTTCTCGAGTGTCTTGACAGCCATGACCCAGAGGTGGGTAATTTGGCTTCGGAGAGGTCAGACTACACCACGAATTTCTTCCAGCCATTCACAGCACCAGCTAATGAGTACAGCTCTTCAGTCAGAATCAGTGAAATCACCTGTCATATGGACAGTCACAACCAATACATGGCAGAAGTCAGTACTCAATAACCAGCTTTCCATCCAGCTTTGTAAATGCACATTTTGGTTATTCCAATAAGGAATCCTCACTTGGATACACTTCAAATGCGCATTAATCTTCACCGTCCAAAGCGGCCAAAGATGGGCGTCTTGTTAAGTCGTTCTAAAGTCTTGTTAAAATGTGCCCAAATGATGCCAATCAGTCATTTGATTGGAAACCAGTCTTATGAAGGCATGGCTACGCACAGGGCTGATAGTATTCCGGCACAGTGCCTTATTTTAGGCCAGGCGGTTTTTGTTTGTGAGAACATTTAATAGGAAAAGCTTGTTAATGCTGGCATGTTGTTATGTTTGAGTTGCCCAGAGAGGTCTAATAAGAGGAACCCACCTTTTGCTCTCAACCAAAGAAACATTAGGCTAACATCATGCTAACATTACACTTCAGTTGTTAGTCAGGTTTATCAAATCTTAATCAAAAAAGTAGTTATTGCAAAAGTCCAGGCTTAGGATTTTTATTTTTTGTACTATCAGCCCTGTACCCTTGTACCTCTGGCCAGGACTAGTCTTACACTAGATCACTACTGAGGGTAACATCTCTCCCTTAGGGTTCTCACTCACACCTCCCCCAACACACTGGGAGTGACAATAATGGCCACCCTCTCTCCTATCTCGCTGCATCATAATTGAAGCCAAAATTGTGGCTGATCTTCCCTGACCCCAACACGTTGCACTTAAAGTGACAGTTGGGTAATGTGGTTAATCCGCCCGTTGTGGATCCTTTTTTTCTCCCTCTTAGACAGCTGTCTCAAATGCCACATCCCAGTGCAGCCCCCCCCACTCCCTACTCTTACCCATGCCAACTTCCTGCCACACAGGAAGTAGTCTTATCTTTAGCTACACAGCCTGCTCCTGTGCCACACACCTTTAAGTTCACATTGCCGATGCCGACCATTACTAGAATGGACTTTGCCCGTGCAGATGAATAGTTTGAAAAACAAGTTACCCAGAGTCAGACTTCTGGCAAGCACTTTGTGTTGCATTAGTGAGAGCAAGGAAAGGAACCCTCACTGCCTACATCATCCACGCTTCTCCATCTGTTTTATATTACATTTCTCAGAATGTGCACTCATTGGAGTCGAGCGTCAGAAGCGTCCGATCGGCTTCGTATGCGCTGCCCACAACGCCACATTGTCATGGCGAACCGTGCACTTAGATGTCTCGCCAGGGTCAATTAGTTATTAGCGGAGTCCATCTGCAAGGGCCAGACAGCCATCTCGCTGGGCTCTTGCCACGTCTGGAGGGAGCGTGCTCTTTGCTCTTTGGATTAAAGAGCTGGAAGAAAGCGGACTGGAGGGTTGAGTGTGGCGGTGGAGGTGGCAGTAATGGTGGGGGCCCCCTTTTATCCGAGCACTTAGAGTTGCGACCCAGTTAGAGTTCTGTGTGTGTTTTGTGTGAGTGTGGGATTTACTGTGTCATGCTTGTGTGTCTCTCAATGCGCCATACTCCTATATATTGTTCATTGTTGTGTGTGTATGTGTACGTAAAATGTGTCTGTGTGTATGTGTGTGTGATGTTCGAATGAGTCATTCATGTTTGTGAATATTTGTCTGTGTGTGTGTATGTGTGTTTGATAAGGCCTTTCAACAGAGAACAGTGGCAGTTCATTACAGAAGGCATGCCACCTACAGTCAGCCACCGTTTGTTTACGATTATGACTTAGCCTTAACGAGGGCTGCGGCATCTTGCTAATTACCCTGCTGGGCTAATGAGCGACTCTTCTGGCTAGCAGGGGCTCTATAAAGATGCATCTTTGTTTGGGGCTTTTTTCCCTCTTAATTACCCTAATCAAAAGAGGCCTGCGCAGGCCTCCCGCTAGGAGTGTGCCAGTCACCACTGAAGCCTCGTCTTCGCTTGATCTGCTTCCTGCCTTGCTTTCTCTTTTCTGCTTCCCATTAGTATTTTATTTCCCCTCATATACTTACTCTCCCACTCTTAATTCTTTAGTATGTCAAAGGTCTCTTTTCATCGGCTGTCTTGTTGTCAGTACAGTATAGGGATGTCCCGATCCAGCTTTTTGCACTTCCGATCCGATACCGATATTGTATTTGCACTTCCGAGCCGATACCGATACTGGTGGCCGATACCGATACCGGCCTATCCAACCGAGCATGTATTAAAGTTATTTAGCCTTCTTACTTAGACTCATATTGAAAAGGGTTTTAGTACTCTTGATAACAACTAGCCAGCTGACTTAAGTGAGTTTGAATACACAATGGTTGGTAACAAGAAACTGACCTGTTTATTCAGGGATAAACAGAAAATAGACAACATTAAAAATAACAAACAGGGATGGCATCAGTGGTCAGTAAAAGTGCAAATCAGACTGTAAACTGTATGGAAAAAAAAAGAAAAACACACAAATAACCTGAGTGTAAAATAGTCTATTAACTCAAAAAAAGCAAAACACATAAATAACCTCTGTGTAAAATAGTCTATTAACTCAGCATCAGTACTCTGCTCTTGAGCAGGTGTAAACCAAGGCTTTAAAAACCAGTGCAAATAATATCGTTAACTATTTAAAAACAAAAATGCCCTCTACTCCCCAATCTCCTCCACACGTTTTGCGGACCGGATTTTAGTGAAACCACAGCAAAAAACTGGAATGGATTATTTGAGCGCTGGAAAACCCGGACGCGGACTTTTTTTTTTTTAACTGATCGGATTTTTTCCCGTGCCGCCGCACCGATACCGATACGCATTTTTTTTGCCAATATCGGCGGCCGATCCGATACCGATATTGGATCGGGACAAGCCTAGTACAGTATGTACCCTCTGAAGGTGAATAGATGCCACATACAGTACAGAGCATCTGGTGGATGATGTGTGAAACTTGACAAAAGGCCATGGGGTCGAAACGTTGGCAATAAAGGAAGTAACGTGGAATATGCAGCTATATACCTTTGAGGAATAATTAAATTCACATATTTTCTTCACTCATCTGATATGATGGCATCTCTGTGCGTGATGTCACACATAAAAGGAATAGTCCACTTCCAGACATTCTGAGGCTTTTTATGGATGTTAATGAGTTCAAACGTTGTGTTACAAAAAGACAGAGCTTTGAGCAAGAGATATTTTGCATTTACAAAGAAAATGGCTCGTAATTATTTATAGACTTACTTACCCCTTTTTTTTTTTTAAAGAAAAAGCCCCACAGGTTGGTGTTAACTGCCCAAATGCACGTATTTCTATTCTCATACATTGGTAGAACACTGAGATAACACTGCTTAGCTGGTTCCCTTGACATCACACAGCTAGCTTATGTGGCTGTGTGTACATATGATCACCATGTTTATGACAAATCACTCAAGGTTTACAGCCTTGCCTTGTGTTGAGTGTTGAGGTTCATCTGTGCCATAATGTTTCACATCCATTCTCTGTTTTGTCTGCGTGCTTCCGTTGCATTCAGCACAAAGACACATCCTTTTGTTTTCAGCGTGGCTTTCTGCCAGAGTACAGCCAGCGTGCTCCACTGACAGCTGTGCCTGTGACAAACTTTTTTTCCCCCGGCTCTTTGTCTGGCAGACTCAGCTAAGCGGAGTTAGAGACGGCAGTTGGTGGAGGGTGATGGTGACTGTGTTGGTGGTGGTGGTGGTGGTGGTGGTGGCGGCGATGGCAGGTTTCGGCAGCGGCGGTGGCGGTGGTGGTGGTGGTGGCGGCGAGCGAGTGTGGTGGCGTGTCCTGTGTGTGCCCACATCTGCCAGTGTGCACCTGCGGAGTGGCACTGCACGGCACCTCGACCCCTCCGGTCCCTCTGTTTGGGCTCAGCTCATTAGACAGATATGTGTAATTAAAGCAGCACTCGCTCTCGTTAGCATATAATCACCTGTGCCAGGCCAGCTGCCTGAAAGGAACCGTCGAGCCCTCCCAGTGAGTGTGTGTGTGTGCGTGCGTGTCTATGTCTATGTGTGTGTGTGTGTGTGTGTGTGTGTATATGTCTGTGTGTGTAGGAGGGATAAAGAAAGAGAAAATGGCGGGAGTAGGTGGTGGGTGATCATTTGTGTACATGGCAGTGATTGAGTGAATATGTGAGGCGCAGGAAAGGAGGGAATAGAAAGGACTCAGTGGCTGTTTGGCTCCTGGGGTGAATCGGCTTTTTGTTGGAAATGTTTGTGTGTGTGTGTGTCTGTGTTTGTGTGTTTTCGGTGAATGTTTTTTTTTTGTATTTTTATTTTGTATGCTTGTGGATTGGATGTGATTTTGTGAATGTGTTCCGGTTTGTGTGTGTGTGGGTGGGTCGGTCTGTTTGTCTGTCTGCCTGACGTCTGGCCAACTATCTACTATACACTTTCTGGTGTGTTCAGACTGCGTATGCTGTTTTGCCCACTGGAGACGGTGGTACACCCTGACTCTACACGGCTGGCTGCTGTGGAAGGGAAGAGAGAGATGGGGGGGGGGGTGGGGGGGTTGAAGGGCCTAATCTCGACTGACAGACCACTTGCCTCCTTGCCTGCTTGCCTCCACTTCAGCAGGCCCGTGTCCCTAACCACCCGCGACAACCCTACACACGGAAACACCTTGCTCTGCAGAAACACACCCTAAATTCGCCCTTTGAGTGGCACGGCTATTATCGTCTGGAGTTACCCCGGTTGCCGCTCAAGTGTTACCCTCGGCCCCTCTTTTCCCTCTCGTCACGGACAAGAGCATTGGCCGCGCTCGGTGTCTCCACGGCTGGCCGATTCCGCCTGCTGACCAAGATGGGGACAACATCGGGGAAGGTAGAGCACAGGTTTTAAAACGCCCCAATCCAATCAGATCCGTGTCTGTCCAAGGCCCTCCATCCAATAAGCAGATAATACTGCCCTGCAAGGCCAAAAGGCAGTAAGTACATAGCCTGGTAAACCCGCCCCTCGTACTTCATTTCATTTCGTGCAGAGGGTCTGGAACGGAGACCGTCAGAAACGATTTGCTGGAGGTGTGGACTCTGCTGAAGTTTTAAAAAAGTGCCTCTGCCTTTACCCAATCGCTAATGCCTGGACGTCACGTATGCAATTAGCCTACCTACGCACTACCATTCAAATGATGTAGCACACAAGGTCAACGTCACAGCTAACGAACACACCCTCTGTTCGCTGATTGGATCGTACTTTCTGCGACTTGCCAAATGCTCCTCAAGAGATTCCAGTCCAGACCCTCTGCACGAAATAAAAATGAAGTACGAGGGGTGGGTTTACCATGCTAGTAAGTACATATTTTGTCAAATTAAGTTTAGACTCGAAAATAACTTCATAGCACCTTCTTATTACAAGCATGACCACTATTATACCTGCAACATGTGTGACTGGGCAGTATGAGTGTTTAAGGCATTTTTCTCAGTTTCTGTGTTCACGTAGTTACTGCACTTTGCCTTTGTAGGGCAGAATAGTCACCTGGAGAAAGAGAGAGAAACTGAGGCACCAGGACACTGATGAGAAAACTGGAATTGGAACTGAGAATAGTAAGACAGTGTTCCAGAAACAGTGATATATTTGCGTACCTGTGCAGCCTACCTAAATGATCTGGAAATGAGCCTCGTTGTGATGACGTGCCATTATGTGGGCAAACCTTGCGGGCGCTCCTGCATGGTAATGACAGTGAAAGGCCTCTAATGGCCTGGGTGGTTGGAGGTTTTTAATGGTGTCTAATGGCTTTTGGGCCACTTACCACAACACCGTTCTCAGAAATCACATAATGGAATCCAAACACTGCCCTACAAAGCCAAAAGGCAGTAACTGCATATTTTGTCAAATTGAGTTTAGACTGGAAATTGACTTCATAACACCTACTTTGTCTTGTGACTAAATCGCTTTTTTCTTCCTATTAAGAAAGTATTAAATAGCTTCACCACTATTATCCGTACATTTTTGACTGGGCAGTGTGACAACTTTCAAGTCATTTTTCTCTTTTTTTATGTTCACATAAATACTGCACTTTGTAGGGCAGAATGGATCGCAAGCTCCATGTTCCCGCTCAGCCGCTGCTGTAGCTCGAGGCGATACGAGAGAGAGAAACTGTGCCTTTTATGGGCGATGAAGTTGGGCCGTCGCATGTGTAAGCGTCACTAGAGACGGTATGAGAGAGACTGTGTCTTGGATGGAGCTGGAGGGCGTTGCACGTGTAGGTGTAGGTGTAGGCGGAGGTGGATGTGGTGGTGCTGTCATACCTGAGCGAGCAGAGGGGTACGGGTGTAGGCAGGGCCATGCTGTGCTGTGGGGATCCTCTGCGTGGGCTGGTTGGTGGCGGCAGCCTGGCCTAATGGTGCCGTCAAATGGTGCATGTGAAGCACGTTATCTCCTGTGGTGGAGTATTAATGAGCTCTGTGTGTGTGTGAGTGTGTGTGTGTGTGAGTGTGTGTGTGTGTGTGTGTGTGTGCACGCAGGTGCAAACTGTGCATTTGGCAGGTGTCTGTGAGATTGGACTTTTTTTTCCGACTCATTTCAGCTAGAGTTGCTAGACACCAAAAGTAGAGGGGCACATATATGAGGGATGCATTAGCATTCGCTCAAACCATTCGTCCAGTACAAAAAGAGGGAGGGAGGGAGAGAGAGAAAATTAGGTGGGGAAATGTATCAAAGGACGAACACAATGCCATTCTTCTAGTGTCAGAGTAGTGTGGGCTGCTTTTGTCCTCCTTGCGCTCTTATGGATGAGCGAGGATGAAGACATTTGCGGCCACGCTGGGGAGGGGACATTTTCAGCTGCTGTAGCTGACCAGAGCACTCAAAGGCACTGCAGTCACAAGCAACCACACACACACACACACACCAGTCTAACACGAACACACACACACACACACACACACATACGCACACAGGCACTCACACATACACTACACAGACAGACACACATACACACACACACTCGTCACACACACTAAGCGCACACACACCAGTCTAACACGAACACACACACACACACACACATACGCACACAGGCACTCACACATACACTACACAGACAGACACACATACACACACACACTCGTCACACACACTAAACGCACACACACACACACACACACACTTGTCACACACAGTAAACGCACACTCACACACATACACACATACACTCACTAATCAGACAAACACACAGCATGCCCAGTGTGTGGCGTCTCTTGTCCGTGGCCTCTCAGGCGTGTGTTAATTAGTGTGTGCTCTGGAGGAGAGCCCTGCCCGCCCAGCACACAGCAGCATTAGCATGGCCCGGCACACAGCAGCATTAGCATGGCCCGGCACACAGCAGCATTAGCATGGCCCGGCACACAGCAGCATTAGCATGACACAGTGCACAGCAGCATTAGCATGGCCCAGCACACAGCAGCATTAGCATGGCACGGCACACAGCAGCATTAGCATGGTGGGCATCAGACGCTGCCCAGCGACACACAGCCCACACCACTGGAGGCACCGCCCTAATTGATTCTTTCCACAGAGAGAGAGAGAGAGAGATGGGGAGAGAGATGGGGAGAGAGAGAGAGATGGGGAAAGAAAATGACAAAGAAAGAGAGAGATAAAGGGGGATAGAAAGAGAGAGAGACTTTGAGAGAGAGCTATAGGCAGAGAAGCAAGAGAGAGATAGAGATAGAGAGAGATAAAAAGAGGGTAGACGGGAAGAGAGATGGGTAGAGAGATGGGGAGAGAGAGCAAGAAAGAGAGAAATAGGAAGAGAGGTATAAAAAAGGGGGATGGAGACAGGTAAATGGAGAGAGGGGGTGAAGAGAGAGGAAGAAAGATGGTGTGATGGAGAGAGAGACAGAGAGAGTGAGTGAAGGAGACAGCCTGAGGGAGAGAGAGAAGCTGAAGCACATCTCTTCAGACTTAAGTCTCTGTCAGTTCAGTTGCATCACTCTTCCTCCCCGCACTTAAGGTGGCTTGCCCAATTGGCTGGCTGCTGTTCCTTCCTCTTTTTTTTTGACATTGACTCAGCAGTTGTGTCTTTTGATGCTGAAAAACATGACAGTATTTGCTTTCCAGAAAGCCCGTTCTCTGCAGTGCTTTGTGTAAAAATAACAAAACAGTTTCCTGTCTCTGGGGCATAAAAATGGGGGGTTGAAAAAAGAAGTCTCTGTATGGCTGCAGGTGAAATGCAAAGGTGGCTGTGTGTGTGCGGATAACACAAGAGTCACACCAGCCGCGAGATCCCTCGAGGTCATTATTAGTCACCGCATTAATATTAATGCTGAATATCTGCCTATCTGAATAGCTTCTGCACAGCCCATCTCTTTCCCACTGATAACACACCGAGGCTGACGGCAGTCCAGCAGCTTCTACGGCAGTCCGGCGGTGATGCCACAACCATCTGCGATAGCCACGCTTGCTCAGTCTGCTCCGCCTGCTGCTGGCCATCTATCGTAACCTGGTAAAGCAGCGCCTCGTACTTCATTTCATTTTGTACAGAGGGTCTGGACCAGACCCGAAATTTAAGTGCCTCTGCCTTTACCCAATCGCTAATG
>CM050199.1:19317500-19337500 GCA_027475355.1 Coilia nasus
ACACATGTACAAGCACACATACACGCACATACACACAGATTATTGTGTTCAGTTTGGAGATCCCCTGTTTAGTGGGTGATTATAAGGAGCTATGCACACCCCTTCTCCTGGGCAGGGGGTGTGTGGGAGTTTGGGGAGGGGCTGGTTGGACAGCAGCACAATGTGGGCGTGATTTGTTAATTAGTTTCAACACACATACACACACCAAATTACAAAGGACACACACCACACCTGTGACATGTTTCACGCGCACACACACACACACACACACACACATATAACTTACTCCATGACGTGCCCATCTGTTACAAAAGCAAAGCCGAGACACACACACAGGCCTCATTACCCAACGTAGCTCAGACACACACTGCATTCTGTGTGTGTGTGTGTGTGTGTGTGTGTGTGTGTGTGTGTGTGTGTGTGTGTTAGCACTAATGACTCCTGGCTTCTCCCACAAACCTTAGCCTTACCGGTGATACCAGTGAGCATGGCCATAAAATGGAAGGAAATTACCCAACACACACACACACACACACACACACACACACACACACACACACACACACACACACACACACACACACAAACGCACCCAGAGGTGGCTAATCACCTTGCCCTCTGTGCCAGCTGCAAGAATGAAGAGAGGAAAGTTCTCTGGCTGCAATTATATATTCCTCCATCCCAGTTACATAGGCAGCTTGTTTGGCTACATGCTTAATCTGCTATGGGAAGGATTTGCATGAAGAAATGTGTGTATATGCATATGTATGTGTGTGTGTGTTTGTGTGTGTGTGTGTGTGTGTGTGTGTGTGTGTGTGTGTGTGTGTGTGTGTGTGTGTGTGTGTGTGTGTGTGTGCGCGTGTGCGCGTGCGTGCGCGCATGTGTGCAATGTGTGCAACGTGTGCTTTGTGTGTATGCATATGTGTCCAGTGTGTGTGTGTGTGTGTGTGTGTGCTCGTGTGTGTGTATGTACTGTAGGGGGGTGATGGGAGTATGGAGGTTGTTGGTGTGTGTTTGCAGAGTGTGGATGTGTGCCACTGTGTGCATGTATAAGTGCAAGTGTGAGTAGGCTCGCGTGCACATATCTGTGTGTGGTTACGTGGGCGGGTGCCTTTATTGATGTGTTCGTATTGGCTGTGTATTTATGGAGAGACTCTAGGATTGCACACAATAAAGATTTGCATGCACCACAACTCATGTTTTACATGGCACAGCCTGCAGATGAGTCTGTTGTAGGGTTACCAAAGTTTAAGAAAGAAAGAAAGTGAAAGTTAAAGAAAGAAACAGAGAAAGACGGAGAGTGCGTGATGTGATGTCTCTCTCCCTACACCCCCCCTTCTCTCTCTCTCTTTCTCTCTCTTTCTTTATCTTTCTCTCTCTTTCTGTCTCTCTGTTCCCATTTGTCTTTCTCTTTGAGCTGTAATGTCCACTTCAGATGTACAGTGAGTCTATCATGACAGCTTAGCTACCACTGGGACTGCTCTTTTAAGAGACAGTCTCAAAGTCCTTGACATTTTTTTTTTTTTTAATCAGAACATCTTCACACATTCGATACAAAAGACAGGCCATTCTGTTAAGCGATTTTTCACTGCCAGGGTGTCTGGAAAACTTTTAAGCCTTTCCAAGTGCATCCAAGGTCAGTTTTGATGTGAGACATGGCGAGAAACTTTTTTTTTTTTTTTTTTCATTTTTTTTTTTTTTCCAGTTGGCTGGCAAAATGTACAGGTTCCCTTGGCCCAAAACTATTGACTACAGAAGAGTATTCAGATCAGTATACAGTTGAGATTAAGTGAGACCATGTTTTTTTTTTTTTTGCACTGAATAAGAAATTATGCGGATCTCCGCAAAGCTCCAAATAATTAGTGTGCAACTGTGGCCTAGTGGTTAGGGAGTTGGACTTGTAATCGGAAGGTTGCTGGTTCGAATCCCGCCCTTTTCATGGTTGAGATGCCCTTGAGCAAGGCATCTAACCCCACACTGCTCCAGGGACTGTAACTGAAACCCTGTAAATATCTGTAAGTCGCTCTGGATAAGAGCGTCAGCTAAGTGTAATGTAATGTAATGCAAACAGTAATGATGATATTAATTTAAATTATTCCAAGTGTTTACATTTAAACCTATTTAAATGTCAATTTCAGTGCTCATTTAAAGCTAACAAGCACACAATCCAGTGTTTGCATTGCTTTGGTGCATGAAGGGACACACGCACACACGGACACAGACACACACAAGCACGCACACACCCACACACATGCATGTCTTTGATGTATATTCTGGCACAGGGCAGGACCACTTGCTGGGATGCACGTTCTAGCAGACAAATGGGAGGTTCAGTGGCTGTCCCTGTGGTGGGGGATCTGCAGATAAAGTCCTTTGTGCAGGCAGGGATGCTCCAGAAGTTTTGGGAGGGGGGCAAGGATGGGGGGTGTTTTGGGGGGGGGGGGGGGGGGGGGGTCATACTGACATTGATGAATTGGCTGTCAGCTGCAGAACTACTCATATGGAACAGTCCTGTGCCCAGGAGAGGTCCCTGTGTGTGTGTGTGTGTGTGTGTGTGTGTGTGTGTGCGCGCGCGCGCGCAGCGACTCGTCACACGCTTCAGCAGGCCAACACGTGCCCAGTGAGTAGCGCTGCAGAGCACGCGGGGTTAAACACTCTACCTCAGTCAACCTGCTGTTGCCAGGGTCAGGCCCCCAGATTAATGGCGGGGGCCCGTGACCCGATTCAGGGGGGCACATGCCAGTGTCTCCTACCTCTCAAGCACCTCCCCTCCAGCAACTTCCCACTCACACACACACACACACACACACACACACACACACACACACCCACCTCCTCTCTCCTCCACCTTGGTCTCGTTCCGGGCCATCTGCAGGGCTATTCGCCAGCACATCCATCTCCCGCTGACTTGGGGTGCGTGTGGGGGGGGACAAGCCAAGGGGGCATGGGCGACTCTTCCCAATCACGGTCACTGTATGTAGGGGGGTTAGCCTTAGCATGTAGCATGGAAACTGTGTGTCCAGTACTGTGCATCTTGTGCTAATAAAGGGATCTCTGTGTTGAAGACATTTATTTCAGAGGGGTGGGTGGCAAGCGGTGTAACTTTGGATGTGACAATTATGCGTCATTTGACCGAAAATGCTGTCCTCATGTCCTCATTTATTATCTTCTGTTGAGACCAGAGGCAGACATGCTACAGTATGTTCAGAAAGTAAAAGTCCTGCCACATATTTGTTCCAGCTAATTCAGCCATCCAGCTCATCCTACAGTAGATAGATGAGCTTAATTAGTGAAATCACCTGTGTTGAGAGCACAGGCAGAAGGAATACATGGCAGGACTTTTACTTTCAAATCTCAATCCGATTTGTCCGCCTCTGGTTCAGAGGTACAGCAGGGCTGAGGTGAAAAGTTTTTTTTTACCATCATCATGGTGCTTGATTGTCACTGCCTCACCTGCTGAAACCTTAGTGGCTTTCGCAGTGCAATGGGTCTCTCACAGAGGTGTCACTCCTGACTTCAGAACAAAACAAAAAAAACAGCCACATATTTGATTTAACCATTTTCTGAACCAGCTGATGCTTAAAGCAATACCGAGTAGTTTTTGTCTTCGGTCGCCCTACAGGTTGGAAGCGGAATTATCTCTCATAGAGAACTACAGAGAGACGGTCTGCTTCTCCAAATTTACTTAGTGCGGTTATAGCCCATGGCAGGCAGCAAAGCGAATTCAGAAGTGCCTTTCATCCCGTTACAAGTTGATGAATCACTAAATCCATTTTGGAAACATTATTTAAGGTTGAAAAACTACTTAGTGTTGCTTTAAGAGCACACAAATCATCAGACAGGTAGGGACATGAGCTAATTTGTGAAGTCACTTGTGTTAACTGCATAGGCAGAAGGAAAACCGGTACATAACAAGGTTTTTTTTTTTTTTTCTGAAGCCCGGGAATGACACCTCTGGTGTTATTACAATTATCCTCAGACCAGCTTCACACTGTCTAGTTTAAAGGGGGAAATCGCTACTAAACTACCTAACATCCAAAGAGAGCCTCTGCTCAAATTGTTCTTAAAAGGCCCGATAACTCGCTTATTCCCCTGCAATCACTTTGGGTTTCTATGACAACTCAATTTGCGAGGCAGTCTTACGTCTGTGTGGTGTGTTTGAGCATTAAAGACAAGCTCCACATGACCAAAGACTGTTGCTGCTGCCGCTGCTGCTGCTGTTTAGCACTGACTTGTCGTTAGCCCCCTCAGGTACAACATTATTCCCCCGTGCACACACACACACACACACATACACCACCACATACCACTACCACCCACATCACCACTCACATCACCATCAAAGCATGCAGCCAATTTCCCCTCCATTCACTGGCTGATATACCTGACCTTACAGTCATTAGCCTACGCCGCCTTCGGGCTAACTGTGAGTTGTCCGCCCGGCTGAGTAAAAAAAAAAAATACTGGTAACCAGCAGTCACACCTTTTGAAGTATGCACCACAGGCAGAAATAAAAGAGATAGAGATAGAGAGAGAGAGACAGAGAGAGAGAGAGAGAGAGAGAGAGAGAGAGAGAGAAAAAGTGGCCTTTGAAAGCTGCGACTTGCAAATTGAAATGGATGTGTGGTGGTCCAGTCCTTTTTTTTTTTTTCCCAGCAAGAGTTTTACGGTGTGCAGACTTTGCAGCTTTTCAAATCATTCCCCAAGTCTCCAGACGTGAGAATATGTTAGCTGGGCATTTTGGTGCAGTCCAAGCATGATCGTCTGCGTTAAGACTGAAGGACGCTCCTTCAACAGGACAAATGGACCCATGCTTTTTTCTCTCCGTCTCTTTTCTTCTCTCTCTCGCTCTTTCCCTTGCTCTCTCTCTCCCTCCCTCCCTCCCTCTCTCCCTACCTCCCTCCCTCGCTTTCCCGCCCTCCTCCCACGCTTCTCTCTCAATCTGTGGTCTGATTACTTTTTAATGATTTCTGGAGGTAAGACGAATGGCCGCATGAAATAAGCAGAAGTAGACGAGGAGAGCGGCGGCGCCCGGGCGTTTGTTACTTGAATAATGACGCTCGGATCCGTTGTTTACTTTGAGGTATCGAGCTTCGGTGACACGGAGGGGAGAAAGATGGAGATGGCAGGAGACGGAGATGGAGATGGAGAGAGCGAGAGAGACTTGGACACAGTGGTCCAGAGACAAAGAAGTGGGGGGTTCAGACATGGAGAATTGATGAGGGGGAGGTGTTTTACATCTGTGTTTGGCTGCCAGCTTACTTAAAGTGAGTCATTTAGTGCAGTTGGCAGTATATCAGCAGCTCGCTGGAGTTACCGTCTCCTTGTCTCCATAAAACGCCAGCATTTTGGCACAGTGTTGAAAGTAAGTGCACATACTTAAATACAGACAGACAGACAGACAGACAGACAGACAGACAGACAGACAGACAGACAGACAGACAGACAGACAGACAGACAGACACACACACACACACACACACACACACACACACACACACAGACAGACAGACAGACAGACAGACAGACAGACAGACAGACAGACAGACAGACAGACAGACAGACACACACACACACACACAGACACACACACAGACACACACACAGACAGACACACAGACACACACACAGACACACACACAGACACACACACAGACACACACACAGACACACACACACACACATAGATGTGCATTGAAGGGCAGGGCTTGCCTTGTGATGGAGATGTTTCCCGCATAGCCCTCTCACATTGCCCACACACACACACACACACACACACATACACCACCACCACCCTCTCACTTCCACACTCCAACCCACCCCACATGCACACACACACACCAGGCTTGGCTTGGCATGGATGCGTGAGTGTGTGGGTAGGCGGTGGATGTAGGACGGGGGTGGGGTTGGGGGGGCTGGGTTGTTGTTGTGTACAGGGCTCCCCTGGAGGAGTAGCTTGGCAGCCAGCTCCTATGCAGCCTCCCCAAAACACACACATACTACCCCCCCCTTCTGTTGCCAGCAGACTGGGCATCGGCATGGATCATTACGCCCCACAAGCCTCAGGGAGCCCGACAGAGGGAGTCAGCAGGAGCACGGGCCTGCCTTGGGAAAATCCACTGATATGTATATTAACAGATTGCAGTTCAAGCGCGCAAACAGGGAACAGGGCCGCTAATGATCACACCGCTGCCGCCTGGTCAGCTCACCACCGCCCCCTACTGGTGGGAGTGCGGGACTGCGGCCAGCCCGAGGGGGCCTCTGAGCGAGCGGAGCCGGTGCGGATGCGTGCCAGCACCGGAGGCCCTATTCCTTCCCCCCCAACACTGTTGAACGGCGTCCAAGGCTAACGGCCGCAGTGCCTGCCAGAGCTGTGTTCACGCTTCGCCTGGTGTCCACAGGCTACTGCTTGGCACTGTCTGTCTTGCTAATGCTAATTGTCCAGTCACAGCTAGGAATTGCCTCTGATAATCCTCGCTGCCAGTGCTACGCTCGTGCTATGCTTGTTTTCTTATTGAGCCCTTTTTAAAATTTGTGCTTGCTTTAACTGTACCGAAGTCCTTTCGCCTCTGCCTCTGTGACTGTGTAGTTGTTCCTTTGGCATGACTGCTGCTGACGAAACAAGCCTGTTTAAACAGTGTCCTGGCATTTACTCAGCCCCTACACACACACACACACACACACACACACACACGCACACACACACACACACACACATGCAGCAGGCAAGCCTCAAGCCGATATGATTGACAAATTCTGGGTCTGACACGCAGCGCAGGAGCAATTTTTGCCAGACAGTCTTTACAGGCTTTATGGAGTGCACCGGGTAGTCGGGCCCAGCAGTTACCCAACCACTCTCTCTCTTAGCCACTCTTGCGTGTCTAATCTTTGATGACTGCCTTCCCTGGATCTACTCTTCCTCACACACACAAGCTCACATGTAAGAACACACACACACACACACACACACACACACACACACACACACACACACTAACGAGTACGTGTACCCCCCTGCCACGCACACACACACACACAAGCTTACACATGAGGACACACACACACACACACACTAATGTGTACGTGCACCCCCCCACCACACACACACACACAAGCTCACACATGAGGACACACACACACACACACCAACGTGTACCCCCCCCCATTTCCCCCGCCCCGCACACAGCTGGGAGTGGTGATGTCTGGTAGAACACACACACACACACACACACACACACTTGAGCACAAACAAGCAGAGGCAAATGGAGCTGTCGCTCCTCTCATTGCGTGCTGTGTGGCGTCGGTGCATCAGTGGCAGGTCACCAGCAGGAGACATCAGCGGCGTTGGTGGCGGCGGAATGCAAGCGTAGCTGATGTGTGTTTCGGGCGCCTGCGTCGCTGACGTGTTTGCACATTGGATGTGAACGAGCTGACAGGACCCTATGTATCTCACTCTGTCATCTTCCTCTCTATCTCTCTCTCTCTCTCTCTCTCTCTCTCTCTCTCTCTCTATCTCTCTCTCTCTTTCTTTCTCCTGCTCTTTTTCTCTTTATCACTCCATCTTCCATTCTCTCACTCCTAACGGTGGTTTCACACTGTAGCGTCAACACCGCGCTGCAAATCGCCCTGCCTGTGCTGAATAGGATGCTTCAGGTGGGCGTATTCAATTATCGATGTAAACAGAGAGCCAACGGAGGTTTCTCCCGCCGCGCCCCCATGCCCGTATTTGATTGGTTGACCGCCTTGGCGTCGCGTCAAGAAGTTCAGCTCAGCTCAACTTCTTGACGCGACACCACTGATGAACGCGACGCTCATGCGATCCCAAGATGCTTTGAGAGGCGTTGCACGCCTCTCGTTGAAAATGAATGGTAGAACATTATGAAGCGTGGCGTTGACGCTACAGTGTGAAACCACCGTAAAGGCTTTGAGTGGCATCAGTTCCTATGAGAAAAATTCCTTAGTTTTCCTGGCGGTCAACTCAAATTATAATAACATATATCTTAATTGTCTGGATGCTTGACTCTAAAAGGAGACATATCGCTGTAAAATACCAATGCTGTCTATTGTATGTTATATGATTTTCTTTACATGAATCAAATAAAAAGTTGAGTTGCAAAAAAAACGTATGTCTTAACTGTAGGATTTTGTCCACAAACTGTTTTTTTTTTGTGATGCTATGAGTGAGTTAAATGTCAGGTAGTATGAGATGGTGTCTTGTTTATTGAAGCTGTCACACAGGTGTAATGATGTGATAATCTCAATATGGTAATGTGATGGCTTACGTTCTTGTATGGGGATGTGTGTTTGAGAACCTATAATATGTGTTTATGTATGCTTGTTAATGTGTGTTTGTTTATATGTTGTAATGTATTTATGTATGCTTGCTGGTGTATATTTCAGAGCACAGTGATTGTGGAGAAGTCCATCCAGGACCTGATGAGCCTGATGCAAGACCTGAGTGCCTACTCCAACCAGTTCCTGGAGATGGTGTGTGACAAACTGAAGGAGTACAAGGGGATTTGCAACACAGCCTACAGGTAACTGTCACCCCACACTCCAACAACACACACACACACACACACACACACACACACACACACACACACACACACACAAACACATGCACACTTACGGAGACACACATACACATATAAGCACACAGAGAGAGACAGACACAGACACATACATATTTACACAGACATGCACAACTAATTCTGTCTGAGAAGAGCAGAAAAGTTCCAAAATCTCCTGTACCAAAGCCAGTAATTACTCCTCAAAGATGCAGACATACAATGCAGTATATTAACATCTATAAATAATACACACATAAACACAACAAAACTGGTGACTTGTCAGAGGGTTGACGGAGCGTGTCTTAATCAGTCTGCTGTGAAGAGAGAACGGCAGGCTGCCTTGACCTTTGACTACTAAACTTGGGAGCCCAGACGGCAGCACAGCACCCCTCTGGCCCTCTCGTCACCTGTTCAGGTGTTTCAGCCTCCTGCCGCAGTGTGGAAGCATGCGACAGAACAGACCAACCTCCGGAGGGGAAATAAGATGAGCAGGAGGGTGTGTGTGTGTGTGTGTGGTTATCTGTGTGTGTGTTTGTGTGTGGTTATCTGTGTGTGTGTGTGTGTGTGTGTGTGTGTGTGTGTGTGTGTGTGTGTGTGTGTGTGTGTGTGTGTGTGTGTGTGTGTGGTTATTTCTGTGTGTGTGTGTGTGTGTGTGTGTGTGTGTGTGTGTGTGTGTGTACATGAGAGGGAGAGAGAGGAGTGTGTCTCTCAGCATGATCTTGCATGCACCTGTGTGGAAGAGCGACAAAGACCCAGAAGTGTGTGATCTTGTGTATGTGTGTGCAGACATGTGTGTGCATGGGAGTGTGTGTGTGTGTGTGTGTGTGTAGATGAGGGAGAAAGATAGAGAGGAGTGTGTCTGTCAATATGATGTTACATGCACTTGTGGAAGACAGACAAAAAGAGACAATATGTGTGAGATCTTACAGTATGTATGTGTGTGTGGGTGCGTGTGTGTGTGCGTGCAGCATTCATATGTGTGTGTGCGCAGCGTTCATATGTGTGAAAAGGTATGCGTGCACACACTGAGATATGCACACGTGCCAGTTTGCACAGGAGCCCAGCCAAGGGCAGAAAGCCCCGACCAAGCCATTTCCTCTTCTCGTCACAAGAGCCCGACACACACACACACACACACACACACACACACACACACACACACACACACACACACACACACACACACACACACACACACGTGTGTGCAATCTGTCAGCACATACCCACCCCTCCCACACACACACACACACGCACACACACACACACACACACCCTATGACCACACACACGCTGGGCTTGCTGCTGCGGTTGGAAGCCCTCTTAAACAAAGGCAAAGTAACAAGTCTGCCGTTGGTCCTTTGTCAAGGAGAGCTGATTACAGTGAAGGTTAATACATGCTGGGCTACTATCTTTCATTTATATAACCCACCCCTTTACACACCATCCAAGTTCAAGTTCATGTCTATTGTCATATGTACAGTTAGAAATTATTATTATTATTATTATTGTTATTGTTATTGTTATTGTTATTGTTATTACTATTATTATTATATCAGTAGTAAACAATATTATTATCAGTATTAAAATTATTATTAATCCTTTTTTATTATTATTAGTACAGTTTCTCTGCACAATGAAATTCTTCCTTTGTTGTCCATTTGAATGCCACACATAATACCACATGTAATAGCACACACTTAGACATGATACAAGACATACATAGGCATAATAATAGTATGCCATATGCCATAGTAAGGCATAGTAAAAAACAATGCTTACAGCTGAAAAAGCATCTGCGCGATGTGTAAGCTGAGTCTGTATGTGCAAAGGTCTTTTAGTGCAAAGGTGGAATGGGAGTTCGAGGAATGAATCCCATGAGGTGTTGATAACAGCTCCTGTCAGCTGTTCAGGAGTCTGAGTCAGGAAGAGTCCATTCATTTCCTGCCGCAGTGATTGTGCCGCCCTTTTGTGTGGAGATGCATTGACGAGAGCCGCCGCTGGTGCACAGTCCTTTAGATGTGGCTTCAGACTTCAATCAGCACTGGGCTTCTCTCTGTCCGCAACTGCCTCACTCTTGTCTTCTTGTCTGTCTTGGTCTCTGTCTGTCTGTCTGTCTCTCTCTCTCGCTCTCTCTTTCTCGCTCTCTCTCTCTATCTCTCTCTCTCTCTCTCTTGTTCTCTCATTTCTGTCCTCTCTCTGTCTCTCTGCCCGTCTTTCTCTTCCTCTCTGTCTCTCTGTCTCTCTGTCTCTTTGTCTGTCTCTCTCTCTCTCCCTCTCCCTCTCTCTCTCTCTCTCTCTCTCTCTCTCTTTTCTCTTTCTGAGGATCAATCTTATTGCAGAGGGATCTGCCTTTGTGCACACACTGCAGGGGAAGAGCAGACTGCTGACTACTCTTTCTTTGTGTGTGTGTGTGTGTGTGTGTGTGTGTGTGTGTGTGTGTGTGTGTGTGTGTGTGTGTGTGTGTGTGTGTGTGTGGGCGCGTGCGTGCGTGCGCGTGCGTGCAGGTGTGTATGTGTGACTGTTGTGACTCTGCAAATGATTCTTCATACATGTGTGTGTACTATGTGTAATTGCTTTGCTTGTGTGTGTGTTCATTAACACTGCATTGACATTGGTATGTCCCCTGTGTGATGTAGGGGTATTGTGCAGTGTGAGGAGAAGCTGACCATCAGTGCCTCCTGGTCCAAGGACGAGGACATCAGCCGCCTCCTGCAGTCCCTGCCCAACTGGACCAGCATGGCCCAGCCCAGACAGCTCCGGCAGAAGAGGGAGGACGAGGAGGACTTCACCAGGTGAAAGCATCTCTCATTACGCTACAGACTGTTGATCTTTATCTCTCTTTATCTCCCTCTCTCTCTCCTCTCTCTCTTTCTCTCTTTATCTCCCTCTCTCCTCTCTCTCCCTCTCTCTCCCTCTCTCTCCTCTCTCTCTTTCTCTCTATCTCTCTTTATGTCCCTCTCTCCTCTCTCTCTACCTCTCTCTCCTCTCTCTCTACCTCTCTCTCCTCTCTCTCTTTCTCTCTATCTCTCTTTATCTCCCTCTCTCTCTCTCTCTCTCTCTCTCTCTCTCTCTCTCTCTCTCTCTCTCTCTCTCTCTCTCTCTCTTTCTCTCTTTCTCTCTCCCTCTCTCTCCTCTCTCTTTTTCTCTTTCTCCCTCACTGTCACTCTCTCAAATTCAAATTCAAACGCGCTTTATTGCCATGACTCAGAAAAACAGTGTTGCCAAAGCTGACACATGACAAAACAGATCAAATATCTTATAAAAAGTGTAATCATAACTGATGCTAAGCTAGCTATCTCTCTCTCTCTCTCTCTCTGTCTTTGTCTCTGTCTGTCTGTCTGTCTGTCTGTCTGTCTGTCTGTCTGTCTGTCTGTCTGTCTGTTTCCTCAGCATGTATGAAAATAGTGTGCCACCTAACTTGACTAGGACTCTCTGGCAGAAATGTCAATGCTGTATCTCAACGGAACCTTCCTAGTTATGAATAAATAAGACTAATGCATAAATAAAGGCATCCCATCCACACAACACACCACATTCATATACACAACTTCACATGTGCTCTTCACAAGCGCACTCACAAATAAATATATGTCAGTAGGCCATGAACATGTACAGTCTTCCCAGCATTTCCCAGATATCCTATTCAGTCAAACAGAGTATAAATTACTCGCTATAACACGGTTCACCTTTCGCCTTTTTTTTTTTTTTTTTTTACAGCGCATTGTGTTCTTCGTCCTGATTGGCTTAGAGACTGCAGAACATTGTCAATCAAACTCCTGTATAGTACAGAATGCGCTCAGCTTGTAAAATTTACATAAATCTTCCATCGCTAGCTGTGTGCCTCTGAAGTGCTGTATGTTTGCAAGCTTGAACTTTCAGAGTAGAAGAGAGAGAAATGTGAGAAAATGTCAATGTCGGTCTGAGAAAAGTGTATAAAGTGTGTAGTGAGGGGTTTTACAGCCTTAAAACATCTATAATAATTGTAAAAAATAAAGCGGACTACTTCGCGGATTTCGCCTATCGCAGGTTATTTTAGAACGCAACTCCCGCGAATAACGAGGCACCACTGTACACTACACTTCAGAGCTAGACTTGGTATATGTACAGCACTAGTACATAAACACACACAGCTCCTTATTAAAATGTACCTCACAGCCCAGCTATGGCCACTGATTTAAACATACAAACACACAATGTTCTCTCCTTCCTCATCTTCTCTCCCAACACAGCTTCTTCTTATTTGTTACGTCTGTGGTGCTCTGAAAAGAAGCCATTTTGAGGCTGTGGACATCAGCAGCAGACTCTTTTATTCAGGCACAGGCAGGGTGTTTTATATCATGCCCCTGGAAGATGAGTGGAGGCCCCTATCAGACAGCACGGTCTCATTTATGCAGCCACCGAGATTCTAATGCATGCAGTCACAGCCTTTTTCCTTGTGTGTCATTTCCTTCTGTGCATCTCGCTCTCTCTATCTCTCTCTCTCTTTCTCTCTCTCTCTCTATCTATATCTCTCTCTCTCTTTCTCTCTCTCTCTCTCTCTATCTCTATCTCTCTCTCTCTCTCTCTCTCTCTCTCTCTCTCTCTGTCACTCTGTCTTTCTTTCTTTTTCTCCTCTGTTTTTGTCAGTCTTACCTCATATTCTGTCTTCCCTTTTTGTCTTTGTTGGTCACTCTTGTTGTCTTTGTCTGTCTGTCTGTCTGTCTGTCTGTCTGTCTGTCTGTCTGTCTGTCTGTCTGTCTCTCTTTTCTGTGCTCCAGTTAAATAAGGCAGAGGCAAAGGAAAAGCTGTAATTTTGCTTTGGAGGAGAGGGTCTATCTTCAGGAATAGCAGAAAGAAAGGCAGGCAGGCAGGGGCTGAAGGAGAGAAGAGTGGAGTAGAGTGGAGTGGAGTGGAGGTAGAGCTGAGAGGGGAGAAACAGGGGGGGTGGTGTCATTCTTATCAAAAACGGCTTTCAAAGAGCACACCCTCTTCGTGGAGGCCAGTAGGGCCAGCCAGGTATTGTGGAGTAAATAAATAGATTGGCTGTGGGGCACGGCGGGGGCAGCTCTGGC
Source organism: Coilia nasus (assembly GCA_027475355.1). NCBI lineage: Eukaryota > Metazoa > Chordata > Actinopteri > Clupeiformes > Engraulidae > Coilia > Coilia nasus. Next base: position 19,331,125 of record CM050199.1, read on the forward strand.
CAGGCCCTAAGTGAAGGCTGGGCGCTGAGAACTATTTGATCAGTGCTGACACGCCGGTCAGCCAGTTCCATGTGCAGCCATGAATCCGTGTGGCTTCGATAAAATTGAGGTAATGAGACCTCCCTGCCAGACTTATCTGATTGTTTTGTATTTTTTTTTCTGTTCTTTTCCGCTGTGGCCTTTGAAGTCACAGAAACAGACAAAACAAATTTATTTTGCGATTTTTTTTCTGTCAGGCACAGTGCTTCTCAACACACGAAGTAAAATCACTAGTTTTTTTTTCACCCAGAAACACAAGGGATCTAGCATAGCATTCTGACATACTAGTGTCGAATCTGCAAGAAAGCCTCCTAAATCTCAATTGATGCCACATGGTATTGATGGCATATCTTTTTACCTGGCATACAGTGCATAAAACCACACACACACCAGGGATGGAAACTGCCACCAGCCAAATGCTGGTAAAATATAATTTCGGATACAAAATAATGATTTACTGTTGAGTGGCTGGCGAATTTTTCCATGTATATGTTAGTGGCTTGTAACAGGCAAATTTTACCATGTGTTTGTCAGTGGCTGGCACATTTTGCAAAGTTAATTTCCACCCCTAACACACACATACACCTGCAGCACAGCTATCTTATCCATCAAGTCTTGGGCTTGAGTCTCCTGGACAGGCAGCATTACTGTGCCCCATGGGCAGAGGGGAGTGTGGCAGAGCCAGAGGGATGGTAGCCAGTGGGTTATGGGTAGGGCCACACGGCTTCGCTAAGGTGTGGCGGGGGAATGAGCCGTGAGGCTTCATTGTAATGCGCGCCCATATTGATGTGGACACCTGGCCTCCAGCCAGCTCTCCAGCCATGCCAGGCAGCCATCTTCTGTTCAGAGAAGCGTGTGATTGTTATTATAGTCTCCGCTCAGCGAACTTCCATCACTCCTGTTCCCCCCTCTCTGCCTCTCCTGCTCAGCCTCTTTTGACATCTCACCACTCCATCACTCACTCACTCACTCAGTCCGTTACTTCAGCCCGACTGCCCTCCGGTTCCCCTTGTCAGAATGCTTAAATAATTATAGCAGCTGCTGGACATTGTGGCAGCACTCCAGCTGTACTTGAGTTCCAGCTGGACTTGAGTTTGCGTTCTTATGACATTTACTGGCTTAGGTGAGATCGGTTGACATGGCCTAAATAAGCATATAGAGGCCAGTGCCCACCGGACACATCTGTGGCGAGACACAAAATGAAAAAGAATAGAACTCCATTGCAAAGCGCACTGGAAATGCTGGACGTGTGTCTGCCGAAGAAGTTTATAAAGCTGTTCTAAAATCTGCGCGTCAAGCCCATAGAAATGACTTTGTTTTTTATCCAATTCATGTATGTTTGCTATTTCCGACCATTTGGGCAGAAGTTAGTAATATTGTTGGTAAAACGAGACAAAGCAGTGGTTGACACTTTTCTTTTGTTGTCTTTGTGGTGACCGCACAGGGCTGCCTTTGCCAAGGAGTCAGAGGTGTTGACGGGTAACCTGGGCGACAAGCTGATCCCGCAGAACGAGATCCTGCGCGACGTGAGCGACCTGAAGGCGCTGGCCAACCTGCAGGAGAGCATGGAGTGGCTGGCAGGCCGCCTCAAGGGCTTCTTCTCCAGCCTGCCACCGGCCTCCAGTGAGTGTCTCGCTCGGTCTGTGTGTGTGTTTGTGTGTGTCTGTGTGTGTGTTTGTGTGTGTGTGTGTGTTTGTGTGTGTTTGTGTGTGTTTGTGTGTGTCTGTGTGTGTGTGTGTGTGTGTGTGTGTGTGTGTGTGTGTGTGTGTGTGTGTGTGTGTCTGTGTGTGTGTGTCTGTGTGTGTGTGTATGTATGTGTGTGTGTGTGCCTGTGTGCCTGTGTGCCTGTGTCTGTGTGCCTGTGTCTGTGTCTGTTGGCCTGACCGTGTGTGTGTCAGTCTGTCTTTCTGTCTGCAGGGGACAAACAGATTTACAAAATATGAAAATACCAGTGTCCACAGATGGCATCAGATTTGTTTTTTGGTGAACTTTTCATTTCAAATGTTTTGGTGAGCAAACAAGAAAAGGAAAAACAAAAGAGAATGCACAAACATTGACCTTTTTTCATCACATTACCAACAAACTGAAGTCAAAACCCAGAAGAAACATCTGTACACCACATTAGATAAAAAAGCAAAAGAATGGATATTCATAATGAGAGAATATAGAGCAGAAATGGTGAAAGAAAAATGACATCACTGGCCGCTAAGCGTCTCAGTCAACTCCACAACTAAAGTTTCGGCACAGTGTTGGCACCAGCAGTCAGAGCCAGGCTCAGTGCTTGATGGGCTTTGTTGTACAATAATGCACGTTTCATCCACTGACAGCACTTGACCATACAGTACATTACAATGTGTCCGTGTGTGTGTGTGTATGCCAGGGTGATGGAGTTAAAGCCCTGTGTGTGCTGGGGCAGAGCAGATTGTTGGATCGCAAAACAGCTCAACAAACAGCAAACAAGTACACACTGACACACACACACACACACACACATGCCTTCTCTTGTCCCGTCCACCCACTCCGTGAATCCGTAATTTGAGGCGATATCATATCCCCTCATGTCTGCTCTCCGTGCCGCTAATTTCCAGTGCTCTCGTTAGAAGCAGCGACTAAGTGTGTCTGAGGCGTGTTGTTACATTCTCATTAGACGAGGTACCGTAAGCCTTTATGACATTATGGCAGCTCTCTCGTTAGCGAGTCAGCTTTATGGACTCTCGTTAGACCTGTCGGTGGTGTAATAATTCACTCCTCTCTCTCCTTCTCTTCTCTGGTGGTAATTTTGAGGTGCCCTGACACTCACCATCATTGTAAAGGCGTTTATGAGAGTGTCTTGGCAGTTCTAGGCTATTCTGAGTCATCATGTTGTTCGGGGAACTGCGTTTATTACACACCTATAACACATTTATACCTTATCACAGTCGCTGCAGCATACACGCCATGTTGGGAAGGTATTTTTTATACAAATATAACATTTACACATTGTCATAATCACAACAGCGCACAATTGGTTGGTATACAGTGGTCCCTCGTTATTTGCAAGATAACGTTCTAAAAATAACCCGCGATAGGCGAAATCCGCAAAGCAGTCAGCTTTATTTTTTACAATTATTATAGATGTTTTAAGGCTGTAAACCCCTCACTACACACTTTATACACTTTTCTCAGACCGGCATTGACATTTTCTAACATTTTTCTCTCTTCTACTCTCAAAGTTCAAACTTGCAAACATACAGCACTTCAGAGGCACACAGCTAGGAAGATGGAAGATTTATGTAAATTTTACAAGCTGAGCGCATTCTGTAATGCACAGGAGTTTGATTGACAATGTTCTACAGTCCCTAAGCCAATCAGGGCGCAGAACACAATGCGCGGTAAAAAAAAAAAGCATGCACTAAAAAAAATCTGCGAAACAGCGAGGCCGCGAAACAGCGAGGCCGCGAAAGGTGAACCGCGTTATAGCCAGGGACCACTGTATATGCTTTTGTATGATGCACCTTTAGTTTGTATGAAAGGTCTTGTGCGTAGCTGTGCTTTGAAAAGCTAATTATCTCTGGATGGAAACCTTGTCAGAGTAGAAATTGCCTTTGCCTTGTGCCTGGTCTTTTAGTAGATGCGCCAGTCACTACTCGCTAACTCGCTAAGCAACGTGTCGCTATGTCTTTGGTTGTCAAGGTGAACCATCCTTTGCTTATGCACACATCAGTAATGTTTCCTCATTTTCCCTCCCGCAAAACCTGGCGAACACTTTTTGTCCCAAAAATGACGAATTAGTGACTTTTTTTATTATTGTTATTCTTCATTTTTAGAGGAGGAAGTCTTCCTCATTGCACACGGGGAACAGATAAAAATTCAATAAGAGGCTGGTGGCGAACGTGGCATAATTATCATTAATTCTGGGCAAAGGCATTAATGGAGTGTTTTATCATGGCGGGACAGCCTCCATATTGTTCATTATTTAGTGTTTGCTGAGCTGATGGGACCGTCACCGACAGAAACCCTTATCTTTCAACCCCTCCTCCCTCCTCCCTCCCCCTTCCTCCTTCCTCCTCCTCTACTTTCAGCTTCCCCATTCTTCCTACCACTCACCCACACCCCCCCAACCCACACACACACACACACACACACACACACTTCATCCACCGCCTTCACCCCCAGCCCCCCAAATTGGATTTTATATTACAGAGCCAGTCAGGTATGAACAAGTCATTTTCTCTCCTCCTTGTCCTCCAGACTAATACACATTTGCCAGTGTAATATGGGCGAGATCAAGAGGGTTCTCTGCCCGACAGGCTGGTCTTTGGAGTGCCCCTCTGCTCTGCTCTGCTCCGCTCTTCTCTCGTCCCTGGTCTCTTCCAGTCGACCTTGAGCCGAGGAGACGTAGTGTATCCTACTAGGCAGAGGCAGCTTCCAGCAGCTTGCTGTCCACACAGAGACCAGCACCATACAGGAAGCCTTGCAGGAGCTCCACACAAAGACTACAAATCAGCCCCCCTCCATTTTTTTTTCCACAGTCTCCCACCTAGTTAATTGAACAAGCCATACCTGATTGTTCGGAGCGAATTCCCACCTGAGCTGCTAGCCAACAAGGAGAGATTGGGAAAATGGGTCCTGTCTTGTGGGCCTTGATTTAATAAGCTGAACCACCGAGCAGAGATGTACATGAGGGTAATTCCAATCTGAACACGGCCGGCCCTGTTTTATCATTTTCCGACCGAACAAGCAGACTTCAGGGGGAAAGTAACATTGCAGAAACAGCGGTGGAGCAGGCCACATGGGGGGCTATCATTTCAACAACAAAAGGTAAGGAGGAGAAAAAATAAGCGAGGTGCTCACTACCACATTTGTAGTCAGTAGTGATATTTCGTGTTTCGCAAACGGAAACATGAGATTTGAATATGTGCATGCATTTGGCCCCCTTGTGTTGACCGATGACGGTGCCAAAAGACATCTGTAATAAAACAATAAAGTATTTTGACCATCTTTGTTTTGCATGATTGTTTTAAACAATCAAAGTGTCTTTGCAAACAGACTGTCTCTTACCATTCTGTAGCGGCAACTGCTCAAGGATTAGGACCATGTGTCTGTGATGGCAGCTTCCTGTCACGCACGCGCACACACACACACACACACACACACACACACACACACACACACACACAGCCGCCACAGTGAGGAAAACAAACAGCCGGGGCTGCTCCTTGGCTATGCTGATAAGATTATCACGATAAACAGGAGCTCTCGCCCCCCTTGTCTGTTTAATCACAGTGCCCCTGAATCTTAATTTCGTCTTAATTCGATTCAGTGGGCCCTGGCACGTGCCGGGGTGACGTTCGTCAGAGATTGGGTTTGCTGTCTTGCCGCGCTTTGAAAAGGCGCCGCTGTTTGCCCGAACGCAGACGTGGCGCGGCGATTGGTCGTGAAGGCGACGAGGGCGTGAGTCTTATCACCCATCTGGGCCGTGGGCAGGACACCTAATCCCCTGTGACAATATTTACCTTGCCACACAGTGTTTCTCCTATTTCTGCTTAGGACAGCGTGTGTGTGTGTGTGTGTGTGTGTGTGTGTGTGTGTGTGTGTGTGTGTGTGTGTGTGTGTCTGTGTGTCTGTGTGTCTGTGTGTCTGTCTGTGTTTGTGTGCCTGTGTGTGTGCGCGCAAGCACGCGCGCGCGCAAGCTGTTGTGTGTCCTTATGTGTGTGTGTGTGTCAGTGTGGGAGTGTGTGTGTGTGTAAGCGTTTGAAAGACAGAGAGAGGGAGGAGAGAAAGAGTTTGTGTGTGAATGTATGCGTGTGTGTGTGACTGTGTGTGTTCAGATGTGTGCAAGACAGAGTCGGAATAAGAGGGTTGTCATCAAGTTCAGTGTTGCAGTCCTTCGTTGAACAAAGAAACTTCAGTTTTGCACATATTCGAAATGCGATGGACCTTGTCCTAGTGGCACAGTGTTCTGTCTCACTCAGCTTTTCTCTGTATGTCAAATAAAAGTGTACCCACTCCCAGAAGCACCGCACTGTACATTACTCCTCCGCAATAAAAACACCCATTTTCAGGCAAAGTTCTATCCGGAAGACTCTTCACCAAGTAAATAGTTTATTGAAGAGACTGTGTGTTAGTACTGTGTGCAAAGAGAAAAACAATACAGCATATAGACATTTTAGGGAATTTTAATCTAAGTGCTTGTTTGGAACAGAAGGAGAAGGCCTGGATAAAGGGTTATCCAGGAAGGTATAACTATGTGGCCTTTGTTACCCTTTCCATATTGTGTATAGAGGCTCAGGTTTTTGCTTTCTTAATCTCTTTCCTCTTAGAGGAAAGCCCTTAATTGCTATGTGGGCTTAAAGCT
>CM050199.1:19342500-19352500 GCA_027475355.1 Coilia nasus
TCTCCCATCTCCACATTTCAGTGTGTGTGTGTGTGTGTGTTTGTAATGGCTGCTGGTCTGCTCTGCTAGTGTTTGCAGAGTTGATGGGCGCCTGGACTTCACGTCACTCACGCCTTACGTTGTATTTGCCAAATTAAATGGAGGTCACCAAGCTCTCCTGGAGCTCTCAGGCCTGCTGACAGGTAATGGAGGCCGTGGAGGATGCCAGTGCTGTACCAAACAAACACACCTTGATTTGAATTCATTTAGCCTCTGCAGCAGCCACATGGGACAAAGTATATACTAAGGCTGTGTTACTCAAAGTGTGGTCTGCGAACCATTGGTGAGAAATTGTGTTAAAATATTACTCTGTGAGCAGTTGTGTTAAAATATTATATTTTTCATGTTTCGTAAGCTACCTATACTATGCATAGTGTGTTTAAATTACATGTATATCATCTTCATGCCATTGTCTAGGTAAGGCTGTGATACTGCACCAATTCATGCATTTACATAGCACTGTTAGCCTCAGACGGGGCAGGGGGCAGTGGTTCTTGAGCTTTTTTTTAAGGGGGGGAAGTGGTCCTCAGTCTAAAAAAGTTTGACAAACACTGTACTAAAGATTCTACAATGGAGCATAATACTCCAGAATCTGCGGTACATGCTGAGAGAAGATTCTGCAGCAAGACTGCAGAATACTGAATACAATACAAGAATACTAAGGCACCGGAATTGATGTTTCACATTCAGTCATACAGAGCACTTGCCGTCACACCCTCTTCAAAGAGGTGTTTTCACCAGGTCTTACGTCAGTGTATACGCCTGTCCTCAAAATGCCAGGGGATAAATATTATATGGCGAAACTTTTATGGTTTTGTCACAAAATGCACAATTATTTTGCTTATCAGGCTCAACTATGTGTGGGTAAAAAGAAATCAAAGAACCAAATGAAAATGGAAAGACAACAGAATATGCATTTAAAATGAAGGGCGTGGAAGCACTAATCGTATAGACTTAGGCTGTGTCCAACACGGAAGGTAGTGACTTGCTGCCTTCACTGTCTAACAAGTTACGCACCTTAAGCAGAAATGATGGTGCCAGTTACAACATTCGTTTTGAGTGTCTGGCTAGACAGCAACACAGAATGCCATCAGCTGACTTTATAGTTCGATAAAATGTTCGACGTTCAAGGCAGTATGAAGGATGCATCTACTCTTCCTTCAAAATTGGGCAAAACGAAGGTACCTTCAAAGGCAACATTTTATGCATTTATTTGATTAGGACATGTCTTGATGCCTTGCTGCCACCAAAGGCTTCCTCCAAGGGCAGCATTATTTCTGTTTTGGACACAGCCAATGTCTACGGCAGAGTCAAGGACTATTGAAGGAGGATGCAGCACTCAGGGGGCCAATGTGTGTGGGCACCGCCCTCCATCCCTCTTCTCTCTCTCTCTCTCTCTCTCTATTCGCTGCGACCGCCCAGCTCCGCCCGGCCCCACCATCTCTTCAGCTGTCACTCCCCTTCCACTGACCTCACCATCTCCACGTCACCCACACCGTTCCATCGATCTCCACCTTGCACCTCCACCTCCTGGCCTGCTGTGGTCCATTTCATGAGAATTGATCTTCTACGGGCCTCCGCTGCTGCACTGGCGGCCTTCACTGGGGACTGGGTTTGTGGGCTTAGTGTGGTGGTGTGGTGGGGTGGGGTGGATGGATGGATGGATGTAGGTGCAGTCAAGGGCACTGAGTGGAAGAGAAAAGAAATGAGGAAAAGAACGAGAGAGTACTCGAGGGCCTGAGGCCTGATGTCGGACATGAGTTTAAATAAATTACCTTTGGTTATGTAAGCATCAGAGAATGAGATCTGTGCTCTTAATGTGTTTTATTTTCTTTCATATGTGTCATGAGAGAGGAAATTGTGAGTGTGTTTGTGTGTGTGGTGTGTGTATGACAGAGAGAATCAGCTTGTGCCATACTGTCTTATTGTCTGACAATGTTATTTGTTATTGAGTACCCAAACGGAACCGCTTACCCAGGCAAGAAAGTTACCAGCCACAGTGTCTGACAAAGAAAACCTGTTTTGTGTGTGCGTGTGTGCGTGTGTGCGTGTGTGCGTGTGTGTGTGTGTGTGTGTGTGTGTGTGTGTGTGTGTGTGTGTGTGTGTGTGTGTGTGTGTGTGTGTGTGCGCGCGCGCTTTAGACATCTCCCCGAGCTCTCAGGACACGCAGTCCAGCAGCGAGAGCCTGCGCAGCCGCGAGCAGATCCTGCAGACGCTGACCGACCTCTCGCGTGGGTTCCAGGACATCGCCGACCGCTGCCTGCTAGCCCTGCACCTGGAAGTCAGGTAAGAATAACTAGACTGCATTCCCATACAGCAAGCACACTTAATAATAATAATAATAATAATAATAATAATAATAATAATAATAATATCTACTACTAATACTGCTACTACTACTACTACTACTACTGCTACTATTACTACTACTACTGCTACTACTGCTACTACTGCTAATGCTACTACTGCTACTACTACTAATGCTACTACTACTAATGCTACTACTACTACTACTACTACTACTACTACTACTACTACTAATGCTACTAGTACTACTACTACTACTGCTACTAGTACTAATGCTACTACTACTAATGCTGCTACTAATACTACTAGTACTACTACTACACTACTACTACGACAGCTACTACTACTATTACTACTACTACTACTAATAATAATAATACAATTTATTTGTTGGTGCCTTTCACAACTCTGAAGGTCATTTTACTGCAGATAAAACAGACACACAGTAGTAGAAAAGAAGTCTAATAAAAGAATAATAGAAGGAGACGGCCAATTAGGTCACCTGGGGTAGACTAATCTGATGAAGAAAAAGGCCAGTATGGTCTCAAAGGGTAGGCCAGTATAAACAGGTGAGTAATCATTTCGTACCTTCAGCTTTAAAAAAAAACAAACTTAAACAAGGAATAAAAACAAAAGTTTCTCTTTCTGCTCCTTTTGAAAGTGGTTGCATAGCAACAAAATTAGTGCTAAAATAACAGGAATAAGGCAAGTCAAATTTAGATAAATGAAGAAAAATGACTGTTGCGTTAACTATTGTTTATACTTTAAGCCCAGAATGGTTCCAGAACATTCCAATCAGCGACATGGAGACTTTTTTTTCTTTTTGACACGTGATAGAATGTGAGACTTAAAGAGACTATAAGAGGGAGCAGGAACAGTTGCAAGCGCATGTCTGACTTGGAGTTGAAGTGGCCATCACCACTACATCAGAAACCCATGAGCAGGCAGGGGGTGGGGTGGGTGGGTGTGTGGTGGAATATAGAGACGGTGTCTTCCTCTTTAAGAGCTCGTTTCCCATAATGGCTTCTCCCTCCCATCCAGCCTCATAAAGACCACCACCCTCCACACACACACACACACACACGCACAAAAAACTCACTCGCACTCACACTCACATCCAGTTTCCCATCAGTCGACTGTTTGCCAGATATTGTTTTAGCTGCGGCAACCATACCGCTTATGACTGTGAGACAATAACTCTTGTGTTGGTCTAGAGGGGGTGGTGGTGGTGTTGGGGAGGGGGGGGCTACACATTATTGACTTTTCCCCATCAAGCAAATTTCCCTCGACAGTGCTTGAAGGTAAATTAAGTCATCAGGATGTTTGGTTTTTATGATTTTTACAGCGCGGTGGTTTCACTCGTGTGGATATAATGGCCGCCGGCCAGGCGCGCGCAGGCTCTCTCCCTCTTTATGTGTTTGCTTTGAGGCGTGCTTTGGGCAACGGCACCCACTCTGTGTCTGTGTAACCCCCACACACACTCCCCCCCGAGACAGCAGATTGCTGGGAAAGCTTCTATCACAGACAGTATATATGAGAACTGGACAAAACCTCTGTGATGCCATTTACAGAATTTCTAAACAGCGGGATGAAGCTAAAAATGAACAGTCTGGGTGTCGCCATCACAAGCAATTCATTCTGTGAATGTCAGTGTGAATTATCTGTGCATTAAAGTAATGGGTTCTAAAAAAAAACATGCACTTCCTGACAGTTGATACAGACTCTAAAATTACCCAAGGACACTAAAACCGTGGCCATAAACATGTTTATTTCCACTGTGCAATTGGATTTTTTTTTTTTTTTAAACATGGAGTACTCTATGGCAATTGAATCCCTACTGCAGTCAACCCTGAGTGTAAGTAAGTAAGTAACATTTATTTATAAAGCATATTTAAATACAGTTTAGACTGCAAAGTGCTGTACAAAATGCAATAAAGAGATTAAAAAAAGAAAACAGAGTGGAAGTCTGAGGTGCTGCAGATATTTTTGAACATGATTTATTTATTTATTTATTTATTTATTTGAACATTTTTGAATATGCAGGTATTTTTGAACATTCAGTTAGGTCTTCATTGTTTGGCCTACAATGCTGCCGCTTGATTACAGCCACCTTTGCAGACCTACCCTAGAGATGGGGGAGAATGGTGCGTTTCTGTCGCAGAGTTGGATGTTACGGCCTAGCGAGAACTGAGCCTCCACCTCTTCCTTTATTTACGCTGCGCTGCAGAGGGGGATTTCTGTATCTACAGCACACAGCTGGCCCATATGCTGTGTTTGGTCAGTCTGTTTGTCTCTAAATGAAACCGTTACAGCAAACAGCCATCGGTTCCCCAGGGAGAAGCGGCCATGGTATTACTGTAGACCTGCGTGTCTGCCTGCAGTATGTGGTCTGAACAGCCTGTTCACAACGTAGAAAATCTCCAGGAAATTATACTGAATTGTCACGCACATAATAGTGCCACGGAGTGCACATAATATCGGACATATTTAACTTGCCAGAGGCATTTATTCCAACAGTGCTCTGGTGTGTGGGAAGGTGCATGGTGTTCCCTTTGGGGGATTGAATGTCTGCCCTAGATAGCACAAGTTCTGCATCCAGACTCCCATAATAATGATTACAGGCTATTACAGATTATGTCTTCCCAGATTGACTGTACCTTTCCGTTTATAACATGCCCATACCTTTTCTTTCTCCCTCTCCTCTCCACCAATCCCATTGCTCCCTTTTTCCTTCTCCCCCCCCCCCCCCCCCCCCCCCTCTCTCTCTCTCTCTCTCTCTCTCTCTCTCTCTCTCTCTCTCTCTCTCTCTCTCTCTCTCTCTCTCTCTCCATTCCCAGAGTGCATTGCTTCCACTACCTCATTCCCCTGGCTAAGCAGGGGAACTATGCCATCGTGGCCAATGTGGAGAGCATGGACTATGACCCGCTGGTGGTCAAGCTCAACAAGGACATCAGCGCCATCGAGGAGGTGATGGGCGCCAGCCTGCAGCAGCACAAGTTCCAGTACATCTTTGAGGGTAAGGGAGCGAGGCGTGTGTGTGTGTGTGCGTGTGTATGTGTGTGTGTGCGTTTGTCGCGTATGCAGGTGAGTGGGTGTGGATGCTCTTGCATGTGCCCAGGCGTTTTGCGTGTGTGTGTTTGTGTATGATATTAGATAAAGAGGCGTCACAATCGAATGACAACACACAGTCAAACAATCTGTTTATAAATATCTGGATGAATTCAGTCCGTCATACATTACATGCATTTATGGAGCCTAGGGTAAAGCATGTGGTGAGCTCTGCAACTCTCCTCAGTTCTGTTGTTTTCTGTCTTTCTTCCTGTTTGCTGGTAAATGGTGTTCTCATGGTATATAGGTTGCAGAACTGCATGTTGGGGGGCGCAGTGGTAAGAGCACCCAACCATGAACGGGCATTTGCCCTTGGGGGCCCAGGTTCGAATCCAGCCTGTGGTCATTTCCCAACCCTACCCCCCATCTCTGTCTCCCACTCACAATTTTTACTGTCCTGTCCCAATAAAGCCATAAAAAAGGGCAAAAAAATACTTCAAAAAAGAACTGCAGGTCATAGGCCTTATTCAGTGATACACCAAAGACAGAAGGCACTTAGTTTAAAAAAGTGAAATGCTCACCATGGCAACATGGCATGTTGTTGTTCTTGTTGTTGTTGTTGTTGTTGATGTTGTTGATGTTTTCTCCTGTTATATGAACGGGTGGACATGTGGGTGTGTGGACAGCAGCTGTGGTCTACCGTACATATAGCATATGTTGTACTGTGTAGGAGTGAATGCCTTTGTAGATCCTGGATGCAGCATTTGTCACGCATTGCAGCTGCGACCAGCCTTTTTGTTGCTGTTGTGTGTATTGTTGTATGTTGGAAGTAGTACACCCCAGTTTCAGTATGATTGATCGGTTATTGGGTTTGACTACCTGAGTATGACCTGAGAGAATTGACCTCTGTGGGAAGTTTTCAACTTCCCAAATGTTTAATACTTGATCCATGTGTACTCCGCTCCGCTGGAGTTGACAGAAGGCTTTATCCATTGCCCAGTATGGTTGATGAACTGGTGGCAAGTACAAAAAGTTCACTAGTTCACTTTATAGTGGACAATGTAGGGAACAAGACAATGTGTAACCCACATACTATATATTGCAGTGTATAGTGAATGAGTGAACATTTCGGACATGGCCTGGGTCGACGTTGACCTGTGACCTCTGATGAGCGAGCTCTGTCCTTCTCCTCTCTGTCCTTCAGGACTTGGCCACCTCATCTCCTGCATCCTCATCAACGGGGCGCAGTACTTCAAGCGCATCAGCGAGTCCGGCATCAAGAAGATGTGTCGCAACATCTTCGCCCTCCTCAGCAGAACCTCACCAACATCACCATGTCCCGCGAGGCCGACCTGACTTTGCCAGGTGAGAGGGATAGAGGGAAATAATAATAATGATAATAATTAACAGTAATAATAATAATAATAATAATAATAATAATAATAATAATAATAATAATAATAATTAACAATGATAGTAATAGTAATAATACCTATTATGGTAACACTATCTATGAAGCTTTTATGCACAAGACTCTATAAACACATTCATAAAGGCTTATTATGCATCATAAAGTATGTAAAGTATCCATACCTAATTATTCTGTACTCCTAAGGCATTGTAATGCTATGTCATAAGCCCTATTCCAACTTTGAGTGACGCAGTGCGTTCATTGTTATAAAGCTTAACGTGCCTACAGGTGCGGTCATGAGAATGTATAAATGGTTATGAATACAAATTTCAACCATTATTGGGCTTTATGAAAGGATTACAACCCTTTATGAATGTGTTTATAGAGTCTTATGAATGCAAGTGTTACCTTATACATTTGGTAACACTTGATTTGGATAGTCCAATGGATAGACTTTTTGAGATTCTTAAAAGTCAGTTTTATTTTGTTTACTGCTGTACCCGTTATCACCTTAATCAAATCCAATCTCTAAAAGTAACCCTTAGCAAGAAACACAGTTTCAGCGAATGGTTTCTTAATAGTTTTGTCATCTGTAGATAGTCTATAGAACCCTCTATTGGGTCATGTCAATACAGTGTGACCATACATTTTATTTAAAAAAGCACTTGTCATTCAAACAAAGTCGCTCAAAGTGCTCAGGAAATGTTTCCTATTGCAAGACTCAAGACCTGTATTTATTCTTCTTCATTTTCTTTGGTATATTTACCCTTATTGTTTTCTTTTTCACGTTGCCAATACTTTTTTGGGCTCATAAAGCCACTAGCCTCCCACAGTTTTTTATAAATTTCCAAAGAGCACACTTACACACTCACACGCTGAGAAGCTCTAAAGCTCTTGCTTAAGTACATCCTACTGCTGTTCCACAGAGTAAGATGGCATCTGAAGGTTTTTAATAACCGGAGTCTGTCAGCTTAATTGTTTTAACAAAATTCGGTTAGTTTTAATTCAGTTAGTTTTTAAGCTGTACTTCTGCTGAAGCTGAATTCATTAGATTCATCAGAGTGCTGCCTTACAAAGGCAAAGTGCGGTAATTACACAAACACTGAAACTGAGAAGTTGTCCTACTGTGCCAAACATGCTGTAGGTATGATAGCGGTGATGCTTATATGTAGTTTTTTAACAGGAAGAAGCGCGAGATTTGGTCACAAGACCGTTTCCATTAGAAACTGCCTTTTGGCTTTGTAAGGCAGAGTGGTTTTCTTCGTCTGACTCAAGCATAAGGTCTCAGATAAATGTCCTTTCTGGAGCACAAAGTACACAACATGGAAACACTCAACAAGACCTGTCGGTCAACGGGTGACTGTTCTACATGCTCTGCTCTGACCTGCTGGCCAGTGCACACTTGACCCTCAGCGCTACGCGCCACTGCTTAAGCACAGATGCTGAGTCAGTCCTCTGCGGATCAGTGTGTTTTCATCTGACACACAAACCCATACACACACACACACACACACACACACACACAGACAAACACACACACACACACATACACACACACACACACACACACAAATACACACACACACACACAAACACACACATACACACACACACACACACACACACACACACACACACATACATTACACGTACACCTTCAGCTTCAGATCCAGATGAATGCACCTCAGACCTGGCCCACAGCCTCTCTCACAGAAAAGACAAAGCAGACATAAAAGTAGCGAGATGGCTTGGCATCAAAGAAGAGAAAGAGGAGGAGATACTGTATGAGAAGCAGGCTGGAAAAGATTGACAGAAAAGAAGAGTGACATGGATAGACAGAGGGAAAGAAGTAAAAAGATGAAGAGAGAGAAAAACAGAAGGACAGAGAGGTAGAGAGAGAGAGAGATGGTAAGAGGTAAGAGGGTAACAAAGTCGAAGATAACCACTCATCTTTATCAAGGTGCAGGATTGGTAGGTAACTTAAACAAAGAAGAAAAAAAACGCACACTTCTGTCTGCACAATTTTTACTGAAATCTTGTTTTTACTGCGCAATCTGCGCAAGCTTTCAGTCGATAGTGGCAAGCGGGTAAAAAATTCAAACGTCACTGAGGGAGGGGGGACGCCTGGAGAGGGTCACAGGACGGCTTTATTCTCCATGATCAATGTGTAATTAGGGCCCTCGTCGGCTCTGCTGTGCCGCGTGCGCCTGGAGGTGACGCCGGTGGAATGAAGAGCAGGTATGCGAAGTGGAGCAGGCACAGCCATCAAAACACACCTGACACTCTGACTCACTCACTACCTGTGTCTCTTGATTGCGCTTGTGCTCTGAGTGCTGTGGGTGTGGGTGTGTGCGTGTGTGTGTGTACACGTCTGTGTGTGCGTGTGTGTGTGCACGCGTGCTTGTTTGTGCATGTATGTTAATCTACTTTCTAAGAAACGCAGCTGTGTGAATGCTTTGTGTGTTTATGTCTGAACATGTGTGTGTGTGTGTGTGTGTGTGTGTGTGTGTTTGTGTGTGTGTATCGGTGTGTATACACATGAGTGTTAAGCTCCCTTACCTGTTATTTGCGTGTGTATGTGTCTGTGTTTGTGTATGTATGCATACATCAGTGTTTTCCCCAAAGCGTCTAAGCATATCGGCACCGATACGCTTCTTTTTTGCCGATACGCATCAAGTTTTGCCGAGACGCTTTCATAAAATGCCGATACGCTTAAAAATCATGCACAAAAACATTCTCCCCGGGATTTTCCCCGAACAAGAAGCCCCAATGTAGTTAAATGTAGGCTGCGTTTATAGGAAACTTCCGTGGTGGGTGTGTAAACTACTATACTGGCGAAACTGGCCAATCACCTGCCGATTACAGTGCTCCTTTGTTTGTTTTTTCCGCCAGTCAGCTGTATCAGAGAGTATTGTAGAATCTAGCTAAGATCTTTAACGCAAACTTCGGGGCTACTAAAACTGCCTGACTTTGACTGTAAATGCTACACAAGAAGGAAGGAGAACGCTCTCCTTGGGACATGCTCATGTAGCAAGAAAACTTTCTCCACAGTGTACAGAATGCGATCGGATCATCTGCTGAAAGAGAGTGAGAGAGAGCGTGAAAGGCAAATCGTCCTTTATGTAGAGCAGAGTCAAGACTGTTTCATTGAATAGGACACTCGTGGAATTTAACTAATAAATTAGTCCTTACGTC
>CM050199.1:19360000-19370000 GCA_027475355.1 Coilia nasus
TAAGAAATCCACAAAACCAAGTTATTTTTATGGTTTCAAGGAAGTCATGGTTAATGATTTTTGCACTCAGTGTCGTGCACTGTGTGTGTGTGTCTCTGTGTGTGATTGATTTGCTGATTGTATTATCTTTTGCCCATCAAACGGCCAAGGAAATTGAAACCACAATTCCCATAACCACCCTCGCGTCTCCACGTTCGGTTTCCTGGTAACCAAAAGGACGCTGTTCAAGAGAGGTGTTGACATTATTAGCCCCGGGATGTGTAACTTAGGTGTACAGCTTTAGCTTGTTGGGTTTTTCGGTTAAATGCAACAAAATCCGTTTAACAAGTTTTAGACATTATTAAAGATGACTACTGCAGTTTCACCTGTATATTTGCAGCAAAACCCATCGACATGCTCTCCGGTATCACTCGACTCTGCCATTACCCATGGGTCACTTTCAGAGCACTGTAGGGACATGCATCCATTTTTAACCACACCTGAAGGTCCCTTGGCTCCCCAGACAGACACGTTTTCTACATCCGAAGACGAAGACGAACAAGCAGAGAAAAGCGCAGAGGAATCCCAGGTATAACACGCTGTAACTAGTTATTAAACCGAATCATTTGATAACTAACATTGGTTACAAACTGTTTGGTTTTAATTCAGACGTTCACAATATCCAAGAATGGCAGCGAAATTATAGTATCAATAACCTGTTAATTGCACCAGATGAGGAATAAAGGGGAGCTAACTGAAGAAGAGGTGGCTGGCTGCTTATCCAACCTTGGACTTTCTGCGACTGGACTCCAGCACGTTTACCAGTATCTCTCTCTTCCAGTAAGACCTAAATCCCTTGTGCTATACTGTTGCATTACCCATGTATAACTCAATCCCACCCCATTAGCAAACCCAAGCTATTGCATGTAGAGGCTTACAATAAAAATATGTTCATAAAAATCATTACATAAAAAAGCTATTTGTGCTCTGGGGTCGATTTGTATTCAATTTGTGGTGCACCCTGCCGTGGTCTCAGATGTATTTTCCTGTCTGCTTTATGTGTGCCCTAATTGAATTCGCGATTCTATGTTTTATCTGCCTTGCAGCGACGCAGTCTGTCTGACATATCCATTCTCTGCAATTATGTCCATCTTCAGAAATTAGAACTTCCACACAATAAGATAAAAGGTATGGTATGTCTAATTTGATATAAAGAAATCCATACAATAAATCGCCATGCTGCAAGGCCCCTGGTCATGTAAGCTAATGGTATTCATTCTGGTGGGTCATTAATGGTATTCATTTGCCTTATGCATCTTCACGAATTGGTTTATTTTCCTGACATCGCCCTTCATGCCTCTTTGGCCTTGCTTGTCGGGGGGAGAAATAATCACCTATGCGGGTAGTGTTGCCATGGCCATCTCTCTTAGTTATCTAAAGCTGCTAATGTTGTGTGACTGCTAGATCTATCCTGTGTAAGCCACATGCCATACCTCATCATCCTCGACGCGTCCCACAACGAACTCACCGACTTCTTTGGATTTGAGCCACCCAAAAATCTCAAGGTAGGACCTTCAAACTGACAGGAAAAGGCAAATCAGTATCTTTGAACGCTTATCATAAGCCTTAAGTGTTCTGTTCCTTCACAAGGATTCAACTACTAAATATTCATCCTGTAAGCTTCTAGATAGAAGCAGAAATCATTGATGTAATAAAGCTTGCTGACAGTGTTATTGGCATTAATTCACACATCGTTCTGATGTGCTTTGCTTATTTACCTGTTGCAGGAAGTCGATTTTTCCCACAACCAGATAACTGAGATGAAGGACTTATCTGCCTACACCTCCCTGAAAAAGCTCAACCTTGACTGTATTCTTTTTGAAGTTCAGCTCACTCAGTACCTGCATGGCCTCACCGATGCATCCTGATCATTTCCACTTTGCCCGCTGTCAAAATTGAAATACTCCCTTTCGCCTGAAGATGCCCTCCATCTTGGCGTTGCATGAACCTGCGGTATATTGTCACAAGGAAGGAAAATATTTATTTGTCATGTACATAGAGATACTGGGTAAAGTAGGACCTGTGGTGAAATTGCAGTTGGTCAGCCTATACCGTGCATGGGGAGGGGGAGTAAGGTGCATAGATAGCAGTTTGGGGATGGGGGTCTGATGAAGGGCAGGGGTGAAATAGGTGATGGGGGGGATAAGTGCATGACGTGCAGTTGCGGTGGGGTTGGGGGGGAGGAATGGGTGGTGGCTGTGTAAGAAGCCGGTGATGAATGCTAAAGTGGGCAGGAGCTGAAGGGAGGGAGGGGGGCAGTGTTGTGTTTGTAGGGAGGGTGGATTCTGAGGGCTGTGTGTGTGTGTGTGTGTGGGGGGGGGGGTATATATAAGGATACAAGGATATTTGTCACATGCATAGACATACTGGGTAGTAGGACATGCAGTGAAACTGTTGCAGAATGCAGTTGGGGGGATGACTACCAGATGAAGGGCAGAGGTAGAATAGGTGATGGGGGGTGGGATAAAGTGCAGTTGGGGACTGGCTGTGGTGGCAGATGATGGTCTGTGTGTACAGCTGACAGCGCTGAGGTGGGGTTGGACAAATGTGTGTGGAGAGGGGCTGAGGGTGGCAGGTGGCAGGGAGCAAAGCTATGTGCTGTGTGTGTGTGGGATGGAGGCTTGAGCCGTGAGGGCTGTGTGTGTGTGTTTGTTGGGGGGGGGGGGGGGGGGGGTATATGCAGGTAGGGATGTTGCAAACATGTATGTGAAGAGAGGGGGCATGAGATGAGATGTTAAGCTACAAGGGGGGCACCAGTGTGAAGGGCATGTGGGGGGGGGGTGAAAGTTCTAAAGAATGTTGTGCTTCATAGAATATGATATGACATTTTAAAAATATTACATTGCTGTAAATCTCACTCCCTTCAGGGTGAAGCACTTAATCTAACCATTCAGATAACCACTTCCAGAAGATCCATGGACTGAAGGAGTGTGCCAGCCTTTCCCATCTTAGCCTGGCCCATAACCAGATCGCCTGCATCAGTGGCCTGGACAACCTGCCCCTGAAGGAGCTCTGCCTGGTAGGCATGGCAACACCCTCCCTAATGCACTGTTGCCATGAGGTCCCGCTCCAGTCACGTTAGATTTTTAAAATGACAGTTCTTTGAAATGTGTTGTTATATCATTGACTATAAAATTAGTCATCGGTTGATACATAGGTGGTGGTAGAGCTTATAGTTGCCTGAGGGGGAAAAAAGCCTTTAATACCCACCTTTGGGGAGTTATCATCAACAGCCATTTCAGCCAAGTTCAGACGTAGTAAGCCATTGGTAACATTTCAGAGAGATGATCTTCCTGCCTGCCAATTATTTTTCTGTGTGTGCATGTGAGTGATAGTGTGTTTGTCTCCAATATTGAAGGGAGGTCATGGACTCAGATGATTACTGCTTCTGGCAGAGGTTTGCGAGAAATGCTGGCGTTCATTTTAATGACTGTAATGTCACCCAGAGTCATATCTGTGAGCTGGATAAATCTGACTTTGGTGTTTTGTATCAAAGACTGGTGTTATTGAACTCTGCAATCTTACAAAAACAAACGACTGTGGAGTTGTCTGCTTTTAATTCAGTATTAACAATGCCTCTCCCGTGGCCTAATTAAGTGCCGTGCCTGACCTGCTGACATATTGTCATTAATTTTGTCTTCTCCGTCAGATCCATTGTTAACACTTCAGCTTAGTGTATTTACTGCGTCTCCTCCTGTCACACAAATTATTCCATAGTGTCATCAGTTTTCTTCTTGTTTTCCCCTGAAAGACTTCCAACAGTGTTACCTGCCAACACAAGCACTGTGATGCTTTTTGTTTAAGTATTTGTGACAGCTTTGGTGTGTTTTTAATTACTTTTTTATCTTCATCTTGCATCATTCACACCGACTCAACTTGAGCGTGTACATCACGTAACAACGTGTGCAATGTGTGTATGTGTGACAAAATACGGTCAGATCATGCGTGCGGTGTGAATAGTCTTTAATTTGTTAATGTGCGTTCTAAACGAATACGTACAGAAAACGGGCACTTGCTGTCTACGCGCTGTATACGGAGAGTGTTTGGTGTGAATGAGGCCCTAGGCTAGTAGCATTCAGTGTTAAGTAGATGCAGGCTGGAGCAGGGCTAACGTGTGCAGGCGCTGAAGCCCACCATATGGCTGGCCACTGTGCCTCAGGAGGACCCCTTGCCACTCCACTCAAGGGTGTTAGTGTTGTCCTTTATCAAAGCCATTCCTCGTCATCATGAACAGCAGCAGCAAGGGCCCCTACATCAGGCACACACACACACACACACATACACACACACACACACACACACACACACACACACACACACACACCCACATGCCTGCCTATGGTCCCTAGGGGCCAGCCACTGGTGTGGAAGAAGCTGGATCACAGTCAGAGGACACACACTTTCTCACAACACCCACACACACACATACACACACAAACTCTTTCTCACTTTCTCTCTCTCTCCCCCCCTTTCCTCTCTCTTGTGCAGTTTGGCCCCGTTGGCCTCCCTCATACACGCCCGCCAGCTCTCTCCCTAACAGCGTGCTGCTGTCATCCGCCTCCCTCGCTCAGCCCATCACACTCCCTCCAGCTCCAGAGCCTTCCACGACCCCAGAAGTCACTGCCCCCACCCCAACACCCCTCCTTCTCTTCCCGCTGCGGGCATCTCGCTGCCAGGCAGGGATGCAGACAGAAAGGGCTTCTGGGGGCAGAGTCTGGATGTGGATGTGGATGACAGGCTTGGTGGAGGGAGGGCTGAAGTGTGTGTGTGTGTGTGTCTGTGTGTGTGTGGAAGGCGTTGTTTCTGTCGGAGCTGGTGGAGGAGAAGGCAGAGGATGTGGAGGTTGGGGGAGGGGGGGGGCAGGCATGGTGCCTCTTGACTGGTTAGCGCAGCTCACTCCCTCACTACCCCCCCACCCCCGTGCCTGGCCAGCTGTTCACCTGCCAGCTGTCACCTGTCAGCTAAGGCGGAGCCGGGCAGAGCTGGCCTGTCACTCCCTGACTCGCCGGAGGGGGACTTTCACATTCTTACAGATGGGCCACGAAGCACTTCACTTAACTTAAGTCTGCGACTGACTGAAAATGTGTGTGTGTGTGTGTGTGTGTGTGTGTGTGTGTGTGTTTGTGCGCATGTGCTTGTGTGCGTGTTGCCTGCATGTGTTCATGTTTGTGTACGTTTGCATTTGTGTGTATGTGTGTTTGGTGACATGTCTCCTTCAGAGGGGTAATCTGATCCAGACCATAGAGAACCTGCAGACCCTGAGGACCCTTCAGGTGTTGGACCTGGCCTGCAATCGGATCCAGAGCCTCACGGGCCTGCAGAACCTTCACCTCCTTGGCTCCCTTAACATGGAGAGTAACCGGGTACAGTATAGCCTCCCCCCACACCTCTTTTCCACCCCCTTCCTCCCTGTCTGCCTCACATAACATGCACTTTTTATCCCACGTCTACCCATGAATGTGAAGTAACCCATAAGGGAAGCACTGCTTCAGAGTTCAGAGACATATTTACTGTATGTTGTTGCATAATGCCACTAACACAGACTGTGAGTGGTGGTGATTGTAGTACTTCACATTAGCATGTGTGAATTGCATTTTTGAAACATGCATTTCTGTATAATGCATCCTATTTCTTGGGCAGGCAGTGAATAACAATTTACATGTTTGTGTTTTTATGTGTGTAGGGTAATGGTTTCTATAGAGGATTATGTTGTTATTGTTGTTGAGCGAATTATACAGATTTATATGCTTTCAGTGTGCATGAAAGTATACGTCTTACCTATGGTTGGTGTTTTTCTTCTTTATTGCATGTCTTCCCTTCCTGTACATGTGTTCATTTCCATCGATCCAGATCAGTGAGATTAAGGAGGCCACCCATGTCCACGACCTGCAGTTACTGCGAGAGCTCAATCTGAAGAGGAACCCAGTCCAGGTAAAGGCCACTGCACGCCAGCTTTTACACTATCACAGTGCACTTTCAAATTGCACAGTTTCATTAGCAGCACACTTACTTCCTTTACAGCAAACATTACAGGATTCAATCTACGGTTGTCATAATAAACAGTGGATTTAGTTGAGAGGGCTAACAGAAATAGTGCCCATTCAAAATCAGCATGCCGTCGGCAGCAGAGTTGGACACTGGTGTGAGAGATTTGTATTGAAAGACAATGGAATCAAACCTTAAAGCAACACTAAGTACTTTTTTCAACCTTCAAATAATGTTTCCAAAGTTGTTTCAGTGGTTCATCAACTTATACCAGGGTGAAAGGCACTTTTGAATTTGCTTTGCCACCCTCTTAGGCTATAACCGCACTAAGTAAGTTTGGAGGAGCGCACCATCTCTCTGTAGTTCTCTATGAGAGACAGTTCTGCTTCCAACCTGTAGGGCAACCAAAGCCAAAAACTACTTAGTGTTGCCTTAATAGAATGCTGAATGCGCAGCCAGCTCCACGTTTTTGAAAGCTGGTGTGCAGAGGCCTCTTTCCTCTCTCCAATCCCCCCCCCCCCAGTCACCCTGACCTGACCTCTCCAAGCCTCTCTCCTTAACGTCTCTCCCACTCTATCTCTCTTTCTCTGTCTCTCCCGCCTCTCCAGGATCAGCCAGACTATCGCCTGGCTGTCATCTTCCTGCTTCAGCACCTGACAGGCTTAGATGAGCAGAAGGTTACGGCAGAGGAGAAGGTACTGCCTGTGGGCCACCATGTTCAAAATCAGAATCAGAGTAGTTTTTATTGGCCACTTTACAAGGAATTTGACTTCGGCAGATGTTAGCTTTTTATACATGCAATATATAGACATGTAGTAGTATACATATAATACAATATGCAATACAATAAATACAATCACTACGGGCACATGGTAGGATCGGATTGGATTGGATTGGTATTGGATTGGGTGTTGCTACCCAACGGGTGGTCTGTCCCAAATCCCTGTGCACATGAGAGTTCGTGTAAGCGGGTAATGGTCAGAGATCTGGCCGTTTCCGCTACGCTAGATGGCGCTGTATTCCTTTCAACAAGTGGTGTTAGAACTACTTCAGGTTGACGGCTGCTAAAAAGAAAATAATCAAACTATCTGGCGGCATACAAAACAAAGATAGCACTCGAGGAGGTTGACAGAGCAGCATTTGCATGCATGTTGTGCATTCTCCTTTGTTTGGAAGTCCGTATGAAAGAACAAACAGCGTTTTTGGTTTTCTTGATACGACATGAACTGTGCCCTCGGCGTTTAATATTACAAGCAATTGAGGTCAACGAGACGAAAGCCTTGACGTTCAGTATGGATGAAAATCAGGGACAGAAGCTTCTAGGATCGTGTGGTCTTACATGCGCAGTACGCAAATCCAAACCAATACCGTGCACAAGGCGGCACCAAGCGGATTAACATCGGCTTAAGCCAGGGGTTGCAATCGGATTCGCGAAACCAATCTTTAGCCTGTGCACATGAATTCGATGCGATACCAAACCATTTCCAATCGGATTCAACTCGTCCATGTGCACGCAGTGAATGCAATAGACAAATAGAAATATGTAGACTCATACTGATCTTGGGTTCCTTATCCATCATGAGCAAGCCCCAGGATAGTTGGATCGCCATGTAAGAACCCAGTGCTGTACTTAAGAATGGAGGTGTGAGACATATTTCCGTGCTAAATCAGGATAGATGTTGCTAGTATGCTACAGAGACGAAGATACTGGCTGTGTCCGAAACCGAAAAAAAAATGTTGCCTTCAAAGAGAGCATTTGGTGGCAGCAAGGCATCAAGGCTCTCCGAATCAAATAAATGCATAAAACTGAAGCTACCTCCGTTTTGCCCAATTTTGAAGGAAGCATAGATACTATAACGAAGAGCACCTTGAATCCTGCTTAAAGTGTGTGACTGTGTAGACAGTGAAGGCAGCAAGTCCTAGCTTCCCGTTTCGGACATAGCAACTGCCCGTTGGCTCCTGATTGTGTTCATCATCCTTTGTAAACAAGAGAAGAAACCTCATTAAAAAGGTAGTTGGGTACACGTCATGTACACGTCATGTGCTGGATTTAAGTTTAAGGATTTACGTGTGAAATAGTAACATATGCCATATTTCTCTGCTAAATCAGAACAGATGTAGTATACAAACACTCTTGAACTGCCTGTGGCCAAGAGTTTACTGTTTTTTAAAAAGATACGAACCCTTGTATCTGTTATCAGTCACACAGTGTGGTTCTGAAACAGACTGAAATATCTCAAGGTGTTGAAGGACTTAGCGAAACTTCAGAGTTTAAGTTTTTTTGCCCACCTTTCAAGTACGTTTATTGTTCACCTATCAGTTCTCAAGCTATGCTTAATCCTCTTTGGGTAATGACATTGCTCGCTTGAAGTTTGCGACTTTCTACAAAGTTCTCAGTTAATTTAGCAGCGCAGGGAAAGTGCTGGATAATGGCTCGCCCTCTGGCACTTTTTTTAGAGAGTCTCATCAGCCCTGGAATGAGCAGTCGGGGGCTCGGTATGACGCCGGCCATGACGTCCACCGGGCATCAAACGTCCTTTCTTCTCCTCCTTCTCTTTTTCCCCTACTTATCCTCCCTTCTTCCTTCTCTTTACCCCATACTCTCTCCTCCTCACCTGCCGCTGCGGGACGTCTACCCCCCCCCCCCCCCCCCCCCCCAACTCTTTACATCCCCCACCATCCCCCTACTCTATCCCCCACCTCCACCTCCACCTCCCGCAGGTGTCCTCTGTCAATAAGTATGACCCACCCCCTGAGGTGGTGGCAGCCAGGGATCACATGACCCACGTGGTGTACCGCTTCATGCAGCCTCAGGTCATCTTGGACAGGTGAGCCAGCGGGGGTCCTCATTAAGCTCCCGCCGAGGTACATTTTTCCCACTCCCTCCACACTTTTGGCAGATCGTTCTTTTCTTTCTTTTAATTTCGTTATCTTCTCAAGATCGACACACAGTGCCCTTTCTCATCAACCCTCATTAGTTGCTTTGTTTAGTTTAGTTTTTTGTCTGTTTTTCCACCCACAAATGTTTGGCAAAGTCTTTATTATATGCCAGCTAACAAGATAAGTGTTGTCAATTGCACCTGAGGCTGTGGCATAATGTTATGACAGCATAGTTACTGAGTTATTGTTCTATTTGACTAGCTGTATAATTATCAAATACATCACAGCTTAGACACAGAAATAATCAAATTATCTAGAAATTAACTGCTCGTTCGTGTGACAAGATGTATGGAGTGATATACAATCTGTCTTAACGGTGTTTGTTCTGGTTTTCTCAAATAATTGGACATATTTTTTTCAAAATCAAGATTAACATTCTGAAAACAACATACATGATAATTCAGTTAGACAGTTCAACACCACTGCAAAAAAAACTCTGGATTATGTTCTTATAACATGCAGATGGAAAGAACAAGCATTCTTTTAAAATCACCCCAAACCTTCCATCCAAATCACTCAAATATACAGTGTTATTGGTTGCTATGCGTCACTATTTTTTTCAGTATGACTGCAGTTGCAATTGAACTGTGTGGGAGATCATAAATTATACTTTATTAAAGACAGACAGACTATTTTGAAGGTAATACATGGTTGTGCAGTCTTTCGGTTTTGTCAAACTTGAGAACTTAATTAACTCTCTAATTTGTTTCCTGGGGCTGTTTAATGAAGGACTGCATTAAGTTGTGTCCATAGCTGGCTTGTTATGTGAGTTAGAAACTTGCGTGGGAGGTCAAGGCTTGAGATAAGTCTGAGGATATTAAGATCTGTCTACCTCGTGAACAACAGAGACCCCATTTGCACCTTATTAAAAAGGCTCTCGTATCCAGATTGAAAGTTGATAGGCCTGTAACCTCATTACATCCACACCTGATATTAAAATGTGTCTCCAGTGTCCAAACCCAGTCATGCTGTCCGCCGCATTTAACATCCTTCTCTCATTTGTGTGGGCCATAGAAAGGCCCGACGTGCAAAACAA
>CM050199.1:19372500-19422500 GCA_027475355.1 Coilia nasus
CAAAAAACAGAAAGAAAGCAAAAAACAACTTACGGAGCCTCCTCCTCACCACCGCGCCAAGATGGCGACTGAGGAGTCAGAGGAAAGTCAAACACACAGTGGCCACATGTAAAACTTAACACTGTCCCTATTTAACCCTGTGTTGAAAGTCATGGCTATCTCTTATGTCCAATACATGCATAAAAAGGGCTTTAACACAAGGATTACCATTTCCTCTGACCTGCCACTTGACCTAATGGTTTTGTTCTGTCTTTCTCACCATTTTCCTCTCTGTTTATCTCTCTCTCTCCTTTCCCTTACCTGTCCTTCTGTCTCCCCCTCCTTCTCTTTCTCTCTCTGTCAATTTCTCTCTCTCTCTCCTCTCTCTCTCTGTCTTTCTCGTTCTATTTCTCTCTCTCTCTCCTCTCTCTCGTTCTCTTTCTGTTTATCTCTCTCTTTCCCCTCACCCGTCCTTCTGTCTCCCCCTCCTTCTCTTTCTCTCTCTGTCAATTTCTCTCTCTCTCTCTCCTCTCTCTCGCTCTCTTTCTATTTCTCTCTCTCTCCTCTCTCTCTCTCTCTTTCTCTTTCTATTTCTCTCTCTCTCCTTTCCCTTACCCGTCCTTCTGTCTCCCCCTCATTCTCTTTCTCTCTCTGTCAATTTCTCTCTCTCTCCCTCTCTCTGTCTCTCTATTTCTCTCTCTCTTTCCTCTCTCTCCTCTCTCTCACTCTCTGTTTCTCTCTGTGTCTCTTTATCTCTCTCTCCCTTCCCCTCTCTCTGCCTCAGTATGTTTAGTGTCTTGAATAGGGCCGCTCTTGCTGTGCTCCCCTCCTCCTTCAGGTGCAGCATGTGGCCACTCAGCCGTGTAAAAGCAGCACATAAATCCAAATTATGGCTCATGAAGAATAACAGGCCCTTTCGTGCTTTAATGAAAGCTCACCACATACATTCAACTTAATGGAGATGTAAGAGATGGGTGGTGTGTGTGTGTGTGTGTGTGTGTGTGTGTGTGACACACATGCGAGTGCACACATATACATAGTAATTTTAAAAACTTACATGAGAGTGTACCTACACGCATATGCTCATACTGTACATGCATAGGGCACACCTGACATTTCTGTAGTCCTTTGTCAAATTGGTTTTTAATGGTGGGTCCTGTGCATTCTTAACCTGTGCGACTGTGCTCTCTGGCTCCCACCATTATTAAAGGTCAGGCCAGCAATAGTTCACATATTTATCTTCCATAAATTACCCGCCGAGAGCATGCAGCAGGAGAGTTCGCAGCATCTCCAGGATCTGGAAGGGATTTGTCGTAATTATCGTGGCCAAATGTGACTTAAGTGTCAGTGGGAAGTCTTGGAAGTTCTGTTTTAAATTACAGTGGTTAAAGTGATTAAAAAGTGGTAAAAATGTCATCCCATCACGATCCTGCACAGGTGTGTTGGGATTGTTGCAAACCAAAAGTACCTGAATTTCCCCCAGCCATTTTAAGTGTATGTAACTAATATGAAGTTTTCATTTTTTGCTTGTTTCTGTGGCTTGCCTGTGGGTGTGTTCATAGTTGGTGGGTCACAGGCTATGTGTTTCATATACTGCATATGTGAGTGCAGTGCTCTTGTTATTAAGAATCAGTGATGTGCCAGTCTAGCAGTGCCAATGTACCAATGCACTGATGACTGATGTACAGGTGGCTTCTGTCTCCACAGCGCCTGCCACACCACTAGGGGGCCATACTTTGGGGAGGAGGATGGATCTGACTACCACTTCGTCACAGAGGAAGAGTTTCGCCACATGATTCATATGGTGGGTTCCAATATCAAAGATGGTAGATAGGCCAAGATACTTCATGATGAGCCACTTCCTGGAACCACTCCAGCACAAACAACACGCCTGTTTATGCAGCCTGAAACTGATTCCTGTAGAGATGAACTACCATGAAGTATCTTGCTCTGCCTATCCACCATCTTTGCCAGTATTTGTGACGACATTAGTGTCAGTAGAGCCTAATTAGCATCTATTGTGCTTTTTTTTTCTTCAAAGTTTGCATCTTGGCAATGGGCAGCTTCACTCCGCAGTGGCTCTCTCCCCCCCTTCCCTCTCTGGAGCACTCTTCCTCCCTGTTTCCCCTCCGGTTTCTTCTCCTCCTCCTCCTCCTCCCCCTCCTCCCCCTCCCCTACAGAAGCAGTTATATAAGTCCAGTGTCCAGGTTTGATAAATCGGGGGCAAGCAGGTGATTTAGAGGAGGAAGCCCTTTGATGTGTGATCAGAACCGCATGCTGAAAGCGGAGAGGAAGTGTCTCGGCTCGGGTTTTACCCCGGCGCGCGCCACCATACATATAGAATACTACACACACACAGACGCACACACACACACACACACACACACACACACACACACACACACACACACACACAGGATTAGCAGTCCACTTCAATACGTGTGCGTGTGTTAATGTATGTTTGTGTTTGTGTGTGTGTGTGTGTCCATGCACATTCAGTATGCAGGCCTGCATACCTGCATCAGAAAGAGTGCCCAATCTGCCCATATCTGATAGGGTGGTGCACACCTGTGTGTGTGTGTGTGTGTGTGTGTGTGTGTATGTGTGTGTGTGTGTGTCCATGCATATACAGTACGCAGGCCTGCATACCTGCATCAGAAAGAGTGCCCAATCTGCCCATGTGTGATAGGGTGGTGCACACCTGTATGTGTGTGTGTGTGTGTGTGTGTGTGTGTGTGTGTGTGTGTCCATGCATATACAGTACGCAGGCCTGCGTACCTGCATCAGAAAGAGTGCCCAATCTGCCCATGTGTGATAGGGTGGTGCACACCTGTGTGTGTGTGTGTGTGTGTGTGTGTGTGTGTGTGTGTGTGTGTGTGTGTGTGTGTGTGTATGTGTGTGTGTGTGTGTGTCCATGCATATACAGTCTCTGGAGCACTCTTCACACACACACACACACACACACACACACACACACAGTGTGTGTCACTCTATCAGACATGGGTAGATTGGGCACTCTTTCTGATGCAGGTATGCAGGTATGCAGGCCTGCGTACTGTATATGCATGGACACACACACACACACACATACACACACACACACACACACACACACACACACACACACACACACACACAGGTGTGCACCACCCTATCACACATGGGCAGATTGGGCACTCTTTCTGATGCAGGTACGCAGGCCTGCGTACTGTATATGCATGGACACACACACACACACACACACACACACACACACACACACACACACATACAGGTGTGCACCACCCTATCACACATGGGCAGATTGGGCACTCTTTCTGATGCAGGTATGCAGGCCTGCGTACTGTATATGCATGGACACACACACACACACATACACACACACACACACACACACACACACACACAGGTGTGCACCACCCTATCAGATATGGGCAGATTGGGCACTCTTTCTGATGCAGGTATGCAGGCCTGCATACTGAATGTGCATGGACACACACACACACACAAACACAAACATACATTAACACACGCACACGTATTGAAGTGGACTGCTAATCCTGTGTGTGTGTGTGTGTGTGTGTGTGTGTGTGTGTGTGTGTGTGTGTGTGTGTGTGTGTGTGTGTGTGTGTGTCTGTGTGTGTGTGTGTGTGTGTGTGTGTGTGTGTGTGTGTCTGTGTCTGTGTGTGTGTGTGTGTCTGTGTGTGTGTGTGCTCATGTGTGTGTCCATGAGTGCATGTGTGTTTGATAAATGTTTGTGGCTGCATGTCTGTTCATATGTGCATGTGTGCATCCATTTGAGTGTGTGTGTGTGTGTGTGTGTGTGTGTGTGTGTGCGTGCGCGCAGCAGATTGTACCATCTGTGGGGAGCATGTGGCCCAGGTAGGTGAGGAGGTAGAGAGGTGGTGGAGGGGGGTGTGTGTGTGTGTGTGTATGGCGGGGGAGTAGTAGAGAGAGAGAGAGCACCATCCATAGATCTCTTTTAAGTCTGTGTAACTGAGGCCCAGGGAAGAGGCTCCAGGGCTACCTTCGGCTTTGGTGATGAATTGTAGTGCGGGCCGCACCGTAAGTGGGCCCAGCTGCAGGTAGCCTGGAGGGGTCGGAGGTCAGAGGTAGGGTCATGTTGAAGGGCTGCCGGGGCCAGGGTCCCCCTCCCTGCCCACCAGGGTTCAAGAGTTCGGCTCTCAGCAGGGGGTCAGGTAGCGGCGGGGGTGCGGCGTACCCGAATAAATCTGCGGAAACATGTAGATGGGTGGAATGCCAAGTACTCGTTGTAGGATGGTGTACCCTCCAGGAATGTAACCAGGAGGGGCCTTCTGTGTCAACTGACGCATAATGTGTATTCTTTGTGTGTGTGTGTGTGTGTGTGTGTGTGTGTCTCTTTATCTGTGTGTGGTGTGTGTGTCTGTGTGTGTATGTATACAGTGGTCCCTCGTTATTCACGGGAGTTGCGTTCTAAAAATAACCCGCAATAGGCGAAATCCGCAAAGTAGTCAGCTTTATTTTTTAGAATTATTATAGATGTTTTAAGGCTGTAAACCCCTCACTACACGCTTTATACACTTTTCTCAGACAGCCATTCACATTTTCTCACATTTCTCTCTCTTCTACTCTCAGAGTTCAAACTTGCAAACATACAGTCACACAGCTAGCAATGGAAGATTTATGTAAATTTTAGAAGCTAAGTGTATTCTGTACTGAACAGGAGATTGATTGATAATGTTGTACAGTCCCTTAGCCAATCAGGGCGCAGAACACAATGCGCTGTAAAAAAAAAAAGCATGCACTAAAAAAATCTGCGAAGCCACGAAAGATGAACCACATTATAGTGAGGGACCTCTGTACTGTAATTCTCAGCCTCCTTTTTCTCTCTCTTTCTCTCTTTCTCTGTCTCTGTCTCTTTCTCTCTCTCTCTCGCTCTCTGTCTCTCTCCCCACCCCTCCTCTCCTCCTTCTTCTCAGTTCTCTCTCTTTCTCTATCTGTCTCTCTCTCGCTCTCTGTCTCTCTCTCTCTGTCTGTCTCTCTCCCCATCCCTCCTTCCCTCCCTCCCTCCCTCCCTCACTCCCTCTACCTTTCTTTCCTGGTTGTCTGTCTGCTGTCTCTCCGCGTTACTCATCTCTCTGCCTCCCCCCTGTGTGTCCCTCTCCCAGGGTAAGTTCATCCAGACCATGCAGTATGGGGGACACTGGTACGGTCTGTCCCAGGAGGCCATAGAGAGCGTGGCCAGAGAGGGCCTGGCCTGCGTGGTGCATATGGAGCTGGAGGTACAGTACCATCACTGCCACACACACACACACACACACACACATACACACATACTCTCTCACACACACATATACCTTGGCACAATTGTGCACACACACACACATATACACACACTCTCTCTCTCACACACACACACACACACACCAGAGCTTGGTGTGGAGGCGTCAGGTGTTAAACATAAGCACTTAACGTGTGTGTGTGGGTGCATGTGTGTGTGGGGGGTGCACATTTCTGCACATGGTTGAGTGTTTGTGTGTGCATGTGTGTGTGCATGTGTGTGTGTATGTGTATGTGAGCACACGTGTGCACATATATGTGTGTTTATGTTTGTGTGTGTGTGTGCGGGTGCACAGTTCTGCACGTGCTTGAGTGTTTTGGTGTGTGCATGTGTGAATGTGTGTGTGGGCACATGTGTGCGCATGCATGCGTGTGTGTGTGTGTGTGTTTGTGTGTGCGTGTACTGTATGTGTATGTGATCATGCTTGTGCGCATGCATGTGTGTTTATGTTTGTCTGTGTGTATGTGTGTGTGTGTGTGTGTGTGTGTGTGTGTGTGTGTGTGTGTGTGTGTGTGTGTGTGTGTGTGTGTGTGTGTGTGTGTGTGTGTGTGTGTGTGTGTTGACGGCCAGGGGGTGTTCAGTCTGAAGAACTCCTACTTTGAGCCCCGCTACATCCTGCTGATTCCCACCAGTACGGAGGCCTACACCCGCTGCCTGAGGGGGCGCGGCCTCTACACGCAGGCCCAGGTGGAGCGCGCCCTGGCCCGCATACACACCTACAGCACCGTCCACAGGGACAAGCCCGGATTCTTCGACAATGTCATCGCCTGTGGTAGGGATTTAACAGATTACTTACAGTAGTTATTACTTAGTACAAAAGAGCAGGCTTAGCCTGTGGAAAAGAGAAACTTTAGAACGTAAGAAACTAAGCGTAAACAAGTCTATTATCAGCCAGGTGATGAGAGACATTTGGATGCGAAATCAATTTAAAAATAAATGATATGAGTTCACTTACTCAAACCAAAGGTTTACGGGAGCTAAAATGTCTATTTTCACAGCGATAACGTCTTCTTCTAAAGCCTCTGCTTCTTCTAAAGCCTCATTTTAAGTGGCAACAGAAACAGAAATGGCTGATAATAGGCACTATGGTAGTAATAGGATCACTTTTGCTGAGAAACGTATTCGGTGTAGTGAAGCGCTAGCAAATGAGACATTTCATTATTTGTTATGTAGTAGCAGATCCTTATTTCCAGAGTAACGTACAGTGAGCTAACTGACGGCAGAGTCCCCCTGGAGCAATGTAGGGGTTAATTGCCTTGTTCAGGAAGACCCTGTGATTGTACCCACAACCACTTGGTGGACCTTAAGCCCTCCACAACCACCCAAGACACCCAGAGCATTATTATATAAACAGCTAGATAGACTCCAACTGTTAGATTGTGTAGTTTGCCAATGGCATTGTCCAGTTGCTTGGACAATTGTTCTGTAATTAATATTACGCTCAGTGCCAACACAGTCTGGTAAAGTGCAGCCGCCAGCTGCTGGTGGGGATAGTTGCATCCGCATGAAGTAGAGCTCTGGGAGCAGTACTGTTTTGACAGCTGTGCTGCTGGCTTTGCAAAGCTGGGTCCTTTTCTAAAAAAAGGTAAATGAATTTGAATTGGGGCATAAGGGAAAAGCATCAGCACAATATGCCCCCATCGGCAAAACGGGGGAAAAAAATGGCAAAGCAGTTAAATATGGGCTCTGCCCAAAATGTCCTCTCGTTGACGATGCAGCGCACTGTATAGAGGGCCTCTTACATTGGCTGAGCCACTACATAGTGCACTGTGATGGAGTGACCATCACTAGAGTTGTGGGTGTGCTCTGACTGCCATCCCAACGAGCCTGGCTCTTTGGCGTTGCGGTCAGAGCCCCTGTTTGGTACCCCGGAGACCCGGGTTCGAAGCTACCATATACTGTAGTTTGTCAGCTACATTGGCTGATGACTATAAAGTGGACGGTAACACTTTCTATGAAGCCTGTATTCACAAGACTTTGTAAACACATTCATAAAGCTTATATGCATATGAAAAGTGAAATGTGCTTATATGCAAGAAAAGTACACATAACTATTTAAAAATACCCATGGCTGTACTCCAAAGGCGTTATTATGCTATTTTATAAGCCCTTTTCCAACTTCAAGTGGCACAGTGCATTCTAGGTTATACAACTTCACCTGCCTTCGACTGTAGTCATAACTATGTATAAATAGTTATGAATACTAATTTCAACCATTATTAGGCTTTATGAAGGCATTATAACCCTTTATGAATGTGGTTATAGAGTCCTATGAAAACAATCTTTATAGAAAGTGGACAAGTACCAAGTGGACAAGTATATGTTTTAGATTTGCCCACTCTTCCGTACAGATGACAGAAAGGAAGCCTATCATGTGCTGAGGGAGTCGGTGCGGGAGTACCTGGGCCTGACGGAGCAGCAGAGGACACCCAGCACCACCCCCAGCCCTGACGACACCTCCACAGGTGAGGGCTTTTACCTTTGGCCAGCCACCGCCATCCTCTTCTGCTGCAGTCTTTTCATTGTGCACTGGAGGTAATGAGGTTAATTAGTTAGTTAGTTAGTTAGTTAGTTAGCTAGTTAACTAGTTAGCTAGTTAGTTAGTTAGTTAGTTAGTTGCTACCTTTGTGGAAATTCATCCTCACTTACTTCTGTTGATTTGGATGTCTTACTTACAGGCATTGTGGCACATCAACATTTCAAAATGTCAGGC
This sequence comes from Coilia nasus, assembly GCA_027475355.1. Classification (NCBI taxonomy): domain Eukaryota; kingdom Metazoa; phylum Chordata; class Actinopteri; order Clupeiformes; family Engraulidae; genus Coilia; species Coilia nasus. The sequence continues at coordinate 19,380,516 of CM050199.1, forward strand.
ATTTAGGACACCCACAGATAGGGTTTACAGTAGGACACAAATACAACCATACTAGTGTGAGCACAGAGAGCACTGGGAAACAACAACAGATACACAGCACACAGCACATACAGAGCTTTGTCTTTTTCAAACTAAGATGTAAACAGTGAAAACAAAAGCGAACAAAAGCGAGCAGAATGCTCTGGAGCTTTGTATTGTTGATTATGGACATGATGTGTTGATTATGCTCAGTATAGTTACCTTTTACTGCATCTACCTCATACCTCATAGCGCAATTATTATTCTTAACTTATATACATAGCCCATGTAACTTTTAATATTTATTATTTATCATGCCCTTGTATATACTTCCTTCTTTACTTTGTTTCTAAAATGCTTCCTCGCTTGACACTTTGACACTTTGCACCTTTGTGGCCTTGCTGTCTAATTTCGTTGTAAAGGCAACTGTAAAGTGACAAAAAAAAAGCTTTTGAAGTCTTGAAGTCTGTTGTGGCTTGTTTGTGCGCTGGTGGCATGTTTGTGCTCAGGGGCGATGACGAGCGACTCCCTGATGACAGACAGGGGGCTGAAGGAGCCCGGTGGCGGCTCGAGGGCGGAGCTGAGAGCTAAGAGCCCAGCCCCACCCGACGATGAGCTCTCCCGCAGCGCCAACTACCGCAGCAAGCTACAGGCCGAGCTCACCCCAGAGACAACCTCCGCCGTGAGTCGGGCAGGCGCAAGCGTGGCTTGGCGTTGGCTCTGCACAAGTCTACATGTACACGATCGTATGATCACGTATACTATGTGTCACGTACAAGCATGCATTGGGCTTGTTTGAAATGAGTGGCTGGCTTAAAGCAATGCATTCTGGACTTGAAATAGTAACGTTAATAGTAACAGTCTCTGAGTACAGTGTGGTACTGTGACATTCTGTTGAGATGGTTCAAAAACGTCACTATTTCAAGTCCAGAATGCATTGCTGTAAGCCTGCCACTAAGCCAGCCAGTCACTTCAGACAAGACCATTGACTGTTCAAATCTACACATGTACATCACTGTTGCTGGTATGTGAGATCATTTTGACTTTAATGTAAAATCACATAAAGCTCATGTTCACACATAATCTTTATTCATCAAATCAAATGAAACTTGTAGCCACAGTAGCTGGTTGACTAAGTGCCAACATCTCTAATATTCATCATGTGCTTGGGTATTTCCGAAGAGTCTGATTTGTCTGTGATTGCTTGTTTGCCTTGTTCATCTGTCTGTTTGTTCATCCATTTCTATTTGTTTGGGATGTTTTGTAGGAGCAGGCTTCAATCTCCAGACGCAGACAGATGGTTCGGGAGGCCCTGATGGGGAAGAGTCCAGCAGCATACTCCCAGCTCTTCAAGAGGTAAAACCGTCTGTCTCCAACAACCGGGATATATCCTGCTTTATGCAGCATCTCTTTTTTAGTCTCTCTTGCATAAAAAGGATATGATATGTCCTTTTCTTACGTTTTTTGGTAACACTTTCTATGAAACGTTTATTCATAAAATTCTATAAACACATTCATAAAGGGTTAAAATGCCTTCATAAAGCTTAATAATGATTGAAATTAGTATTCATGACTGTTTATACACACTCATTACTGCACTCGTTGGCAGGTGAAGCATTATAACCAAAAATGCACTGTATCACTTGAAGTTGGAATAGGGCTTATGACATAGCATTATAATGCCTTCGGAGTGCAGTTATGGGTATGTATAAATAGTTATGAATAGTTAATATACTTTATGAATGCATTGTAACGTTTTATAAATGTGTTTATAGTACCTTGTGCATACATGCTTCATAGACAGTGTTACCTTTTTTTTGCCTTTAATTCGATAGTAAAAGCGCAAAGAGACAGGAAGTGAGTGGCGCAAAGCGATAGGGAAGAATCAGGAAATAACCTCGGGTCAGACTCGAACCCGTGTCCCTGGGTATATGTTATGGACACCTTAGCCAACTGAGCCATTGGTAGATTCATCTCGTGTGTCTTTTTATTAGTATTAGGCATGAATGAAACAGAGGCAAAAAGCTCTTTGATCAGCTCCCCGAGTGCCTTTGCCATGAAGTCATGTATTTAGGGTGCAGCTGGCAGTCCCTGGATGTGTGACATAGATTGTCAGTAATGTGTGCGTGCGAGTTGTTCAACCTCCAGGGCAAAACAGAAACAGGGCCGAGGGGCGTGGAGAGAAGACAGGGACTATGCCTTTCCAGATTGCTCACTACTGTTTTATCTCTGTGATCTTTTGTTTTCCCATAATGATCCCCATAGCTGTCAGAGAGAGAGAGAGAGTGAGAGAGAGTGATGGGGCGTTTCCACAAGCTCACCTGTCACTTGTGTTGTGAAGAAGTAGGGAAAGGTGAAGTCAGTCAGTAGAGCGTTAGAAATGGCTCACCCTCAGGCTAAGCATTCCCTCATGCTTCAGGTCACAGCTTCCAGTGAGCTCCATTCATGGCTGTCATTGCCATGTGTGTGTGTGTCAGACTGTGTGTGTGTGTGTGTGTGTGTGTGTCAGACTGTGTGTGGGTGTGTGTGTGTGTGTGTCTGTTAGACTGTGTGTGTATGTGTGTGTGTTAGACTGTGTGTGTGTGTGTGTGTATGTGTGTGTGTCAGACTGTGTGTGTGTGTGTGTCTGTGTCTGTTAGACTGTGTGTGTATGTGTGTGTGTTAGACTGTGTGTGTGTGTGTGTGTGTCTTGTCAGACTGTGTGTGTATGCGTGTGTGTCAGACTATGTGTGTGTGAGTGTGTTTGCTTGTTTGTATGTGTGTTAACGACCATCTGCCTGTGTTTGTCTGCCTATGTGTTAATAGCCTACCTCTGTGTGTGTGCGCGTGTGTGTGTGTGTGTGTGTGTGTGTGTGTGTGTGTGTGTGTGTGTGTGTGTGTGTGTTTGCATGTATGCCACAGGTGTGCACACACAGCTCCATCATCCTTCCCCTCTCCACACTGCCATGCAGGAGGCAACCTAACCAACCCAGGGGAGGATAGCAGGTCAGTGACACACACACACACTCTCACATGTACACACACACACACACACACACTCACACACACACACACTGACCCCCCAACCCATCATCACCCACCTGAACCCCCAACCCCCTGAACCACTCCTCTGTTATCTAACACCTCCTACCACACATCCAGCTATGTATTCTCTGAAACACATTCCAGCCTCTAAAGCCTACATTCACATTTCACTTTTCACCTGTTATAGCCTGCGTTGTGTTTCAAGTCTAGGCAAGCAGTCAAGTAGGTTTTTATTGTCGTTTCATCTATATACACAATACACAGTGAGAAAACAACGTTTCACCTGAAACAATTGTTACACACAACTGTTACAACAGTAGAGACAAGACAGATATATAGTATAGTGCACACACACACACACTATTAAGAACCATACACACACATTCATTGAGATCTACCACAGAACCGGGATTCAAACCTGCAACCCTCCAAAACCAAGTCCATAACCATTAGGCCACAGCTGCCTATCTTAAATTATGTATAGATGTAAGTTAACATAACTTGAAATAGCATAGTTGCATTTAATCAACTTATTTGAGGCAGAACATTTCTACAATTTTTTCAAGTTAGCCTGACGTTTTCTTTCAGTAACACATGAGGTGTTGGGAGGGATGTTTACCACCATATTTACTGCACAGCTACCAGCTGGCTAGCATTATTACTAACAAACAAAAGCAAACTGTGGTCAGCTGTGGTCTAGTGGTTAGGGAGTTGGTCTTGGAATCGCAGCGTCGCCGGTTCAAATCCCACCCTACCCAAGGATGAAATGCCCTTGAACATCTAACTCCCCACTGCTCCAGGGACTGTAACTGAAACCCTGTAAATAACTGTAAGTCGCTCTGGATAAGAGCGCCAGATAAGTGTAATGTAATAATAATACAAACAGCTCCCATTTGTCATTGCGATTACACCGCACACCACATGATAGCACACAATGTACACAACAAAATTGACACTGCGTTTAACCCATCACACACGTGTGCAGGCGGGCAGCCATGACAACGGCGCCTGGGGGGGCCAGTGTGTGGATATGGTACCAAGCCCAAGGTACCTCAGTAGCACTACTGGCAGTTGGTGGATTCGAACCTGCGATCCTACAGTCTCAAGTCCGTTACCTTAAACGCCAGGCAACCATTGCCCAACCTACAGTATTACAACCTAAACTAGAAAAGCACTCAGAGAGTGCAGACCCCTCCAGGACAGCTCAGATCACCACCAAAATCTTATCACTTTTAAGTTCAGCCCATTTTTGACCTACCCTGAAAATTTCATCAAAATCCATCCATAACTTTTTGAGTTATCTTGCTAACCAACCAACAAACACAAACAAACGGCAATGATTACATAACCCCCGCCCCCTGGTGGACGTAACAAAGCTAAACCTAACCCTGACCCGACACGTACTTTATCTTTTATGCTTTTACATATTGTCCTTTGCTTTTATTTTTGTGAAAAGCACATTGAATTGCCCTTGTGTATGAAATGCGCTATACAAATAAACATGCCCTGCCTTGCCTTAACAAATAAGCCTTGAATTGGTTTTCACATTATGGCTATAACCTTCACTTGTTGCTCCAGTCTTATTCTTTCCCTTAGTGGCAGTCGTACAACAACCGCTAACCTTTAAACCCTTCTGTCTACTCTCTATTATACATTACAGAATACTGATGAAAGGGAAGAAACTGAGAGAAAAGGCAGCCTGCTGTACAATGCAGAATTCATCCTCACAGTATTAATATTTCATTGAGTTAATAAAACATTGGTTATTAAATAAATGAACTAATAGGTTTCTTGAGGGAGTATTAGATCTAGACGGGAGAGTTTTGCAGCACTTTATGCACAAGGAGTCTTCCTTTCATTTGCATTCCTGCCGCCGCTGGAGTGGGGAGTGTAGTGTAGTGTGTGTTAGCTTCCGCTTTCCCTTCCCATCAAGAGTGGAAATCTCAGCATGCAGAAGCAGACCCCCCACCCCACTCCACCCCACCCCACCCCTGCGCGAGGCCCAGAGAGCCCTGGCCATCTGGGCATGTGTCCTGGCTGGCACTCACTGATTCAGATTTACAACCACTGAAACCCCCCCATCCCCCACCCCACCACACCACACCACACCAGTCTCAGTCCCAATCCCTCATCGCAGTCTCACCTCTCCTCCTCTGTATATTCTCTCTGCTCACAAATAAAAAAAGAAAGAAAGAAAGGTGGCTGCAAGTTTTGCTCACTTGTGGGCACAGCGGGCGCTGATATATAAATCTCCTCAGGGGATGTTCAGGTACTGCATAATTTGGGCAGCGCTACTGTGTGTGTGTGTATGTGGGTGTGCGTGTGTGTGTGGGCCCATGTGGCACTCATGCCCTTTGCTAAGTCTTTGGCCCCTACAGTATGAGCAAACACAACGCTGTTAATCGTTGGCATCAACAGTTTGACTTCCTGTGTGGGAGCTCTACTCCACTACACCCCCAGCTTACCTAGGCAGCCTAAAGCAGTCATGAATTGTGTGCCTAACTACCTTTAAAAAAAAAAAAAATTGGCAATTTAGTCAGGTACGTGTCATTGACTCGTGCTGGGAAGTGGCTCCCAGGCCTGGGCATACTTTTTAAATGTTTATTTTATTTAAAATTTATTTATTTATTTATTTACTGTTTGTTTTCTTCCCTGCTGGTAGCCCAGGAGACTGAGAAAAATCATTGTACTGCAGATCTGCTCAATCAATCGAATTCTAATCGTGATAACGATTTCAGGGCCATACGATCTCAAAACAAATAAAATCGAGGGCAACAATGTTTTTGTCCTAATTATTTTCTACTGCTTGTACTGTACATTAGATGTATACTGTACATTAGACATTTCTACTGTTTGTACATTAGACATCAAAGGAGACTTACTAATGTTTACAAAGAAAGGTATTAGGGAAAATCCAAAGGTACAAGAATGTTTTTTCGAAATGTTTTTGAATACATTTTCAATAAATGAAGCATGTTACTGAGGAAAACTAAATAATCGTTTGAATAATCAGGATTTCAGTTTTGGCCCAAATAATCGTGATTTGGATTTTTTCCATAATCGAGCAGCCTTAGTGTACTGTACTGTATGTGACTCTACTGACTAACTGCGTGTTTCTAAATGGAGCACACACACACCCCCACACACACACACACACACACACACACACACACCACCTTTCAAGAACCACCTGTGGGGCAGATTGTGCTTCAACTGCTGCCAGTGTAGCTTTTAAGAGATGACTGATAAAAGATGGTGGCATACTTCAATAAAGACACCCACACACGCCTCTTCCCCTCCTCCCTCCCTTCCTTCCTCTCCAGCAGCCCTCCCTGAGCACCTTCTGCCAAAGCCGTGTATCTAATTGGCTGTCAAAGAACCAGCGAAAGTGCTTTTTAAAAACTCCTAATAGAGCCTAACAAGCCATGGGGTGTGCCAGAGAGCCACTTCAGCTTCACAAGCCACCCCCACCCTCCTCCCGCTAACAGTTGGCGAGAGCCTGTGAAGATGGGGAAGATAAATAGGGAAATGGTGCGCTTATGATGAGATTATGGCGTCCTCTGTCATCGTTTCGAGCCGGAGCCAAATGTTTTCCTGACAACTGTGTGAGCAGGGGGGGAGACAGAGGTGGCGCTGGGGAGCCACTTCCTAATCCATGTGGCTATGCGTCATCTTTTTTTATTTTATCTTTTATTTGTCTGCAGGTCTATCAGTCCTCTTTCTTTTTCTCTTTCACCATCTCTCTCTTTCTCTATTTTTCTATTTCTCTCTCTCCATTTTTTCTCTTTCATCCCTCTCTTTCTCCCACTTTTATTTCATACTTCTTTTTATGTATATGTACAGTATGTCTTGTATGCATGTATGTATGTCTGTCTTATACTGTATGTATGTATGTCTTATGTGTATTTATTGCTGATGTCTGTATACAGTTCCTGTCCATGAGTGTAGCTGTGTGTTTGTGCGTGTGTGTGTGTGTGCGTGTTTCTAGTTTAAATTACACATTAGGTGTCTGGTGAAGCGCAATTTTAATTAATCCTCTGTGTAATGCTTGTTACACAGTGAATTGACAGTAAAGTACACTTTGACTTTGACTTCAACAGTTTAACTCCATGTCCTACTACCCAATATGTCTATGCATGTGTATGATGGAGTGACCATCACTAGAGTTGTGGGTGTGTTCTGACTGCCATCCCAAATAAATAAATAAATATCCTTGTGTCCTTGTATCCTTGACATTTTCTCTTCCTCTCTCCCTCCCTCCCCTCAGCTCGGACGATTCCCGTGCCAGTTCGGGCCTGTCCATGCGCAGCTCGGCCGGTGCGATCTCCGCCACCGCCAGCCCCGTGGCCCAGGGCTCAGACGCAGACCTGGGCATCGGCATGGGCACGGCCTCGGGCATGGGCATGGGCTCGGGATCCGCTCTCGCTGTGGAACCCGTGGACATCTCTGCCCCGACACAGCAGCAGCACCACCACCACCAGCACCACGACCTGGACCTGGAGCGGGTCAGAGGCGAGTAGTCAGTGTCCTCCTGCTGTGTCCTCCTCCAGCTCTTCCTCTCCTCCCCTCTACCTACACAGCACCAGGACACTTTTCCACTGTCTGCTCTCAGAGGAGGCGCCCTGCTTTTAAAGTTTCTGCCAGAACTTTTTCTTGTTAATGTTTCGGAGGCTCCGGGGGTAATCGTCCAATAAATGTCCCCCCCCCCCCCCCCCCACCTAACTCCCAAAAAGTGCCCCGGTCCAATGAGGAAGTAGGCCAGTCGAAGTGCCATTTCCCCTCTATTATGTTAAAGGTTAAAATGTGAGAATGAGAATTTGGATGCTCATTAAGCGTCTGCTGAGGCAAATGATCGAAACTCCATTTTCCTCCCACGCTGGGGATGTCAGATATGCAAAGCCGCTCCATGCTGCTGTGTAGAGGCAACAAGAACAGCATCGCTGTTTATATTATAAAAGGAGTATGTGCTTCTTCTTCAGATAGAGTCTCTTCTACAAACAGCTAGGTTATATTTTAATGAAAGGTGCAAATCATGTTGCCATTTGACATACTGCATACCTAGCTGGGTGTCAGCTTTTCAGACAACCTCAAAGATCATACAAGTATTATACAAACAAGCTCTGAGAGCTTTAGATAGAAAACCCAGAACATACTGGACCATCACTGTCAGATCTTGAAGGAACATAAACTGCTACACTGGGCTAACACTGTTAATTATACTTGTAGGTTATATTCAGGGGTTGAAATTAACTTTGCAAAATGTGAAGTTTTAGCAGCCACTGAAAAATAAATGGTAATATTCACCAGCAACTCAACAATAAATGATTATTTTGTGTCCTTAATCTACCAGCCACTTTTATATTTTACCAGCATTTGGCTGGAGGCTGATGCAAATTTCTTTCCCTGGTTGTATGTGTTTTTACAATAGACATCTGTGCATCACAGATCTGTAAAACTTTACTTTGTGCCCCATTTGGGTTATGTCAAAATATGTTTTCTGGACTGTCCAGACCTGAATCATTACCCAACCTGTGTTGGCTTTATGTTATAGGTCCCGTCTCTTTCACCTGTCTTGTTTTTTACTCTGTAAGGGCAGAGAGCTTTATCGTTTAAGAAGGGCACATATATGGTGGTATGCCATCCCTCATAACCCTGATGATCACTCTGTCTCTTTTCCATAGATCCCTCTGGGCCTTTCTATGTATGTTTTAATGGCAGTCTACCTGTGTGTGTGTGTGTGTGTGTGTGCGCATGTGCGCGCGTGTCTGTGTGTGTGTGTGTGCGCATGTGCGCGCGTGTCTGTGTGTGTGTGTGTGTGCGTGTGCGCGTGTGTGTTTGTGTGTGTGTGTGCCCATGTGTATCTCTTCCATAGAGCCCTGTGAGCCTTTCTATGTATATTTTAATAGCAGTCTACCTGTGTGTGTGTTTGTGTGTGTGTGTGTGTGTGCACATGCGTCTCTTTTCCATAGATTGAGTCTGGTCTGACACATATGGGGTGGTATGCCAATATCGCTCATACAGGAACTCTGATGGCCGTTCTTTGTCTTCCGCAGATGCCCCTGAGCCTGTCCTGACCCCAGAGGCTCCCCGTGGGGGCATCCCCGAGCACCTCTCGCCCACCACGGGACCCTACCCCGCCAGGCCCGGCTCCAACGCCAAGCCCATTCTGCCCCCCATCCCCTCGGGCCGCAAGACCTCCGAGCTTGCCCCTGAACCTGTCCCTGTCACAACCACCACCACCACCGACAGCCAGCCTGCAGATGACTAGAGGGAAGCCTATCAAGGAATCTACCAAAGATTTCGAAGGAGGGGGAAGAGGGGGTGTGATCACAGGGATTTAAAAGTTATATGGGGTAGAGAGATGAGAAAGCTGCTGCTGTAGTCTGGAAATAAAGTTAGAGCAAAGTCTTTGCCAGGTCCGTTTAGTGGAGGTTTGTTGCACCCTAGTTTTACATCGGAGGGGGTTGGACCAGCTCCAAACGAGCAGCTGGGTCAGACGAAAAATGGGTATCACACAGAACACACACACACGCACATACACACACACACACAGACATGCAAACTCTCCCACACACACACACATACACACACACACACACACGCCATCTGCATACTGTGCTGTGAGGACAAGTTGTACAGCAATTACTCTTTTCAGGCACTGTAATAAATAACTAGCACTGCAGCTGTTAGAAGAAGACTTAAAATTTTCTTTCATTTAAACAAATCACCATTTCCTACCCCTTTAAACCCGATTTGTCTGGGGTTATGTTTCTTTCTCTCCCTCTCCCTTTCTCTCTGTCCCCCTCTCTTTCTGTCCCTCTTTCTCTCTCTCTCTCTCTCTCTCTCTCTCTCTCTGTCTCTTTCTCTCTGTCTCTCTCTGTATATTTGTCTGTTGCGTACAGTGTAAGTATGTGTTATCCATTGGCTTATTGAGCACAATCAGAACTCTAAACTGAAGTTAAAAATGCAGATACAGCTAAGTGTTTATATTTATGTGGATGCATATGCATATGCTTGTACCATTATTATTAAATATGTGCTTGGCCTTGCTGTGTGGGCACTGCCACTGTTAAACATTGCGTCTCACATAGGTAGGCATTTTAGCTATTTATAGTTCCTGTAGGCAAAGGAAAAGTGCAGCATGCTATGAATATGTGTGAAGTGTTTATCTTCCTAGGGCTGCAACCGCGTCTCTAAGCCCATTTTCACACAGGTATTGGCACAGAGTTTCATGCAGTTTTTAACAGATGCTTAAACCGCAGATGCCTAAAAGCTATGCATTGCATTAGCATAGTATTCCTATGTCTACTCTGTGAATCAAATCTTTATTATGAATGCACAGCTTTTAAATATCACCTTGCATTTTATCCAAAACTAACACAACTGTGACAGTACATTCCATATCATAATGGCATTGATTTGTCATGTTTTTGTAGATGTCGATGACATTTGAATAGTGATGTATGAATAGTGAACAGTTGAACCAAATGAACAGTGGATGGTTTCATCAAACTGACTCTTTGTGTCATGTTCATTCAAAGAAAACACATTCAGCACTAAATATGTTGACAGGTGATGATGTACCAGTCATTTTACTAGCAAGTTTGTGTGTGTGAGTGTGTGTGTGTGTGTGTATGTGTGTGAGCATGTCTGAATCACACCTTTTGTGTGTGTGTGTTTGTATGCATGCATTTGTGTGTCTGTGTCTGCATGAAGTGTGTTTGCATGCATTTGTGTGTCTGTGTCTGCATGAAGTGTGTTTGCATGCATTTGTGTGTCTGTGTCTGCATAAAGTGTGTTTGCATGCATTTGTGTGTCTGTGTCTGCATGAAGTGTGTTTGCATGCATTTGTGTGTCTGTGTCTGCATGAAGTGTGTTTGCATGCATTTGTGTGCTTGTGCATAATTACACATAGTCTTTCAGGCATGGAGACGAATGCCAAGCATCTAGCCAGCCTCATACACAGATACATGTACAGTAATCATACTCAAGTGATAAAGTGCCTCACAGGTGTTTGCTGGGAAAGGTAGTGGAGCGTGAACTGCTGTCATGAATGAATATATTCAGTGAAGCATCTGTTAATGCAATTACTACACTCTAACCTCTCTCTCACTGCTATGCTCACACCTTAGCTGTGTGTGTGTGTGTGTGTGTGTGTGTGTGTGTGTGTAATGTGCATGCATTTGGTACCTGTGCATGTGTATGCGTGTGCAGATGCTATGTATGTTGAAGTCTAATACTCCGATTGTTTTTCCTCTCTCTTTCCTTCCCTTGGGTTCCTAACCTGACTGAGATTGGCAGAATGTGTGCACGTGTGTGTGTTCATGCATAACTGAGTGTGAAATGCATGACCCAAATAAGCACACATCATCTGCTTACAGAGAAGTCAAAGCGTGTCCATGTTGTTGCAGAGTGGCATGCGGTTTGTGTGTGCGCGTGTGTGTGTGTGCGTGTGCGCATCAGTGAAAGTGTGTGTGTTGGCTGTGCTCATTCATTCATTTGTGCACTGGTCCGTGTGTATCTGTGTCTCAGTGAACACACACACACACACACCTGGCCATCCATCAATGTCATAACCTCCTTTACCGGCAGATGTTGCAAGGATCCAATAATTCAGAGGCAGCTTCAGACAAGACAGACCTGCAAACGCCTCCAGGCTCTGGGCCCTAACCTACTTTAGGAGACACGCGGCCTTCACACCTAGCCCGCCGTACAGTGTACGCAAACACATGATCTCCCACATCTGGATTGTAAAGTATGCTCCGAAGCCCGGCGCCACTGCTGCATGAAGTCGTAGCCTACCCCTCCACAATTCGTATGTCAGGTTTGTCACGGCTGACGGATATATGGCAGGGGGCAGGTTGATTTGTCAGTTGGCATATGTCGGGGTTGTGGGCCTAGCACAGGAAATAACTTTTATTGACTGGCTTTGATGAATGACAGGGGTGTGTTTATTAAACACTGTGAATGTACCGTAGCATTTGTGTGTGCATGTGTGGTAAAGATTTATGTGGTTTTCTCTGTGTGTCTGTGTGTGCATGCATACTTACATGAACATATGGGTGTGCATGAACGCAAGTAGTACAAATTAATGCCTGTCAGTATGCGTGGATATGTGTGTTTAAACTAATTTGTTCCCCTGTGTGTGTGTGTGTGTGTGTGTGTGTGTGTGTGTGTGTGTGTGTCTCCATGCATAGAGAGAATCAGTCTCCACCTCATCTGCTCTTATCTGGTGTCATAACTCTGTGCTGGTGAAGCACATGTCTGAGAGTGAGTCAAAGTCGAGGTACTTTTGTGGTGAGCGTCTGAATGACCCTCATTTTTAAACCTGAAAGCAAAGCGCAGCGCATTAATCACTCGTAACTCAGCGAAATGCCCGGTGCTAAATCACACATGATCAGGGCCATCTTTCTCCGCGCTTCACGCTGTCTGGCTCTCCAGTCATTTCAGCTGACGAAGAGCCGTGCTCAAACAGTAGTTGTGTCAGACTCCCACATTATACCACATGCACAGCTCCGACGGGAGCTGAAGGAAATGGGTCTCCTTTGTGTTTACAGTGAGTAGTGTGTTGTTTTATTATCGACATGAAGATTATTCCTCCACTCATCCTTTCACGCCTACATAATATAAAACTTAACTGCTGCCTGGGCTCCTTAATTATGATGACACCTTTGGAGTAATGTGGTGAAATATGGCTTATGTTTAAATTTGGAATAGTTTCGTTTCCCAATTGCTGAGTCATAAATTTAGATTCAATTATGTTAGATTGAACTTTATTGTGGTTGTGCAGAGTACAAGGACAACGTTTCTAATATATTTTCTAATATAGGAAGCTGTTTGTACCATACCGCAGGCATGCATCCCCGGGCTGAAAATAATCTGTACAAATCTACACTTAACAGTGGTATTACCTGGGAAGAAAGAAAAACTTTTACCTTAATCCAAACCAAACATTGCCTTCAGCGCGTAAAAAAAAGTCACACTGACACTATACAGACATACAGTACACACACACACACACACACACACACACACACAAGCTCCTTGCTTAGTAGCTAAATTCAAATCATTCTTGTAAAAACCTGTGACTGCAAGTTTTTAATGAATCAATAATTAGTTTTCAGAATATTCTAAGCACCGCAGTATGCCAAATCTACATAAATTGCCAGGTTTGCAGGTGAAAGCAATACATCAAAAGTATTATTCCTGACTGGAATACAATGAAGGATTTGATGAAGAAGTAAAAATGAGGAGTTAAAATAAAAGTTGGAAGCAGTAGGGTACATATAACTTCATACCAGTTTTACTGTCTGATTAAGGGGAAAAACACACTGTTTCCATACTGTAGGTTGTGAAAGTCTTAGTGACATTGCCAATGTTGCTTGTCACCATGATGTTGACCTCCAAGTAGAAAAAAAGTTTTGACCTGAGTTTTATCTTTGGGAAACCACCATAGAAGCTGCTCGTCTGTGCTGTGAACTCAAAGGAGAACCCGTTCTGTATGCAAACATTGGCAGATTTATCTCGAGTCCTGTTACAAGGGTCATATATATAACTTGTAAGTCCAGGAAAAGCCTAGATCGTAAACCAAAACTCTTCATTTTTTGTTCTGTGTGATCATGTTATGACCATGATTTGTCTCTGTTCATTGTTCAGAGGCTTGACAGGCAAGGATTTGTCATTTTTTAGAGCGTTACTGTGTGGGATGTATCTTGCGAGTCACATTGTACATTGTAGACTGTAAAACTTTCCACTATGACAATGTTCAGTAGTTCAGCAAGAAGATGTTCCCTTAGAAGACCAAAGAGATTTTCAAAGATTACCGCAAACCAGGTTAAGACTGCCCTGGGAACACTGTACCTTCGTGGCACTGGAGGAAATAAAAAGCCTGTCAACTTCAACACAGAGGAAATATACGACCAGAAGCATAAAGAAACATGGGAATTCTTTTGCCTCTGTGAAAGTGAAACAGAATCCGCCTTGTGTTCACTGACACACACAGACACAGATAGACGCGCACACACACACACACACACACACACACACACACACACACACACACACACACTTCATTCTTTAATGGGAGTGGGCGGCCTGTGTGCATGTACCTCGTTTTTTTCCCTCTGTGCTCCCCGACTGAAGCCTTTTTCCCCCTCAGACAGGAGCAAGGCAGAGGCTCTGTCCACCGATGCCCCACTTAAAACAGCTGCAGAGGTGCCTCAGCCCCGTAGGCCTTTGAAGTGCAGATACTTTATTTGGGGGTATGTGGTGTGTGTGTGTGTGTGTGTGTGTGTGTGTGTGTGTGTGTGTGTGTGTGTGTGTGTGTGTGTGTGTGTGTGTGTGTGTGTGTGTGTGTGTGTTGGGGGGAAGTGGGGGTTGAAAGCTGACCCAGGAGAAGAAGCACCATCAGCAGCACACAAACCATCCAAAGCAGCTGCTGCCACAGAATAAGTGCTGTACAAGTGGGCCATACTACTATGCATACTGCATACGCATACTGATAATACAGTATGTATGGTAGTCTGGCCTACTTCGCGTTTTGTGCACTCTGAGGTTTTTCACGGTAATAGAGTTAAATCTGTGGTGCCTGCCGAGCTGTCTTGATCCTGATCCTGAAAATCTTACAAAACCATGTCTGAAATCTTTATCAAAAAAGCCGAGCAAGAAATGAGCAAACACATTAAAGTCATTAAACTGGTGCAGGTGCAGAACATTACAGGATTTCATAAATTGACAGTTAATATATTGTGAAATATATATATTCCTTTTTGTTAGGAACACAAACCACGTCAAGCAGCGACTCCACAGCGACTGAGCAAATACAGTATGCATGGTAGCTTGGCCCACTTTATTTTGGTGGACTCGTGAGGTCGTATAAATAAGGGAATGGGTTGTGTCTTGTCTCCGACGCTGTTGGTTAATGAATAAGGCGCTGCTGCCATTTTTTTTTTCTAAAAAAGCGAGAGCTCGTGTGAATATGGTTGTGCACGCTGCCTTCAAAGATTCCACTTTAGGGGATGTTGTCACTCTGAGCATGTCCAGATGAGTTTCATTTTTAAAACATGCAGCACAAAAAAAGACACTAAAGTCTGGAGTTGTATTAATGTCCTCCCTCTCACTCACAGGCACACACAGAGTCATAAAGTATATGTTATACCAATCATCTTAGCAATAATAATAGTGAATCTTCATTTGGTATTAATCACATTGAAGTAGTGTAACATTATTATTTGTGATAAATGAGTATTTAACAGTGTTAAAAGTCCATAAAATTTATTATTGCAAAATAGATATACAGTATGATACTGAAAGATAAATGTCATTGAGTGCATCTATGTAGACAATACACAGTTGTATAGGGAGATGCCCATTATCTTACATTGTGTACATTAGCGTAATGAGGCGTCTTCTTTTGTAATATCCTCTAACTACATTCCACTCTCAGTATGAACAGTAGTCTTGTCACACCATTGGTTCCTTGGCCTTGGTAACCCTGGCAACTAGAGCCTGGTGGCTCTGCCAGTTTGGAAACAGAGAGCCTAAGTGGCGAATCCACTCACTGTTCCAGGGGACGCAGATTAATTCCCTGTCATGCTGTTGAGAGAAGGTTTCTTCTTTTTTAATTAAGGCGTGCAGAATCCCCTCCACACACACATACACATGCACACCTCTCTTCTTTCATTTGCTACCTTGTTTCACAACCACCACCACATCCCCCCAACACACACGCACACACACATGCACACACACATACATACACACACACACACACATATACACATACACATGCACACCTCTCTTCTTTCATTTGCTACCTTGTTTCACAACGACCACCACATCCCCCCAAAATACATGCACACACACATGCACACACACATACATACACACACACACATGCACACATCTCCTCTCATTTGCTGCCTTCCTGTTTCATAACCCCCACCACATCCCCTAAACACACACACACAAACACACACACACACACACACACACACACACACACTTTCACTCTGCAGTGTGTCAGTGTTGTGGCCCTTTTAATTACCAATATTGCCTTGAATAATGAACTGCTAATGGAATGTAATTGCACCAATCAATATACTGTACATGCAGGCACTCTTGATATATATATGGGGTTCACATGGTAAATCTTTTGAAGTGCTCGCTATAATCAGCTACTTTAATTAGACTTTAATGCGGTAGCTCTAATTTATAAAAGAACATTAGATTACGCATGGAGTTCACTTTATACAGCCAAAGCTTTGCATAATATTGCAGAAGAAAGAATTCACATCGGTAACTAATTTTAACTAAAACTTATTTCCTATCTGAAAGGAATGTTTTGTCTGAGAGTACCTGAACACCCACAAGACTTAAGCGAACAGGAAGTCCTTAAAAAAAATGCAGTGGCCATACCCAACGGTTTTCGAAATAGCTCCATGGAGACACGGGGAGAGATTAAATTGTGGAGATGATTAGTGGACTTGCTTAAGGTCACGATCATTAGTACTCTGGATCAGGTTGTCCTGGAGCAACGAGTAGAAATTGGTAGGTTGGGCTTTTTCCCATGAATGACTGATTACAGTCCAGACAGAAGCACACTAGGGGGAGAGGGAATAATGAGGTTGATATGGTTAGAGAGAGACTACAAACATGCGGCATGTGCATAATTTATGGGGGTGCATTCTAATCACAGTATTTTTAGTCCTTGTGGATCTCGGCTGTGCCTGTGTGATACACAGAGTGCTGTTGTTTGGATTCCCTGAGTTATTACATTTTTTGTGGTATATCACAATTCGCCGCTCAATCAATTTTGTAATATGTTAACATGAAAGTTTCATAAGACCACTTCCAGGCAATGTGTTGTTGTTTAACAGAGTTAGACAGAGCTGATGTGGAAAGTATTTTTCATGGTTTTCATCTGCATATTTGTTTCGATCGACTTTTCCCCCCGTCTGAATCAATCAAAGAGCCGGTACCCTGAGGAGAGACCACATGGTGACCAGGGTAGCCTCCTAGAAAGCCTGGATCTGCCACGAGGCCCATAAAACCGTGGAGCCCTTTTTTACAGTCCCGTTTGATTTCCCGGGCCATGGATGTTATCAGGGCCCGTTTTATAGCCGTTTTTTTACAGCCAGCTTCGACAAATCTGTCTATCACTGACACGCTCGTAGCTTTCGCTCGAGTAATGAGAAACAAATGTTTCCCTGAGTAAATACCTGTCAGCATCTAGGAGTGTGTGTGTGTGTGTCTGTGTGGGGGTGTTTTCTGTGTTTGTGAATGTGTTTTAGGAATGTCTCTTCCTCTGGTTTTATGAAACATGTTTTGTTGCACTGTTAGGGGAAAAGGCATTTGAAGTTAAAAAGAAGGAATTAGCTGTGTTTCTTGAATTCCCCAGCTGACTGCAAACCAAACACAGCTCACAGTCTTTTAACAGGGCTTCTTTTAAGCCGCATGGCTTGCCAGCCACTTACCCCCAACCTAAGCACTCACCCTCCCCCACCCTCTCAGGTCTCACTCCCACCCCACCCCCACCCACAATATTCAGGCCTCACTCCCACCCTCCCCCCACCCTCTCAGGCCTCACTCCCACCCTCACTCCCACCCACACCACCTCAGCCCCCGTGGCCTTCTTTCAGGTAGTCCTTCTGGAGATGCTTCATCACGTCAGGTCCTGTAAGCTAGTTAGTCATCCTCTGGCCTCACACTCAGACCTGAGCTCATCTCCCCCCACTCAACACACACACACACACACACACACACACACACACACACACCTTATTGGACCACCCCAGGCAAAAGCGCCCCCTTCCCCAGCCTCCACCTCACCCCCTGTAAGATGTCTTTGGCTCGTGTGTCTTTGAGCAGGCTCCCACTCGCCCCACTTCTCAGCAGCCTCCCCCAGGTTCACTGACCTGACCTGTGGATGCCAAAGACCCAAGATTACAGCAGTAACACACACACACACACACACGAGCGCACACACGCACACACACACACACATAAACACTCATTCTGCTGGGGGCCTACAAGGCTTTCTTGTAATGCAGAAGAAGCATGTAGCTTCATGGAGAGCCTTGCAGCAATATGTATGTAAAGGTGAAGGAAAAGGGGATCTACAGTATGTTCCTGATATAAATGTTTTAGATGTTGAGTGCACTAAACTAAACTGTGCACTATATAAACAACCACCTGTTGAGTTGCACTGTGCCTTTGATGAAGCTGTGATAATATTATTGAGTTATAGTGCAAAATTATAGTTTATAGTTATAGTGCAAATATAGTTTATAGTTAATTCAAAATTGCACAATACCCCCCGATTTTATTGTCTATTATATGGTCTATTTAAAATACTTTAACATCTTACACAGTTACACACTGGGCTCACTATTCCTCCCATGGTTGGGTCGCAAAATTAGACAAATCACATGACAGTGTTCTGTCTGCTAGCTCTTTCTTAAATCCTCCTCTGGGCTTTCTGACTTCCTTTCAAGACGTCCACCATTGCTCCAGATGTTAAGCCCATCAATCCCTTCACCTTAAAAGCCAAAAAAAAAAAACCTCCACATTCTTCTTGCTTCTGCTCTCCGTTGCCTTGAACAGTTGCAGGCCCGTGTCGTCTGGTCGGTGTTATTGTCATCAGCTGTTGCCCTAGCTTCACTTACCCAGGTTTCCTCCTACTACAACACAAGCCGATTGATTTTACAGCGACTTCAAGCTTCTCCCATGCTGGCTGACTGGCCATCTAAAATCCCTTTTCCACTGCCTGTACCAGCTCAACTCATCTCAACTCAGCTCGGTTTTAGTACAATAGTAGTGTATTGTTTTCCACTGGCATAAAAAGCATCCGTTAATGTATCTGGGTGCTATAGCAACGCTGCGGTAAAATACACTGGCGTCATTAACGCCTCCTGATATACCCCCTCATTTCTTGTTGCCCTGTCTAACTTCCGCTGTATTTTATCCTCCCGATTATAGATAATAAGGTGGAAATCTCTTCCACTGACCACGGTATAGATTTGCGGTCTGACATTTCAATATAGCCTAATTTTGTAACGATGAGTAAACTTGAGCTAAGCTGCATGGCCAAGGTATTTAAAATTGCCGGGCTTGTGTGGCAACATGACGCAACGTCATCGTTTAGTATCGCTTCAACACGCTTGGAACCTCGACAGAAGTGATAGCCTACCAAAAGTAGTACCATTTACCATACATTTTTTGGCAGTCGAAAAGTAAAAAAAAAAAACGAGTTGAGCCGAGATGAGTTGAGCTACTAGGCAGTGGAAAAGGGAATTAAGAGTCCCTCAAAGTATTTTACTGTTTCATTAGACAACCTTCCTTAGCAGTTGTAGATGTTTATAGCTAGTTTCTTGAACATGCATCAGCAGCAGCTCCAAGGAAGGAAGGAAGGAACGGATATGGTTCAGCAGATTTTAATGGAAGTTCCAAGTGGGAGGACCTGGCGGTAGCAGCTGAAGGTTTTATATCCTCTTGGTTTAAGGTTGGTCATAGGGTGCCACTTTTAGTTACTGTTTATTGGCTCATTAGCAATAAACAAGTGGCCGTTAGAGGCATTGCTGTACCCTACGATACTAAGATGTGCATCATTAGGCCGTAAGGCTGTGTTTAGCTCCTCTAAGCAACTGTTTTTCTTCGCCCTCTCACTTTTTTTCCCCCTGGGAATTTGTCGATACGGTCAGAAAAGAGCAAACTGCACAGAAACAACATTGGCCACTGTGTTTGCAGACTACTGATAAGGTGGCAGTCATTAAAACGGTCTCACACAAGCCTGTAAGATCAACAGTTTTAACCTACATGTAGCACTTGGCTATGAAACCCAGCCATAGGTGTTTTATTATGATTGTGACATTCAGCCAAGGAAGGTATGTTTCGAACAAGTCTCTTATAGATCAAGAGAACAGACAGCTGTAAACTGCCCACAGTTCTTCAAATGACCTTGTTTAAAGAGAAAAAAAAGGAAAGCAATATGGTGTGAACCTTCAGTGTGACCATTGGAGTTGCACTCGGTGCTCATCCCCCGTGGAGGCTAATGGTGGGTTGTTGAGTTGCTCCAGTTGTTCGCAGAGAGAAAAATGATAGCAGGAGGATGGTGCTCTGCAGAGGAAAATTGCTCTCTCATTTAGCCTTTGGCTCGCTTATGGGAGCTCTCCCAAGTGGACATTTGCTGGGTCAGAGGTATACTGTATCAGCAGTGTGACACTGGCTGTGGCACTGCCATTTGAGACACATCCTGGACCCATATGAGGTCAGAGTTGCTACAGTAAGCGATATCCCACAGATGCTAAGCCTATGTTTCATAGGCAAAAGGTGGGAAACGTTACAGAAGTTAACATGTCCATAGAAATGTGTTTTAATTAATATGATTACAGTAAGGTATCATTCAGCTAGGTGTTCTGTCTGTTTTACAGTTATTCAATCTAATTTTATGTGTTCTTATTTACAGTGCAGTATCACCATAGCCATGATGTCAAAACACTCTAAGTCAGAGGTCCCCAACATGGTGCCCACTGCCACCAGATAGCCCACCAGGAGCTTGTGAGGTGCCTGAGAGGGTTGTGTTTAAAACAAAAAGGCAAGTGACTACTGCAGTGTTTTAATCATATTTTTGTGTTTTTAATGTTAAATACAAGTTTATTTCTTTACTACCATCAATTAAAAGCACACAATCATACATAGTATTTTTTAAAGAAATGTTAAGACTTCCATTTAGTGGATTATTTTGAACGAGTAGCCCTCAGTAAAGATTTTCATCCTTCACATAGCCCTCAGTCTCAGAATGGTTGGAGACCCCTGCTCTAAGCACAGTCTTTTGCAACAGAAACAACAAACTAATTATCCAAACAGACAGCAAACACTGGAAACTGGCACTTGTGTGTATACTACCTGTTGTCTGTAAAGATTGTGTCAACGTCATTAATGTAATAATGCACTTATTGCACCTACATCACCAGCATAGAGACTATGTGCAAGTCTCTACAGAATGTTGCTTGGCTGTGATGGAGAATGCATGTTTGAAGTGTCTCTCTCACACACTCTGTTTCTGCGTCTCTCCCTAGCTCTGGTAATTGTATTAGCTTACTGAGGGAATGCCAAAAGGCCCTGCCAAACGCCAGAGGTGAGGTATGCCTTTGTGTACACAGCACTGGCTTGTCCATGCTTGCAGGCTTTGCAGTAAAGGGCCAATAAAACCTGGGGAAGGTTTTAGGTATTTAATGTGGCATAAATCAGAGCAGAGAGTTCACACTCAAGTGCTTCAGAGACATCCCCATATCTGCACATTGACAGACTGCATGACTTTTTGAGTGTCTCTCTCTCTCTCCCTTCCTCTCTCTCCATCCTTCCTTCTCTGTCTGTCTGTCTGTCTGTCTGTCTGTCTGTCTGTCTGTCTGTCTGTCTGTCTGTCTGTCTGTCTGTCTCTCTCTCTCTCTCTCTCTCTCTCTCTCTCTCTCTCTTAGTGTGTTTGTGTGTGTGTCTGTGTGTCTGTGCCTGTGTGTGTATCTACAGTATTTGTGTTTGTGCATGTGTTTGTTGATGTGTGTGTGTGTGTGTGTGTGTGTGTGTGTGTGTGTGTGTGTGTGTGTGCATACATGCACGACTGAGTATGAAATGCATGACCAGAATAAGCACACATCATCTGCAAACAGAGAAACCAGAGCGTAACTTTGTAGTTGCAGAGTGACATGTGGAGCTGGTAGACATCACCTCTCATCATCGCCTTTCAGGCCCCGTCTCTCACCCGAGCCCCCCTCATCCCTCTCTTCTCTGACAGGAGTCATGCTCACTGCTTTCCCCCCATCTAGGAGCAAAAGGAAAACAAACAATGGTTCCATGTGTCAAATTCAAAGCAGAAAGATATTCAAATTCAACCGCTTTTTGTTTCTCTCTGTTTCTGCCCACAAACTGTCTGATACTGAGACGTTGTGGTTAAAAGAGGCTGGGAAAAAAATCAATGATGTTGAAAGGCTGTATATGTTCATGTAAATAATATATAAGAATGTTCATGTACATAATTTATGAAGATTGTCTATTTCCCCAAGGTTTTATCTGCTTATTGTTTGGTCAATAGCACTGTGAGTTGTTTCGCATACCTGAGGCGAATTCGCCCAGACCCAGTTGCCATGACCACTGTGCTCATTTTATTTTCTTGCTGCCCACTCACACTCGCAACACGCACATCATTGATTATGGCCAAACTGTTAGGGAAGCGCTTGTCAGATATCTTATTGGTTGAGGAGGTATGCTATCATGCATATCTACAGTATGTGTTTGTGTGCAGTTAGCTTAGCCTGACTGTTAGCTGACTGAGGTTGAATGTAGCATTGGTTCCTTAGCCCTGTAGCCTTTGTTTTACTTCATGCAAAGACTCTGGCTACCCTCCATTGGCATACACACAGTACATTTACTTCCTGGTGGATGGGTACTTTGTGTCAATTTTAAGACCATTGGGTCTGCCTTTCACCAATGACGGCTAATTGGACGGCAAAAAATGTGGTTGAGGCAAGCCGGAGCCTGAGGACAGTTGCCTGCCGGAATACTGTAGTGAAATATAAAACTGAGCCGAGGCCCTTTGGCCTGGTCATTATTTCCTGTGTCATTAAGGGTAGCTTGGTGTCAGACGAGGGTCGTGTTTTGCCCTCGCACTAGCTGGAGGTCAGACTTCATCAGGGAAGCACACAAGGCATCATTAGTGGGGGGACCTGGCCAGTAGTGGCATTCCTGGTCTGCCAGGGATGATCAGTCTTCGCCGCAAATAGCTGGCGCCTCGGAAATAATAACCGCCACGGCAACAGCGCGGTGTGACCGCCTTCGCCCGTGGGCCACCTGGAGCCCGGTCGACCCTCCCCAGCTAAGCGTCTGTGTGTTTTACAGTAATCAATATGTTTCAGCCAAGTAGTTAAGCCAAGATCTATGTAATTAAAGCCAGAGCGAGGAACTTCTTCACTGTCAGAAACACAATTAAAGCGGAGCAAAAGAGAGAACTAACTGCGGGCGAGCGTAATGTTTGATTCATCGCCCGGCGTGCAGCAGAGAGGTGGCTGAGCACAAAAATGAAACTCTCTAATTAAGATTTCACCATTACATTAAATCTATATATCAAATTAGGGGCTCTGCACCAGAGGGAGAGAAGGAGTCCTGCGAGTTTCACTCGCCGTAAGCACGTACTGTACAGTAGCCGCATATTGCATATTTTAAAAATGGCCTTATTTATGTGTGCTATCTGAATGGTTGGAGGGGGGAAGAAAAGTCTACAGTATTAGAGGCGAGGGATTGCAATCAGCGGGCGAATGAGAGGGGAAAGCAGATGTGAGCAGCTGGTGTGACCGGCTGGATGATGAGATGAAGCTTATAATTGCCTATAAGGTCAGAAAGAAGAGGAGAGGTGGAGAGAGGAGAGAAGAGAGGAAAGAAACAGAGGGGAAGAGAGGAAAGTGGAGCAGGATAAAGAAAAACGTGAAGAGAAGAGAAGAAAGGAAAGGAAAGGAAAGGATAGTGGGTTGAGGAAAGGTAAAGAGACAGTGAATGAGATTGTCAAGTAGCTAAGTTGTAAGGAACTGGACTTCTTTTTGGAGCTTGGAGATGTTTCACCTTTCATTCAAAAGGCTTCTTCAGTTTTGGCCTGATGATGGGGAGGCAAGAGCTGTATCTCTGAACCAGAACTGAAGAAGCCTTTTGGATGAAAGGTGAAATGTCTTCAAGCTCCAAAACGAAGTCCAGCTGCTTAAAACTTGTCTCCGTGACTACCATGACCTGGATGAATGAGAATCTTCACAGACATAGTGAGGGAGATCATGGCCAGGCGGCCTGTGAAAACAAGCCATGGTTCTGGAGGTGCAATTACCCGGGATAGTGTTCACAGTAAAGCGTTAGGGTATTAGCCAAGCACAATACATACCTAATGTATGACTCACTGACCCCCTCAAAATCTCTCCTGACATGACGTGATACATACCTGTCATACATTCTCCATTTTGGCACTGCTATAACTCACCATTTTCACTATTTACTCTCAGCCCACACACACACATACTCTCTCTCTCTCTGTCACACACACACACACACATATGCATGCATACATAATACACAGAATTATTTTTTTGATTTTCCTGTGTTTTTGTGTGTGTCTCTCTCTTCTCCCTTTGAGTGCAAACGACTCCCAGGGTACGTGATTGTTTTCGACTTTGCCTACAGCCTGAATTTAATCAAAGCACACTTTTTTTTCTTTTTTTTTTGCAGCCGAACAGAGGGCACTGGGGATTTGCGCACAGCGAAAAACTGCAATTAGTTGCCGGTTTAGAAAGACAAGCCTGGTTAATATTCCCCCGCCGAAACGCCGGGCGTAGATTATCAGCCTTTTTTTCGTTGCCATGTTCCACAGCCATCACTCACTGCAGCCAGGAGTTTGATTACATTTGAACAGCACCTAAAAACAAAACACAAAGGCAAAGAAGACAGAACGCTCCAGCTGGTTTGTTGCTGCATGTTCTGTTTTTTTTTCACGCACAGCTGCTGAAACTACATCCAAATGTCAGCTAAACCTGCAGCCTAGTAATGTCAGCTAAAACTGTATCCTTATGAGTGTAATTACTCTGGTGGCTGGCTCCAAATAGCCGAGTAGTGCTATCAAAAATTACATGCATGTCTAAATAATATCTGGTGAGGGTTGCGGTGTTATTTTAGCCTCTGTGCAGTGATGCTGATTTGCCATTGGGGTGAGGTGTAGATTGCATCCGGCTTCAATATTAGGCTGCAGCACCAAGAGGTGGATTGACTGACTGACAATAAGATTTACAAGCATGCATCCTTTACATGCACCTCCTACCCCACCCCACCCCTTGACCCCTGACCTTCAGGGTCACCCCCATGCTGCCATTGGGCTTTGTTGGGGTGGAGTAGGGCCTCAGTGGCACCTCAGGGCTAGGGACACCTGTGGAGATGAGAGCCATTTACCACCAACCCCAAAGCATCAGAGCCCACTCCTTTCACTTCTTGGCTTTAGCCACCTCTGGCCTCTGGTCACCGACCTCAGTAAGCCATACACAACCCAGCAAGCCCCCTTGGTGATTGCTAAACCAGTTTTATTCCACTGTATGAGGATCTCCAGTGCCTGCAATTGAAACCTGTATGGTTGTGCCACATTTTCAGACATTCTATAAGACTGTGTTCTACAACAGTGTAAGACTCTAAACTTCCACATTTTGCATGCGTTCGTAAATTCAGTGTCTGAAAATGGAGTTATGCTCTACAATACGAAAAGCCTGAGCATCCCATCTTCCTTTGAATTAATGAACGATTTTGTCGAGTGTTCCTTAGTCAAATAGCCCCGAAGATAAATGTGGGCTTTTATGTTTAATTATGATGTTGCTCATCTCACTTTTGAGCACAATGCCAGTGATGAACATAATGTACATTGGACTGCAGAAAATGATACCATTATACTGTGTGAGACTAATAAAATCAAACTTTTAGTATGTGTTAGCATCTGGATGCACCAGCGATACAACCAGTTAGTGTGACGTCAAACTGTGTTGCTCTCTCTTTTCGGCTGGAGGGCCCAGAGTACTCTATGAATGCTCTTGGAGTATGACACTCTGAATAAACGAACGACAGTTCCATAAGCACTCTGAATTTACAAACGGTTTAAAACTGCCAGAGTTTGCTCCAAGCGTTCGGAGGGGGAGTTTACTAACGCACCTTATATTGTGTGGCTCTGACTTTCTTTGCAATGTTCATCCTTCAAACATCCCTGTCACACCCATAAAGGATAAACACTGTGATATTGCCAAACACTGAGCTATTAGACTACTGTAGCACCCAATGTTTCTACGTTTGCGCTAGTATTGCATGTTAGCACAAGGGAGTATTTAGAGGCGAGAGAGTTACAATGTAGTGCTGACAGTATAGTGTAAAAAAACACATTTCTATTGGTCAGGTCTTGATTCCTCTTTTCCTCACTGGGGATTAATGTCTTACCCTTGATCCATAACCAGTAAAAGTAAAGATTTGAGTTGGAATGTGTGTGTGTGTGTGTGTGTGTGTGCGCGAGAGAGAAAGCGAGAGAGTAAACGAGCGTGTGTGCGTCTGCATTTGTAATCCATGTTGTGATAGTATTTGCACACTTTTTATGCATACTGTACATTACTAAATATTCTAACATTCATTTTTAGGTCATGGTATAAACAAGGCAAGCTAAAAGCTTGAAAGCTACACATATTTTTAAAAATGTGAATTTTACCTATAGGCTATGCACCTTTGGGTTTTCCTGTCGACTGGAACGCAGTATATGTACTCATATACAGGCAAACATCACATATTTTTGTATGAGGGTGTGTGCAAATATGACAACGTGTGTGTTTTCACACGCACGTTTGACCTCAGTGTGGGGTTGTGTATATATGATGACTTATGGGGGTGGCTTGACTGACAGTTGGCAAGCACCAATAAAAACAACCTTGGCATTCCTGCCATTGACCGTTAAAGATGACCTCAGTGGTCAGTGTGCTCTACAAACACACAATCCAACAAAGGGGAACACTCTCCCCTTTCGATCCAAACAGCTTTTACAGGCCGCTTTAATGCACTCGGGCTCTGAAAGCCAGAGATACCACATGGCGCTTGTTTGTCCGACAACATGTTGTCTGGTTTTTACTCAACACTATATAGATGCTAAGGTCAAGGTGACAGGGTCACAGTGATTAGAGGCAACCCCGATTGTTAGCTCCCCTGGGTGTCATTCGGTCATCACTGGTCGTCAGTTCACCTGGTTAATCACCCAGGATTTGGGATAGCATGCCAAAGAAAGCACCCAATGAAAAAAAAAAGCCACGGACATCCCACAGCAGCACATTAGTCAAGCTGAAAAGGCCAGGCTAAAAATGACAAGCTGCTACTCAAAGTTATCTCTACTTGGGTCTTTTAAAGTGCTTTTGCAGCAGTCCCTTAATCTAAATCACTTTAAACTCCCCACCGCTGTTCCCACAGTCAGTCAAGCCTGGTGTCTGTTCTCCGTGCTTTCATGTGTCTGTCGGTCTTTTACTTACTCCTCTGTGGTTTGGCAGGGGAACACGCCGCCTCCGTCTTCCTGCTGCACTGTTCGTGACGATCGGATAAGGATAACGATGTGGTGATGTAGTTGTGTTTGGCTACATGCTTGTGGTCAAATTTGAGCTTCTGTTTCAAGATTTCAGACGGGCTGTGCAACAGCGCTTGTCTTTAGTTATACCTGTAGAGGCCTTGAAGTCGCCATATTAGAGTTTAGGGGAATGATTATTTTTCTAGGGAAAGAGGGTTTTTGGGGTTGGCCTGAATTGCAGATATCTTTCCTAGATTGTTTAGCAGAATTATTCAGGGTAGATGTATGTTAACTCAACAGGCTCCCTACTATACACATCCACAATGGTACATACACAAATATACACACACACACAAGCACTTTCCCACTTTTCTAGCTATTTGGGGTGGTCACCATATTGTTGGGTGGCAAAATGTCGAAATGGGTTGGAGGAGGTGTGCATATTTTTTTCTTGTTTCTGCTCAGATGACACAGAGGTACATTCCTCAAGTTTATGCTCTGAACAGACAAGGGGAGAGGGAGGTAGGGAGGGATAAGAAAAAAAAAAAGTTGACAAATACATTCTTGTCAAAGTGAGGGAACAAATCAATACACATACCAACACCATCCCTTGTTCCTCCTCTAACTCTGTCTGACCTCTCTGTCTCTCTCTCACTCTTTTTGTCTTTCACACACACACACACACACACACACACACACACACACACACACACACACACACACACACACACACACACACACACACACACACCACACACACACACAGTTTCATTCACTTTTTTGCTCTCACTTTCTCTGTCTGTTGAAAAAAAAAAAACAGGTTGCAGCAGCTCCCCTCCCCTCCCCAACACACACACACACACCCTCAAGTTAAGTGAAACAGCACTTGCTTAAGTGTGTGTGTGTGTGTGTGACAGAGAGAGAAAGAGAGAGAGAGAGAGAGAGAGAGAGAGAGAGAGAGAAAGGCAGGCGCACACACCCCTGCTCATCCCATCAACAGTTGGGTTCACACCCCTCTCTTCTCTGTCCCGGGACACCAGTGTGGAGCAGCTACGTGTTCTCCCTCCGAAAGGAATATATTTTTTCCCCTCAGACGCTGACAATCCTGGACTCACCTGGGCTATTTGGGAAGGCAAACTAGACCTCTGAGGACCATGATGGAGTCTCACTGGAGGTGAGTAAAAAAACAGCCTTTGAAAGTGGGCCAAGATGACTGTGTTTGCCTGGAAGTGCATGATAACTGCACAGCCATTACAGTCAACACATTACATTACAGTGTACATGTTTTAAAAAAAAAAAAACATTTTGACTTTCTGAGGATGAGTGATTGCGTATGTAATGCTCTTTATCGCTCGTCTCAGCTTATCTGCAGTGTGCTGAGTGACTGTAGTCTTAGAGACGTGTCAGAGTTTAAACGCAGTTGCACTACGGTAGACAGACTATGTATTCTATACCGTTACTAAATACCAGCTGATTCTGAAATTGGGCCACCATATCTTGACGTGTACATTGCGTGCATGCATATTTGTGTGTTTGTGTGTATGCATGGGCGTGCACATGGTTAAATAAAAAAAACACATCTTATGTATTCACATGAGCATTTTCTGTCTTTCTCTCTCTCTCTCTTTCTCTCTCTCTCTCTCTGTCTCTCTCTGTCTCTCTCTCTGACTCTCTCTGAACACACACACACACACACACACACATGCAGATATACACATGTACACACATACTGTAAATTGCAAGGACTTGAACAACTGCTTGTGCGCTGTGGGTACAGTTTTTCCTGTATGCAAATTGGATTTTGGAATAAAACCCCTTCTGTTTATTATTCACACCCCGTGTTGAGAGCTTTTCGATAAGCAGGGAGCACATTGATTGCATGCAGACTGCCTCCTCTTTTTTACTCATGATTCTCCCACCACTTCATTTCCTCTCCAGTGCTGCCGTGAGTGCTACCAGGCATACATACACACACATTCACACACACACACACACACACATTCACATACACACTGTACACATTCACACACACACACACACACACTGTACACATACACACACACTCTCTCTCTCTCACACACACACACTGTACACATACACACACACTCTCTCTCTCTCTCACTCACACACACACACTGTACACATACACACACACTCTCTCTCTCTCACACACACACACACACACACACACACACACACACACCCACACGCACGCACACTCACACCCACACACACACAGGCATGCATGCACAAACACATGCACATGCGCACGCACGCACACACACACACACACACACACACCACGCAGCCTCCCATCCTAATGTCCTTTAAAATTAAAACCATAAAAGTCCCCGTGCTGAAATGGAGTCGCTCTGCAGTCATCCTGTTGTAAACCCTTTAAGGACCTGATGTTCTTTACTGACTCAGTGACTGACTGACTGTAGAGGGATCTCTGGCCAGACACACACACACACACACACACTCTTACACACACAGCAAATAAATCATGTTTTCACACAAAGCGTTGTGAGTGCATAGAGTTGTGGGGAAAGGAATGACCTGTTGCTGGCGTTTGATGAGAGCTTGGATGCTCGTGCATGATGAAGTGTGTGTTGGCACCAGTTCAGTGAGAAGCACAGATATGCACACACACACACACACACACACACACACACACACACACACACACACACACACACACACACACACACACACACACACACACACACACACACACACACCACGCAAACTGAATGAACGCATTGTAATAAATGTCAAGTAAGGACAGATCCAGCAGCGTTTACATGGCGAGTTAATGCCATGAAGAAAACATCTGCTCTGTGCATGCGTGTGTGCCTGCATGTGTGTGTGTCTGTGTGTATGTGTGTGTGTGTGTGTGTGTGTGTGTGTGTGTGTGTGTGTGTGTGTGTGTGTGTGTGCGCGTGTGTGCGTCTGAGTGTGGGTGTGTGTGTTTTGGTGTGTTGGATGTGAATGCATGTATGTGTTTATCTGTGTATCTTTATTAGGGTGCATTAGGGAACATGTCTGTCATTGTGGTTATTAAATTGTGCATTAGTGTAAGTATTAAAGTGTGTATATATGTGCATAATTCTGTGCAGGCGTGTGTGTGCGCGTGTGCATGTAGGTGTGTGTGTCTGTATTCATTGCTCCCAATTTCACACCTTCAGGGCTAATCCCCTGTGAAGTGGCAAAGGCCATTATACAGAACTAGCTGACGCGCACGGTGGCTTGTAGAGCATGCAGCAGAGAACCAAGAGAAAATGAGAGTTCCAGAGAGTCGGGCGAACTCCCCGCGCTCCTTAATCTCCTCCGAGTTGCCATACACAAACTCTGTGTAGACACATTGCCACACTTACAAACACACACACACTCACAGACACACACACACACACACACACACACACACACACACACACACACACACACACACACACACACCCTTTCAGCCCCTTGGGCAGGCCTGGCCAATGTGATTACATTGTCAAAGGGTTGCTGGATGTTTCCGGAATGTCCAGCAGTCACTAGGAATCTGTTCAGTCAGGTCATGGGGGTACAAAGTGCAGTCTCTCACGGCTTTCCTCCGTGGTGAGGCATCTTGAGCTCTGCTCTGCAGGAGGTTATCAGTCTTTCCGATCAGCTGGTTTTGTGAATGACTGAAACAAATCCCTGCTAGTCGGTTGTATCTGCTGAAGGCAGGTTGTCAATAAATGCCCATTGACCAATGTAGCCATTGATCCCAAAACACACATATGGTTATATAAAAGGAACAAAAATTACCGCACACTGCTTGACTTTGGTTAGGTTTAACCAAACAATGTGTTTTGCCTCCCAGGTATGGCCTGACCACTCTCAGGTGTGACTAAATTACCCCAAGTCTCATGATCCTTGATTTTTAAAGACATGATTACCTCCGCTAGAAGAGGTTATATAATCATTGCCATTTGTTAGTTCGTTAGTTTGTTAGCATCATAACTCAAAACATTATGAATGGATTTTGAGGAAATTTTCAGGGTAGGTCAAAAATTAGCTAACTTAAAGGTGATTCGATTTTGGTGGTGATCTGAGCTGCCCTGGCGGAGGTCTGTGCTCTCTGAGTGCTTTTCTAGTTTGCCACTGAATGCAATATATAAACTAAGTGAAATGAATATACTGTTATATTCAGTGCTAGTTCCTCCCACAGAATGTTTTCACATTTTTCTTTCCACTGGACTGGTTGTACACTGCTCCATTGCGATGGCGGTCCATGCAAGCACAGACAGGTACCGGCGTGGATCGGTATGCGAATGGAAGGGCAGAGATGCTCTCTCTCCCTGGACTCTGATCTGTTGTTCAAATAGTGCGTCAGTGAAGCTGAAATCACAGCGGCACTGGATATGTTCATGCAAGGTTTTTTTTTTCCTTTCTGCTTCTTCTTTTTTTTGCAGTGCTTGGCAATTGCACAAATACCACAATGACACCCACTGGCACCACAACTTCAAAACAAATATGGCGCCGTGCCAGAGCTGATGTCATTTTCGTGTGAAGTTTCAGCTGTGGTCTAGTGGTTAGGGAGTGGTTAGAGTCTTGGGGTCACAGGAGTCGCAGGTTCAAATCCCACCCTACCCATGGCTGAAATGCCCTTGAGCAAGGCATCTAACCCCACACTGCTCCAGGGACTGTAACTGAAACCCTGTAAATAACTGTAAGTCGCTCTGGATAAGAGTGTCAGCTAAGTGTAATGTAATGTAAAAATGTTTCGGTGCTTTCATGAGGATGACCCAGTACCCTCGCTGTTTCTGATGGGTGCAATAGCTTCAAGCAGGACTACTCCATACTGACAGACAGCTTTAACAAATCTGTAGTGAGTGTGGATATGGGTTGCTCAAAACCAGTGGTGAGCTTGTCTGTTGGAAAGGAAGGAGGTGGAGCCCTTCTTTACTCACAGTGGTTAATATCTCACTCTGTTGTATTGCAATAAATACTGTAGCAGAGCTGTTTGGCTCCAGCTGGCTGTATTGCTGAGGTGAGGAGGGGGACCTGAGCTCCGGTCCAATTTAAACTGCTCAAAACATAGTTCTTATGACATGAGTTATGTGTAATGACTTCTTAGGGCTCATTCACACCAACTTGAGCGTGTACAGCGCGTATCCGTGTACAATATGTTTGTATAGGGACAGAATACGCGCAGATCACGCTTGCGGTGTGAACAGTCTGATTTGTTCACATGCATTCTAAACGAATACGGACAGAAAACGGCCACGCACTGAATACGCTTGTGAATACGCGAGTGTTTGGTGTGAATGAGCCCTCAGTCTCAAACATTGCTCCCTAGCCCTTCAATGGTCATGTACCACCAGTCGAATGACTCGCTTTGATTGAAAAAAAAAAAACATAACTACAACATAACAATATTACTATGACATTACACTAAGTCTTTAGTAACACATTACAACTTAATCATGATCCCTACATTCATTCATTGTGTGTTACGCTACGCAAGAGTAAGATTGTCTGAGCTTACACCTCCTTCATTCTGTTTGTCATTTTGGAGACAACATTTCCTGAAATGTAAAGAAGCAAAACCATCTGTTAGAGAGGGGAACAAGTTGGGCTGAAGATGAGACAAATCGATCTCAGCAGTCTGTTGTTTTCCCCCATAAATTGAACAGACAGAAATCCTCTCACACTCCCCCTCAGCCCCATGCAGGTGTTGAGGTTGAGAGGGTATCAGATCTTTCACAACCTGGGGGCCAAGCTTAAAAAGAGTTGAGTCAGGGCGGCTGTGCGTGCATGTGTTTGTGTGTGTGTGTGTGTGTGTGTGTGTGTGTGTGTGTGTGTGTGTGTAAAGGGGTGGGGGTGGGGGGGGGCACACATGTGATTATACAACCGACTGAAACCGTGCCAGTCTTTATAGCCCGCCCTCCCCCCTTTAACGGAATGTGAAATGGAAAATGCTGGAAGGACTGAGCAAAAGGAGGCTTCAAAAACTGGGAAGCTCCTGAAATCTTTATCTCTTCTGGAGGCTGCTTCAGACCCCTGACAGAGCTCCCATTTCAGTCTCAGTGCCTAATTTACTTCTCCCTCACAGCTTGAAAATGGAGCGCCGGGGACACGTATGAATATATGACCACTTTAGATTGCCTATCCCCCACCTGTTTGCCTTGTTACAGTAGAAATAGTAGAGGCAGACTTGACTGTCTGTGGCTGGAAAGGGTTTTGGTCCTTTTGCTGCAGTACTCTACCCTGTAAAGGCAAAGTGCAGTAACTACTGTATGTTACATTACACTTAGCTGACGCTCTTATTGACTTACAGATTTTTACAGGGTTTCAGTTACAGTCCCTGGAGCAGTGTGGGGTTAGATGCGTTGCTCAAGAGCATCTCAATCATGGGTAGGGCAGGATTCAAACCGGCAACCTTCCGATCGCAGGACCAACTCCCTAACCACTAGAGCACAGCTGCCCCCAATGTGTGTGAACATAAATGTACGTATATGAACATAAAACTGAGAAAATGCCCTTTGACTTTGTCATACTGCCAGAGGCGGACAAACCGGCTTAAGAAAGTAAAAGTCCTGCCATATTCCTTCTGTCTGTGCTCTTAACACAGATACGTAACTTCACTAACTAGCTCATCTACCTGGCTGAACGTTGGCGCTAATTAGGATCAGCTGGTTAATGAACTGACCACATTACTCCAATTTTAAGGTCCCTGCACTGGCTCCCAGTAAGTTATTGAATTGACTTTAGGGCATGTCTTCTTGTGTTTAAATCGTTAAATCGAATGGAACACAATTACCTATCGGATATGTTTCAGCTACGGTATATGCTATATGCACCAACTAGGTTTGTAAGATCACAGTAGAAACATTTCTTGGTAAATCCTGCTGTCAGAACAAAATGTGACGAAGCAGCTTTTAGCTGCTGTGCAGTTCAGCTCCTACTGTTGGCAGTTTCAAATCTAGACTTAAGAAAAAACTGTTCTTAAATGGTGTCTGCTAATGATTTATGCTTATTTTGCTTTTAAGTATTTACATTTACTTTATCTTTTATGCTTTCACATATTGTTCTTTGGTTTTTACATTTAACTGCTGATGTGAATGAAATATGCTATACAAATAAATTAGCTTTGCCTTGCCTTGAACTGGGTGGAACAAATACGTGGCAGGATTTTTACTTTCTGAGCCTGGAATGCCCCCCTGTGCATAGACCCGGCAAACATGCAGTGGTGATGCTTTTATGTACTTTCTTAATGGCAAGAAGCCACAAGACAAAGTCAATTTCCAGTCTAAACTCAACTTGGCAAAGATGTAGTTCCTGCCTTTTGGCTTTGTAGAGCAGTATTCTCACCTGCAGTATAAACAGAGTCCAGGCAAGGCTTCCACCCAGTCCAGGCGAGGCTTTCACCTGGCCCAGGCGAGGCTTTCACCTGGCCCAGGCGAGGCTTCCACCCGGTCCAGGCGAGGCTTCCACCAAGTCCAGGCGAGGCTTCCACCCAGTCCAGGCGAGGCTCCCACCCAGTCCAGGCGAGGCTTTCACCCAGTCTAGGCGAGGCTTTCACCTGGCCCAGGCGCGGCTTTCACCTGGCCCAGGCGCGGCTTTCACCTGGCCCAGGCGAGGCTTTCACCTGGCCCAGGCGCGGTGCTGCATGGGGAAGGCTGGAGGGAAAATTGTCTCTTTGGACTGGAATTCAGACATGTTTCAGTCTCCACTTCAAATCTCATCTCTCTCTCTCTCTCTCTCTCTCTCTCTCTCTCTCTCTCTCTCTCTCTCTCTCTCTCTGTTTCTGTGTCTGTCTATCCAATTTTGATTCCCCATCCATTTATATATATCTCAAAATCACATTTTCACAGGCACACACTTTCTCCCCCACCCCCCTCTCTCCCTCTTCCTCTCTTTCTCTCTCCCTCCCTTCCTCCCTCTCTCTCTCTTACTCTCCCCCTCTCTCCCTCACCCCCCCTCTCTCTGTCTTCCTTAAGGGTATATGGCTGTGGAAGCAGTGATGGATGTTAGATTGCAGCCCTGGTTTACCTGTGTTGGAATCTTACCTCTTGTTCTATTTCTCTCAGTGCAGATGACAGACAGCAGTGTGTTCTCTCTCTTTCTCTCTCTCTCTCTCTCTCTCTCTCTCTCTCTCTCTCTCTCTCTCTCTCTCTCTCTCTCTCTCTCTCTCTCTCTCTCTCTCTCTCTCTCTCTCTCTCACCAGCAAGTGTCAGACACCTTGCTCTAACTGATGTTACTGTAGCAGCTGTTTGTATTCTCTGCTGATCCGACTGGGTCAATGCTGGAGTCTTGAGGTTAAGTGCAGGCCATACTCAGACAAGATCTCAATGCCTGGATGTAGAACATAGACTAAGACGCTAACTAAAGCAAGCTCATTCTAGCATTGCTTGCTTTTGGGAAGAAGTTGGGATAATAGATTTAAAGGCCAAGTGACCTTAGTCCTGCAGGGCAGTGTGGCGTGACTATGCCTGTGAAATCATTTACTAACCCATAATGCGTACAGACAGCTTCTGCCATTCCGTCCAGTCTGTGGGTCAGTGCATGATACCAAGGGTTGCTCACTGATGAAGAATATTGCCAGTAACCTGATTTAATGGTTCAGCTCATATGAACTTTGGTGTAAGGCTGAACTCTGCAAAATTAGTATGAAATCTCATTCATTTTTCTCAGAGAAACACACAGAGCAGTGGCAGACATACACTTACACACACACACACACACACACACACACACAGATGCACATGGCACTTTCTAGCTCAGCAGGAGATTAGTTATGGTGTCAGTTCTCACCTGGGCTTTGCCTGGCCTGAGAGACCTGAACCAAGACCAGCACTGCTGTCTCTGCCCGCCTTGACACACACACACACGCACGCACACTAGCACGCACACACACACACACACACACACACAAACACACACACACTAACACACACAGAACTACGTACTCAGACACACCACACATTGACACAAATACACACACAAATACGCACACACACACACGCACATACACATACATACACACACACACACACACACACACACAGACTTACTCCCTCTGCTGGCTAGGGGAACAATGGGGAGATGGCCGTGAGGCAGCCTTTGATGGTTATATCATTCCTGAGTCACATGCGTACAGTGGGCCATCTATCACGGGCGGCTGTGTGCCATTCGGATGAGGGATGTGGGGAACGGAGCACGCACGCGTCTGCGCTCCGTGTTGCCTTTAGCCGTACGCTGATTCATGTGCCTGCTAGCATGGCGGGGAATCGCCGTCTCGTGTAATATTAATTTCCCTTCTTGCTTTGCTTTACTTTTTATGGCCCCCTCTGTTAGAGGCCCCAATGCTGAGATCTGTCTTTGCCACATTCACCCCAATGCATGCCTCATAGAGAGAGCACGCAGGTAAAGGTTTGCATGGCAGAGCAACACGTGTGTGTGTGTGTGTGTGCTGTTGTGTCATATTGCAGCTTGAAACTTTGGAGGACTTTGACTGTTGCCTCATTTTTGAACATTCCCTCTACGGCTTTAGTTTTGAACATTGTGGACTCATCTCATTCATCTTCTCACTCATCTTCTCACTGGAGCTAATACTACTGCTTTTACTACTACTGCTAAAATCTATGTCTACAAATTGACAATAAAGTCTAAGACAAGAAAGAAAGTTCTTTTTTATACAAAATCCTCTTGGCAGTTAACATACTACTACTACAATTACTAATAATAATAACTGTGAAGTGTCATTCTTTGTGTTTTTTTAGTCTTACTCCACTTTTCCTGCCTTTTATCGACACCACCCCAACTGTTTTGAGACATGTTGCTGGCCACAAATATCCCATACAAGAATAAAAAATCCAGTTTCAATAACTGATATGTGGTGCTTGGAGTATTCTCAAATATTGCTTGTATGATTTGAGAATTATAGCATCTATTTTTTTATTTACATTTAACACAACGTCCCAACTCTTATGGAATTGGGGTTGTAGACAGACTTTATGTAATGACCCTGTGGTGAATGTGAAATGCAAGGCTTGATCTTTATACAACGTAGACCAGTGGCTTTCAAACTGGGGTGTGAGTACCCTTGGGTGCATATGCATCAATTCTAGCCCACATACCGCTGAATGAGTTCTCAGCTCTCAAAAGCATAAAGTTAATGTACAGACTATATATGTGGGCAAACTTTTTACATTCTAATTATCCGTAATACAACCCAATCGGCACTACATTATTATGTGCCATATAATGTGTTTTGTTAATGCAGCACTAATTATGCAAATATATTCATAGTCATAGCATGCATTGTGTGTTTCAGAGGGTCTGCAGCAGTTAAACGTTTTGGACTCATGTGTGGTGTGGATTTCATTTATGTCAGTGGAACTGCTACTATGCCTAGAAATGATGTCTATAAAACTATGTAATATGTGCTAATATATATTACATATTACAATGTAATTAATCAGCATACAGCACATGTACAGATGCAGGCTGGCTCCATGCTCCATTCCTCACATATAGTATGTGCTAATATTGAACACACACTTGTTTTACTGTCCTTGGTTACATCAATTAGGTACAGTGTAACAAAGTGCAACAATATGTAACATTGTGTACTTACACTGTACCTTAGGGTTAGGGTTAGTGTTAGGTATGTACACTGTAAGTACATAATATTACATGTTGTTACATGTAGATACACTAAACGCTGTCAAATAAAGTGTTACCCACACTCTCTCTAAAGTGATGATAGGTCACTACAGCTGGATGAAGCCTATGGCATAAGTAAAGTATGTGTGTAGCTGCAGGGCAAACTCGGTAGGCCTACAGTACAGTGAGTTCAAAGCAGGATGTTTTTTTTTTTTTTTTTTTTTTTTTGTTTTTTTTCCAACAGATGTCCATGTCCATAGAGTTGAATAGAATACTAGAGTGGATACAAGCGCACTGCTCATGGCAATCGTGGCCGCCATCTTGCGACTGCCGGCCGGCCGGGCATCCTAGCCCTTGCAGTGCTGAGTAAGGAACACAAATATCGATTTGTATAATAAATTGATATTTTATATTAGCTAGTATATGCATTGTTGATCCGTACGTGTCATTTTATACTAATGACAGGTCATATTGTGTCGTTTTAATTATCGTTAATTATCGTTTTCTTTGATACAATTTACGTACATATAGAGTCAGGCATTTCAAATATCATCATTGTATAGTGTGTCAGTGGATATTTTCACAGAACAAAGCCGTTTTTGACAGAGGTGGGTCCATTCTACGCTTATTTACATTGAGTGCCTAGCACACGCAAGATGGCGGCCGCGTCGGACATTTTCCCGTGTGGTCAGCCAATGCCGTGTCCACTCTAGTATTGTATTCAACTCTATGTCCATGTCAGAAGTTTAACCTGGAGCAAGGTTGTGTTAAACCAACATCTAATTAGAGCAGTCATTTTAAAATGTCACTCAGTACATTATTTTCCTTTTCACTTTGTGGTATTTGAAAAACATTAATGGTGGGGATATTTCAAAAACACTGGGGGTATTTCAAAAACAGCCAAATGGTGGCAATCTGTTCAGCAAATGTGCAATGCCAGTGATTTAATCAAGATATTTTTTTAATAGAAAGAAAATGGCAGTGACATTCTGTCACTGCTCTTGTACTACAGGGACGTACACAAACCACACTGACCATCTGCTCAGATACTAGATGCTAAATTGGGTTGAAATGGATGTGACTGGATGTGTAGACTGGATTCCATATCACTTTTATAGGTAAGTCTTTTGTTGGAAATAAAGAAATCTAGTGTAGGTAGTAACCATGGTAACATTCAATCTGAAACTCTGAAATGTGGGAGTATGGAGTATCAATGTACACATTGACACAGTGGCTGAAAATATCTTCACTTATCCTTCAGAGTTTTATTTTGATAGCTGTGAGAGGAACCAGGGTAGCAAGTGCTCCTATGGTAGCCTCCTAATGTTCTGTAAGATTACTAATGTTCACAGAGAATACTGCAGTCCATAAAGCCTAAGGGTTTGTTTACAGTATATTGCTGTAGGTGATTTCTCTTCCCCTCCTTCCCCTTCTACTGCCCTCATTTATTTGCCTTAACAAGGCTTTAAACGTATATATTCACTCTTGTTCTTTCTTTCTTTCTTTCTTTCTTTCTTTCTTTCTTTCTTTCTTTCTTTCTTTCTTTCTTTCTTTCTTTCTTTCTTTCTTTCTTTCTTTCTTTCTTTCTTTCTTTCTTTCTTTCTAGAACAGAGGTGGACATCCTGGGATCAGAAAGTAAAAGTCATGCCAAATATTTGTTCCAACCAATTCAATAAACCATCTGATCAGCGTAATCAGCACAACCCTTCAGCCAGGTAGATGGGCTAGTTAGTGAGGTCCCCTGTATTGACAGCACAGGCAGAAGGAATACATGGCAGGATCTTTACTTTCTCTAGCTGGTTTGTCCACCTGTGATGTACAATGACGAGGTTCACTGGAAGACTGGCACGAGACTGTACAGTGACGAGGTTGACTGGCACACTGGCACGAGACTGTACCATGACGAGGTTCACTGGCACACTGGCACGAGACTGTACCATGACAATGTTCACTGGCACACTGGCACGAGACTATAGAATGACGAAGTTCACTGGCAGAAATGAAGACTACACTACACTGCCTGAGGCATAGCACTGCAGTCATCCACTTGGCAAGTTGAGATGTTGTAGGGATTAGGGTGGGAGGCATTAAGAAACAAAATACAGTGCTGCTGACTAAAGATGATGACACACTGGACAACTTTTTGAGCAATGTTGCCGGGCAACGATACATAATAATACATACAGATGTTATTTGAGCACTTTATTACTCATATTAGGCAACATGTTTTTATCAGGTGAACTTAGATCAGCAGTAGCCAACTTTTGGTGACGATCCCATCTAAAAATTAGGAGCCAATCATGTTGTTGCCCAGCAACATTGCTGAAAAAGTTGCCCCATTCATCATCACCTTAAGAGAGCCTTAAGAGAGAAACAGTGCTCTCTCCCTGAACTGCCCACTTAATGGGCTTGGAAAGGAATGAGACAGTGGAAATCTAAGTGGATAAAAAGGTTTAATTACCAGCAGTGATGTAGCGTTTCAGGCCACATTGCCCTTCTTCAGACATGTCTACCGGACCTCTCAGTATGCGGAGTTTTATTCATGTTCATCTCACTCCGACACATACTTTAAAGTAACACTAAGTAGTTTTTTTCAAACCTAAAATAATGTTTCCAAAATCGTTTCAGTGGTTCATCAACTTGTAACAGCGTGAAAGGCACTTTTGAATTTGCTTTGCTGCCCTCCATTGGTTATAACCACACTACGTAATTGAAATGTAATTGTGTTCTTCTCCTCCTCCTCCTCCTTTTTCTTCTTCTTCTTCTCCTTCTTTTCCTTCTTCTCCTTCCTATTCAGACAACTGTCATACCCAGGTCTCTGTGATCTCTTTCAAAGCGATGTTTCCTATTAGCGCAAAATCACACAAGGTCACGGACAGACATTTTTCAAGCACTTGCGCTTCGCATTTGAGAGATGTGCCAGGTGATAAGGACCTGAACATGAATCTTCCACATATACGTACAGAGATCAGTGGCAAATCATCTCCAACCTGAAATATGTGCAGATCAAGCAGGTCATATACATATTGCATGGTGATGTTTATCTCCTGCTAACTCTCTCTCTCTCTCTCTTCATCTCTCTTTCTCTCCATCTCTCTCTCTCTTACTCTCTCTCTCTCGCTTTCAGATAAGGCCGTGGCACAGCTGAATTCGGGTGTGTGTTGGACTGAAGGCCCAGAGGACTGCCTGCAGGAGGAGAGATAAGCAGTGGAAGGCAGGAGGAGGAGAGGAGAAAAAAGGGGGGAAAGGGGACAACAGCGAACGAAAAAAGAAAAGCTGGAAGCTGGAACGGGAGAAAAAGAGAAGAAGCATAAAAAGGAAAGAAAGAAAGAGGGGGGGAGGCAAGGGAGAAAGGATGGATTGCCTCCGCGTGTGGATCTCGCTCTTGTCACTCTTGTCTCTCTCGACACGGACAGTGCTCGGCCAAGCCGAAGGTAGGGGGTGAGATGTGTGTGTGTGTGTGTGTGTGTGTTTGTGTGTGTTGGGGGGAGGGGGGAGTGAAGGACCTTAAGGGTTGGGGGGGGTTCTTCACAGAGTCCTTAGCTAAGCCGTAGGTAGGGGGGGTGAGATGTGGTTGTGTGTGTGTGTGTGTGTGTGTTTGTGTGTGTCAGGGGGAGGGGGGAGTGAAAGACCTTAAGGGTTGGGGAGGGTTCTTCACAGAGTCCTTAGCCACTCCGAAAGTAGTGGATGAGGGTGGCAGGTGTGTGTGTATGTGTGTGTATGTGTGTGTGATGGGGGGGGTTGGTCCTTCATAGAGTCTCTCTCCACACAGATAGTCCTCAGCCGAGTCAAAGGTAAAGTGGGTCGAGGGTGGCAGGTGTGTGAGTGTGGTGGTGGGTGAGTGGAGGTGCGTTTAAGGTGTGTGTGTGTGGGAGGGGGGGCAGAGAGTGGGCCGGTTGGGGTCCTTCACAGAGGCTCAGACAGGCAGGCAGACAGAGGATCTATGAGGTCCAGATGTGTTTGTGTCTGCACACCTGCCGGCCGGGGCAGGGCGGGGCAGGGGTAAGAGGGAGATATGAAGGGCTTGATGCTTCGAGGAAGGGAAGGGATGGGATGGGATGGGGGAGGAGGGGTGGGCGTCTGAGACGTGGGCAGCTGCCTACCTGCTGTTCTGCCCTCTGCACTGTGTGTGTGTGTGGGAATGTGGAGACTACTGAAAACACAATCAGGGAGAGAAATCGGGGCTGTGTGTGTGGAGCCATTTATGT
>CM050199.1:19427500-19430000 GCA_027475355.1 Coilia nasus
ATGTAAGTAAGTACAGACAGTTTTATGTGCCTTCATCTGAAGGCAGGACAAAAGGTCTTTTAAGTTACATTGACTTTTTGTCCCTTTCTCTGTCCTTTGACATGCTTTTGCTGTAATATGACCTACACAACAACCATTAATTTACATGAGTATGTGTCAACTCTATGGACTATGCTGCCCTCATACCCAAACCCCAGGGTCATGCAGTAGCTCTTTTAATAGCAGTTTCTAGGCTAAGATGCCTTTGAGGAGTTCAGGTTTGTCCGTATTCCTGCTATTTTAAAATCTCTCCCACCGACGCCCCATGAATCATCAGTGTCTCACGGCTGGATTGGGTCCAGACAGAATCAAGGCAGGATTATCGGCCAACGAGGTGTGACTTTGTTAAGTAGCCTACAGCACTAAGGGCCAGGGAGCTTGAAGTGAGCCCTGGACCGACGAGCTCAAACCCCCTCCACCGTCTTTCTCTCCCCTCCACAGGATGCGTATCGCTTTGACGGATTATGCCACCATGGAGGAGGTGCTGAGGGCCGTGGAGGAGATGCCCTACGAGGGTGGAGGCAGCCGCACTGGAGAGGCCTTGGACTTCCTGGTGGAGTCTGTCTTTGGACCCTCCATAGCGAGGGACAATACCCCCAAGGTAAAGTTTCCACTTATATCACAGCAAAAGAGAGAACTTTACTACTTACTAAGTCACAGTGCTCTAGTTTTATAGGGTTCCTAGTGCTTTTAAGTCCAGCATCCTCTCTGAATGACACAGGTTTACCATAGCAAAATGCATCTTAATTCACTGCCCTTGACTTGCAAGGAGCTGCTAATGTACCTTATGTTTGTGAGTTTGTTTCGGTAACTCTTCAGTCATTCTGTTTCCGTTCTGGATCCTGTACTTCAGCACCCTTAAAGCTATGGCACTTCACTCCCACAACTAACAGATAACAGCACTCCGCAAGCCCTCCTGCTGCTTTAAACAACCTACTTTTGTTAAAAATATTTCAGGAACACATCTGATTTGCATCCTCCTCTCAAATGTTATGGTAGCAGGTACCAGCAAGGCCTCATGCCAGGAACATAAACCACACAGATGTCGACAGCGACACACTGGCATTAATGTTCTAGAGCTGAGCGCGGTGCCATGCTGGGGAGTGGGGATAAGCTATAGGCCTCCTGCAGAATGATATTCTCCCTCTTCTGAGAGCAGAGCTATCATTATTATTCCTCCCTGTCCTTTGCTGCGGAACACCTGATGTGTAAATGAGATGGAAAGAGAAAGAGAGAAAGCTTTTTTTTTTAGCGTAGACTATACAGACACCGGAGGTAATATTAAGAACACTGCGCATAGCCGATACTGGGCTAGTTTGAATGCTAATGAATCTTACGCCACTGATTGCACCTGAACTCCGGACGAACCCCGAGTAAATTTTTCATCATTGGCCGCATTATCATTCTCGTGCGCATGACGAGACTGGAGTCGCACTGCTAAATCCCTGCGTGTCCAAACTATGAATGTAAATCATGAATCTGAATGTGTTAAAACGTGTCAAGTGCCTTCAAGGGCACACTAAGATTACAGCTAATGCACGAATGTTACTGCATGACTAATTCCGTCAAGTGACCCCATCGTGAGGGTTGTAAGCCTACTGTTACACACCGCAGAAACATTTATCATTTCATTACCCATACAATATTACTATAAACTGACTATATACCATTTACCAATCATTTTCAGATCGCTGTTCTTATAACCAATGGTCGATCAGATGACGCCATCGAGGGGCCATCGAAGGCAGTGAGAGACAGTGGCATCTCACTGTTTGCTGTGGGTAAGGCCATTATTTATTTCACGTGTAGGCTAATTACCAGAGAGCAGGACTATCATCCATATTCTGTATGTACGCCATGTATGTATGCATGCAGTCTCATGACCTAGCGGCCATGTGTCTTGTCCATGTGCCTCAATCATCTCTCTCTCTCTCTCTCTCTCTCTCTCTCTCTCTCTCTCTCTCTCTCTCTCTCTCTCTCTCTCTCTCTCTCTCCCTCCTTCTCCTCTTGGTGTCAGCCTGACACCCCAAGCGCTGAAATAATTACAGCTCATTAGCCATTGGCGGACTAATTGCTGTAATTTTTCATCAGGAACCACCGCCCCCGCCCCCAACCAGTCCACCCCCCTCCCTCCTCCACACCCCTGCCCTCCCTGACACTAAGTTATGACTGTCCAATCAATCTTCCCCCAAGAGGGCCAAATAAATCACACCAGGTTTAACTCATCCCTGACTCTCCAACGTGTGTGTGTGTGTGTGTGTGTGTGTGTGTGTGTGTGTGTGTGTGTGTGTGTGTGTGTGTGTGTGTGTGTGGTGGTGTGTGTGTGTGTGTGTGTGTGTGTGTGTGTGTGTGTGCCAGCGTGTGTACATGAGTCAGCCTAGTCAGAAGCTCCAAGTCATGCTCTGCCCACACACAAACATACAGACACAAAAACGCATATGTGTGTGTGTCTGTGTGTGTG
>CM050199.1:19435000-19440000 GCA_027475355.1 Coilia nasus
ATATGAATAGTTACAAGCTGCTGTAACCAATCTGCAAAGGTGTAAGAGCACTCATCGTGTCCTTGGTTCTTCTTTCAGTAAACAGCTTTCCATCGAACTTGTTAATGCACCTTTTATCTATTCAAATAAGAAATCTCCACTTGG
The DNA here is from genome assembly GCA_027475355.1 of Coilia nasus. Lineage (NCBI taxonomy): Eukaryota > Metazoa > Chordata > Actinopteri > Clupeiformes > Engraulidae > Coilia > Coilia nasus. The sequence goes on from CM050199.1 coordinate 19,435,145, forward strand.
AAACACTTTAAACATGCATCAGTCTCCGTGGTGTAAAATGAAGGCTGACGGGCATGTCATTAAGTTGAATTGCTCTGAATGCACAAAACTGATGTAAATCACTTCAGTGGGACACCTCACTAGTGGTTTTCAAGGAAGACTACGCGCAGCACAGTCTCACACTGTGCCGTATATGACTTTGACAGGGGTGTGTGTGTGCCGTGTGCCTTTAATGGTCTGCAGTGCGATGTGTGTATTGGGAGTTGAAACTTGACAGCTTTTTTAGGAGAATTTATCATAGAATGGCTCTGCATCTGGGTGATAATTTTATGAAGAAAAATGATGGCTTATTGCATACTTTAATGTTTTTCTTCCCTCTCTTCTCCTCTGTCTGCAGGTTGATCTGAAGGCAGATGAGAGTAGTGCTGTGGTCACTGGCCTGAGCCCAAAGACAGAGTACTCCCTCACAGTGCACGCCATCTACCCAGGACGGGTCGGAGACTCAGTCAACATCATCACTGAGACACGTAGGTATCTCCCCTTTTACACACACACGCCCGCACATGCACACACACACACACACACACACACACACACACACACACACACACACACACACACACACACACACACTGTACCTCCCTCTACCATACACACACCACACATAGGCCCCTCAGCACTTCCAACAGTGTAGGGTTTAGGGTTAGGTATGCACAGTGTAATTACATAATATCACATGTTTTTACATGTAGATACACTAAAAAAGGAACCGTAAAATAAAGTGTTACCCAGTGTAGCTATTCTGTGCACACCATCAAACACTGCCGCCCACTTACAGTATACCAACCCGTTCTCCATGCTTGTTCTCCAGCTCCGGTTCCTCAGGTGGCTAACTTCCGCGTCATTGAGGAGGGCCTCTTCTCCTTGCGCCTGGCCTGGACGCCGGCCTTGGCCAAAATCAACTCCTACAAGATCTTTATCCCTCGATGTAAGCACCTCATTACCGACTGTTTGTGCATTTATTTGCTTGTTTTTTTTGTTTTGTTTTTCAGTGTGTTTTAGCGCTCAGCTCTGAGAGGCTTTTGTTGATTGGTGTTCTGCAATAACAGCCCACTTTAATGTCTGACTGTTTGAAAATAATGTATGAATTTAGTAGAGCTATTGATTTGCTGGAGCGAGACCTACTGAGACCTACTTTGTACTGCAAATAAGGGAAGCAGCACAGATATTATAAATAGAGATTACAAAAACTGAGTATGCTCTTTCTTGAAGTTGAATATGCAATCGTTGATGCATTTAATCATTTTTGAGCAGCGTGGAGATTTGTGGCATCATTTTTAAAAACAGCACTGTGTAATAAATATTTATTTATTATACTTATTTACTTATTAATATAAACGCTCGGTCACACTTTAGATGGTTCTGTTGACTGTAAAAAAAGAGTTAGAGCTTGGTTTTGATTAAGAACGAAAATTAAGCTTAGTTTAAACAAACCGTCTGTATTGTAGGCAGACTATCCAAATAAAGTGCTAAGGTTTAGTTAGTTTAGTTAGTTTGTTTATTGTGCCCTTGGGCAAATTTGTCTTCACAGTCCCTTTATGAGCATATAAGGCCTACTGGTTACGGCTACGGCCTTGAATCCGAAGGGTTTCGGGTTCAATCCCCGACTGTAGAATGGCTGAAGTGCCCTTGAGCAAGGCACGTAACCCCACGCTGCTCCAAGGGTGTCGCCACAGGCAGGCAGCCCATTGGTCTGGGTTAGTGTGTGTGCTTCAGTGTAATTCACTAATCCAGGCATTGGGATAAATGCAGAGAACCAGTTTCCCTCAAGGGATCAATAAAGTAAATACACTTATAAATAAATAAACTAAACATTTAGTCATATATAAAAAATGATCTCTGAAGCACATTGAAATGCCACTATGTATGACACGGGCTGTATAAATGAAGTTGACTGGACTTGACTTCCCTTGCTGAGTGTTATTCTCATGAGGTGGGTGATGTGGTTGTGTGTCCTCAGCGGACCGGCCTGGACTGGCGTACGAGCAGACGGTGCGAGGGGACGTCTCCTCTCACGTGATCGACAGCCTGGAGGAGGACAGGAAGTACACTATCAGCATCTACGCCCTCTACCCCGAGGGCCAGAGCGAGCCTGTGACTGTAGTCGGCCGGACACGTAAGATACAGACTCCCTATCTCCCTTCTCTCCCTTTCTTGCAAGAGTCACTTTGCTACTGTATTCATCTGCTCCGGCGCCACTGGACTGCAAGAAATGTTGTTTTGTGTTGACCTTGCCAAACTGTACAGTAAAGCACTTTGAGCTGCATCATACAAGTAAAGAGTATTATTATTATTATTATTGTTATTGTTATTGTTATTATTATTATTGTTATTATCATTATTATTATTATTATTGTTGTTGTTGTTATTATTATTATTATTATTATTATTATTATTATTATTATTATTATTATTATTATTATTTCTCCACCAAATCCTGCCCCCATCTTTTCCTTGCCATGTCCACAGTTTCTCTTTCTATGCTCTTCTGCTATTCTTATTTTTGTAGTCTTATCCATAACGCATTTCTTGCTTTTGGTTCTTTTCACTTCACTTCTTTTACCTTTGTCTCAGTGGTTTATCTATTAAGGAAGACCTCATTAGATCTTTCCTGGGAAGAGTCCAGTAAAACAGCATTTCAAGCACTTCTGTTTTTTCTATAAAAGCACCACTGGGGGGCAGTATTGACCCTCCTACAGTCAGTCAACCTATACTCCCCCAGTATGATCAGCAAGGCTCTGTATAATCTCTATACAGCGTTACAAATTATAGTTAGTGTGATTTATATAACATTTACTTATATTACAGAATATAATACATTTAATAGTGTTGGTGATATAGTAGTGTTGGTGTATGGATTGTAAAAGTTGGGGTGGGAGTAGTTGCTGTGTACAGTGAGAGTGCAGGGCTGGAGTATTCAAGTATATTGTACAGATTATCTGCACTCTCCAACAGTTACCATAGAGTGCTGTCTGCAGTGTCGTGCAAAATGAAGTGTATATGTACAAATTCAGTCTTCCACAATATCATAAACTTAAGATACTACAGAAATATACGATAGTCACTGCCATTAAATTAAAATGTTGAGTATTGAGGCCAATCTTCATTTGTTTCTGTGAAATTGTGTGTGTTTTAGTGTTGCAGTGGTGGCTATGTGTTGCAGGGAAACTGTGTATTATAGTGAAACTGTGCTGTTGTGAAACTGTGTGTGTGTGTGTGTGTGTGTGTGTGTGTGTGTGTGTGTGTGTGTGTGTGTGTGTGTGTGTGTGTGTGTGTGTGTGTGTTGTAGTGAAGCTGGTTCCAGTGCGGCAGCTGCAGGTGGAGAATGCCACCACAGACACGGTGCAGGCGCGATGGCCCTCCGTCAGGGGCGCTACGGGGTACCGCATCACCTGGGCATCAACAGGTACTCCCCAAGAGCACTCTTACCACACACACACACACACACACACACACACACTCTCTCTCTTCCTCTGTCTCTTTCTCTGTCTCTCTCTCTCTCTTTCTCTCTCTCTCTCTCTCTCTCTCTCTCTCTCTCTCTCTCTCTCTGTCTGTCTGTCTCTCTCTCTCTCTCTCTCTCTCTCTCTCTCTCTCTCTCTCTCTCTCTCTCTCACACACACACACTCAAATTGAAAGGTCAAATATATCTGCCGGTTTCAGTCAAGTAGGCCAATAATTTATAAATATTGTTCTATAACTCTATAGGAGGTGCAGTGGAGATTTTATTAGTGGGGGTACGCAATGTAATGTTATATATGAATGCCTATAATATTAACAAAAGTGAGAAATAGCCTACATATATCTGTCCAAAGAAGTGGAGGGACTCCGTTTCCCACGTTCCACGCCCACCTCACCCCTAATGTATAAACACTAACACTACATTACAATCACTTAAAATCAGCATTTGCCCACTTCTGCCATCTCAAAACTCCACACCCACCGCCGCCGCAAACATCTCGCGGATTTCACTACTCAAACGTTGGCAGGTATGACACACACACGGAAAAGAAAACAGCAATCAGCAACAAAAAAAAAAAAAAAAAAAACATAAAAAATTGCCAAAATCAGCTCTGTGGATGTGAAGTACTGCCATTTACCTTAAATCAGACACCTTTGTTAAGGACATTCCTGGACCATTATTGTCCTTTGTTCAATGAATAGGCCATTTTAACTGATGTTATTTAAATAATCCACCAAATTGTTTTGATAAACGGTTTTGATAAATGGTTCGGAATGGTAACTGCAAAAACAATGTTTTCTTTTTCTCCAGCTGTGGACGGACATGTGGAGAGTGTGAATCTGGGGGACACTTTCAACTTCTACATGATCCAGGGCCTCTCGCAGGGCACACAGTACACCGTCACCATCAACCCCATCTTTGGGGACATCGAGGGCCCTGTCACCACAACTATGGCCAAGACACGTGAGTGCACCAGAGCCTAACAGACCCTAATGGAAGCGCACTACCCAACCATCAGGCACACTCTCTGGTTTCTGTCACGTACACAAGGGTTGTTCACATCCAAAATGTATTTTTTTTTGGAGGGGGTTGTGTCTAGACCCCCCTAATGTCCTTGCAAATGACACATATACAGATACCTACTTGACTCTTTGAGGTGCTCATACCAAAATACCACCCATGACTGTTGGCATGCTGCTCTCCTTTGATCTGTTATCCATCAGAGGGTAAATTAAAGCTTCCTGGTGCCGTGTAGGTGTGTTAGCATTTGCACACAGTTAGCATGCTGCACACATACGTACTTACGTTTCCTAATGTCGTGACATTCCTTGTGTACTACTGAATTCATTATTTTATT
>CM050199.1:19445000-19472500 GCA_027475355.1 Coilia nasus
TTACCTTTCTCTTTTATTTGATAAAATTTATGAATTGTCAGAACATCCTACCTGCACATCAGTGTAGAAGCATATTCTGACGGGGTCATTTGAACTGTCAAAACGTCCTATCTGCTATGTAATTGTGGAAACATACTCTGCCGAGGTAAATTTAATTGCCATAGGGTCCTACTTGCACTTACCAGTGTGGAAGCATATTCTAATTTGATAATTGGAATTGTCAAAACGTTATACATCTGTGTTTTATTTCCGACGACATCATTCTCTGTGTTTGAACGCACTTGCAAAAAAAAAAAAACATTCAAATAGCGAGCGTACAGTGACAAAAAAAAGAAACTGAAAGTGCACGGTGGGATTCTCTGACAAGGTAGCGCAGCTCGGCAGACATGTCTGTCATTTCTTCCTACAGTAGGACATTTCACAGAAGTAGGACAACTCCGCAGAACACCGGTGTTGTTAACAACTCTGGATGGAGACGGCTAACACGATTTCTTAAGTTGGTGGTGTTCCCAACATATTTATTTTTATGGCGCCGTCATGTTGTCTGTGTTGTATGCTACACGACGACGAATGGGTCACGTAGATGAGACAAAGACATTAGACACAGGTTGCCATAGACAAAACGGGTTACCGGGTGCTATTTCTAATACTTATGGCGAGAAAAAATGACTGTAAAAGGTACAACATAGTTGCTGTTTAGCCACAACCCATGCTTATTCCACAAAACACTACAGCACAACAGTGCAGCAACGTTTCCTCTTACCCCGCGCGCACCCACACACACATGCGCGCACACACACACTCAACTCCTTTTCCTTAAAGGCACAAACACATAAGGAATATCAGCAGAACAGAGCACAATTAACACAGGTTATCACAATACATTATAATCGATTATGATCTGCTATTGAAACGATTATTAATTGTTCACGTCTGCATCGCGATGCATCGATTATATGATTAATTTCAACACCCCTACCACGAGATGAGAAGAGGCAGCACAGACTATAATTTGTATATTTTTCTCAAACCAACATGTTAGTTTTGCATTGTTGTTATCTATACACACTGTACGTGTTTTGTACGAATATGCCTGCATTATGATTGTTTTGGAGTGTTTTTATTAGCCTGTTTTTTTTTGGTGCCCCCTAGCATTTGGTTAGCCTGGTAAACCCACCCCTCGTACTTCATTTCATTTTGTACAGAGCGTCTGGACTGGAATCTCTTGAGGGTCATTTAGTCGGCCCCAGCAGGGCCTATTCAATCAGCGAACAGAGGGTGTGTTCATTAGCGGTGACGTTGACCTTGTGTGCTACATTTGATTTGTAGTGTGAAGGTAGGCTAATTGCATGCGTGACGACCAGGCGTTAGCGATTGGGTAAAGGCAGAGGCTTGTTTTAAACTTCAGCAGAGTCCACACCTCCAGGAACAAATCGTTTCTGACGGTATCTGTTCCAGACCCTCTGTACAAAATGAAATGAAGTACGATGGGCTGGTTTACCAGGCTAGCATTCGGTGCCCCTTGCACAGTACATGATGGAATTATGGTAGCGCTAGCCCTGGCAAAGATCTTTGATTACTGGTCCACTTCAAGCCTCTCTGCAATTAGTTTAGATTCAGTTGTTTTCAACACAACCCCGCACACCAGCACTGAACTCTGCTGCTGCTAAAATAATACCCGTTGTTTATCGTAGCAACTGTTGATCTGATTCTTGGAAATGACTATGATGTTCGCTGCTCTGATGTGTGGGGTTGAATGGTTGAATTCAAAAGTGCACCACAATAATGTCACTCAGTCCTAATTATAGTACACAGAAGTGGTGTCATGTCGGTCATCATCATCTCACAAAGTTTCATAGCATCTTGCAGCTCCAGTACGCATGTCCTTTAGCATGCCAGTATTTGAAAGGCATGTTTTCATCCCTGTTCAAGAGCACACGTCCATATATGACATGGTGCATGTAGCAATGTGTTTGATCACGTTTTCTTTTAAGGCTACACATGAGACCTTGTTGTTATTCTCTATCCTGCTCTCTTACTCTCTCTCTCTCTCTGTCTCTCTCTCTCTCTCTCGCTCTCTCTCTTGCTCTCTCTCTCTCTCTGTTTCTCTCTTTGTTTCTCTCTCTGTGTTTCTCTTTCTTTTTCTTTTGGACAGCTCCCCTTGGCTATGTGTCCAACTTCAAGGTAACTTCCTACACGAGCACTTCCATGGACGTGGAGTGGAGCCCCATAGTTGGAGCCACTGAGTACAAACTCACCTGGAACTCAGGTGAGTGAGGAGCTACTGACTGTCTGGCTCATGTCAGATGGTCTTAGCTGATGCTGTTATCCAGAGGGTCAAAATGTTGTATATTGTCCCAACAAACACCAACAGTAGGGTCAGTGGAGAGTTTTTTGTTATTGTTGAATGATAGGTAGATGGAAAAGTTACCTTTTGTCAGTTACTGTTTGGGCTGTTTGAAACTGACAGTTGGTTGCATTCTAAAGACTGCCACCAGGCAGGTGCATACAACTGCCACTTGTAGAATGGTGGTGCTTGTTTGGGCAGGGTGCAAGCACCTTTACAGAGAAAGCCCCCCTGGGGTTAGATGCCTTGCTAGGCTCCTTCTGGTACTGGAATCAAAACTTTGACCCTCCAATCGCAAGATAGACTCCTTAACAATTAGGCCACAAATACGTCTATTATCTAGTCCTATTATAAATTCATTAAACATTTACCAACTTTCGATGGTGTCTCAGCTGAATGTTTTTTTCTCTTGTATGTATTTTAACCAGTACCATTCAAGTCATTTTTGGCCAGATGTTCCTGATGTTTACACACGCAGCTCAGGGTGTCCCCTGTGTTATTCTGCAGATGGTACCCCAGCTCAGAGCCGCTACCTGGACCACAGTGCGTTGACGCACCGCATCACTGGACTCATCCCACAGACTGTGTACAGCGTCAGCATCGCTGCCATTTACGGCAACACGGAAGGGCCGGAAATCTCGCTGTCACAACACACAGGTAGTCTGAGTTTGAGAGCGTTGTGTGACAGTAGAACATATATGTGAGTATGTAACAAGATGTCACAAGATATCACACAAGATATCACACGTAGAATAATTTCTTCTACGAGTACTATAATCCCTAATGGAAAAGTTGAAACAAATGGACATGTAAACATTGCATTATGGTGCCGGGTGAGATGAATATAGAGTACGTAAGGGATAACAGCCACAGAGACATGCATTTGATGGAATTAATCAATGCTTCCTCTTTCGCACAGGGAAGTTATTTTGCTCCTCCAAGCCTCATTGTCTGTTGTTCAATGCAACCTTCATGTTTTGTGCTTAAGTGATTGATAGCTGTCAATCAGCCATTAAATGAGCCGTTAAATTAGCTTAATGGTTGTTATAGTTACCGTTCCAAGGGGCATTGACATGGAACTGTGCTTAAACTTTATGCAAGAATTTTAGAACTGCATTCCATAGTTGAATGGTTCGACGGAATTAATTAAAAATTAATTAAAAATTAAAAATTGTTTGTTATCTGAATGTGAAATGTTGTACATTACTTTGTAAAGCAAACAACAATATTGTTGATTATAAATTTAAAGTTGATTTTATTTTAATTGACCAGTGAACAGATTTAGTAAACAGCAAAATGACATGCCGAACTCATTTTTTTCAAAATTGGCGTTTAATGCGTTTTGGAAAAGAGCTCTTCATATACAACTAAAAATATAAATCAGATATTCAAATTTACCTACTAAATGTACAGTCACAAGGTGCCAGGTGTAATTAAATGAGATGCATATGCACAGTTTCAATTGGGCCAGAGTCCTCCGGAGCTTAGCTCTGCCTCCTCACCTCGGTAATACAGCCAGCCAGAGCTGAGCTCCCTCTGCTACAGTATTTACAGTAATACAATAGAGGGAGATATTGACCACAGTGAGTAAAGAAGGGCTCCCCCTCCTTACAAAAGCCAATTTAACCACTGTGCATAAGTATTGCATAACAGCAGAGTAGTATTGCAGAAAGTCTGAGTATTGCAGAACAGCAGTGTAAGAATAGAAGAAATCTGGTAACATAGACTGCAAAAATAACAACACACAAGTTTGTAGTGAATTTATTTAATGCATTTATGTAATTGCGAGGAGAGCATTGGTGTCATTAGTACTTTTAAAATGCTCTGTACATTTTTGCTGAAAGTAGTCAGCACCATGCCTTTAAACTGGAAAGACAGGGTTCCTGCTTTTTCAATATGTACTTTCAGGAACTAGTCATTAACAAACCAAAGTAGGCCAAGATCTGATCAACTAATTATGCCTTGCCAAAAGCAAGCAGGCAGTGATTGCCTGAGCCTACCCCCATTGTTCCTGATTAGACATCCTGCGTCAGCAGTCGATTGACACTGTCTGCCCTTCTCTGCCCTCTTGCCATGGGCACTCTCAGTCTACACACCAAAGCCTGGCATGGCAGCTTGACCAGCACTCGTTCTAGCAACTCATTCAGACTCTGGGTGTTTCAGCTCAATGGTGACAGTTATTTTTCACTCACATCATCTGTTCTAGTTATGACGTTATGGTCAGAGGACTAATGATTGGTTATGATGATTCATTTATTGATCATGTTTTATGTAGGAGAAGAGGTGTAAGAGGGTTAATTGCTAATGTGTAAAAGTAATGCAAAAGGTATTGACATTAGAGAAGCTGATCAATTTATTAAGATCTTTACTTGTTTCTCAGCAAATACTGAATATTTATGAACTTTTGTCAATTTTATTTCAAGCGTTTTTTAGGAAATGCACTTTTTGACAGGTGTTAACAGAGTGGGTAGTCAGTAGAGATTGTTTGGGGTGTTTGGGGTAAATTGTAGTTTAGAGCTCCTCTTGTGATTTTCATATATATATATATATATATTTGTGTGTTCGTGTTTTCGTTATCTTGCCTGTAGAAAACAGTGTATTTTTAACTGCCAGTCACTTTGCAGCAGTGATTGTTGAATGGGGATACAAATGGCAGCACACTGACTCTCTGAATGCCACAGCTTCACCCACAGACACTGAGCCCATCCCACCCATTAAGGAGGTGAAAGTGGTGGACATAGCCATCAAAACATTCAAGCTCGCCTGGAAGAGCACGCCAGGGGTGTCTGCATACAAGGTGTCCTGGAGCTCCTTCCATGGTATGTTGCAGACACTCTCACAAATGTGTACACACACTCAGGGTGCTTTCACGCTGACAGCACTTGATGCGCACCAAACGTCCCATTTGAACCAAAAGTTCTTAGTTCAGTTAGTTTTCGTTGGTGTGAATGCAATCTCGGTACTTTGGTATCGCACCAAATCAACTGGTCCGAGATTAATAAAGGGTGCTTTCACACTGACAGCATTTGGTGCGCACCAAACATCCCATTCGAACCAAAAGTTCTTAGTTCGGTTTGTTTTCGTTGGTGTGAATGCAATCTCGGTACTTTGGTATCGCACCAAATCAACTGGTCCGAGATTAATAAAGGGTGCTTTCACACTGACAGCATTTGGTGCGCACCAAACATCCCATTCGAACCAAAAGTTCTTAGTTCGGTTTGTTTTTGTTGGTGTGAATGCAATCTCGGTACTTTGGTGCGCACCAAATTAACCGGTTCGAGACCGCTAAAAAGGGGTGGTCTTGGACCGCTTTATCTGCCCTACTTTGGTGCGGTTCCTCTGGTGTGAAAGCAACCGAGGCAAATTGGATGGAAGAGAAGAGTTTATTGCATTATTATTATCAGAAGTGGTGCGGTTAGTCTGGTTCTGGTGGCGCTGGTCTTCACTGTCTATTTTGGTTCGTTTAAAACTATGCATATGTGAAAGCAAACCGTACCCACGTCTGTTTGCTACATTGTAACATTTTTCTGACTAGTACGGACCAAAACAATCGAAGGTCTGAAAGCACCCTCAGAGTTTAATGCTCAGTGTGTCTGGAACACTGGTACCAGAGTTTGTTGACAAGATGGGCAATGTGTTATACTACCATATTAGAACTAAATTATCAGTTTAATTGTGGTCGTGACCTGGCCATGCATGTGACAAACAAAGCAGGGTGCCCCCCCCCCCCCCCCCCCCCACTGTGACATTAGCCCTCTGCTGCCCCCTACAGGTGAGGAGGAGAAAAGCCAGTTGGTTCCTGCCTCCTCCACCTCTCTGACCATCACGGGGCTGCAGGAGAGCACGCCCTACAAGCTGCAGGTCACGCCCATGCTGGGGGACCGAGAGGGAAGCCCGTTTACACTCACCGCACGCACACGTGAGTACACCTGGGCATCTGATGAATGTATTAACTCACCTTCAGGTGACCCAATGTGGCAAAATGAATCTGAAGTCGCAAATTCTAACTTAAGGTACAGGCCAATTTTAGTAGAAAATCTTAAAAATATACAAATATGAAACAAAAGAACAAAACACTTTGTTAAGGTTAAAATGGGCTGTCTGGAGTTTAATTACTAAGCACCATTGAAATATTACCAAAATGTCCAAATAAATGTGATTTTCTCAGGTTTTGAATTTTAAAAAGATGTGGTGGTAGGATGTCATATTTGAAATGACTGTATCTTGACAACTCTTAAAGGTGTGTCTCTGACCAGAAATCATGTTAAAGTCTATCATCTTATCTTTTCCCTGGTACCAAAATCTTAATTTTGAATTTTGGGTCACTGATTCATTTTGTCAGATCTGGTCACATAGAAAGTAGTCTACTTGACTACTGGAATTACCTTTAGTGACCAGTTAATGAGTGATGAATGTTTTTTACAATACCTTAATTTTCATCTGTACATCTTAAATGCATACTAAATTATAGGTTGAAGTTGATAACAGATTTCTACGAGACTAGGCAAGCAGGTCCATGAAAGACTACCAATCTTATCACTGACATGGCCTAGATTAGAACCATGTAAGAAAGTAAACCGTGTAGGGTGTGATTTCTTTGAGCTGTATCTCATTACATTTCTTGTTATTTTATGGGCTGAAAGATTCTGCCATCAACTTGTGGTATATTCCCAGTAATTTACTGTAATTTGCCATGTATTTTGGCAGGTAATAAGGAAATCTGGATGACTGTAAACAAAAGTGTCACCAGTAATCATGCCTGTCTGAAATAGTGATTGTCAGTCACTAGTTTGCTATACTGTGTTGTAGTGGACATGCCTAAGGTGGAGAACTTTGTCACCTCGGACATGACGGACAACAGCACTGTCTTGAACTGGACGAGGGTGCCAGGGGTCTCGGGCTACCTCCTGTCCTACAGACACATCTCACGTAAGTCAGCATGCTCTTTTGTCTGAACCAAAGTCTGTGGCGAAAGTCATACAGAATTAAAGCCACACTAAGTAGTTTTTTCAACCTTAAATAAATGTTTCCAAAATCGTTTTAGCAGTTCATCACCTTGTAACTGGGTGAAAGGGTGAAAGTAGTTTTCGTCTTCGGTCGCCCTACAGGTTGAAAGTGGAATTGTCTCTCACAGAGAGATGAACCTCTCCCCCAAACTTACTTAGTGTGGTTATAGCCTATGGAGGGCAGCAAAGCGAATTCAGAAGTGTCTTTCATCCTGTTACAAGTTGATGAATCACTAAAACGATTTTGGAAACATTATTATAAACTACTTAATGTTGCTTTAATGGAGGAGACAGTAACAATTTCCGGTTGTCTACTCCTGCAATAATAGACCCTGTGTAGTGCATGCACGCACAAGTTTTTTGAGTGGAAAAGAAGGTCAGAGTGATTTTATTAAAGGTTTGAGCGCATGGTTAGAGGATGGTAGCTATGTGTTAGTCCGGCGTGAGAGCGGTGAGTGTGCCGTTTGTCCGGAGGCAGTGTTGTGGTGCCAGTAATGAGGCTGTCCTTTCTCTGAGCATGAGGCGCCTGCCTGCCCGCCTGCCCGCCTACCTGCCTGCCCGCCTGCCTGCCCGCGTCTCATTGGAGGAAGCGTCCCACAGCTAGCTCATTCACAGCGCTCATCTCCTCTCTTCAGCTAGCACTTCCTCTCCCCCACCTAACTCGCCTCTCACTAAATGTGACTTTTCAGAAACGGGGCCTAACGTATTAACACTCTGTGCTTTGCTGTGTGTTGCGGTCGGGTGAACCTGAAATAAATAAATGCGTTACATATCACTCAATCTGTCAGAGACGTGTCACAGTTTTTTTTGTGTATATAATGTTAAATTATGCTGACTAAGAACAGATGTCATGTTAGTATTAAATTTAAGTTATTAAGTTCTCAATCGGGCCCTCCAATCATCCCCTGATATAATTGGGTCATTGACTCACTCCCTCTCCACCTCAGTGTGGTGTGTGGTGACAGTTCTGGTGCATAATGGCTGCCATGTGTCACCCAAGTGCGTGCAACACACTGGTGGTGGTTAGTGTGGGCCAGTTAGCTTTAAAGCACGTAGGGTGCAGCAAAAAAAACTGTATATCTGTATAACTGTATAATACAATTTATCTCCCTTAGCAATGGATCTCTACTTTCTGATTGGCTGATAAGATGGCCATTTACTTTCTAGGAACAGACCACCTTTGACTTAAATCTCAAAAGAAAAGTTTTATCTTAAATTCAAAGGGAATTGTGGATTACAATATTTCTTACATGCAAACGGGAGATAAGCGGGATAACGGAGTTAAGATGACCTGTGGCGTGGAGGTAGTTATAATGTGTCCCACTAGTGTGTGTGTGTGTGTGTGTGTGTGTGTGTGTGTGTGTGTGTGTGTTTGTGTGTGTCACATTACAGAGGTGGAGAGCACAACTGAGACTCTCAGCCCCGCCGTCTCATCGTTTAAGATCAGGGAGCTGCAGTATGGCCGCACCTACGTCTTCTCCATACGGCCGCTGTACGGGGAGGTTGAGGGGCCTGTCACCACCATTCATCAAAGGATAGGTAATAGCAAAGACTTAATAACACTTTATTTTATGGTTCTTTTTTACTGTATCTACATGTAAAATGTACTTACACTGTACATACTTAACACTAACCCAAACCTTAACCCTATGGTATAGTATAAGTACATAATGTTGCATATTGTGACACTTTGTGATGCTGTACCTAATTGATGTAATGGGGACAGTAAAATAAAGTGTAACCAAAACATTTTGATGAATTATCTTCAACCCTCTCTGGTAATGGTGTCTATATGGTTTAATGTATCTTTTATACTTTACTTTAGAGGTTTAGATTCATGGGGATTGATATACCAGATCTAGGCAGTCAATGGTCCTATTTATTAAGTCAGTGTATAAACTAATGTGTTTAGTTATTATGTAATCAAATACATATGAAAGACACAACATATTTACTATAGTATAATAGATTTGTTTATAGAGTATATTTACTTTATTACTATGGACATCAGAACTAATTGGGTAATGTTTTTATCATTAATGTAGGCTAGTCTAGATACAGTTGGCTTCAAGTCTGTAAGGTGTGACCTCTGTGGGTGGGAGCTGCTCACACTATATGCAAACACACATACACATACACAGACACACACACACACACACACACACACACGCAAACACACACCTACATGCACACACAGACCTACATGCACACACAGACCTACACACACACACACACACAAACACACACACACCTACATGCACACACACACACCTACGCACATGCACACACACCTACACACACACACATACATACCTACGCACACACTCACACCTACACACATACACACACACACACCTACACACACACACACACACACTCAGGATTGTGACTGGTGTGGTGTGTCCTCAGTTGGGAAGCCTCATCTGGTTCCTGTTCACACCCTGTCGGCTACATCTGCCCCGTCCTCTGTGAACACCATCACGGCCTCCAGGACCACCAAGGGCAGCGCTCCTGTCCCCCCTCGCACCACATCCAGGAACACGCGCACACCTGTCCAGCATCCAGACCTCATAGACACAACCCCTCCTCCTGGGACAGGTAATGCACTAACAGGTCACGCTTTATTTACATGGGTCTATACATGGTCTGCTAACACTTTCCATCAAGCTTGTATTCACAAGACTCTACAAACACATTCATAAAGGCTTATCATATGCATTCATAAGGTGTGTAAAGTATTTATAACTGTAGTTGTGACTGTAGCCCTAAGCCTTTATAATGCTTTGTAATAAGCCCTATTGCAACTTCAAGTGACACAGTGCATTCCTGGTCATAACGCTTAACCTGCCTTACGGGTGCAATCATGAGTATGTATAAATAGTTCTGAATAGTAATTTCAACCACTATTAAGCTTTATGAACACATTATAATACTTTATGAATGTGTTGATACAGCTTCATAGAAAGTGTTACCCATAGTCCTATAGATTGTCGACAGATTCTGAAACTATTAATAAACCATGTGTTGAAACTCTTGTTATGGTTAGGGGTTAGGTTTGATGATTCAGGTGACAAGGAGGTGACAAGTCAGTAAATAATACACAAAAGGACACTGAATTTCAGTAAACCATCTGTCTCAACAAGCTCTGTGGGTGGACTATCCAAATTAAAGTGTTCCACAATGTGGCTGTTTGTGTTGCAGGGTGTGGTAAAGTCAAAGCAGACATTGTGTTCTTGGTGGATGAGTCCTGGAGCATTGGATCCAACAACTTCAGGAAGCTGAAAGATTTCCTCTACCGTGTTGTAACTTATTTCCCATCCCTTGGACCACAGGGCACACAGGTAACACAAGTCTACTTCCTACTAAACTTATTATAACTGTAGACTTTAAGCCATCTACGAAAAATTGCCATTGTTATTACTCTAAGCTGTTAAAATACCAATGCTTGATGGAACTTATTCTCCAGCTAGGATGGAGGCAAATACTCCTGCTTTTTGGAAGTTTAGGCCATATACATAAGAGTGTTGTCATAGGGCTGACAGCAGAGAAAATAAGGCAAAAAGAGGCACAAAACTGCTCAGGTTCAGCTACTTTGGGTAGAATGCAAAATGTATGTTGACAATGATTGTGTTCCAGGGGTGCTGAGTGCTAGATTCTGTATTCTGTGTGTTCAGATTGCAGTAGTGCACTACAGTGACAATCCAAGGATAGAGTTCAACCTGAACGATTACAGAGACCGCAGCTCAGTGCTCAGAGCTCTCCGAGCAGTCCGCTATGGGGGAGGGAACACAAAAACAGGTAAAAAACACACCTTAATACACACACACACACGCACACACACACACACACACACACACACACACACATACACACACACACACATCCACATGGGCGAACATGCAACACTGGCATTGTATAGTGCGTGTGTTTCAATATACTAAGAATTTGTGTGTCTTTGTGTAAATGGCGAAAACACACCAGCAAACCCAAATTAAGTTCACATGTTTATTACATGAGCAAGATGTTTTTGAAGGCGCCCCAATATCTACTTGTCTGACTCACATGTACAGCATGCACACATGCATATTCTCAGGCATGTGTCATTTATGATATAGGTAGGTGAAAATAGTTGCATCCACCCCCACACACTTGAAAATATCTGCATAACCATATGTAAACACACACATGCGCACACAGACACAGACACACACACACACCCACACACACACACACACACACACACACACACACACACACACACACACAGACACAAACACTCACACACCACACACACAAACACACACACACACACACACTAACCAGACTCTTATACCCCCCCCCCCCCCATGCTTGCGGTCAGGCCGGGGCATCACCTACGTGCTGAAGGAGCTCTTCCATGAGCAGGTGGGCATGCGGCAGGAGGTGCCCCATGTGCTGGTGGTCATCACGGATGGCAGGGCTCAGGACAACGTGCTGCCTCCCTCCAGAATCGCTCACGCCCTTGGTTAGTCCATCTCCAGTCGCACTCTGAATCATCTCAAAAGCTGTTATGAAATGAAATTGTAGCTTTCTTATAGAACTGAAGTAGCGCGTCACTTTTTTTTGTATGTGTGCAAGAAGCAGTGTTTTTTATTGTTCTCTTGTATTTTCCAACACAAAATTATTTAACACTTTATTGCATTTGTATTGATATATATATATTTTTAATTTAACCCTTCTTTGCATATGTTATTCAACATAGCAGCTGGCCTCACGGCCTTTCAGGGAGGGCAAAAAAAAACACAGAACCCACAGGCTTTCAGTTAAATATTTTCTCTTGTGCCTGATAGATTAGAAACATTTGTATTGAAAAATGATTTGCTGTATTTGATATGTACTTACTGTTTTACAACACGATTATAAGCTTGTTATAACTACATTTGATACTTCTGTGAGATGATTCGTATTTAAAATGTCTGAAATAGGTGTGAGTGTGTTAGCTATCGGAGTGGAACGCGCAGACATCGAGGAGCTGCAGAACATGGCCTCCCCCGCCAACTACAGGAACGTGTTCTTCGCACGCTCCTTCGACGACTTCCCCAGCATCGAGCGGGAGTTTGTGGCCAGCCTCTGCAGTGACGCCCTCATGTCAGAGTTCAGGCAGCATGATGATGAGGTATAGCTGAGATAGCAATGAAAAATGCTTTTTTTAATCATACAACAAGGGCAAGACATGGCTTAAAATTACGTTTTAGTTTTTGGAATAACAAAAACTGGATAACAAAATTTGGAATAACAAAACCTGGATTAATGTTTCCTTAACCTGCGTAGCCGTTTTGTTACATAATAATTACTGGACAGATTAAAGGTGTACTGATAAAACAGGTCTTAAAACTGCCAGAAAGCTACCAAAAGCTGTGGTACTCATGCTTTCGGCATGGATACACTAGACATAAAATCTTCAGATACAAGTTCTTTAAAAAGAGCCCATCATTTGAGGAGATACCTGAAAGGTTTAGGAAGTTGTTGCTTAGATAAGGTTGTGTGTTGCATCAGAAATTTGTCGTGAACAACCCATTCGCTTGGGCACCCTCCATTACAGTGTGTGCATACCGAGTGCATTAGTTATGTGCATTATGTGCATTATCGAGTGTTTTGTGAGTGTGTCGTCTTTGTCTTCGTGTTAAATGCAACACGTAACTATTTGTTTTATTTGTGAAGTGACCTTGGATGTCTTGAAAGGCGCTTTTTAAATAAATGTATTATTATTATTGTTATTATTATTATTATTATTATTATTATTATTATTATTATTATTATTATTATTATTATTACTTTATCTCTGTATTTCCAGTCGGCACAACTGGACACCCCTACCAAAGATCCAGAGGCCATAGCCAAACCCGAAGGACCGTGTCCATCCAGCTGCATGAAGGTACCGTAGGCACCTCTGTGTCATTCTCCCCATCCATATCATCTCATTTATTATTGATAAGGACTGTACACATTAATAAACATTTCTGTAAATGTGCTAGTGTGAGTCAGCAGGCTAAGTGCCATCATCCTAAAGGCAAGAGCTCAGCTAAGACCAACTGATTCTAATTTGAATTGTTTCTTTTTGTAGGGTCAAAAGGGTGAAAAGGTACCTAAATTACAGTAATTCTCTTTCTTTTTTTAATTCTTTGCTCCAATATTAAATTTAAATATTTGAAATGTATTCACTCAGAAGTTAAGGTTTGGTGCGCCTCTTCACTTTCTGTGAATCGCTAACTATTTCCTGTCTTCCATCTCATCTGCTCATCCCTTTTGTGCAGGGTGATGGCTTTGGAGTCGGTGGACTGGTATGTGAAGACCTCATCATTTGCTCTGTCTGTTAACGCGTTCAGGATTGCCTGATTGATACTCCTCAATAATTCATTCATTCATTTCATTCCACTGAATAGACAGCCTACAGGATTGCTTGCACTGACCTCATTTTCATATTTCATTTGCACAGAGATTGAAGCAGGTTTCAGGGGAGTACGACCCATTCAACCTTAATGCCAAGGGGGAGAAGGGAGAGAGGGTAAGGTCTGCACAACCCACTCAATGAAGCTGTGCTCAATATTTATTTCCTTAGCGTTAAGTTAATTGCTAATTGTTTGAATTAATTTAGTTTAATTAACCTCGGCAATCGATGTGTCATTTTTTTTTACAGCCTGGTCCTCATTCTATACAAGATAAAGACATTTAGGAAGTCATTAGAGTGTGTGTCATGGATCGTTTGTCCTTTTCTCTGTTTGTTATTTTGTCTTTTCTTTTAAGTCCGTCGCCCTGCTTTGCACCATGAAAGACACCGCCTTTATCAAAGTCACAGTAGCAACAGCCACTATGGGAATAGTGGCAGGCTTCCCTTAATAAGCTCACACACATGCCACCTGCTTTTGTCTCAGTCAAGGCTGATAGCTTAATTGTCTTTTTTTAAGTATATTTTTTGGCTGTTATGCCTTTATTAAAAGGTCAGGATAGCAAAGGTGGAGACAGGAAGCAAGTGGGAGTGAAAGATTGGAAGAGGTTGGGAAATGACCACAGGCTCTGGCGGATGTGAATCTGGGTCCCCACGGGCACTTCTCCATTTTTGCTATCTGGAACTGAAACCAGGTCTGCCCTACAAAGCCAAAAGGCAGTAACTGCCTATTTTGTCAAATTGAGTTTAGACTGAAAATTGACTTTATTACACCTCCTGTGTCTTGTGACTAAATCCCCTCTTCCTAATTAAGAAAGTACAGAAAAATAATCACCACTATTCTACGTACAGCCTGTTTGACTGGGCAGTATGGCAGCTTTAACGGCATTTTTCTCAGTTTCAGTGTTCACGTAGTTACTGCACTTTGCCTTTTTAGGGCAGAGCACAGCTGTGCCACAGCATTCCTGCTATCTTCTTCTTCTTCTCTTTTTACAGATGCATTGTTATGGGGCTCATCTATGTGGCATGTGTACCCCATGCAGAGGAGAATGAAAAAAAAGCCCTGACATTTGTTAAGGTGTTCTGTCTATTTTTTTGCCTCGGTCTGTGTCTATTTGCTGAGTCTGTACGTTTTCACACAGGGACCTCCTGGAACAGATGGTGTTCCTGGGTTGCCAGGGCGACCTGGAAGGACCGGACCCCCTGGTTCGGCGGGACTCAGGGTAAAACACTGACCTACATGGCAAACCAGCTCTCCAGATACAGGCGCATCTCAATAATTTTATTATAATTTATATTATATATTATTCTATGGTATTGTTATATTGTAGAATATATTACTTAATGTAATATATGTAATCATCAAAATAAAAAACAAAGACTTGAAATATTTCACTTTGTATGTTTTGACTCAATATAGTATATCAGTTTCACTTCTTTAATTAAATAAAAGAAATAAATGTACTTTTACATTTATGTCACAGTATTTCAGGCTTAGTGAAATAGTCACAACATGTACACTTTTGCCATGTTTGTGTTTGTTAACTACTGGCCAATTAGAGTGAAGTATTACGTTGTTGTTGTTTTTTTGCCACTAACTGCCGTTGAGTAGGAACTATGAGTAAAATTCAACCCCCAATCCCTGTGTCTATTCCAGGGTCCAGCTGGAGTCCCTGGAGATATTGTAAGAAATAATCACATTCACAAAACAATCACAATAATCACAAGTGTCATGATTGAAATGCCTTCATTCACACCTTATGATTATCCATAGTGCACAGCCCCATGTACCGTACACCATACAATGCAGGGCTATGATTACAGGTTGATTATGCAGGGGCGTGCACACTTCCTCCAGCAGTGAGATAACCTTTGCTGTAATTAGCCTGCCTGCTCATTCATTTACTTACTCATTCATTCGTTCCACCTAATCGCTTCACCTCTTCACCCTGCAGGGACCCGCTGGTACACCAGGTCAGAAGGGCCAGAGGGGAGAGAGGGTGAGTTTGGCCTTGTTGTTCGCTGCTGTTTAATCCCCCCTACACGTGTTGCGTGTTCAGTTACGTCTGATTGTTTACATGAAGTTCATGGCAGCGGTGACTCCCATTTGACCTGAGCAGACATTGCTCATTTGTTTGGGCTCATCATGTGACTTGTGTATGTGACTTTGTGTGTGTGTTGCGCACGTGTGTGTGTGTGTGTGTGTGTGTGTGTGTGTGTGTGTGTGTGTGTGTGTGCATGGATGGGTTTTTCCACAGGGAGAACCAGGGTATGTTGTGGGGAGCATGGACGCAGCACCAGGGCGCAAAGGAGAACCTGGATCCTCTGCAAGTAGCTTATTCTTCTTACAGACATAAAACATGAGTGAACATGAGCAATGACATGACATGACATAACATAACATCAATAACGCACTCAGTAAGGTTTATGAAGGTTTTGTTTTAGTTAAGCTGTAACAAATTCAACAAGCTTTCCTGATAAATTTATAAAAGAGTATTTGGAGAGAAACCGAAAAAGAATTAGGCATAGCTAGTGAGCGAACTCTAATCTGATTTTTTACCACAACTGAGTTAGTGTGTGACTATTGTGTGACTCATGTGTGTATTAGACCATGGATAACCTTCTTAGAGTCATTAAAGGATATAATCCATTAATTTTATTTATATATTTATATAGCACTTACCATACAAATTGCTGCTCATAAAGTCGCAGAGCTATGAATACCTCATCCAGTAAACCATCTGCCTTGCTTTGAGAATCATATTTTTATTTCATGCAATACCTCAAACATCCATTGGGGGCTGGCTGCAGAAGCGAGCAACTTCCCATAGACTCCTAGCCTGGTAAACCCGCCACTCGTACTTCATTTCATTTTGTACAGAGGGTCTGGACCGAAATCTCTTGAGGGTCATTTAGTGAGCCGCAGCAAGACCGATCCAATCAGCGAACAGAGGGTGTGTTAGTTAGATGTGACGTTGACCTTGTGTGTTACATTTGCATTGTAGTGCGTAGGTAGGCTAATTGCATACGTGATGACCAGGCATTAGTGATTGGGTAAAGGCAGAGGCACTTTTTTTAAACTTCAGCAGAGTCCACACCTCCAACAAATCGTGTCTGTTTCCAGACCCTCTGTACAAAATGAAATGAAGTACGAGGGACTGGTTTACCAGGCTAATAGACTTCCATGTTAAAAAGTCAATTTTCACAGCAAAAAAAAACATATTCACAGCCTGGTTGAAAAACGGTTTTGGTAGTTTTTGGGTCCATGATAGCTCTGAGGGGGGATTTTTAATCTTTCATCGATTAGTTGAATCCCCTGATAATTTACATTGACATTCATAGAATGAATTGGCAAAGATGGCAGTTCCCGGAACCTTTAATTTAAGCTTCATCCAGTCTGTAAGAAAGTCAATGCGTGTCGTCACAGAGGATTTGCTCAGTTTTCTTAAACAGTTTATGCTGCTCACTCATTCAGGTCTTTTAAAACACATCCTTAATGTCTCCCTCGCCCACACACAGGGCCCCCAGGGACCACCAGGGGTGCCGGGGGTGTCGGGGCCCCCAGGACTCCCCGGCCAGCCAGGTCCTCCTGGATCTCCTGGAGCTTCGGTCAAAGTAAGGAGAAGCATATCTGCACTGCACCTCATAACCATTTTAATCAATGTACTTTATGGAATCCAACACATTTTATATGCATTTCTACAAGCGTATGCCAAGTCTATGCCAAGCACTTCGAACTGTCTTTGTGTACATGAAATGTGCTATATAGTTGCCTTGTCTAATAATAATAATCAGGTCTGACCGACAGTATGCAGTGTTGTATAAACTACTTCAATGTTACATGTGAGTAGAGGTACAGATAGCCTACCAAAAGATTGCTTTGGTGAAAGTACTTGTGTCAAGCGCATAGGCAAAAGGAACATGTGGCAGGGTTTTCATTTCCTGAAGTCAGGTCCACCTCTCGCTCTGACCTTTGGGGCCTAAAAAGTGTGTTTATGTTGACTGATGTATGTCTTGTTTGTGGCCGTTTCAGGGGGAAACGGGAGAGCCAGGTCTGAAGGTAAAGATTGTGCTGATGGTTTTTCTGGTCTATGTGTTTTTGTTTTTAATTCAGATTTTAGTACATATTTGCTCCTTGTAGACTTCATATGATAAAACTGTGAATCTCAAATTTGTAGTGTTACTCTGTATAAAATGTAATTTTACAAATGATTACTCACTATAACGTCACAACATCACAATCAATATTAAACTAGAAAAGCACTCAGAGACCTCTGCCAGGGCAGCTCAGATCACCATCAAAATCTAATCACTTTTAAGTTGACCTACCCTGAAAATTTCACCAAAATCCATTCATAACTTTTTGAGTTGTTTTGCTAACCAACCATCAAACCAACAAACAAACTAACAAATGCCGATGATTACATAATTAGCTCTTTTGTTATCATTGTGACTTAAATGTCATTCTAACCTATACAGTATAATATGGACATGTTGTATCCTTATTAGGGACTGCGGGGGAAGGCTGGACCTAAAGGAGACCAAGGGGAGCCTGGGCCTAAAGTAAGCAGCAGCTTATCAGGACATTATAGTGCTGTGCAAAGGCAAAAGATTATAACTTCCATTTTGGGCAAAATGAGTTATTGTCATTTTTGGAAAAATCAGTTTTATCGTGTGGACAAATATCTTGAGACAATTTTTTTTTTTTTTTTTTTTTTTTTGAAAAATAAGATGTCTTTACCATAACACTGACTGTAAACACACTCTGGTGACTTAAAGTCTTTTGCCCTTGCAGGGCAGTATACTGTAGCACTTGAACCCTATACGTCTGGGATGGTACTCCATTTATCCAGCCGTCCTGACATATAGGACAGAACATAGTTCATCCAGTAGTAGGGCAAATGTCTCTGAAAATGATATTACGTGTAATGACATGATATGACATAATGCCATTTCATTGGCTATACACTGGCAGTATTGTACTGTAATTGATGGGAGTTAATATGATACTGCTATTAATGTTTCAATTAAAATATTATGTCCATTCTGGTTTACTTTTAAGGGCATAGCTGGTCTACCTGGTCAAATTGGTTTAGACGGACTCCCCGGACTTCCTGGACAGAAAGGCGAAAAGGTGCTGCATACAGCGACATTAATTCTTAATGGTTATGTGATGAAATGACAAATGAGTGTGATCTTGATAATGAAGGGCCATGCTTTTCCTGTAGGGGGAACAAGGCATTGGCATCCAGGGCGTGCAGGGGCCAAAGGGGTCTCAAGGGGAAAGGGTAGGTCTTCTCTCAGCACAGCTTACATATAGGCACATCTCAATACATTAGTATTCTACGTTGATTCATTACACACAAAGTGAAGTGAAATATTTCAAGCCTTTGTTTTAATTTTGATTATTACAGCTTACAGCCAATGTCTTACGGCAATATTAAACACAATAGTGTCATTTATTGAGATGTGCTTGTAAGTGTGACGAGTTATCCATGCTTTAACTCATAGTGGCAGATAGATGGAGGCTACTAAGGTAAATTAACTTCTTGATATTCTGATCACGACTGCTATATAACCTTTGAACTAATGACCCGTGTCATCTCTTAGGGAGAAATGGGTCCATCTGGTCCGGTCGGTCCAAAGGTAAGTTGATTGTAGATGACGGGCACGTGCTGTAGCATGTCATGTATTCAGTGAATACTAAAGCTTAATCCGAAATGGTCACTGGTTCACTATACAGGACACTTTAAATGTAAACAAAACCATGTGACTAATCCTATGTAGTGCAATATATAGTGAACGAGTGGACATTTCACATTCAGATTTAGTGTGTGTTCACCACCCTGTCTGTCGCATTATTTCAAGGGTGAGCAAGGAAATCAGGGGATCCAGGGAGTCGTTGGTCCAAGGGTATGTTCAGACTTTCTGAAGTATTTCATCTTTGCCTTGAAATCCCTTTTTCTCCACCTAGGGATAAACATTAAACATTGCATATAGATTCCCTTGTCCATTAAATGCATCAATCATTCACTGCGTGCACATGGACGAGTTGAATACGATTGGAAAGGGATTGGGATCGTATCGAATTCATGTGCACAGGCTAAAGATCAGATAGGGATTGGTTTCGCGAATCCGATTGAAACCCCTGGCTTAAGCCGATGTTAAAACGCTTGGTGCTGCCTTGTGCACAGGATCATATCGGATTCGCGTGCTGCGCATGCACTGGAATGCACTGCGTGTAATATCAAACGCTGACGGCACAGTTCGTGTCATGTCAAGGAAACCAAAAAAGCTGTTTGTTCATTCATACGGACTTCCAAACAAAGGAGAATGCACAACATGTATGTAAATGCTGCTCTGTCAACCTCCTCGAACGCCATCTTTGTTTGTATGCCACCAGATAGTTTGTTTATTTTCTGTTTAGCAACCGTCAACCAGAAGTAGTTCTAACACCACTTGTTGAAAGGAATACATCGCCACCTAGCGTAGTGGAAACGGCCAGATCTCTGACCATTATCCGATTACACGAACTCCATGTGCACTTGGATTTTGGGACAGACCACTCGTTGGGTAGCAACACCCAATCCAATCCCAATCCAGTCCGATCCTACCATGTGCACGTAGTGATTGTTATTTGATGGATAATTGGTATGCTGTCTTAGAGGTGAACTAACTTTGTGTTTGCCTTCATTTTATTCCTCGCTGAGTTTCTAGTGTTTGTTTTGACTCACGTGTTTGATTCTGACTTTGATTCTCACAGGGGAAGAGAGGCTTGAAAGGAGACCAGGGGGAGAAGGTAGGTAGATAATCCCACACACCTCTGTGTGGCTTTGTCTTACTTTTGTCTTCCCATACAATAAATACAATGGCCTATGCGCCTGTAAGTGTATAGAAACAAGCCACAACAGACAGAAATCCATTTATTCACTGCACAGCACAGAGGCTTGTGATGGTACTGCTTCATCCACTGTGGGCGTGGATAGATGGGTATAATTAGCACACGGATCCATACCCTTCAGCTGCCGTGGGCTTTTTTTCTTCTTCTTTTTTTCGTTTTTCTTTTTTTCGAGCGTTTCTCTCCAGTGTAGGTGGGTCATTAGTGTGTTATGAGAGGAATTGATGGGAATCAGCAGATGCGTCACAGAAGGAGTGGGAATTGATTGGCTGCCGTAGCCAGGCCCTTCGGAGTAAAGATAACTCAAAGTTGTCTGAAAGGAAGAGAAAGAGAGAGAGGGGGGAGAGAAAGACTGAAGAAAAATAAAGATTAAATGTCTCGAAACAATGTTTTTTCTTTTCACAGACGAATAATTTAGCACCGGGCACCAGATTCCTATTTTTCTGAGTGGGAATTTTTGAGCAGTTTCCCCCAATTAGTTTTGTATAATAGCCAGCGCTGGGAATTGTTAGCGGAGTCACCAGCCCGTAGCAGATCGCCACTGCTCAGCAGAAGGCCACATCTGCATGTAAAATAGTCCACGGTGGGTTTGAATAGGAGAAATCAGGAGAGCTCAGCTCAGCTTACAGCATGCCAGTCAGTTATTAGTTTGGCCCTACTGATAATGCTGGAGAGGCACTGGTCATGCTTGTTGCACTGCTTGTGATAGCACTGACATATTGGTCCCAGGAGGGTGATGCACTAACTGTATTGTGGTGTTTGGTCACTGTAAGTCAAGGCAAGTCAAATCAAGTAGGCTTTATTGGTCTTAGTACATAATGAGATGAAACATTTCACCGGGAACGATTGGTGTTACACACAAACTGTTGAAAATAGTAGAGTATAGTAGAGTGCGCGCACACACACACACACACACACACACACACACACACACACACACACACACACACACACACTAAAGATACACATATTTAAAAAAAAAAAAAAAAAACAAGGGCCAGCTTGTCAGTTATGGTTGAATGATTCCTCTGTGCCAGGGTGTAGTGGACGGTCATCGCACAATAAATGCAATACTTCAAAACAGCCTTTACTCATGGTTTTGTGATCTCTAATGTTAATGATATGTTTAATATAGAAGTTTATAGTTTAATAGTTTAGCCACCATTTTTACCACAGTACATATAGTTTATCCACCTTTCATCTTACCACTACACCACTGCTCGTGTTTTGTCTCCTCCAGGGTGAACGAGGGGAGCTGGGGCCCGTTGGACCTCAGGGCATTCAAGTAAGTGGCTGTGAAATGTCCAACATGTAACAGGTATGCTAGTGTGTTACACTGCACAATACTATTAAGGTTAGCAAGTATGCTGTCATCTCAATTCCAGTTCTCACTAAAACCCCTTTTTCTCTTTCTGTCTCTGTCTCTCTCTGTCTCTCTCTGTCTGCCTCTCTCTTTCTCTCTCTCTCTCTCTCTCTCTCTCTCTCTCTCTCTTTCTCTCTTTCTCTCTATCTCTATCTCTTTCTGTGTTCTCCAGTTTTAATTCCCCATCCATTTATCTATCTTAAAATCACCTTTTCACCTTTTCTCTCTTTCTCTACATATCGCTCTGTCTCTTTTGCAACCGTCTCACATATACACCCACACCTTCACACTCGCAGCCATACACACACGCACACAGACGCACACACTTACACCGAACACACACACACACACACACACACACACAGGCACACTTTTTTACACACACATTCATAGACGTCCATACACACACACACACACACACACACACATACACACACGCACACGCACACACACTTAAAGCACTAGCCCTTTAGCTTTTAGTCTTGTTTTTTAGATGTATGATTAAAACTGTGAGTTATTAATACGGACAGTGGGTGGATGAGTCCCGGGGGAAATTAAGACCTCTGATTAGTGCAGGGGAGGCCGCTTCGTCCGCCTCCACCTCAGCTACCGACCTGCCATAGATTTTAGCCTCAGGTTAAGGCCGATACCTGCCTGTCTGGATCGCCGTTAATTAATAAGACATGCCCTTTTTTTACTCCCTCAAAGACAGAAAGAAAAAAAATCTCACCTAGATGGGCCTTTAGTCTGAGTGCATTAAAATATCTTCACTCGCTCTTCACTTGCTGTTAGGCTTACAGGAAATGAGGTAGCTATGCAGAGTTCGTGGGCCGGCTAGAGTGCCTGTAAAATGTCTGTCTAATTTACAGACTTTGTGTGCTAGGTTTAAATGGTTTGGTGAGGAGTGTGAGAAAGAGTGGCTCACGGATGATTAGTGGGGTCATTTACACTGTCACTGACCACTAACGGTCAGAGTAGAGGGAGAGAGTTGGCAGGGTGCGTTGGCAGTGTGCTAATTAGCTATGAATGGGCAGATGATATATAAATATAGTTTTGAAATGAGAATAACACTATATAAGTGTATATTGAAGAGAATACATAAAAGAATAGCATAATATTCACTGAAATAAGAATATCATTGAACGAAATGAGAATAACTAAATGAACTCACTATGCGGAGTATGAACATTCTTTTAAATTAACTGAAATTCTTAAATGAATTGTACCACAGTAAAGTATTTGTTATTGTTCCTGTATACCTTCGGTGTGTGCAACACTGTCAAATTGTGCCTGTTTTTATATAGGGTTTGCAAGGACTCGTTGGATCCAAAGGTGATTTGGTAAGGTCAAGTCATTTTTTGAAGATTCTATAAATTACTGTGACTACTGGCTAACAGATTAGCATTTTGCAGCATCGGTTGTGGTACTCTGCATTTCTAGGTCATCATAGCATTGTTTATCATTGCACAATAACAATAAAGCAGTCATTTATTCATTCATTGATTCATTGATTGATTGATTCATGCATTCATTCATTCATTCATTCATTCATTCATTCATTCATTCATTCATTCATTCACCTTACAAAGGGCCTCCAAGGACCACCTGGTGACCCAGCTAAAGGGGTGAGCAATAAAATTAGTCGTACTGTATGTAGGACATTGTGTATGTTATACTATGAGTGACTTCTTGTTCTTTTTTGACTGTTTTAATGTCCTTTGCAAAAACAGATTCTTGGGCCTACGGGGAAAAAGGGTGGACGGGTAAGTGACCCTAATAGGCCACCGTAATACATTACTAGGCATGTGACATTTAGTACACAGAGAAATGTGCTTTTAGGAGGGTGTAATGAATTGTTAAGGACACTATTTCGCACAAATATTCATACAGGGATATTTTATTGTCACATGCATAGACTTACTGGGTAGAGTAGGACATGCAGTGAAATTGCTGACTGTTGCTGACTGCATGGGCTTGGGGGGGGGGCATCGAGGTGGGGATGGGGCAAACATATGTGGACAGGGGGTAAGGGGGGCATGAGGCAGAGAGCAAAGCAGGGAGGAATGGGGATTGAAGTGAGCGGAAAGCTGTGGTGGTGGTGTGTATTGGGGGGGGGGGGGTATGGGGCTGTGTTGAGATGGGGATGAGGTAGCGTGAAGAGGGGGTGTGTTAGGTGTTAAGTGAATACAACACCATATCCTGTCTCTGTGAACAACGGAAAAACAACAGCATGTGTTTACACTCCTGGGGGCAAAATGGGTTATATTTCTTGTAGAATTAGATCCTGTTAATTGATGTTTGTTTAGCGAGCAGTTCGGAAAATGTATGCCATTCATTTTCACTTATGTCTTCCGATCTCAGTGTTAAATGTATGTCCTGTGTTGGCAATGACAGGGGGACACTGGACCCGTCGGGCCTCCTGGACCTCAAGGCGTTAAGGGAGAGCAAGGGGACAAGGGAGTGAAGGTGTGCCACCCATCTACTGATTTCACTCACATTTACAGAAGTCTAATAAATCTTACAGCAATGTCACTATATCAGTATAAACCACAGGCCTTCATTGGTTGGTAAGTCTATTGTGCCATGTCAGAAATAAACCAATCCTCTTGGTCTTGGTTATCTGAATGTGATCTTGACTGTTGGTCTTGGTCTTCTGAAACTCATCTTTGCTGTGGATCTGTGCAGGGTGGGCCTGGCTTTGGCATCCCTGGACAGCCGGGTCCTAAGGGGGACACTGGAGAGAGGGTGAGGTGTTGGACTCTATGTATAGGTGATGATACATGGGGCAAATGTTTGAGCAGTCATGCGGAGAAATAACATGATGGGCTCCTAATTTCCTAGTGTGACGATTGTGAAACGTTCCCTGCTGCTGATCTAAATTCTGTTGATGAAAATGTGTTGCCACAATATCAGTGATAAAGTACCCAAACCACATCCATTAGTAACATAACATTGCCTAGAAACATTGCTCAAAACATTGCCTTGTGTATAGCCATCTAAAGACACCTGACATTAATGAAACAATGTTTTGAAATGTTTTTTCCCTGAAATAGTTAATTTGTTGCACCATTGCTTTTGTCAGGGTAATGTTGGACTCTCTGGGAAGCCAGGAGTCAAGGTAAGTTTGAGGTCCTTTATAGTTCTATATATATATATATACCTGTTTACCCGTGTTCACACAAGAGCCCGCATCAACGGTGCATTGCGTTGCGGTGACAATGCATTAATACGCCATGCAAGAGGCCACATAAACGGGGCATTGCGTCACTATGACATTACATTATTGCGTCACACAAGAGCCGGTATTAACGGGGCATTGCATCACTGCATCATTTTGTTACTGTATTCATCTGCTCCGACGCCACTGGACTGCAAGAAATGTTGTCTTGTGGTGACCTTGCTAAACTGTAAAGCACTTTGAGCTGCATCTTGTCTGTATGAATTGTGCTATACAAGTAAAGATTATTATTATTATTATTATTATTATTATTATTATTATTATTATATATAAAGATGGCAACCTTGATGGCACCCTTGTTAATGATACTAGAGACTGAAGGTAAACCTCATGCTTTTTTCCCAGGGCAACGAGGGGGAGAAGGGGGAGAAAGGCTCAGTTGGGTCTCCTGGCAACCCTGGCTCCCCTGGACTAAGAGGTAAAGATGTAAGTAAGATCCGAAAGAGGCTGTTTACTATGGTACTCGGCTATGTCTGTTTGAGAGAGTGGGAAAACGAGTGAATGTGTGTCGAGTTGAAGGATACCATCATGTGCCTACATAAATGCTTTGTTTTCATACTTTAGGGTGAACCAGGATACAAAGGTGATGTAGGACTTAAGGTAAGTTAAAACTCAGACCTAGACACACACACACACACACACAAACACACACATCTTCACAATATCACTAATCACTTCACTTTGTTACCTATGGAAAACAGTCATTCAGACAATAGGACAAACACAGTGTTCCCAAATGAACTGACTGACAAACTTTTGAAAGATTATGAACAAGCTGATGCGTAATACACTTGTGAATGATTTGTGTAATGATCAGAACAATGGCAATTAACAAACATGTTATTAGAAGGGGGTTTTGAGTGTAATTATCAAAGCAAATCAGTCTTCCTTATTCCTTATTCTCTCTTCAAGCCTTCTACATGTTTCCCCGCCTACTCACCATCCATAAGGAGTGACCCGTATCTCCCCTCTGCTTTTTTAAAATGATTCAAAGCAATGCGTGTAGCCTCTGGAGCTCCCTGTGCAAGTAAACAAAGTTGTCCTAATTGTCCTATTATGTCTAATGGATGTGTGCTTCCCACAGGGTGATCCAGGGGCGCCGGGTGAACCGGGAGACAGGGGCGTGAGGGTAAGGGCATTTTCCCTCACATTTTAGGAAACGTCGATACGTGTGAATACGTCGATGATGCTACTTCCTGTCACTGTCAGTATTTATTTTATGTATGGTGTTGGAAAACAAACAAGACTCACACACAGGATATCTCAGGCTTTATTCCTGACTTTATTCCTCTAAAATTAGGGAGGCTTATCAAAATTAGCTAGCCGTTGCGGTTAGCGACTTGGTCAGTGAGGCCTCAAGCTCAAGAGTATTTTGGTATTTTTGTGCTGGGTATAATACTACGCTACTGTCGTTTGTCTGGAGAGATACCCATGCGCAAAAGGGCTCCCAGAACAGCTGCTTGGCCATGGTTGTAAAGAACACACTTTATGCTCATCATAAAATAGCAAAAATATTTCCAACAATGTTTCAGTAGATGTTTCTTTCGGGTCTTTTAGTGGCTGTTTTGCCATAAACAGGATGGAAGGTAGCAGGGTGGTGTTAGACTACAGCAAAGACCTACAACCACCTTATAACCCCCCTCACTCCCCAAGTCACCAATTCTTACATTGTGTAAAGTTGTTTACAATATGGGTTTTCCATTCACACGTATGACCACATTACTGGTAAATTGAAGTGTTTCAGTTGAAGTGAAATTGTTGATATATGTCAACTGCCGTAGGAAAGAAAGTGGACGGTCTAAGGAATACTGTTCATTTGGTGCGAATTTTTCACACAGTAGATGTGCCCATTTCTTCCTCAGTGTATAGGCTGGAGTGTCCATTTTATCCCATTCTGGTAGCGATTCATTCACTCTGTTCCTGTTCCTGTTGTGCTGTTTCTATATGTACTGTAGGGCCCGCTTGGCCTCCCAGGACGACCGGGCGATCCGGGGGAGAAGGGCGAGCAAGGAAAGATCGGCTTGCCGGTGAGCAAATAAAATATTTTACCTACTTAACACCAGCCCTTAACACTGTGTGTTTAATACTGTGTATTGAGTCAAGGACGTTCACTTTCACAACTGCACCAAAATGGAATGAGGTGTAGTTGCAGAATACTCAGTGCCATGCTACTTTTTTGTGTCTTTGTTGCTTTGTGTCTTATTTTTATTTGTACACTGTCCTG
>CM050199.1:19477500-19585000 GCA_027475355.1 Coilia nasus
TCCCGGGTTCAGAAAGTAAACCACGTTTTCCTTCTAACACAGGTGACTTCACTGAGTAGCTGATCTACCTGTCTTGAGTGCTCATTACTATCAGCTGATTCAGAGCCGGCTGGATCCAATTTGTGGCAGGGTTTTTACTTTCTGAACCCAGGATTATACACCTCTGATAAATAGTGATAAAACAACACAAAACATTACAACATTAAGACATGAAAAACATTAAGACTTTAAAAGAGACAGTGCAAACTAATCTCTCCATGTAATGTCTTGTTCAGGGTGCCTCAGTGGATGATATAAAGAAGGCTTTCCCTATGCCAATGGGTCCTCCTGGAGTCATGGTGAGCTGGCCTATACTGAATACAAAATATATGAGGGATCATTCATTGCTTGTGGAGTAAGGCTGCACAATTTAAGGAGTATACTGTATCTAGTTGACATATTTCTCACAGGTATTTTGAGAAGTTTTCAGTATCAACATATTTGATTTGTGATATACAGTTTTCCTGCTTAGTGCATGACGGGCACAGCCCTTCTGATAGGTGAGCATTACTGTCAGTCATACAAGGTTAGGATATGAGAATAAAAATGAGAGATGTGACAAGCTTAACTGTAAGGACACATAGAAACTCCACACATTGCTCAATTGCAGCCTTAGCGAGCAGACAATTGCTTTAGTTCAAAAGTTCAGATTTCATTCAGAATTAGATTGCAATTAGTTCCGTAGCCCGATTTAGAAACTGCGCAATATGCATTTTGACATTTAAATTTTGAATTATGAACTTTGACACTGCCATAACTCTACATAGACAATGTGTCTCTTAGATTTTCATGTGTAATCCTGAAGCATCACAATGACTTGAATAACCCTTGGGGAGAGCTATATTACATTAGCTATATTGCTTTGATCACAACAATATCAGGTTTGATCATCTTTGGAGCTCACAGCCAAAAAGCTAACTGTGAATGTCCTAGGGGCTGCCAGCTAAATGGAGGCTATCTAAACCATTAGTCTTTAACCACTTATAAAGCTCAAAATAGCATTGAACTTTGACAGTAGCATGAATAGTATGGTGTATATATTCTTTTTTAAACGTGTATTTTATTGTGTGTGTGTGTGCACTATATATGTATGTATTGTTTGTATGTAGCACCTATTGTTTCTGATGAAAAGTTGTCTCTTCTCACTATGTACTATGTATATGGCTAAAACGAAAATTAAACACACTTGACTTGACTTGACCGGGTCCCTACACATGAGATGAACCGCTAGTTTGACTTTAGTGCCGTTGAACTGCAGTGAGCAATGTAAAGTTGCTATGACCATGTCCTCATTATGATGATGCCGTTCTCTGTGCCTCAGACTTTCTCATTCACATTCTGATTCTGCTTCCTCTCCTCCTCCTCCTCCCACTCCTGTTCTCTCCTTTCTCTCTTTCTTGTACGCAGGGCCCCTCAGGAATGAAGGTGAGAGAAAAGAGAGTCATTTGTTCTTTCATTAGCTGAGGGTAGTAGTGATAGTAGTTGTACTAAGCAGTATTAAGTGGAGTGAAAATCTGATGTTGTGTTTAAGCCCGATGTATGTTCATTGTGCTTACAGGGTGATCGAGGTGAACAGGGTCATAAGGGTGAAAAGGTGTGAGATACTCTCTCTTCTCTCAGGTGTCATTGGTCATAATTAATGTGACAAAATAAGAATTTAGCGATACTATGAATATTTGCTATATGTTGAATGTTTTTGCAAAGCGAGATCTGAAATGTAAAGGGACTGTGAATACAAATTTCCCCAAGAGCACAATACACAAAATTAGCTAACTGACACAAAAATGCTAAGTATCACAATGATGATGACTGTTTGAGGTATTTTAACGACTTAATGGTTTCACACAGGGCAATGCTGGAGAATCTGGGAAATCACTTGAAATGCGGGTATTGTAGGATTTACCATGTAAAAACAAACTCATAAATATTACTGTATATTCAGTTTTGTAAAATTGGAACTGACTGCTTACTGTATTTTGTACACATTCTCAGGACATTGAAGCTCTTTTTGAAGACTATGGCATCCGGGTAAGCTTGAGATGGCCACCAACAGCCTATTTATAAAACTCAGAACAATAACATATGACAATAATATATTCAGTGCTCACCTTAAAAAAAAAAAAACGAAAATCTTTTCCCCCCAGCTGCCGCTGCTGAAGGCGTTGATTGACAGGTTACTGCAGGATGGCATGGAGGAGCTCCTGCATGACTTCAGCACCAACAGGAGAGCCAAGGGCGAGAGGAAGGAGCCCAGCTCTAACATCATCACTGAGTACACGGTTAGACCTCTCTCTGGTATACACTCCCATCACCCTTGCTCAGTTCTCTCTGAGATACACGCCCTCACTGAGTACTCGGTTAGACTTCTCTCTGACGTACACACCCTCACTGAGTACTCGGTTTGACCTCTTTCTCAGACATACACACTCATCACCATCACTGACTACACTATTACACTTCTCTCTGAGACACCCATCACCCTGACTGTTAGACTTCTCTCTGACATACACACCATCACTGAGTACTCGGTTAGAATTCCGTCTGAGAGACACGTTGACTGAGTCCAGGGTTAGATCTTTCTCTGAGATACACATCCTCATTGAGTACACGGTTTGATCTCTATCTCAAAGATCCCCACAAATTACTAGCGTTACAGTTAAATCTCTCTCTGAAATATACCCTTACTGAGTACACAGTTAGATCTCTCTGAGATACTCAGCCATCACTGAGTACACGGTTAGATCTCTCTCTGGAATACGCCCCCTTGTAATATCTACTGACAGCACGTCCACAATCCCTTCAAGCACATATGGAACTGCCATTTTTAATAACATAACAATGTTCTGAGGTAACCAAGCAAAGCTTAGGCTATTTTCTGTGTCTCGAGTAGTTTAAAATACCAGGCCTATAAATATGAGTCTTCCCATCTGGCTGCTGTTATTGAATTAACAAAGATAGATAGAGCTCAGTATAAATGGACCCACACCAACTTCCAGAGGAAGAAGTTTATATATGGTGTGGCTTGGATGAGAGGAGTCCTTGGTTATTATAGGACCAAACAAGAAACGTTTAGGCTGTTTTTCTGAAGTAGTGTTATCACACTAGTTGAGAATGTGCTCTGACTGCCATTCCAACAAGCCTGGCTCTTTTGCATTGCGGTCTGAGTGCATGTTTGGTACCCTGGAGACCCAGGTTCGTGGCCGTGTGGAGTCCCTGCTCTTATTCTTCACTACACCAGGACTGTAAAATGTATGATTGTTCGGCCTTCTGCCTGCCTTTGTGGTATAAAGCTGGCTCTCTCTGCTCCCTCGCCAGAGTGCTGTGAAGTACGACGTCTCCAGTGAGGTGCTGGCTGAGTCTGAGGTGCATGGGGAGGAGGAGGACGCAGGGGAACAGGACCCGTCACAGACACCAGATATGGCTGTAAGACTCGCCTGGCTTTCCCTCATCTACTTGTACTTTTCTGCACTGCAGAAGTCCATCAGTATGTGCAAAGGCACCGAGAGAATTTTTGGCCCCTATAAAAAAATAACTTTTTGTCCTCCATTCCTTATAATAATAGTGTCCTCAGAGGGCACCCTGTCAATGCTTAGAATCATTATAATCCTTATAATCCAGCCCCACCCCTTTCACCCTCTGTCGGCATCTCTGACTATTTGTAGCTGCCTGAATGTGTTGCTAGCCAACCAAAGGGTACTGTAATGCGGCATATGATACAAAACAAACGTGGGATGTGGTCAGCTAAACTTTTTTTTTTAACTTTTGCTTTGTCTTTGTGTCCTTAAAGGATCCTTTAAATGAAACAGAAGGTCCGACATCATGGGGCGTCGTGACGCTGAACGGTCATGACGGAGACGTCGAGAGTACACTGAGAGTGAAAGGAGACGAGCTGATCATCTCGAAGGACCTGAGTAAAACACCAGCTGTGACGTTCACAAAACTAAACATCAGCTCCTCGGAGAGTGTAAGTTAGTTAGTTTAACTGCAGTGAGCCCCACATTTAACATGTATTTAAATCTAGCAAGCCAACTAGTTAACAGTAACAGTCACACCAACAGCAGCATGACTCACTGCTATTTTCAAGATAGATCTGGTGGTGAAATGCTGTTGAAGGTCTTTCACAGGCTTTTGCAAACAGAGCACAAAACTGGGCAGTGAATAGTCCGGTAAACTATTAAGAACAACAGCTGTGTTAATTATTCCTGCTCATAGCTGTTTACCATTAAATGCATTTGATGATTTTAAATACGGCTAACAAAAAATGTGATTATGGATGCTTGAGGGGTAGTTTTTCTCTCTAAACTTGTGAAAAAAAAGGAAAAGGTCTTTATGTTGGTTACAAACAATTACCATTTGGGCCCTTTGTTTTCATGATGCTGGCATCCTAGATGACTGAAACAGCAAAACTTTGTGACTCCCTTTGTAAAAAATAAAAAATAAAAAGGCGTCTCTGCATATTTTGACAGAGCGATCCTGAGCCTCCTGAAGGTGACCTCCACCACACCGTGAGCAGCCTGGAGGACTCCCTGAGGAAGAGCTCAGGAGAGAGGAAGAGGGGCAGAGAGCGAGGAAAGGTAGGACAAACGACTGCACAAAATACCAATTCCAATGAGACATGTGGATAGAAGAAAAGGATATTCAGAATCTCAGTCTTAGGAGTTTTAGGTTGTAAACAAACTGTTTAGGGTGAAAACAAACTGTTAAAGCAATACTAAGTAGTTTTTTCAGCCTTAAAATAATGTTTCCAAAATCGTTTCAGTGGTTCATCAACTTGTAATGGGGTGAAAGGCGCTTCTTAATTCGCTTTACCACCCTCCATGGGCTATAATCGCACTAATTTGGAGGAGCGGGCCGTCTCTCTGTAGTTTGAATGAGAGACAATTATGCTTCCAACCTGTAGGGCAGGCAAAGAAGACGAAAACTACCGAATGTTGCTTTAACCAGCATTGATAAAATAAAAGGTGATTGGTTGTTGGATAGGTGGTAGATTATCGAAAGCATGTCTAGGTTTAACATTACATTGTGTGCTGATATGCAAGTTCATATCATAATGATATTATTGTTGGATTTTGATGCTAATGAAAACTGACTGCTGAAAAACTAAATCCCTGACCAGGGTAAAGGAAACAAAGGACGACATAAACGTCAACGGAAACACTTGGTAAAGGATGACTTTGAACCTAGATCCAATAATATACTTTTTAATCCCTAAACTTTATCTCTAACTTGATTTCTCTAACTTTCTTTCAAGAAATAATACAATAATTGCATAAATACATATTCTAAACTTATACAACCGTGAATAAATCTACTTTGTAACTGGATAGAATATAAACCTCTCTTATAAAATAATTTCTAAACTTAACCATAAAGCTCTGTTGATACTGCAAATAACTCCACTGCTAAGTGCATTCTTCTTTGTGATAAAACAGTCTAAAATCACCCTAAAGTCATTCCCTAACCACTTCAACTTAGCATGACTATCCTTTTAATGTGTGTCTTTGTCAGCTACTCTTTGCAACACATCTCACGTTAACCCATCTGTGTCTGCTGTATGTCATGGTGTTCATGTGAAGGGGTTGGCAGTGCTAACTGTAGCCTATGTGCAATAGTATTAAACTGCACTATGTTTTGTAATCTTAATGTTTAAACATAAATGCCCAGTCTGATTCAGACCTACGATACTTCCAGGAGGAGCAAGAAGAAGAGATGGGGGAGGATATATATGAAGGGGAAGAATACAGCTATGAATACGAGGTAAACAATCCTACACTATTAATTCTAAATAAAGTGGATAGTGTATTTGGAATGGATAAAACAGCATAAGCCACAAATCATGAACATTTAATGGATCTGTGTACAGATCATTTTTCATGTCATGTAATAAATGCTCATTGTTTTGTGTTCTGAAAACAGGGGTTTTGAGCTAGGTTGATTTTGAATTTAGCAAGAGTTGCAAGAAGTGCAATTTTATAGGCTTGGCTAGTTTTAGTTTAGTTGATACAACAGTAATCATTAGTAAATACTGTAGTAAACTATAGTATTTTTCCCCTGGTCCCACCATTAATATACTAATTTGAATCCAAATGTAACCACCACCTTCAAAGGTGGATACTAATACAGCTTAAAAGCTCACAAAAATACAAGTGAAAGGGCCTCAGATATGTTCATGAATCATGAGCTTCCTTTCATGAGCTTTTGGACATGCTCTTAGGGGTTTTAAAGTCATCCTCCATAATGACCTGATAAATAGCTACCGCCTGGTGAAATTAGTGCCTTTAGCAGCTGACCTGACACACGTGAAGTGGCATTTAGTTGACGCATCA
Organism: Coilia nasus; assembly: GCA_027475355.1. Taxonomy (NCBI): domain Eukaryota; kingdom Metazoa; phylum Chordata; class Actinopteri; order Clupeiformes; family Engraulidae; genus Coilia; species Coilia nasus. Next base: position 19,483,866 of record CM050199.1, read on the forward strand.
CACTGGGCACATTGTACTGCCTACACAAGACACCTGCATCAGGCTACGCATTTCACAACATGCAGACAAGCTCAATGACAGCCACCACCAGAACACTCACCTCCCACACATACGCACATGTGCACATACGCACGTACACATGTACACAAACACACACACATACACCAGAAAGCATTGATAAGGAGTGGCATTAATGACTTCATAGCCAACCCTGCAAATGAGCTTTTGTCATGAATTAAATTCAAGCACATGTACAAGGTTTAGAAGCAGTACTATTCTATGTGTTTAAAGCATGCATTGAGAATTCTCATTTCTAATATGACATGGTGACCTTTATGCTATAGTATGTTGACTACCAAATGTGTTATTTCACCTGCCACATCAACACTAGGAGAGGCATCGGTCAAAGACATTCTTTTAGTGTTGGGGCTTACAGATCTAAGTCTCCTGGTACAATTCATCAAATGGCAACATTTACATGGTTGCTCATAAACAAAGTAAAGTAATGATAAGTAATGATTGCCGTAACGACTGTTTGTCTGTGTCTGTAGGATGACCTGTTTACAGAGCAGCCCCCACTCCTCCAGCACAACACAACGAATGGGGTGAGCCTCTTTAAAAAAAAAAGTCAGTCACGCTGCACCTAAATCAAAATGTATGCCATCTCTATCCCATCATAGATGGATGTAATATCTATGAATAGGTAAATTCACTTTTATATGGTTTAGTCTGCTTGCTAAGCATATGTTGATCTCCCATGGTCCAGATCTCAGTGGTGCTGTGATGCCTTATGAATGTCATATCATCTTTGTCTGTCGTGTTTTTCATTCTCTTACTGAATAAACCATGGTCAGACTCTGAGGAGACTACTTAGGCGCTAATATTTGATATGCTCTTACCAGGTGGGCTATACTACAGCAGAGCCAACCTACACAGAAGAAAATGAAGTATGACTGGGACTCATTCCAGAACAATCATTTTGCATTTTTCATCACTGTTTGACTCGTGGATTGAATAACTGATGCTGATGTGAGTTGTCTGTCTTCTGTTATTCAGGGGCTGTCACCTACAGTCACACCTCTGACAAAACAGCAAGACATGCAGCCATATTTGGTAAGTGTGTAACATCTGTTTCTTGGTAACCATGAATGTGTGTGTGTGTGTGTGTGTGTGTGTGTGTGTGTGTGTGTGTGTGTGTGTGTGTGTGTGTGTGTGTGTGTGTGTGTGTGTCTCAGTGACTGAAGATCAGCTTTTAAATTCATTCAAACATTTATTATTGAGCAGGTAATGTTAACAGCTACAGGCAGCCCTATACTACAGCTCTCACAAACAGGCTCAGATCTGGAAAGGCCGTTATTTACCTTTTGACTTTACACTTTCAGTTAGCTCCACCACGCTATTGAATTTTATTCTTTATTTAAAACCTCACAGAATGGTCCGTCTCTTGAACAAGATTTTCAAACCGATAACTGTATCATGGTCCTCAGCACCTAACTCCACTGCGTATTTGCAGTAACATTAAAAAAATAAATCACACTGTTTGCAGTTCAGTGCATTGGATGATTTACTGTAGTAGGCTATTGTATGTTTTTTACTTTTATGTATTTCTACAGAATGAGAGTAACCTCACCCCATCACCTGCACCGTCAGTCAACACCACAGATGCCCAACAACAGCAGCAGCAGGAGGAGGAGGAGGAGGTAGGCATCCTTCTCTCTGATCCCATCTCCGTGCCTGCATCCGCACCCTAACACTCACCAGACGTGCTTGCATGCTGTCAGCCTGCCATCAAAGGCAGTCTTCAGATTGCATGGACTGACGAGTGCTTGGCAGTCACTCAAAGGCACAACAGTGCATGAAGAATTAATGATTGCTGTTTGATTTGCTTCTCTGCATTGTTGGCTACACAGCCAATGGCACAGGCACTTGCCACTGGCTTTGCAGAGTTTTTTTTCTTTGAATAACGTCTTTGAAATTCACCAGTGCAAACAGTACAGTAACATGTACATGATCGAGATACTTATTACAACTTTAAACAACCAGGTGTAGAAAGAAATTAAACAAAGTCATAAACCGTTTTTAACAAAACATAAACCACTTTTGCATTTTCCCTTTAAAAACACAGGTGGCATGCCATGAGCATGGACGTTAGAATTGCCTTGAGATTGAAGTATGTGTGTGGGCATGTGCAGTAGAGTACCACAGTAATCCACCATGTTTGTTTGTGACGTACGTAAACCAGGGCTAGACTTTAATCTCATTTTCTTTTCTAACTTTCAACACAGGAGCACTCCTAAACTCTGTAAGATTGACAGTATGGACACGTTTGTACTCAAGACTGTGCTCAAAACACCTCCAAGTGACAAGCTGTGTGTGTGCGTGTGTGAGTGTGTGTGTGTGTGTGAGAGAGAGAGAGAGAGAGAAAGAGAGACAGAGAGAGAGAGAGAGAGAGAGAGAGAGAGAGAGAATGAGTGTGTGTGTTTAAAGTGAATTTGATGTAGAACACATGTTGGTGTGTGTATATATAAATGCCAAAAAGAGATCGAGAGATGTTGTTAGTGTGTTTACGGCTGTCTTTGCCTGATTGGCAAGTGAGTGTGTATTCTGAAGTGTTAAGGACAAGTGGTGATTTGATCATCCTGAACTGGACCAAACTAATTACTCCGTCCCTCAGTGATGTCATTACCTGTGCTTTGTGACCCAAAAATAATATTAAAGGAGAGCTTTGGTGTGAATCACTCCACAGCCCTGTTGTTCAAGGTCACCAAGTGCTGTTGGTAGAAAAAAAGAATGAGAAAATCTGATGCAACATAGACCAAATAATGAATTGCTAGCTAACACTAACTGAATGGGTCATAGAAAGCTACTTTCAGTTTAATTTCCCTATGGCCCATTCAGTTAGTGTTGGCTACTAGTTCATTATTCGCTAAATGTTGCATCACATTTTGTTGTTCTTCTTTCCTACCAACAGCTTTCTTTGATCTCGAACATTAGGCTATGGATTGATTCACACCGAACTTCTCCTTTAAAAAGTAAAGAGGACAAAAACTCATAGATTGTCGTTATTTGAAGTTATTTGGGTCTTTATTGTCACCTTATGTCCATGTCAATATCCTTATTTTTTCTACAGAGGAGACGTAATGAAATTATGAATTTTTACTAACATTATTTATTGTAGTGATGAATTTTTTCCCCTGTGGATAAAATTCATGAGCAAACAATAAACAATACTAGTGTTTGTCTGACCTTGACAAAGCCCTCAGTTATACCAGCATATAGTTCTCAACTTCGCCTTATTTATTAAGACTGAAAGATTGTATTTTGCCATTGTCATGGTCTTCTCTATTTTATAAAATGTTGTAATCCTGTGTATAATAGCATTTATTCAGATTTCTTTGGTTTTTAATTTTTGTATACATGTACTGCTACCTGTTTTCACTGGTGAAATTCAGTTTTCCTCTGTATTTTAACCCTCATTGTGCATGAAATTGAGTAAATATGTTCAGACCTCCTTTTACACCCAGTGTTTGTGTGTCTTTTTTAACATCGCCATTGTGCTTCCACTTGTGTACTTGTGTTTAAATGTAATAATGAATATTATTGGACATAATTCAGCATGTGCCATAAGTACCCATGGCCAGAGGTTCACAGCCCAGCTTAGCAGAATTAGAAGTCCATGTTCATTGCAACCATTCTCTGAACCTGCCTATTCGAATCATCACAACTGATCAGCCATATAGATCAGCTAATTAGTAAAATCACCTTTAAGTTTTTAAACAAACTATAACAAGAATGCATTCTACAGCAATTGTAAGATTCTAAATCCAACATTATATGCTATGGACCCCAACTTTCCTTAAAACTGAAAAATTTTCCTATTCCAGATTTTCCCATCACACCTGTGTTACGGCACAGGTGCACAGGCATAAGGAGTAGATGGAAGGAGTTGTACTTTCTGAAGTTAAATGTCCACCTCTGTAGATAGCAACAGTTATAGTAGCACACACATTTGGAAAGAGCATCAGTAGTTTAAGACAACCCAACAGGCGAACACTAGCCTGGCTATCGCGACTTGTCAATGCTCTGCGAGCATTGGTCTGGCCAAGCTGTGTTGTAAACCCATTTCTCGGAAGGGGGGCTTAACCCACCTCTTTCAAATGCCTCTGTTTGCTACTGGACGAAGCTTCAACCAATCACACCCCTCTGTCCTCTGACGTATACGCAGCGAAAGAAACTGCTTGATCCAAACAAAAAGTAGTAGTAGCCTGTAGTCATATAGAAATGGCGTTAAATGATTTTTGTCGGACTTGTGAGGTGAACATGACAGTGGCTGGTGTTGGTCATTCAATATTGATGTTCGAAAAACTAATCAGTGCGATCAAAGGCGAAATGACCACAACAACAGCGTTCTCGCAAAGCCCCATCGACTTGGCTACCAGCGGGGCTAACTAAAATTAAACTACTGTATAATTAAACTGTCGGTAGCACTGCGAAAACGTCCTTTGCCGCAAAAAATGCTTCAAGGGCTGCCCTTTGCTCTATTTTCAGAGAGAACTTCCCTTTGAATTCGTCCAAAACAGCAGCTACAGCTGCATTGAAATCTTACGGTTGCTCCACGTTCGCCATGTAGACCATAGACATCCTATACATCCTATGTATAGGGTGTCTATGATGTAGACAGTGACTGAGATAGATTTCCGGTCGCTAAACTACCGCGTCATTGCCTTTTGAAATGCTCGATTTTCATTGGCCCCCTATCCGAGGGCCGAGCAGAAATGGTTTACATAGGCAGCTTGGCCTGACTGACTTGCTCGCGAAATGCAAATGCAGCATCACAGGCAGTATGGGCACACTCAGGATAGGCGAACACTGCTTTATTATTCACAATCTAAATTTTAGACTCAAAAATATTCCAAATATGCACTTTAAGCCTTGCATTTTAATAGACAGTATCGGGAAGAATATTCATCACCTCAGAGGTCAAAACATAAAGTTGTGTAAACTGGTGAATATGGTCATTAAGCAGGAGGAGGTTCCCTTGGCACCACCAAAGACCAGAGTGAGGAAGAGCGCCCCCTGGCCAGAGTACATGGTAAATCACACCTGACCACACCAGAATACTGTTGTAAATCACAGTAGTTCTAGACCTCCCTGTGGTACAATATACTGTGATGTTTTGAACATTCAGTGACAACTTAGACACTGTGGATCATTTCCAAGGATAATCAGAAAATATTAGCAAAAGCTGGATAGGTTGTTGTTGATGAATTATACAACTTGCAATAGACACCAGAAATGAAATTGACAAACACTCTCTCTCATAGGCATATATGCCAGGAGCACCGGGAGGACGAAATCGCTATAAGCACAGAGAAAACGTAAATTTCTGTTGTTCATATTGCCTGTTATTTGGTTTAGTGTGTAAAAGTTATTTCCACTTTAGTTTGCTTTTAGATGTGATGGTTAATCCCAACTAAACAAATGTCCAAACTATTATCTTACACATAAAGAAACAAATCATTAAGTGTAGCTATCCACATTAATATGACATCAGTCATCCAGGTAAAAAAAAACAATATAATCTACTCTGGACATACAGACCGATGCTAAAGTGAATATCATAGACTCTTTTAACATGACTGCTACCATTTAGACATTACCTGCATGCAGTACATGAATTATTTTATGGCTTTGCGGAAACACTGCTTTTCTTTTCATTTCATGAAGTCGTATTCAGGAGCAGCGGGGAGAGATCTGTCAAACGTAAGTGATCATGGCCACACACACAAACATGACTTTAAAGGCGACATGTCTCCAAAACTACACAGCACGGTGGTCCTCACATTCCTCTGTACTGACTGTTTTTCAGCAAAAGAAGCAACAACATCAAAACTCGGCCACTGACCTCAGCACCCAGCAGGAGAATCAGGAGAACTACGGAGAGGAGGAGTGGGAGGGAGAGGAGGAGTGGGAGGAAGAGGAGGAGGAACAGAAAGGAGAAGAAAAGGGAACAGACCCTGCACCGACGGCAGAAGTAGTTAAAGACATAGGGGTGGAATCAGAGGGAGTGGTAGTCAGCAGAAACAAGGGAGTGGAGGAAGAGGGAGAGGAGGAAGAGTGGGAGGAGTATGACACAGTGATGGAGCCAGATGCTGAGTATAGTTCTGGACTGGAGCCTGATGGAGAGGACGGCGATGACAGAAGCACAGACTATGACGACGGCAACGAGAGAGAGCTGGAAAAAAAACGCGAGATGGAGCGGCAGGAGATGGAGCGAGAGAGGATGGAGCTGGAGAGGGAGAGAGCAGAGGCCGAGAGGAGGAGGGAGGAGGAGTTGGACAGAGAGATGAAGGGAGAGAGAGGGGAGAGGGAGAGGCAGATGGAGCTGGAGAGGGAGAGAGCAGAGGCCGAGAGGAGGAGAGAGGAGGAGTTGGTCAGAGAGATGGAGGGAGAGAGAGGGGAGAGGGAGAGGGAGATGGAGCTGGAGAGGATGGAGTGGGAGAGAAAGAGACAGGAGATGATCGAGAGGGCAAGAATGGGGGGATTCGAGGGGGACATGGATGACCTGTGGCAGCTGGGATTTCTCAAGGTGAGACCTCAGATCATGCAAACCATACTGCAAAAGAGCAATATACAGTAACTATGCAAACACAAACTAAGAAATATGTCTTCAAAGTTGTCATACTGCCCAGTCAAAGGGCCGGTTGTAGGTGTAATAGTGGTGATGCTTTTATGTACTTTCTTAATAGGAAGAAATAAGACATATAGTCACATGACCAAGGAGGTGTTATGAGTCAATATGCAGTCTAAACTCAATTTAGACAATATTTGTAGTTACTGATTTTCGGCTTTGCAGGGCAGCATAGACCACAGATCATGACCCCAGGGGAAAGTGCTAGAAATCCCTCTCCCTGTGAAAGAATACAATTTTGGGTCCCCTTATTATTATTGATAATATTGATAATGTCCTTAAAGGGCCTGCTGTCAATTTAATCTTCCTAATTTCCCCCCTGCCTGGCAGTGCCTCTGCTCAGCCATTTTACCAGCTCACATTTATCTGATCTCATAGAGGGAGTACATCATTCATGCATTCTTGCATTTCATTTTTTTGCATTTACTTGCATAGTGTGGTAGATATGTTTGGTTTGCCACTTGATAACTGTATGTGCTTAATTGAGTTTCTAATATTCTGATGTTGGTGTGTTTAAAGGGTGCCCCAGGAGAGGATGGCAAACCTGGTCCAAAGGTGATCCTTTTCAGGAGATTAGAAGTCAGTTGGGTTATATTCATGCATCCATGCAGTGCAGTAATATTTAAAAAAAAATTAATAGTCGTGTGGTACAATTTCAAATATTGTGTTTTTTTCTGGCAAGTATAAGTGATCAGAATCGATTTAGGGCAAAGCCCTGAAGCCCAAATGAGATTATTACCCTTTTTAAATAAATACCAGATTGTTTTACTGCCTACTATTAAAGCTATCAGTGCATACGCATTTTCCCTATAGTACAGCCTTGTAGCATTATCCTATTTCCTCATTTCCACTTCTTCTGTGTCTAGTCTCAACTTAAATAAACTGTGAAAACATATCATATTGTCCTAATTAAGATTTAGTTAAGCTAAGGCACTAAGTTTACCCAGCTTAGATTGGTTAAGGGGTTCTCTTGTGAGGCGCCAAGCGACACATCCTCAGCCTCCTGCCCACCCACGTCTCCCCACCTCTTACGTCACAAGCGCTCACAAGGCACTCTGGGAAATGTACCCATGTCACTTAAAGGGGACACAGGCACAGTCCCTGAGTTGGCCTATGATGTCCTCCTCAATTCTATTTTTACTCATGCATGACGAATGGGCTTAATCTGGATACTAATAAAGCTCTCTGTAAGATTTCTGTCTTTTTTTTTTTTTGCAGTTATGAGACTTAGTTGAGAGTTTCCCAGTCCAGCGATTCTGTCTGTTTGTCTCACATATGCACAGGAAGCCACATAATGAAACGTGTTCAACAGCGTTTCCCTTTTGTGTTCTTTTAGGGTGTAATTGGAGAGAAAGGGCAAAAGGTAATTTCACACTGAATCATTCATTTTACATTAATTTAAGGAATTACTTGCATTAATGTTCAAACATTTCAGTGGCCAGTTTGACAAATGCCATGCTGTCTGTGAAGAAGATACATAAACACAAGTGAACTGCAACACTTTGTGTCTGCAGGGAGAACCTGGAGTTGGTCACCGTGGTCCAGTTGGTCAGGCAGGTCCACCTGGGCAAAAGGTGATCTGTGGCTGAAGTTACCTAAAACTGTTACTGCTATCTCTGATATAAAGACAAATCCATCCATCCATCCATCCATCCATCCATCCATCCATCCATCCATCCATCCATCCATCTATCCATCTATCCATCTATCTATCTATCTATCTATCTATCTATCTATCTATCTATCTATCTATCTATCTATCTATCTATCTATCTATCTATCTATCTATCTATCTACTGTATCTGCCTGTCTGACTGTCTGTATTCTTGGATATACTTTACACTGTGTTAGGGTACATATTTGCAAACATATACAGTTACATCTGAAAGCATAGAAAGGAGACTGTCCTGTTGTCTTCTTCCTGGACAGGGCGAGCCAGGAGAGTCAGGGCCCCCTGGCGCTCAGGGCATCCAGGGTATCCCTGGCAACTCTGGAATCCCAGGCTCCCATGGGCTCCGAGGGCCCCCGGGACTCCCCGGGGAACCAGGCAGGGAGGTGAGTGGCCACTTTGGGCCCTTGGTTTGGGCTTCACCACGAATATGAAAACAAAGATGTGTTTTGTTCAAGGAAACTGTGAATATGATGCAGTAATGATCACGGGAGTAAATGTCTGCTTTGTTTATGAAACTGCAAGTTCCAGTTCCATCTATGTCTTCGGGTTTAATCCTTAATGTGACAATGCATATGTGTTCATTGTTTACTTTTTTATTGATGCAGTAATGAACATGGTAGTAAATATATAGTTTGTTCAGGAAAACTGTAATGATAATCAACAATGCTGTAATGATCGTCATCATATTTTATTTGACACAGGGGGACAAAGGGAGGAAGGGAAAGAATGGAACTCCCGGCTCTCCAGGAAAGCCTGGTACTCCAGGCCAACCGGTATGACAGCACGGTGGTTTCACAATGTAGCGTCAAAGCCGCGCTGCAAAACGTTCTGCCTGTGCTGAATGGGACGCTTCCGGTGGGCGTATTCAATTATCGATGTAAACAGAGAGCCAACGGAGGTTTCTCCCGCTGCGCACCCATGCCCGTATTTGATTGGTTGACCGCCTTGGCGTCGCGTCAAGACGTTCAGCTCAGCTCAACTTCTTGACGCGACACCACTGATGAACGCGACGCTCACGCGATCCCAAGATGCTTTGAGAGGCGTTGTACGCCTCTTGTTGAAAATGAATGGTAGAACGTTGTGAAGCGTGGCTTTGACGCTACAGTGTGAAACCACGGATACACAGATATAGTTCCCTCTCTACCTGTGTGTGTGACTGAGACACAGATTGATGTAGGGGTAGACGGACAGAAATAGAAAGAGAATTATTCATCTGGGGACCATCCTGCACTGGCCATGCAGTGTAGGGGAGGAAGGAGGGTGGTGGTGGGGGGGCTAAAGAAAAATGGAAAATAAGCCCTTTTGATTTTAACTCATCTTTACTACACTGTTGCAAAACAAACATTACGTGAATGTGTTTTCAGTCAGGCAGTCTGAACTACTAACGGGTCCTTGGGGTCAGATATAGGTAGAAATACTATAGATATCTTGCTATCTATAGGAATGCTTGAAACGGTATTAGTGACTGTATGCCGGAAGTTGGAGTAATAAAAGCAGACGTCTGTAGGTGAATCGTGTGTCAATAACTTTATGACATATACAGTGGTTCCTCGCTATATCGCGGTTCACCTTTCGCGGCCTCGCTGTTTCACGGATGGTTTTTAGTGCATGATTTTTTAAAATTTTTTTTACAGTGCATTGTGTTCTGCGTCCTGATTGGCTAAGGGGCTGCAGAACATTGTCAATCAATCTTCTGTACAGTACAGAATGTGCTCAGCTTGTTAAATTTGCATAAATCTTCCATCGCTAGATGTGTGCCTCTGAAGTGCTGTATGTTGCAAGTTTGAACTTTGAGAGTAGAAGAGGGAGAAATGTGAGAAAATGTCAATGCCTGTCTGAGAAAATTGTATGAAGTGTGTATTGAGGGGTTGTACAGCCTTAAAACATATATAATAATTGTAAAAAATTAAGCTGACTACTTTGCGGATTTCGCCTATCGCGGGTTATTTTTAGAACGTAACTCCCACGAATAACGAGGGACCACTGTACCTGTAAAAAAAATGAAATCATACACCAAAGAAGGAGAAACATAGTGAGACAGAAAGACAGAATATTCTGCTTTGTGTAACCACTTGGGATGACGTCTGCCTCTTGTTTTAAGGGTCCTCCAGGGGAACCAGGGATTAAGGGTGACAAGGTAACTCAAGTGATTCGATATTTGTTTACAGTGCAAGAGAGTTTGTTTAGATGGGTGGCAAGTACTTAAATATTGCTCCATGAGTCTTCCTGCATATTTCACACGCAGGGGGACAGCATACCGGGGGAACCAGGGGACAGGGGGCTGGCAGGTGTGCCTGGTCGTCGGGTAAGACTGTCACCTCATGGAGATGGGGGATTTCTCAAACTAGACTCTAAGAAAATTCCTATTTTGCATAAACTCCACTTACCTGTGTTGCAAAAAAAAGATGACACATAATGTGGATAGTCTGCCCACAGAGACATTGCAGATGGTTTTGCTGAAATTGTATTTTATTTTGTTTATTGTTTACTGACGTATCACCGTAATCTAATACAATCCCTAAACCCAACCTTAACAAGACACAGAGTTTCAACAGATGGTTTATTAATAGTCTCAGAATCTGAATACAGTCTACTGGACCATGTATAGAGCCATTCAAATAAAGTGTTATCAAAAAAATGCGTTGATCTTGAAGCTATAAGTACTGTACATCTCTGTGTTTTTTTCTGTTCAAATCACAGGGTGCCAAGGGAACATCAGGAACCAGAGGACTGCCTGGACCCATAGTCAGTTAAACACATGGCTAATTTGAGTTATTAGTTTACTGTAGTTCTACTTATTAATTATTTTATAATGTTTTATTATTACTATTTTTACAACTTCACTCTTCCTATCTTTGGTATGTGATGTGTTGTTTTAAGTGTTTTGAGACCATGACATTTAAGGAAGAATTTCATTGTACTGGTATTGGAAAACTACCTTTTACATATGCAATCAGAAATGGCAACCTGGTACCCCACGTGGACAGACTGGGTCATTGCAGGCAGACACACACACAGACAGACAGACAGACAGACAGACAGACAGACACACACACACACACACACACACACACACACACACACACACACACACACACACACACACACACACATGCACACACACACACAAACAGGATCATTGCAATACCTGGTCAATCCCCTCCGGGGGACCAGGTGATAAACTTTGAACTTTGATTCTGTATGCTGTTGACTCTTCTGAGAATTAACCCTTCTCCTGCCATTGCTACAGGGTCCCAAAGGCTTATCGGGGACTAAGGGAGAAAAGGTAAAGGTGCTGATGATGGTGGTGACCAAAATGCTCTCAAAATGCTGGCCAGTCGCAAGGACCATGTGTCCTTCTAACTCCTGTGGAGCTATTAAAATTTAATAAGGGTACAGGATGTCTCCCACCTTGATAAGAGAAAGTTGGAGAAGTTTTTCTTGACCTTGACTGGGTTAAGTCTGAAGTGTCTCTGTCAAAAGCATCTCTCAGTTCCTGTCATCTAAGTTTTCTGCTAGCCTAGACCTTAGTCTCTTCAAACACCTTAGAGTCACTCCACACTCCTCACCTTAAAATACCTGGCTGTCAATATCTTACAGCCTGTATGCATAACAATTTTATATATGAATGCGAAGCCACTTTGGCATTTTGAAGGCATCATGACATTTATATCTATTTGAGAATATAACATAATCACACAGTAATGATTATGGATGTTGAATGGTATTCGGTTTTTCTGCGAGCCACATTTTGTTCTCAGTATACTCACCTAATATATATTTTATACCCCTTTCTCCCCTTCGTAATGTTCCCATGCAATAACATTCACATTTTTTCAATCTCACTGCCAGGGTGACCGCGGCATTCCTGGGATCAGGGGAGAGAGGGTAATGAATAAACTGCGTTAATAACAATAAAAGTCAAATGAAATAAAATAAAAAAGTTCCACCTCCCACAGGGAGTCGTAACATCACTCAGAGTTATGTGTCTGTCGTTTGTGCTCAGGGCAGTCCCCTCACAGTTCATGGGCCTCGCGGATACAAAGGGCTTAAAGGGGACGCGGTAAGGAGTCTATCCTGTTCTCTCTGTGTCTCTCTTTTTAGTATGATTCAAGGAACACTCTGCTTTTTTGGGGAAATAGGCTCATTTTCCAACTCCCTTAGTGTTAAACAGTAGTAATTTACCGGTTTTGAATCCATTTAGCCCATCTCTGGATATGGCAGTAGAATCTTCAGATCTGGCTGTAGCACCTGAACTATGTGTCTAATCAGATTCAATGCCTCATGCTAAGATTATAGCTAAAGTGCTACTGCCAGATCTGGAGATTGGCTGAATGGGTTTAAAAAATGGTAAAATTAGCCTATTTCCCAAAAAGTGTCATGTTCCTTTAAATCTAAACCATTGCAAAATGTTGTTATCCCTATACTGCCCTACAAAGGCTCTGCCGAACAAAGGCAAAGTGCAGTAACTATGTGAATATAGACACTGGAATAAAATTGAACATAGAATAAATTGCTTTTGATGCCCAGTCAAACATGTTGCATGTATAATAGTGGTGATTCTTTTATGTATTTCCTTAATAGCAGGAATCAAGAGATAATTCACAATACAAAGGACATGTTATGAAGTCAATTTCCAGTCTAAACTCATTTTGACAAAATATGTAGTTACTGCCTTTTGGCTTTGTAGGGCAGTATAGGCTACTACATTATACAGTCCATGCCTTTTTCACATTGTTTCTTTTTGTGATAATGTCAATTGCATACACTTTCACCTTTTTCACTTTTTTACAATGTTTGGCAGAAGCTGTTTAAATGGTTTTAAATGTCTGCATAATTAGGGGGAAAGAGGACCACCAGGCTTTGACGGCGATAAAGGAGAAAAGGGGGAGGATGGGCCGCCAGGAGGGAAGGTATAACTCCCGTCGGGGCACGAATAGACCACACACCTTCATAAAATGATGCAAGAGGAAATATTGCTCCAAAATGTAACCTTGAGGAGTCATTTAATTGTGCTTTTATTAGACACAGTGTGTGAAAGGAGTCGGAATATTGCGGGTAATCGTTACCTCGTTATTGTGTCATTTGCTTTCTCGCACCGAAGGGTTTAAAGGGGGAGAATGGAGCCAAGGGTGCCGTGGGGCCGTTTGGGGCAAGAGGACCCGTAGGCCAGAAGGTTAGTGACACACAGGACACACAGCCATCCACCATCTTGACACACCGATGGCTCTCAGTTGGTAATAATTACTAAGGAGTCCCTGAATTGGTTTAAAGCTAAATTTGCTTCTTTACTCTCCTAGGGAGAAGCAGGCGAACCAGGAAAGGATGGTGAAGCGGTAAGGGTCTCCTTTGATGAGCTTTTAAAGTGGATGGTGAGTGGTGACGACAGTGACAGTGATGAGACTTTGAAATGGGCACGGTCCTCTCTTGTGTGCAGGGTCGTAATGGAGAGGACGGATTGGACGGGCAGAAGGGAGACAAAGGGGACATGGGCCTGCAGGGACTGAAGGGGGGGCAGGTGAGTCAGAGAGTGAGTGAGTGAGTGACCAAGGAGGTGGTCAAAACCTGTGGTGAGTGTGTGTGTGTGTGTGTGTGTGTGTGTGTGTGTGTGGTGTGGTGTGAATGCATGCGTGTGTGTGTGCGTGTGTGCGTTTCTGTGTATGTATGTATGTATGTATGTGTGTGCGGTGTGTGTATGTGTGTGTGTGTGTGTGTGTGTGTGTGTGTGTGTGTGTGTGTGTGTGTGTGTGTGTGTGTGTGTGTGTGTGTTGTGGTGTGTGTGAGCGTGCGTGAGTGTGTAAATCAGTCAAGTGGGTCATTGCCACATTACCACATTCAACCAAAGTGAACTTAAGTTGATACAGTATGTTTATATTTATATAGTCTTTACCGTGTTGATCTCATGTTTACATAGGCCTACTCTGTAAGCAAAAATATGATGCTTGTGTTAATCTTTCTTTGCTACCAGGGTGAAATGGGAGACCCTGGTGTGCCAGGAGCCACGGGAGAGAAAGGAGAGAAAGTAATGTCAAAAGAGTTCATTCAAATTCTTTAATTATTTTATCACACATCAAGGTAGCCTGGTAAACCAGCCCCTCATACTTCATTTCATTTTGTACAGAGGGTCTGGAGTCGCTGCATTGAGAAACGTTTTCTTCTTCGAAGTGTGGACTCTGAAGTTTAAAACAAGTGGCTCTGCCTTTACCCAATCGCTAACGTCTGGTCACCATGTATGCAATTAGCCTACCTACGCACTACAATTCAAATGTAGCACACAAAGTCAACGTCATGGCTCACAAACACTCTCTCTGTTCGCTGATTGGCTAGGAGTTGCTCTGTCCTCATACATGAATTTCAACGGCAGCGACTCCAGACCCTCTGTACAAAATTAAATGAAGTATGAGGGGCTGGTTTACCAGGCAGTTTTTGTTGCCATACTCTTGAGCTTGTAACAGTCTGTAATTTCTGCAGGGCATGAGGGGTGTACCTGGCCGAATGGGCACTCCAGGCAGGGGCGGAGAGCCGGTGAGATATCTGCATGCAGTCAGACTCACACAGACACAGAAGAAGTGCAGTAGTCAGTCCTCCATGTTTTTTTTTAAACCCTTCTCTTCAGTTTAAAAAAAAGTTTTAGAAAAACAATACTTACTGCTGACAACTTCAGAACAAAACAACAAAGCTTTAGTGCTGCCTCTGCAGCGCCAGTTCACTGTGTTTTTGAGAGTGTCAGTGTCCTGTGACCTGGATGGGCCTGAGTGGTCATGTGGCACAAGCTTGTTGTAGAGTGGTCATGTGACAGAAGCTTGTTGTAGGTTCTAGGGAGATGATGGCCTCCTTCTGTGTTCTCCTGTCTCAGGGTCATGCAGGGTCAGCAGGTATTCCAGGCATTCCAGGCCTGAATGGTCTTACTGGGAGAAAAGTAAGTTACTGTGGTGATGAAGATGATGATGATGATGATGATGATGATGATGATGATGATGGTGACAATGATGGTGGTGGTGATGGTAATGAAGATGATGGTGGTGGTGAAAGTGTTGAGTCACCACAGAGCGGTATCATTTTGACAATGGTAGTCATGACGATGATGCTGCTGACAGTGTGACACAAGTGATCACAGTGATCATCATTAGCATCATTTTCATGAAGATGATATCCTGTGTTCACTTACCACACTGTCATCAGTAGTAGCATCCATTATATGACTAATTTGTCTTAGGCATCATCATTACTATGGCCACCGTGTTGTTTCATACTGTAGGTGATAATGGATGCTAATTGTCTTGTTTTTCATAGGGAGAAAAGGGAGATGACGGCATCAACGGAACTGATGGTCTTCCAGGAGAAAAGGGGGAGAAGGTACATCCTTGACTAGTGGTAAAGCTTTTGCTCTTCCATTAATATTGCTTCCTTTTTCTCTCTTTCTTGACTGACTGCTGTCTATCCTGCCCAGGGGGCTGCGGGATTTTCGGGTTTCCCCGGATTCAAGGGATCGGCTGGAGCACCAGGGCCTGCTGGAGTACGGGGTCAACCAGGGCCAGTTGGCTCTAAAGGAGACACGGGACCAAAGGTAGTGCCAAGACGCCCACACACACACACACACACACACACACACACACATACATATATATATCCATATTTACGCAGAGAGAGAGAGAAAGTGACAGAAACACACACATGCACACACACACACACGCACATAAATATGTCCATATCTGCACAGAGAGATAGAGCGACAAACGCACACATTATATTTTACATATTTCATTCACGCACACACACACACACACACACACACACACACACACACACACACTCAAAACTAAGACAATAGCTTACTTATCTGTACTCAGGCCTGGCACTGGTCAGTAAGTTTTCTGACCCAGAGAAGCCAGTCTGAAGGAGTTTGAGCTCACTGACAAACAGGAGGCCAGGATGGCTGCGGAACAAGGCAGACTTAATTACGGACACATCCACGCCGCAACCAACTGCCAGGGGGGCAGGATGAGATAAAAGCAGCCCTACGTATGGCAGCCGTGAAGGGGAGAAGGAGGACATCGTAATTAGCAGCATTAATCAGCTATTTCTGAGGAGAGCGCCGCTGACAAAATCCCTGACAAAATGCCGGACAAACATCCCTGTTTAGCAACAATTAGAAGCCTCTTGACACTGATTGAAGTGGATCAGATCATGGTTTCCGTTCTTGGAGAGATTGAAGGGGAGAGGTGCGAAGAAAAAAAACATGCGGCGATGTGTATTTATAGATGAATTTACACTCTTCGGACGAATAATTATTGAGCAGGCGTCCTGAGAGGCTCATTATGTCTGCGTCTGCGTCAAACAATATTTACCTTCTGAATTTCATTTGAGCTGTGTTTACTAATTGCTTTTGTTTAGCAGATGCTGAGTTATTTGTTTCACAAAAAGCTTGTGAAAAAAGGAAACAGAAGACTTTGTGTTCCTGGAAAACTTCACTTTGTTTAATACCCAAAGTTACATTGAGGCCAATTAGCTGAAATATGGAAAGGAAAGCAATTTATGTGTGCTGCCACTTCATATATTACACAATCACACTGTTGCTAATCCATCTATTGGTCCACCCCAGATGAAGCTAATGCCTACTGTGGGACCACAAACGTGCTGTTCAAGTTAATGGACAAAGTTTCTTTATAGGTTCAATAAGTCCAAAAGTTTTATTTTGTGGATGCTGTGGATGCTGATGCTGAATATTTGCTAAAAAGTTTGCAAAGCTATCAACACATGCAATAGGGTGGTATAAATGGGTCCATCTATCTGTCTATCTGTTTGTCTGTCTGTCTGTCTTTAACTGTGGCACAATAAGGAATCTAGTCATCTATTTAGCATGTTTTCATAATGTCATGTCATTGGAAGCTGTCTAGTGTGGTATGTAATGGGCTGCTGGAACTCTCTTCTCCCAGGGCACGAAAGGCAGAAGGGGGAGGGGCAAGCCATGTGTGAGGGGCCTTCCTGGAACTCCTGGCCTACAGGGCCAAAATGTAAGACTGAGACCTTTTCTCTCTATAGCAGTGGTCCTCTGCCTTTTCTTGTCCTGTGACCCACATTTTAAGATAACAGCTTAGTCGTGACCCAATAGTTAATAGCTGTCAACAGGAAATATCAGGCCAATACTAAGGGCTCGTAACCATTTCAGAACACCCCACAGTCCAAACTGATCCTGACACAAAGGTTGAGAAACACTGCTTTATAGGGTAGGAGTTTGGCTGTTGGTAGAAAGCTGGTTGATTACATTACATTACACTTAGCAGACACTTTTACTTAAAGAAACTTACAGTAGAGGACACAAATCAAGCTGCAGATATACAGAGAAGAACGGAGTAAGAAAGAGTGTAACCACGTACAGAGCAAGCAAGAGCATAAGAAAGTAACCAAGTACAGGACAGTGCTGGTAAATGGAGGTTAGCGTTGTTTGGATGGGATGTGCTCACAGAATGATGGTTGATGACATGGATGTGTCTTTTTTTGGGGTTGTCTACAGGGTGAACCCGGACTTGAAGGAACAAAAGGAGAGAAGGGGGAGACAGGACTGTCTGTAGGTCTTTACCATTACCATATGAGACATACAGTACATCACATATGAGACAACACATACTGTATAAGAGTTCATATGACTTAAGGCCTGGCCACCCACCTGTGGTATATTACTCAGGTGATTTACTGTTTATCTGAGAGAGATTTTGTCTTTGTTTTAATTATTAGGTGGAGGAGGTGAAGGAGATTGTGACCAAGGAGGTGGTCAAAACTTGTGGTGAGTGTATGAGTGTGTGTGTGTATGTGTGTGTGTATGTGTGTAAGGGTCAATTCTCAAGTGTGCCTGTATTTGTGCGTGAGTATGCATGCATGTAAGTATGTGGTTACGTGTGCACGTGCGTGTGTGCGCGTGAGTTTGTATCTGTTCTGGAACACCTGCTGGTGTGGTATGGAAACCCCACGAGAAGCACCATCTGTTGTGTTCCTCAGCTTTCTGACTACGGAACAGACTGCCCAGGCTAGGGGGCCTGCGGCCATTCACAAGGACTGACCTCACCGAAACAAATCCCATTCGCACAAATACAGCTTAAGGAATGTGATCCAAACATACAGTTCAACCAACCAACAAATAAATCTTAATTAATGGAAAAAGTAGAGGTAGATAAAGATGATAAATGTAATTATTTCATAATTCTGAATGATCAGACTATGATTTTTATTATGAGATGTTAGCCTCACTCCCAATAGGGGGCTGAGGGTATATTAGTCATGTCTGTCTGTCAGTCCGTCTGTGTCTGCTCATATAAGGGTCTACAGTCCCCTTTCTGCTCTTGTTACATGAGATATATCAGAAAACATATACATATGACACAGATATGTATCTGTTTTGTACAATCCATGCTGACTCCTTCAGGAAATGACATCTTGGTGGTGGTGAGTTCTAAGGACCCTGATGCGGAGGGGAGTGAAAAAGTGCCCGGGGCGGTGTTCTCCACCACCATACGCAACAGGCCCATGGAGGAAGACTACGGAGAGGAAGAGGAGCAGGAGGAGACAGATGCCAGCCCTAACAGCAGTGACCATGAGACAACTACCCTCAGTCCATCCACCCGGTACACGGAGACATCAACAACCTCGTTTAACCTCACAGGTCAGTCTAATGGTCTCATTTAAGGTGTGCACATGTCATTTTTAATGTGCAGTCCCAAGGGAAGTCCTATTGGTACTGGATGTGTTGTAACATGGAGGTATTGTAATAACTGGAGACAGGGAGGAAGTCCCACCTCCATTCATTTCAATAGGGAATGCTAGGCTAGTGAATTCAGCCAAAATGGTTTCAAAATGGAGTTTCATGGTGCTTATTCTCTCTGCCATTGTACTTAACCAATTGAGTTACCTATGTTACTGATTGACGTGAGGTAGAGCAGGATTGGAAGAGCAAGGGCATTGGATATTCAAAAATGGATGGTGATGTGCATGAGCTGAGAGTAGGGCACCCACCAATCAGCATGGGGGAAACGGGGCGGATATGACGACATTTTTGGAAAATGGCGACGATGAAGTGCCTTGCTAATTGGCTGAAGCTAACCAGCCAAATCCTGACCCCTGTTTTGTAAGGTCAAGGGTCATTTTTTGTTCTTATTTACTATGCTTGTCTATAGACAGTGTTTATATACAATAGAAACTCTTTTCATAGACTTCTGGTCAGTAATGGTCAGTAATAATAACCCTCATTTAAATGTGTTTGACTCACAGACTCTGAGAGTTGCCCTTTTGTGGTATAGTGTAAAGTCCATCCCATTCACGTGGTGGCACTATGTAACTGTATTCCATACAAACCTGATATGTACGAGTAAAGGGAAATCATGCACGAAGCACTTCAATAGGGACATGTTGTTTAAAACGGCCTACTGCTAATTTAATTTACTGTAATACACAGCACTTTGGTAACAGCCTTTCTTTGCGCCTGAATTGAATGTATCAGGCTGTTCCAGCCGTGCTTGTGTCTGACATGACTCTCTTGCTCTTGGCGTGAATCATCTGTAATGAATGAAGGGAGAGTTATCTTTGGATGAGCAGAAGTGTGTTTGAATGTACATCCTCACAGCTCAATGGGCAGCCTAGCCCTGGCCTGGGGCTATCTCTCCGACAGCCCTAATCACACACACGCACCCCACCCCAGCTCTCCTCTTTTTTACTGGAGAGAAAAAAAAAACTGAAAAATGTATAAATATCAGAGAGGTACATTGTGTTCATGCTTCCAGAACATTCACAGCTTTTTTGTCCTTTTTGGTTTTTTTTTTCATAGATCTACAGCCAGTGACTGTATTATATGCTACTTACCTATAATATAATATCTATTCAGTGTGGTAGCCATTAACCATCCAAAAAATACCCTAATTCATGTTATACAATAGAATACTATTTTGAAATGTTGATGGTAATTTTATGTGCCGTATGCCCAAATATTCTGAGGAGTTTGCTTCTAGACAGCTGGATTTATACAAAAAGGCCCTGTTTCCATGTGATGCATACATCTTGTGATAAAACACCTTATAATACTAATATGATTATGTGGCCACCTAAAATATATTTCATCAGCATTTTCCTTGGCTTGATGAGGTGTAGTATGTAGGCACAGTCCTCTGTGTTCTTGTCTTGAAATGAATGTTTGCTGTAATGCTTTGTCCTACACCACAAAGATGAGAATGGAAAGCCTACGTCACCTAATACATCTAATAAAATTACAGCTAGTCATGAGAAGGTTCTGCCGACCTGCCTATTGCTGTTTATTAACTCGCGGGCAAAGCTGAATAGGAGCGTGTGAGGGGACAGTGTGTGACCATACTTAGCACTAACTTACTGAATCAGTCTTAGTGAGCTAAAGCCAGAGATGTACTTCTGCAGATGTCCACGGACGGAGGAGGAAGAAGCGACGACAGAGCAGACGTGCCCGCCAGCTTACTTCAGGTAGCCCAGACACCCTGCAGGAGAGAATAAAAAGCTTCCTGTTTTCTTTCTTTCTTTCTTTCTTTTAATTTCAAAAAACCTTTATTACTGTTTTTTTTAAATGAATACAAAAGCACGATTGTGTTATTTAGTAACAACAAAACTGCAAATATATTTTTTTAAATAACAATTTACTTATTTCTTACTTTCTTTCTTTCTTTATTGTTATTTTTTCTTCAGGATTCTCTCATAATTTCTCACTCATAATTAATGAGGAAAAAGAAGAAACAATATGCCATAAAGGTTTTGCATGAACCAATGAAAGTACAAATCAGGAATAGAATGGGCAACATTTGCCTCAAGATGAAAGCTAACATGTGAACATGTGAAGCAGTGCAAAGGTAAAAGCAAAAACTGGTTCCAGGTAAAAGACAAATGTGTTACTTTCTTCCCAGTTCCGTCGTCAGATGCCTGCCTGGAGCCGATGTCCGAGGGCCACTGCACAGAGTACGTCCTGCTGTGGTACTACCACCTGCGCTCCGGAGGGTGTCGCCCTTTTGTCTACGGTGGCTGTGGGGGGACAAGAAACCGCTTCGCCTCCAAACAGCAATGTGAGGTGCTTTGTGTTCAGGGTCAAAAAGGTAAGTAGTATTATAGATTGATAGTGGTGAGGAAAATGTCTGGTTTGTCAGTTTTGCACGCTAAAAAAGAATTTGCCCAATTTATATTACTGTTTGTCTCTTCTTTCACAGGTCCTGAATACAGGTGAAAGTAATCCTGCCAATAGACATCATTGTCTTTGTAAATAAGTGTGTAATCCTCATTGTCGTGTCGCTGTGTCATACTGCTTCATTCCACTGATATAAGAAACTGTAATGGAAATGTTATATTTTTGCACTACTTATGTCAATGACATTTCAAGGATGTTTCAATAAAGTTTTCATTTCTTACAAAGCCACTGTTCATTTGTCAGTCACCTAATAGTATTTTTTTTTACCTCTTCTACCTTAGTTGTCTTGCCTATCAATCAACTACCAACTAGGGTTAATGACAATGAATCTGGTAAAATTAAAATTTAAATATATGGCACTTATTTTCAAAGGTTTTCCTCTCTAAATCAACTCTTTGACTATGTCACACTCTACCTCACTACAAACCGAAGGATTCTGATCATCAACTTATGAAAGGCAAATATGAATGAGTC
Source organism: Coilia nasus (assembly GCA_027475355.1). NCBI lineage: Eukaryota > Metazoa > Chordata > Actinopteri > Clupeiformes > Engraulidae > Coilia > Coilia nasus. The sequence continues at coordinate 19,505,889 of CM050199.1, forward strand.
ACTGATGTTCTGCTAATGCATGGCACTGCCTATATGACAGGATGAGATAATGAAATGGCACATCTTTGGTGTGAGCATGTGTGCTTGTGAACTGGCATGTGATCAAATCGTGATCTCTCCCACGACCAATTTCATCCTCCTGGCCACCCCCACACTTCTGTAGCCTTTTTTCTTGCTGATGTGTGTATGGGCATCTGAGCAGAGACATATGTATTTGTGTGTGTATGTGTGTTTGTGTATGTTTGTGTGTGTATCTTTGTGTTTGTGTGAATCTGTGTGTGCACTTATGCGCGTGCGCGTGCGTGTGTGTGTGTGTGTGTTATGGCATCGTGACCTCTCCCACACTCATTCTTGGACGGTTGTGTCCGAGCTTGGCCCCGTCTGTGGTGTGGAGGTTGTCGCTTTGGCTCCCATTCAGTTTGTTTTTCCTAAGTCGTGTCTGGACTGGCTCTCTGGAAAGCTAGCTTGTAGGGGGAACCCTCCAGCTTGCTAGCATTATTTTTGGCAGTCTGTTTATGACTACAGTCAGCCCTCTTGGGGACTCATTCAGATTTACGCTGACCACATCGGGATCACCACGGCATTTGGGGTTTCATGCTCTTATTGATGTTGCATTCAGAAGAAATGTTTTAATGCACACATTGCCTGGACACAAAGACATAAGCCACACTTTCCACACCTCTTAACATCTTCCACTTTGGTGATCACTTCACTCACTTCAACAATATTTCTAAACTCATGCCTTTTACCTTCTGAGTCACCTCGCTTATATAACCTCAGACAATGATGGCCTCTTTCAAGCGTTGTGAGTCGTGGACCCAACGTCTGCATATGTCTTGTCAGCAGGGGGCGCTGTCTTGGCAGTCTGTTCCCCAGATTAGGGCGCAGTAGGCGTTCTGAGCTACATGTCACTTCCAGAGAACATGCCACCACACAAACGCACCACAAGAAACGTCGTTCTCGGAGAGAAACCTGGCTGTGTTGGTTGAAGCGTTTTAATAGAGAACCATGGCAAATACATTTGAAATAATCTTTATTTACCACAAAGGTGTGATCAAGAAACCACCTCCACCTGTTAAAATTTCAAATCTGAGCAAACATCAGTTTACTTATTTCAGCCCAGAAATGCTTGATATTGACTAAAACTTCAACATGCACGTTTCTCTTCGTCCATATCGATTTGTTCTGTAGCAACTAATTATAAACTGGCAAGTTTAATCATCATTTACTCCCACCAATGCCTCTCTGCCAGTTAACAGTAAATGTGTTCTCCTTTAGGGTAAATTGTTGTCTTTAACTCAAGTTACGAGGTTTCATAAGTATATAACGTGCATAATGTGCATAAATGGATTCAGCTCGTTTGATTCAATATAAAGCCTACCCAAGAAGTTCCAGTACCACACGTAAGGAGCTGTCCATGGTGCTATATTTGGCGCAAATAACATTTTTTCTCGCATTTGCTTACGCCGTTGAGTCAACTGTATCCTGAACATCAGGCATAGGTATAACTTATCTCGATTAACTAATTTTGCTGGGCACACACATCTTACCACCCCTTTCCTTATTGGGAGATTGCCAATAGCGTATGACGTTTGTGCTGGCGCACGGATGCCGTAAAATTGAACAGTACTAAATGGTTGCCCATCGACACAGGTACAGTTGAGAAACAGTTCTGAAAGGAGGATAGCGTATTTAAGTTTGGGATTTATCACTTATTGCTGTTTGTAGTTATCACCTTACCATTTTGCACCTGTTTGCAACGTGTCTTTTGCCAAAAGATTAGCAAATCTAAGGTAAGTTGGGATTTGACTATCATCTACATAATCTGTAATTAATGTGAAAAATATATATGTATGATGGCGAGTTTAAAATGCCTGGCTGGGAAGATAACCGTAGTCTATAAACACCTTACGAGAAGGGTAAGACTAAGTGTAAGTGGTTACAATGGTGCAATGATATAGATGTTGTCATTTTACGCACGTACTGTTTGGGGTTAAATCTTTAACATTTTTCTAAGATTTGCAACCTTCTTTGATATTATGTTATGGTATGTAAAGTAACCAGAAGCCTAACTCGCTAAGTTGAATCTAATCCACAGACAAGCACAATGCCGCTCATAAGAACGCTTCTCCTTCTGGCTGTCCTTTGCGCACCCTCCTCAAGTCTGTGCTTCCGACTGTATGAAGCCGATTCTAACTTTCTGTGCAACAATGAGGTCCTCTCCGGACCCAAGACTAACGACCAGACCAACAATATACTCTTAGAGGGACGGGGCTTCCTCTTCGGGTCAGGAGAGAGTGTCGAATCCGCAGAATCCCGCGAAAAGAGGACATACCCAGCACCTAAGTACAGGTTCCTCAGCCAAACACAACTGAGGAGTAAGATGTACAAAAACAGCGCGAAGGGCAACCGGCGCAGCAAGGTTACCCTCTCTCTTGATGTACCAACCAACATCATGAACATCCTCTTCGACATTGCCAAAGCCAAAAACCTGCGAGCCAAGGCGGCAGACAACGCGCGTTTGATGGCACAGATTGGAAAGAGGAAGTGAATACTTACTTATCCAGTGACTTTTGAAGATAGTTAATTTATTAGTTATTGTGTTATTTTTTTCTTATCCTGGAGAGGATCTCGCTGACTACACAGGTTTGCCTCACCGACAAGCATTAGTCTACACAGGCAATTTCTCGACTGATAAATGTTTTGTGTAAACGTTTCCATGTGCGCAAAGAAAAAGAGGAAAATGGTAAAGGACATTCAACTTGATATAAACGGACATAAACCCTGCAGCCCATGCTTGCAATAATGCGTTTACTGAAGTTATGAAGAATATTGCTATTGCTACTACTGCTGTTTTCTCCCTAAGGGTTGGAAATAAAGTCATCTAAAAAACTGAAATAAAATGTTATTGAGGGACGACAAGGAACTGACCGTTATGTTTAGGTGGCTTTGCTTTGGAGAATACAGATAAACTTTATATTGAGCCGCATAAAATAAAAAGCATATTACCCATAAGTTCCATGCTATTCCATACTATTTCCTGCTACTTTGCTCATGTGTAGCCTCTATAAAGTTGCATAAACCCCGCACAGCTTTTGCATTTTCATTTTGATACCTTATTGTGAACTACACAGACAGATATCGTAGCCTACTGCAGCCCACCTGTGGGTGAAGTTGACATACTTTTTTGTATTTATTTAGTTGATGGTGAAATGTGCAATATGATCAGGTTTAAGTAAAATGGGCGCATGGTGAAAATAATAAAATATTTTTATACTTGGAAGGATCACTTATTTTACTTTATAAATAAAGGCAGATGAAGGAAACATACTTCAATGTAATATTCATTTCAATTTCACATGTGACATTCTCGTTTTTGTATAGAAGAGATTTGTGTATCATTGCTTCAATGAATTCAGAAGTTGCCGACACGTTTGATTAACAGACTCTTTTGGGTAAATTATACAATTTTAAAATATAAGCCTAATCTACTTTGTCATAACCGAATTTCAACTATTTGGCGTTATGTGCTTTACGCACAGAAAGAATGCACCATCATTTTGTTGACATTAGATTAAGTCAAAGTCTATAGCTGTAGCTTGATCATTATGGGGATGAGGGGTATTTAATGGCATTACATATATGCAAATATGCTGTAATAAACCAAAGAATTATGCTTCCTCAGACAGGGCATTTTCATTTCCAAAATGTTCCAAATGTATTTTCTCTGTAAGCCTATTCTACTGCGAGGGAAAATTAACAGTCAGCACAGTAGCATACTGCATAGCAAGCTGCATAATCTAGTCGGTTCAGGTCATTTGGATTTGTGGCTACAAGTGTTTGGTGGGGTCAGATCTCATCTCCAACTGGTCCAATGTGCTAGACCGGGGAAAGTGATAAAAGAAAAAAAATCCCAGTGCATTACCCTCGCAGTCCTAAGGGTGGCACTGTAATATCAACTACCATTCACTCTCATGTACTGGCTGTAAGAAGAAGAAATGACGACAGATGTCGTGAGACGCCGTGACGTTGATTCCGTCGACGTGTAGCAAAAAATCTAGCTGCCCCAGCTGACTACGTGGAAGTCGATGGTCTGAAGGGGTTTATACAAACCTTGATCGCTACTCTTAACATTCCGCATAATGATTAAGAAATTTGACAAGAAGGATGAGGAGTCAGGTAGGTTATTTTGCTATTTGTAAGAGTGGCAAAATATGTCAATTCACAACCGCTAGCTGCAGCTTAATTCAGCTTAGCTACGTGTGCATGCTAGCTGTCTTCAAATTAGTGCAAGAAAAGCTTACAGGCCTCGGTCATTCAGTTACTTAACTAACAATATCATATTAATAACAAAATTGATGGTACAAAAATATCCAATGCCAGATTTTGCGCAAAGTGTACTTAAGTATACTGGTATTAGTCTGCGGCTAGCTAACTCATTGTTGAACATTTATGCAAAGTTAGAAGGCAACGTCAGCTAGCAGCCTAGCCTAGCTTAGATTATCCTGTCAACACGAATATTATTTCCTTGAAATAACATTCAGTAATAGGTTGGTCTTTGTGCCATTCGCAGTTATGAGGAAAATGTACTGTGAAGGGAGTCGCAGTTTACTTGATTTGCACCATAAAGCTTGGAGTTGGCTACAATGACCGACATAACACGGAAGTCTGTGCGAAGTGCAATACAGATGTAACGCTGGTTCCAAAATTTTGTAGGAAGTTATCATTGCTCTAGATATCCAAGATGCTTTACTAAGAGTTTAACCGTCGCCATATATTGTGCACTGTCAGTTTGGCGTTGTCAGCGGTCATTTGCTTGTTACTTAGAAGCTGCAAAAATCTGTTTCCCAATCTTTTAGGAAGTGGCTCCAATCCATTTCAGCACTTGGAAAAGAGCGCTGTGTTGCAGGAGGTACGTTCAAAGTTTACTGTTGCCCACAGTTGATTTAGACATAATTATGTTTGCACAGACTAACACATACTGAAATATCTATCACTTGTAGGCTCGTATTTTTAACGAGACACCCATCAACCCACGAAGATGTCTCCACATCCTCACCAAAATCATCTACCTCCTCAATCAGGTTGGGGCAGTAGTTTATTTTCTTGTATGCCAATTCACAAGTATTGATGCATAAACTATTTAAAGGATGTAAAACACATGGTTGTCTGTCTGTGTAGGGGGAGCACTTTGGAACGACTGAGGCCACTGAGGCATTCTTTGCCATGACGAGGCTCTTCCAGTCTAATGATGTAAGCATCCTACATTTTAAAACAATGTGTACACTTTAAATACCACACCCAGAAAGTATTGTTGGTCATTCCTTGCTCATCATATTTCTATGTACACATTTTTTGTCCACAACCAGCAAACACTGAGAAGGATGTGCTACCTAACAATCAAGGAGATGGCCAACATCTCTGAGGATGTCATCATTGTGACCAGCAGGTCAGGAGCTTTTACTTTTGTACTAATTTTAATATTTACACTTGTACAGCATTTGGTAACACTTTATTTTACACTTCCTTTTTTACTGTATCTACATGTAACAACATAACATTATGAACTTACACTGTACATGCCTAACACTAACCCTACGGTACAGTGTAAGTACATATTCTTGCATATTGTTACACACTGTACCTAACTAATGTAGTGGGGACTGTAAAATATAGTGTAACCCTGATTGTAGTGTTTCTACCTGTAATACATTGGGTTGATTGTTCAAGCCTAGCTAGATGTTGATGCACACAACCTTACAGGAAGTAAGACAGGTATCACTGATGGTATTGATTGAGAGTTGTGTGTGTGTGTGTGTGTCACAGTCTGACCAAGGACATGACTGGGAAGGAGGATGTGTACAGGGGGCCAGCCATCAGAGCTCTCTGCAGGATCACTGATGTGAGTGCACCTTATTGCTTTATCACCTCATTGCTTTCTTGTAAGGTTTTCACAGCCTCTAGTCCATCCCTTTCACAGCCTCTAGTCCATCCATCCCTTGACAGCTGTCCTGTCAAGTTCAGTTTTATTTATATATAGCACATGATTATTCACATTGTTCAATAAGTGTGATAAATAAATAGGTGTGCAAAGACAAAATAATTTAAAAAAACAAATAATTAAAAACAAACACCATATGACAACTGGACAAATCTGAATGTATAGCTATAGCAGCATGACACCGCACCGACATTGCACAAGCTGCATCTGTTGAGACAAAATTTTTATATGACACATTTAGTGTAAATATAATCCTTGCGTTAGTGTGTGCTCTACAACAGACAACAGATTGTAACAGGGTATAAGACATTTAGTGTGAATGTAATCCTTACATATGCTCTACAAAACACAACACATTTTAATATGTTATAAGACACACTTGGTGTGAGTGTAATGCTTGTGTGTGTGTATCCTTTCCAACAGACGACCATGCTGCAGGGCATTGAGAGGTACATGAAGCAGGCTATTGTTGACAAGGTGTCCAGTGTGTCCAGCTCTGCACTGGTCTCCTCTCTGGTAAGTTGGCATAAATATTGATGTTACTTTTATTTATGTTTCCTGTTGTAGTTACTCATTACTGCAGTCTGGTTTGCGTTTAAATACCATAGTTTTGCCAATTCTTAGTAATTCGACTTCAAAAAATGCTCATCAGCCAGCATTTTAAATATACAACAGGGCTATGGATTCACACCGCACTTCTCCTTTAACAAGTTGAGTGGAGAGCTGGCTAGAGTGTGTAGCGTCCATGTTTTTGTGTTTGTGTACGTCAGTCTTGGCCGTGGTTGCTAATGGGTTCATGTAAATGTGCAGCACATGGTGAAGCAGAGCTATGATGTGGTCAAGCGCTGGGTCAACGAAGCTCAAGAGGCAGCATCCAGCGACAACATCATGGTCCAGGTGAGAGAGTTACTCTAACACACGCATAGGGGGGAATAAACATGTAAACTTTCCCAGCCGCCAGGTTGGCAGTAATTGGACAGGGTCATGGGAATTGAACGTAATTTTCCAGGCCCGGAAAAGTCATGGAAGTTTGTAAAGTCACTGAAAGTTTTGGAAAAGTCATGGAATTTTAGTTTCTCTCTAACGCAACTACAGTGTTCTGTTATCATTAGGCCTTTAGAGTCCACAAGAAATGCATTGATGGTATTTTGAATGTTGAGCATTAAAAGTATGCTAAATTCTACACACTTAAGGTGCCATGAAGGCATGGAGAATTCACTTTAGGTCATGGAAAAAGAGTGGGAATCCTGATTGGATCTTTTCAGCCATCTGTCTGTGCGCATCTGTGCATGCACGCACACACACATACAGACTTATTTACCTACTCATAAATGCAGGGGTGATAGCGCTCCGGCACCATGCCGGAATTCCGGCGTATCGACTTGTTTGTGAGGGGGGAAAAAATCAGGTTCGCGTGATCTGACAATTCAAAACCTTAGGGGCGCCTTCACTAAACCATACCACTGTAGGTCTACTTTAGCCAATCAGTATTAGGGGCTGGTCTTGGCCAATCAGATTAATTCAGCAGTCACTCTACATGCGAATGTATTTTATGTTTGGAATGTTTCCCACATCAGTGATTTTTTTTATCTAGGGGTTGCGACCGTTCTCTTTAATAGTCTATGGTCATGACCCATAGTGGTGTCGTCGAATTCTTTTTCCTGACGGAAAATGATATGTTACTTCGCCAGGTGAAACTAAGGACAAAATAAAATGAAAATAAAATTAAAATCTGCTTTTTTCGTATTCATAGGCGTTGTTAAAAGTGCTCAGCTTATAGACAGGGCTACGGCTCCGCCAGAAACAATGGATTGGTGCAAAGGGTATGCAACATGCGGCGCATAGAGAGACTGACAAATGACAGATAAATGGCTGTTTGTTTATTTGTGCTAGAAAAACTGCTATTGTGTTGTTGTTTAGTCTGTAACATGTCATCCTAGTTCTCGTTCTCTCAGCGCTGGAGTGGCAGGGGCAGGGGGAGTTAAAATTACCTACTTTTTGTAATGGGGTTGCATTGACATTTTAGTTTCACCAAATCACTATGCTTTTAGTGGCAAATAATTAAGGCATTGAATTAAATGCAAAGCCTGTTTCTATAGATACAATTGCAACACCAATGTCTATAAATCTAAGAGCCTGTAAAAATGCGCCAGCATGCACGAAATCACATGTAATTTATAGCAAAATTTCTGGAACAGCACCCCTGAAACAATGTAACTTGCTGCTCCCACAACTTGCTATCACCCCTGTAAATGACATCTGCATCTACTTGCAGTCCTTGCTGTAGTTGTCAGGCTTGTGAGTGCAAAACTTAGGCTGGCTCGCTGGTACCTGTACACACAAACAGGTGTGGTCCTTAAACGTGATGTGCTTATGGTCTCCATCTGCTTACTCTAGTACCATGCCCTGGGCCTTCTCTACCACCTGAGGAAGAATGACCGCCTGGCCGTCTCCAAGATGCTCAACAAGTTCACCAAGTCGGGGCTCAAGTCTCCCTTCGCCTACTGCATGCTCATCCGCATCGCCAGCAAGCTCCTGGAGGAGAGTGAGGGAGGGTGTGTATTAGTTCTGTTGCAGGATTGCGTGTGTGTGTGTGTGTGTGTGTGTGTGTGTGTGTGTTGAAACATGAGTGTTGAAGAGGTGTGTGTGTGTGTATGAAACTAAACTTTTGTGCCATTTATAAAAAAAGGTGCAGTGATACCTTGAGATACGAGTAGCTTAACATACGAGTTTTTTGAGATGCGAGTGGTAGCTCAGGCCTTTTTTTTCACTGACGTGAGTTCATTTCTGAGATATGAGTAAAGCACCAGTACAACAAGCTTCTCGTTCTTTCTCACGTGTTACCCGTACAGTGAAGACGTATCTCGTTCGTTGTGCATCATTTTTACAGTTTCTAATTACACCACAAAAAAAATTGACGTACGAGCTGATTGACATACGAGCTCGGTTACGCAACAGATTAAACTCGTATCTCAAGGTATTGCTGTATTTTTGATCAATATAGTTGCATGGAATTAGCCAAAGGTTGTACATGGCAACAGCTCTGTACACAAACATACAGAGAAGGCACATATGAAGTCCACTGGTTTATTGTGGTTCTCATCCCATTCATCTGTGTTTGTTGGGCAGTCACGACAGTCCGCTGTTTGACTTCATTGAGAGCTGTCTGAGGAACAAGCATGAGATGGTGGTGTATGAGGCAGCCTCTGCCATTGTACACATGCCAAACTGCACCGCCAGGGAGCTAGCACCCGCTGTGTCAGGTGAGAGATGGTTCTTCTTTCTTTCTTCCTTCTTGTTCTTCTTTTTGTTGTTGTTGTTCATCCTCCTCCCCCTCCTGGCTATCTGTCATTCTGTTAAGGCTTTTATTAGATGGCTGTGTTTTCTCATCTGTCTCTCTGTCATGCTTTGCCTCTCTGCTCTCTGGATCGCCACACCATCCATCTCTCTGCCTCGCTCTCCCAGCTCCTCAACCTGTCATCCCCCTTTCATTTATCTGTAAGGGCTCTATTTGATGACCTCTCTCTCTCTTTCTTTCTTTATCTCCCTCTCTCTCTTTGTCTCTCTCCACAGTGCTCCAGCTCTTCTGTAGCTCTCCCAAAGCTGCATTGCGCTACGCTGCTGTCAGGACTCTCAACAAGGTAAGTAATTTTTTTTTAAATGCATATATACAGATACCTGTCTGTTTACTGAAACAAAGTGTTGCGAGAAGTAGATTCAAAATTATTAACAGCACTGAGGCAAATATTTTTAAAGAAATAAGGCAGAGACCGTTGGAAATGAAAAGCCTTTACATGTATTTGTTACAACTAATTTCTGACTAGTTGATTCCTGTCGACACAGCTATTAAGCCAGGCAGATCAGTTGATTACTTAAATCAGCTCTTTTAAGTGCATTCGTTCTGAAGGTTGAAGCAATATGTGATAGGACTTAACTTTTCACAGCTCTCTGAAGTTTTACCACATCTGGCCGTTTCAACAACACCTATGCTATTTTCTTTTGTGACCACTAGGTGGCAATGAAGCACCCGTCGGCAGTGACCGCCTGCAACCTGGACCTGGAGAACCTGATCACAGACTCCAACCGCAGCATCGCCACGCTGGCCATCACTACCCTGCTGAAGACGGGCAGCGAGAGCAGCGTGGACCGCCTCATGAAGCAGATCTCCTCCTTCGTCTCCGAGATCTCGGACGAGTTCAAGGTCAGCCGCCCTGGACTCATGACTTGTGCGAAATGGATATATTTTAAAATCATCACCCGAGTGTGTGTAAGCTTAGGTGAGTCTGACATATGCCTGTACTGAGTTCCTGTGTGTGTGTGTGTGATGCTTTCTGCAGGTGGTGGTGGTCCAGGCCATCAGTGCCCTGTGCCAGAAGTACCCCCGCAAACACAGCGTCATGATGAACTTCCTCTCCAACATGCTACGAGATGACGTAAGTGTGTGCTTTTGTGTGGGCTCCTACACACACTCCCACACTCATGAAGCTCTGTATGTGTGTGTGTATTTTCTGATATACACACACACTCCCAAAATCATGAACAAGCCCCATCCCACCCTACTCCCTCTGCAGCTTTTGTTAACTGTTAACATACCACAATAGTAAATCATTTCAGTGCATGAAAATATGAACTACAAACTATATTTATATGACAAAGCAAAAACGTTTCTCCCTTCACAGGGTGGCTTTGAGTACAAGCGTGCCATCGTGGACTGCATCATCAGCATCATCGAGGAGAACCCGGAGAGCAAGGAGACGGGGCTGGCGCACCTGTGCGAGTTCATCGAGGACTGCGAGCACACCGTGCTGGCCACCAAGATCCTGCACCTGCTGGGCAAGGAGGGGCCGCGCACGCCCACGCCATCCAAGTACATCCGCTTCATCTTCAACCGCGTCGTGCTGGAGAGCGAGGCTGTCCGTGCTGGTGAGGGAGAGATGCATGCATGCATGCGCGCGCACACACACACACACACACACACACAGAGACACACACACACACACACACACACACACACACACACACACACACACACACACACACACAAACACAAACACGCCATCCAAGTAATAATAATAATCTTGTATAGCACAATTCATACATACAAGATGCATCTCAAAGTGCTTTACAATTTGGCAAGGTGTCAGTTGGCGTCGGAGCGGATGAACACACTAACAAAGTGACGTAGTGACGCAATGCCCCGTTAACTCATTCAGTGCCAGCCATTTTCAAAGTTGGTCACGTCCCAGTGCCAGGATTTTTTGAACATTTCAGTGTTTTTTCAAGACCCACAGAAAATTGAATTCTATGTCTGTGTCAACAAAAAACATACCAAAAGAAACTCCAGACTTTCCTTTATCATCAGAAAAAAAATTGTTTGTACCTCTTTCCATTCCTTAGCAATTGTCTGGAGAACATGGGTGGGTGTAACTAAAAATGCTGATTTCTGACCAAAATACTGAGAAAAACGGCTTTTTGTAACGAGCAACATTTCAAGCAGAAAATGTCTTTGATTACAATTGTTTTTGCTTCAGAGACATCTCAAACATTATGAAAAGTGATCCCATTGTATACTGCACCAAAAATAACACTGGCAACATTATTTAGCAGCTATTTATGTACAGCACACTGTTATACTGTAACTGTAGTGCTTCTAGCTCTCCCCCTGTGTGTGCGCGCGTGTGTATGCATGTGTGTGTACAGCAGAGAAGACCTATAAACACGATCTAAAATACCGGTCCATACATCTAGTATCGGTAATAAATGTAATATTTCTGAACGTCACCAAACACGATATAAAACATTGTAACATTTTAGTGAGGGAACTTGGCTCAGAGAGGGGATAGGCAAACCGAAACCGAACCAAATATACAACGCCTTCAGAGCAAAATAACATCGTATTCCACAGGATCCGCACACAGAACAACTAGATTAACACATGAGAATGATAGCACAGAAAATTATGATGTTGGGAGAGTGCAGTGAATCCGTGCGCTTTACCAAATGTAGAGAGCTGGGTCGTCAGTGACTTGCTGTCGGCGCAGACGGGTCAGTCAAGTGCAGGTGTAGCTATCTATGAAACAGCGCGACAGGCTGCTCATTGTGCATTACCTAAAGTGAAATTAATCTATTGGTGGCTTGCAGAAGCTAAACGTGAGATGTTGCTAGGAAAACAGTAGCTTCAACATACGTGCTGACAGGATTTATTTTGATCAAGCTAGCAGTGTGCAAAACTGCGAGCAATTGAGCAAGCCAGGTCCAGTGTCTCTTCTTTGAGACAATGTTAGATGATCACATATCCACACTGATACTGGTACTACCCACAGAATGGGTTCCCTTGTGATTACAACTTTGATTTTTGTACACAAGCTAGATCAGATGATTACCCCACCTCCCCTGTAAAAAAACGCAATTGACTCGATAACGCGTCATTGGCACTGGGCGTAAAAGACGCGTTTTCGCGTCATTGGCATCGAATGAGTTAATGCAGGCTCTTGCATGACACAATAATGTAATGTCACAGCGATGCAATGCCCCGTTTATGCGTGCTCTTGCGTGACGTAATAATGCACTGTCACTGCAACGCAATGCCCTGTTGATGTGGGCTCTTGTGTGAACACGGGTAAACAGTCCTTGTATACCACAGGCGCTAGAATGACGCAATGCCCTGTTGATGCGGACTCTTGTGTGAACACAGGTCAACAGTCTTTGTAGTCCAGAGGCGCTAGAACTATGCAATGCCCTGTTGATGCGGGCTCTTGCGTGAACACACTTCCGCTTCATCTTTAACCGTGTCGTGCTGAAGGGCGAGGCTGTCCGCGCTGGTTAGAGACACACACACACACACAGCATCCAAGTACATTCGCTTCATCTTCAATTTGGTGAGAGAGACGCACACACAAACACATACTCAAACACACACGCCCACGCCATCCAAGTACATCCAATTCATCTTCAACCGCGTCGTGCTGGAGAGTGAGGCTGTCTGCACCTGTGAGAGAAAGACACACACACACACACACACACACACACACACACACACACACACACACAGACAGACCAAAACCCTCCAAACACATACGCTTTATCCTACACCTTGTTGTGCTGGAGAACGAGCCTTGCTGTTACAAGTCACCACCTCTCTGTGTTGATCAAGAGATTTTGTACTTCTCAGCTGTTAATCCCTCTGTGTGTGTCTGTTTGTGTGTGTGTTTGTTCACTTTAGCTGCTGTAAGTGCCCTGGCCAAATTCGGTGCCCAAAATGATGACCTGTTGCCGAGCGTGCTGGTGCTGATGCAGAGGTGGGTGACTGAGTCTCACTCCACTCCCTTTCCAGGGAACATCATCTGTTGACACGGGAACAGCTTGGAGGGGGGGAGAGATGTGTGTGAGGTCTTATTTCATTTGTGTGTGTGTGTGTGTGTGTGTGGATGAATGGATGTGTGTGTGGATATGTGTGTGTGCGCCTGTGCCTACAGGTGTATGATGGACAGCGATGACGAGGTCAGAGACCGAGCCACTTTCTACATGAACGTGCTGCAGCAGAAACAGAAGGCCCTGAATGCAGCGTACATCTTTAATGGTGAGTCCCCATCAGGGCTCTCTTGTCAGGTGTGTCTTGCTGACACACAGTTAACATGTTTTACAACGCACATGCATGAGCTTTACATTAGGGCAGTGTGATGTGTTACTCGTAAAATTGTAAATGGCCTAAATAATTTGCACTTAGTGAAAAATCTGCAAGATGTGCAATAAGTGGTATGTACTAGTGCAACTTATCAACATTAACAAAATGTTTACGGAGAAGTTCCAAGTGTTTGTTGCAGTTAACTCATTTCCTGCCACAGATTCTGACCACATGTAGGTATGACAACATGTAAACAGGATGCTCTGCTTACATAACTTACTGAGAAAGGTATTTAGGGAGCTTCTGAGGCATTACAGATTCAACCAACATAATTTTATTTATATGAACAAGGATCAAACCCACTTTCAACCATTCTATGTCACCTTTAAACTTTGTGTATGCGTGTTCACACATGTCACTTGTCTTTGTGTATGTGTATAGGGTGCTTGCTCAGGTCTTGAAAAATAGGGAATTTTGAAACACTATTTTTCAGACCTTGAAAAGTCTGGAAATGTGTGTGAAAGTCTTAAAGTATGGAAAAAAGTTTTTCCCATAGTCAAATGTTAAGTGTATGCTCAATAATCATGCACATAATATCATAAAATAAGAAGTACTTAAGGAAAGCAATATACAAAAAACTTGCTATGATTTCGCTAACTGGTCATATTTACTACATTGATATATTCATGCACTTACTGAAACGAGCTCGTCTACTAAACACAACAGGTACAATCTCAACCTAAAGAGCAGGCACGCTAGTATACAAGTACGGGAAGTGAAGGTTTTTTAGGAAAAACATTTTTTAGGTTTTGAGAAAGTATGGAAAAAGGCTGGAATTTTTATGTACAAAAAGAGCAAGCACCCTGTGTGTATTCAAAAGTGCCACGAGTCTTTGTGTACGTGTATTCACACGTGTCTGTATTAATTTGCCTCCCTTGTCTTCCTGACAGGGCTGTCTGTGTCTGTGCCCGGCCTGGAGAAGTCTCTGCACCAGTACACACTGGAGCCGTCGGAGAAGCCTTTCGACATGAAGACCGTCCCACTGGCCACCCAGCCCATCACAGAGCAGAAAACAGGTGCGCCAGTCACTGTAGATTTATAGTGGCGTTGCCAACATGTATGGATTTTGCGTAGCGCATACGCATTTTTACCCTCAAGGTTGGCAGGTCTGAAATATGGTGCAAGAGTCAGAGTTCTGTCTGTTAGGATGTCACAAAGCTCTTAGTAAGCACGCTTACATGTTTCAGCCAGCATGGCCTTCTTCATAGCAGGCAGCCTTCTGAGTTGCCCTCTGAGACAATCCTCTTGAGTGCCTCAGGATTGTCTCTTCTTTGAAAAGTACTTTGGATGTCTGAGCTGAAGAGCACCAGAGGAATACGTTATTTCAACACCCAAGCAGTACTCCCAGTAACTTGTTTGTGGCATTCTGTGGCTTTTTGTTTCCCAGAAATTGCACCAGTCGCTACAAGCAAGCTCCCAGAGAAGCTGGCTCCCTCACGGCAGGACATCTACCAAGGTTGGCTCACTGTCAACACCTGGATATACGCTCTGATGAATGCCGACATTTTCAGTTTATTAAAGCCACTGCTTTTGTCATTAATAGTGCAACAATAACAGAAACGGTCCTGTGTGTAGATGCGTCCCTTACAAGATGTCTCTTTTTTTTGTTTTTCCACGACGACTAACACTTCATATCATCATCTTCTATCCCCCTACCACACTTTGTTGCCTCTCTCACCTCCACCCACGTGGTTTCTCGCTCTTTCTTTTGACCCGTTGTTTCTCCACTTTCGTTTATCTTTTCTTGCACCGCCCCCCCCCCCCCCCCCCCCCCCCACCCACCCCCCCTCAATATCTTAACATCTCAACTAATCCTCTTCCATCCCCCTACCACAATTTTTCACCCTCACCTGGTTTTATCCTTTCCTGCATCTTTCAACCCAACCCCCACCTGACCCCACCCCACCCCACCCCACAGAGCAACTGTCGGCCATCCCAGAGTTCCAGGGCCTAGGCCCGCTCTTCAAGTCGTCGGAGCTGGTGCAGCTGACGGAGGCCGAGACGGAGTACGTGGTGCGCTGCATCAAGCACACCTTCGCCGGCCACATGGTCTTCCAGTTCGACTGCACCAACACGCTCAACGACCAGCTGCTGCAGCGCGTGCTGGTGCAGATGGAGCCCTCGGAGGCCTACGAGGTGCTGCAGTACGTGCCCGCCGCCAACCTGGCCTACAGCCAGCCCGGCTCCTGCTACACGCTCGTGCGCCTGCCCGAGGACGACCCCACCTCAGGTCAGCCAGCAGCACTTGTGTCTCTCGAGCAGGGGAGGAGGCATGGAGAATTCCCCTGGGATTTTGTGTATGAGGTGGGGGTGTGTAGTGTAGTGTTTAAGGATTACTTCATAGTTCGACTTACAGGGGTTACTGGGGGGGGTACTTGTACCCCCCCGATCAAGACCCAGTACCCCCCAGAGACAACAATAGCAAGGCTGGGGGTATTAATGTAAAATATGAAAGGTAGTACCCCCCAATTAATCACAGTGGATTACTTACGGAAAAATCCTGCTCAGTGTGGTGTATTTTGCCCACAGAGACTTACAAATGATTTGCTTTTAGTTTTAGTTTGCTTATTGTTGCTGACTTTAGGTGTTGTGTGTGATGTCTATCTCCTGCTAACTAACTCTCTCTCTCTCTCTCTCTTTCTATAGTGTCTTGCACATACAGCTGCACGATGAAGTACCTGGTGCGTGACTGTGACCCCAACACGGGAGAGCCAGATGACGATGGTTACGATGACGAGTATGTGGTACGTAAACAGAAGCCTTGCACAGCGTTAGCACCACAGACAGCCTCGCAACCGTCAGACTCACCCGTCACACAATTCATTGTTCAAAACCAAAGTCAGCTTCACTGAACTTGAAACTACAGTCGCATCTCAATGAATTAGAATATCAACGAGCAGTTAATTTGTCATTAATTTAGGTCAAAAAGTCAAGCTGATATATTCATTCATTATACATAAAGTGAAATATTTCAAGCTTTTGTTTGCTTTAATGTTGATTACTCAACTCAATTATTATTATTATTATTATTCAATTGAGAAAAATTAAGTATACTACATCAGACCAATAAAAAAAAAATTATTTAAATACAAAAGTGTCAGGATTCTGAAAGGTAGGTCCATGTTTATGCCCTCAGTACCTGGGTAGGGCTGCTTCTGCATTTCACATTGCAATACAGTGAAATAAATAAGCCTTTCCACAATATTTTAATTTATTGTGATGCGTCTGTAAAGGTGATGGTACACAAAGCAACTTTCTGAGCAATGTGGTCAAGCAGCAACATGATTGGCTTTTAATTTGCAGATGGCACGATCACCAAAAGTTGCCCACTGCTGATCTAAAGTTCTCCTGATAAAAATCTTGCCCAATTTGTGTGTCCACTCTAAGTCTGTTAGTAATGTTGTCTTGCAACATTGCTTAAACATTTGCCCAGCGTATTATAAAAGTGAAAGCGATTCCCATTTGTCATTTTGACTTCACAGCACAGTGCACGCAACAAAATTCACCCTCTGCATTTTAACCCATCACGCCACATAAGCGGGGGGCAGCCATGACTATAGCGGCCAGGGTGTAGTGTGTGGCGACGGTACCATGCTCTTCTTTACTCAACATTTCTTTTTCCTCATCCACCTTCTTTATCTCCATTTTGCTCGCGACTAGTTGGAAGACCTGGAGGTAACGGTGGCCGACCACATCCAGAAGGTTCTGAAACCCAACTTCAGCGCAGCCTGGGAGGAGGTCGGCGATGACTTCGAGAAAGAGGAAACGTTTGCGCTGTCCTCCGTTCGAACATTGGAAGGCAAGGAACACACCCACACACACACACAACCCGTCCACCTGCAGAATTTTTCCTATTTACATTCAGTGATGGCCAACTCCGCGTCAGACGCCATGATCCAGTGCCACATATTTGTTCCAGCCATTCACTAAATCATCTGAATTTTGAAATCACCTGTATTAAGTACACAAGTAGAACCAGGTAATTTGAAATATGTGCCGTTGGATTGTAGCCTTTGAACACAGGTTGCCCATCACTGTATACACTGCGGTAGAAAATAAAGATATAAAGATATAATCTACAATAAATGTTTTTTTTTTTTTTTGGTATGTCATTTTAATTTTGTCATTGCCATTTTTAACTTGTGGCATTTTTGGTGAAATTGAGCAAAACCTGTCTTAATTCGTCACAGCTTTAATTAACAAGCACTTTGTCATGTAATTTGTGTGTGTGTGTGTGTGTGTGTGTCGGGCGGGGCGGGTGGGGGGGGGGGGTTGTTGTAATGCAATACTAGTGAATTAGCACTTGGCTTGTGAAGCAGTATTATTCAATACGTTTCACTTTGTATGCTGTCTGGAGGAATTGTAGTTCTAGTAACCTGAGCTAACACGTACTTGTCACAGCCTTCCAACTTCCAACACGAGATGTGCAAGACTCACTGTGTGTGTGTGTGTGTGTGTGTGTGTGTTTCTCTCTACACAGAGGCAGTGGGCAATATCATTAGCTTCCTGGGCATGCAGCCATGCGAACGTTCTGACAAAGTCCCTGAAAACAAGAACTCGCACGTGCTCTTCCTCGCTGGTGAGAAACTCAATCACGGCACCCATTTCCCTCTTTTAATTTGCAGTGGACATGTGGAAGTCCAGTATTACCACTATATCCAGGATACCAATACATCCCGCAGACTACTCACTAAAGTGCTTGATTCGTTTGTCAGGCCTCCACTTGTTTAAAGTATACTGCAATATTCTAGTGTTCTGTAAATGTGTGTGGTTCTCTGTAGGCAGGTGTGTTGTATAAAAATTGTATGATTATTTTGTTACACCCCACTCAAGTGTTCGAAGTAGGAAAAAAATATAGATTTTTAGCATGATTTCTTTCTCCAGATACTGACAATTCGAAAGCATCTTGTCTTTCAACGCATACTCACATACTGGCTTTATTTGTGCCGTCATCTTGGCCATAACCAAACAATCGGCACACAGCTGACTTTGAGACGTTTTTTTTTTTTTGTCCAAAAATGACATCAATTAAGTATGTCCAATGCTGATCGTCGTGTGTGTGTGTGTGTGTGTGTGGCTTTGTGTCGGCAGGCGTGTTCCGAGGGGGCCACGATGTGCTAGTGCGCGCTCGTCTGGCGCTGGCAGATGGCGTGACCATGCAGGTGACGGTGAGGAGCGGGGACGAGAACGCCGTAGACGTCATCCTGGCCTCTGTGGGCTAGACGCCCCGACCTGACAAGACCCTACCAGACTTCTCGACTGGGCCGAGGACGATCACGTTCGTATTTGTCCTTTATCAAGAGAGCAAAAATCTTTAGTCCGTCGTGCTTTTAAAGGACTCTTTATCTACCATCACTACCCTCTCAGCCTCCCTCCCCTTCTTCAGTGCTATTTGCTACAACATGGAGAAGTAATGGGACAGACAAGAAAAAATGTCAAGTTCTGATCAAGTCCATCTGAAACAGAAGCACGCTTTTGTGTGTGTGTGGCCTACACTCATTTTCAATGCCTCACAAACGATCTGTGTATTGCCTTTCTGTTAGCACTATATGTCCCTTTGCTGTGTATCCTCAATTCCAGTTCTCCATACAGAATGTGGCCCTTGTTGTGGGCTCGTAAGCCCCTGCATTTTCTTATATTAACACAAATAAATAATGACAAAGGCATTATATAAATCTCTTGTGCTAGACTTTTTTTTTCCTTTGTGTGTGTGATGGGCAACGTGGTGAGGAAGCCAGGAGTCCTTTATCTTGGAGTGTACAAAAAGTGTTCTTGGTTTTCATTTAAACTTTTGGCAGATGTTACACCAATATCACCTTTTTAAAAAACATTTTTAATAAAAGACATCAGTGAAATGAACAGATCTGTACATTTGTACAGCCACAGTCCACTGGGCATAGACTCTGGTAAGCAAGGCAAGTCAGCTGCTCCCCCTCATTCAAAATAATAGAAGTGCCTCATGCAGGTCAGCCTCACCAGTTAGTTACTAGTGTTCAAGTCGAATGGCCTTTGCATTCATGCCGTGAGTTTTAAAAAATACTCTGCTGGCCGACTCTGTAAACAATTGCATAATAATTAACTCTTGAATGATCCAGACAGACAGTTAGCTGGACATCTGTGTTAGTCACTATAAAAGCACCACATGTGGCAGGAGCAGAGTAGAGCACTTTCCTGCAATTCCAGCACAGAGCAACTGGGGACACGATCCACTTGTGGTAAAAAGATTCCTTGGTCAGTCAGCCCTCAAAAGGAGTTGATGAAGTTGAGATAAGCATTCATGAAGCCTGTGGGATCCTCCAACTGAGGGTAGTGGCTGATGTGCTCGTCCAGAACAGACACTGTGGACCTCTGGACCAGTTTCCTAAACAGAGGGGAACAAAGCTGTTCTTAGATAAAAGATTATCTTTAGCATTCAACATGGAAAACAATTTAAGTCATTTGTTTGAATCAGTGCTGTATATCTACACAGCATTTTAAAAAATATTCATAAATAACTAACTATGTTGTTCTTTTAAAAGCGATATGTATAGCTTAGATATCATATCCTGGTAAATGCCACCATTACCAGGAAACATGCTTTATTTATAATTGACTATAAAGTATTCTTGCAAAAGAACAGGGAAAACTAGACTGCATTCCCGCAGAAATTGCTAAAAGTGTGCTTGCACGTGCCAAGGTTCGCGATCATTGGAGCAAATATGTGCAGATTAAGGCTGCTCGATTATGGAAAAAATTTGAATCACGATTATTTGGGCCAAAACTGAAATCACGATTATTCAAACGATTATTTTGTTTTCCTCAGTAACATGCTTCATTTATAGAAAATGTATTCAAAAACATTTCGAAAAAACATTCTTGTACCTTTGGATTTTCCCAAATACCTTTCTTCGTAAACATCTCCTTTTGATGTCTAATGTACAAACAGTAGAAATGTCTAATGCATACATCTAATGTACAGTACACACAGTAGAAAATATTTAGGACAAAAACATTGTTGCCCTCGATTTTATGTGTTGTGAGATCGTTTGGCCCTGAAATCGTTATCACGATTAGAATTCGATTAATTGAGCAGCCCTAGTGCAGATGTTGACATCATAGGTTTCTTTGAACTTGGACTTTTCCAAAGATTCCAGTGATGCCAAGTTTTTGTGAATTGGACGTACGGTTCAAAAGTTACATGCATAAATTTACCTCCTAATGTTGACATTGGCTAAGTTAGCTAGCTAGACATAGAAAACGTTTTATATACCAATGATACCAAGTTTTTGAACATTAAATAAACAGTTCAAAAGTTACACAAAATGTACTTCTAAGTTTGACCAGTTTGTGGTGCTAGAGAGGTTAAAGTGGCGACATGAAACTTGGTGAAAAGAATCATGGGACTGTCATGAATCAGTGTGCCAAATTTCACAACTTTTTACCAATTGGTTCTATGGGCTGCCACAGACTGCCACGGCATATGCAGGCCATGGCAGGGGTGTTATGAAATCAGAGTTCTAACATTTGAATAACGAACAACAAGGAGTAGCATAACCATTCGAAACATCGACGCATCTCCAGATCAGGCTGAACGTTTCAGAGTTGGAACAGCGTCTCTATCTCCAAAGCCCTAGGACTAGTGGTACTAGTTGATTAAACACCACTTAAAAAGAACTATGCTGAAAGAGCAGAGCAAGCACACTTAAAAAGTTTAAAATGCAGACGATACACAGAAAACGTGAGTGTGAGGCAGACCGAAAGTGGAGGCGGCGTTAGACAAGGATTAGGCTACAAGGATAAACAAACTTACTGGTACTGGCGGATGAACTGGGGGTGAGGGTTGACTGGATCCAGCGGACCATAGATCATATGGACTGGGGGAACAGAAGATGGGAGTGACACATGAGCACAGAAGAGATGGCTTCTAGATAGTTCTCTGCATGGTTCCAAGTTAATACATCAGTCATAAATTAGTCTACATTTCTTCCCTAAATAACTCACTCAAACTGCATGATCCAGAATGATGTAATGCCATAATATCATAACACAGTCCTACATTCTTTCGCTGAATTCATAGCTCATAGCACAACAGGTGCGTATCCGGCAAGTAAAAAACACCCGCAAAAAAAAAAAAAAAGTTCCCCGGTGGTAAAGCAGGCAGGCTGCAGATGGGCTAATAGGCTCTGGGCGGATTACCTGCTGCTAAGCTGATTAGGCCTAGATGGATCACTCCCGCGCTTGAACAGTTTGAGGAAACGCGCCACCCTGAGAGGTTCCCTTCCACTTGAGTTGGCTGAAGCTCACAAGTGCTCTCACAAGTGATTCATAGATAAGAGTATTATTGTATGGAGTAATTTAGTATTATGTTTAAAACAGCATTACTCTAGACCCCCAGGAAGAATAGCTGGGACATCTGCCCCAGCTAATGGGGATGCAGTAAACGACAAACAATACACATAGGCGGCAGATGGCATCTCTATGGACGCCCAACAGTTTCTGTGACAACTCACAGGTTAGGAAGGGATGTATGTACATCCATTGGTTTAATGTACTGACTATATACTCTGAGTATATATGCTGAGAGTATACTTTACACTAAGTATAGATCAGTGATAAGTCAACTTGGATAAGAAACAGCACTTTAGATGTGTGAGACTAGCCCATAGTCCACCCCGAACCCTGCAGAAACATTGGGCCATCTTACCTGGGACGAGGGTGGACGTGAGAGCCCCCACCCAGCGGTCTCTATGTTTCAGCCTCTGGTTGATGTACTGCAAGATACTGAGGAGAGAGGGGTCAATGATCAAAGCCTGAAAAGCACAACTGTAAGACTGTGTGTCACTGAGCTATTGGTATGATAGACAGCAGTGGACTACAGCGTTAGTGTTGAGTCAGGAGAATCTGCTACCACACCAATGAATCTGTGATTGAGTATGGTGTAATGGGCTTATGTGGATTTAGGTAAATAAGCAAGGCTGGCTTTCCTCATCAAAACTAATAGTATTATTGTTAGTCATAGTAATTGTAGTAGTAGTAGTAGTTGTTTTAGTTGCAGCAGTAGAAGTAGTGGTGGTAGTAATAGCAGTAGTAATAGTAGTAGTAGTGGTAATAGTAGTAGTAGCAGTACTAATAGTAGTAAGTACATATAATGACAAACATGATGCTGATTACTTTATAAGCAGTCAATCCCCATTCCAGAAATATTCACTGACATCTAGTTGAACATTGCTTCTCACTGATTCTACATGGAGTTATCTGAGTCGGATCAGGACTCTACCT
This sequence comes from Coilia nasus, assembly GCA_027475355.1. NCBI lineage: Eukaryota > Metazoa > Chordata > Actinopteri > Clupeiformes > Engraulidae > Coilia > Coilia nasus. The sequence goes on from CM050199.1 coordinate 19,528,832, forward strand.
GTCAATGACGAGATTCCCGTCCTTGAAGCGGACGCCTGTCCACATGTCCCAGTACTCCGCGTCTGTGGGCTGGGTAAAAGGACCAAACACCTCTCCTATGCTGCAGACAGAAAGGTGTATATAAATATAAATATATATATTGTCTGCATACATATACACACACTCCATATATATATACAGTACAGGCCAAAAGTTTGGACACACCTTCTCATTCGATGCGTTTTCTTTATTTTCATGAATAGAATATAAGACATGTTTGAAGTTATTTCACACTTTCTTGTGGACATAATTTCCTCCGACAAAGGAGGTTATGTTTTTGCCGGTGTTTGTTTGTTTGTTTGTTAATAACATCTCAAAAAGTTCTGGACGGATTTTGACACAATTTTCAGGACAGATCAGAAGTTGGCTAACTTAGAACTGATTAGTTTTTGGTGGTGATCTGGATCACCATCTGGATTCAGTATTCTTCACCATTGCGAGATTTTGGACATTTTTGGTCATAAATCTACAATCTAATGCTCGTTTACCCATCAAACAAAAAGTCTTCAGGTGGGGATGGTATAAGGTGAGAATCTACAATGTAAATACTTATGAAAATAAAGAAAAGGCATTGAATGAGAAGGTGTGTCCAAACTTTTGGACTGTACTGTATATATATATATAATGTGCGTGTGTGTATATGCACGGAGACAATTTCACCCCCAACCGACAGGGTAAAGCAGCATTTAGCCGTTACGCTACATATAAGGGAAACAAAATGTCCCCAAAAAGATCCCAGATGTGTGCAGTGATAAAATAAAAGGTAAGTAGACAATATGAGCAGCAGCACAAAAAGCTGGATAAATTATGCTTACGTATCTGATATTAACACTGTCAAAAAAAAGGCACATAAACACTGTTTTGCTATTTAAAGAGGTGTGTAAACGGCATTTACACAGGTTTACCCGCTACTACAACCCCTGGATGTTTGTCTTAGGATCATAGAGTCACATGTTTAATTTCTGTACCAGTAGAGAAAAAATCTGGGTGGGAGAATGAATAACCAGCACTGCATCCTCATCCATGGCTGAAGTTCCCCTTAAGCAAGTCATCTGACTCTGAACAGCTGAAGGCAATGCAATGTAACTGCTCCTGTGTAAATTAGCTTGTGTCCTTGTGCTTTGGCAGAGTAATTTCGAGAGCCCTCGCAACCAATTTCCTCTTTGCGATGGCCCTCTTGGAAGCACCACAATCATAAATATAACGTGTGGTTTCCTGCCGTGCCCACTCAGTAGCACACATTGCATCTAAGGCCCTGGCCAGTGAGCTTGACCTCGTTTACTTCCACTTATATGCCATTTCAACGCACTTTGTTCTGCAGATAACAACACCCATGCTCTGAGATTGTACAATGAGGCAGCATTTTTACACATGCCTCGCCTGTAGGTGCCCCTGTCAAGAAGTATGCCTGCTGTAAGGCAAGACGAGGCACGGCTAATTTAGTTATACAGCGCATGTCATACGCAGAAGTAGTTCAATGTGCTTTACAAAAATAAAAGCAAAGAACATGAACTGATACAAAGGCCAAGCTCTGAGATTGCACAATGAGGTGGCAACCTTAGATGTGCCTCGCCTGTAGACAGCACCTGCCTAGAACCTGATAACTACGATTGCTGTGATGCAAGGCAAGGTTTGTTCAAGATAAGTTTAGTGTGCTTTATAAAATAAATAGATGGCTAGACAGACAGACAGACAGACAGACAGACAGATAAAATGAAAACAAAGAAGCCACAAGAAGCCACGTACCCTCTGGAGAACAGGTAGTAGTTCATGAGGCGCGTGAGCAGAGGGCTTAGATAGCCTGCATCCTTGAGCACCTGTGGAGAGGAATGGAGCTCTGAATGAAAAGTTAGTCGCCACTAACTTCATTTGACACATAATCACTGAAGACAAAGGACCCACAAAGCAAGAATGAACAAGGGCTGTCTGAAAGCTTTGGTGTGTTTATATAGGCAGTAACAACATAGGCTACACTCATCCACAAGCAATAATAATAATAATACTAATAATACTAATAATTAACTAAAATGGTTATTTTGAAAGCAGACACTTCTGACTAACCTTCTGCAGAAATCTTGGGTGATGCGTTTCTGGGAATATCCCTGCAGAGCAGACAACAGACATTTATAGTTCTTTTCACTCTGGGGTTTCTACACATCTCCTAGATAAAGTGACAGCAAACATGACACTGAGGACAGAACTGCAGACACAAACACAGTCTAAATAGACACAGTAAAACCAACACTGCATGAGCATCATTCCAGCCATCCCTCAGAGCCCGCTGAAATCACTAGTTGTTTATGCCGCCTTGTATCAACATGCCCAAATCCACTGGCTACTGTAGTAACTTCACATATTTGCAACATAATCACTACATTGGGGATGTCATAGTGGAAATTAGTTTTCAGGTCATACGAAGCACTAAAAGGTAAGATTTTATTTAACAGGTCCTTTTTTGTGTACCTACATGTAACAGCATGTAATATTATGTACTTACACTGCACAGTCCTAACACTGACCCTAATCCTAACCCTAAAGTACAGTGCAAGTATGTAATGTTACATATTGTTACATACTTTGTTACACTGCACTTAATTGATGTAACAGGAAGAGTAAAATAAACTGTAACCCAGTTAAAACTATGCACTATGCTATAGTATGCACTATGCATTGGTACAAGCCAAACACTCAACACAATCATTATACATCACAGACTGCTTTATTCTGTTGTTATTACTAGGCTATACAGTTAATGTTTATTTTTTAAAACATGATGCTCTTACCTCCATTGGAGAGGCATAAACTTTTAATCGTCAGATGTCCTGTTCGATTGTGGTCACTCCTTCATACACACAAACAGATCAAGTTGGGGAGGAACACAAGGACAGAGAGAAAAGGTGTAAATGTATTTATTATGACAGATTCTGCTATAGTATTATGTGGTATCTGTTCCCTTCCCTATAAACATACTTGACATGTGCGCAGCTTAACTATTACACTTACTATAATCATTATAACTATAACTGCTGTTATAACCAAACACATACAGTTGTGCTCATAAGTTTTACATACCCTGGCAGAATGAATGATTTCTTAACCATTTTTCAGAAAATCATTTGGGTAGTTGCTTTTGTCATTATGATTTAAATAAAGTAAACACAGGTTGAGAAGGCACAAAGGGCTTGGGGCGCTCAGGAGACTTCTGAAAGTTTTACTCAGGTGCTCATCTGCTACGGGTGAAGTCAACGTTCAGAAGAAAAAGAGATTAGCAGAGGCACTCCAAGATTTGAATAAAATCTAAAAAGCCTTACTTCCTGTGTCTGTGCCGTGATGAAGGCCAATATGGACGCAACGCATAGGCCTATGTGCTTTTAATCAGTCCTAGCCATGTATTATTAAAGGCTTTTAAGGTTTTGTTCAAATCTTGGAGTGCCTCTGCTAATCTCTTTTTTTAGTAAAAAGGTGAGGTTGTTAAGGTGTTTGACATTAAATGGCTTCAGCCAACCACTAACCATGAGTGAAAGAAAAAAGGTTTTGTGTTATCATTCATATCCTCTGAAAAATGGTTAAAGGAGAACTTCGGTGTAAAATGAAAATTGGCATGTTAAAACATCATACCGAGTTGGTATGTGTTCTGAGGAGCAAAATTGATTTAGCCTGTTGCATTCAGAGTTTAACTATTTTTTATAGTTTGACCCAGAAGGCTAACAATGGAAGTGGTAGGTGCCCTTAGACGAAGCATGACGACTACGCTATTTTTAAACCATTAAAATCGCTCGAACCGCCTCGATTTTAATGTCAGGGCCTTTTTTTGTACTACCGATGGAGTGTGGAGTTTCTTCGAGCTGTTTTAATGGTTTAAAAATAGCGTAGCCGTCATGCTTCGTCTAAGGGCACCTACCACTTCCATTGTTAGCCTTCTGGGACAAATGATAAAAAATAGTTAAACTCTGAATGCAACAGGCTAAATCAATTTTGCTCCTCAGTACACATACCAACTCGGTATGATGTTTTAATATGCCAATTTTCATTTTACACCGAAGTTCTCCTTTAAGGTCATCAATTCTGCACGGGTATGTTAACTTTTGAGCACAACTGTACTCGCTAAGTGTGAATGTCCTAAAATGAATGATGTGTCTTAGTCAGAGAACTAATGCAGTGTCTTCCTTTTTTGCTTGCTCAAGGCAAAGGTGAAAGGAGCTGTACTGACTGATTGAAGAAATCGCAATGGTACCTTGTGCATGTCAAATTGCAAGCAGACAGGTTTCAGAAGGAATAGCTAGCTGGCTGCAGCCAATAGTGTCACAAGCATGCAACCACCAAAATTGTCAACAGGCACCCAAAACGAATTCTAATCAGAGTGCTAGAGTGACATTACATTGAGCTGCAGGAACTCTACTGCTTCTTTGCAATCAAACAGTGATGTGTGACCTGACCTTAGTGGCCAAACAGTGATGTGTGTGACCTGACCTGTAGAGTAACTCCAGTGCCACCGTGTCTCCATAGTCGTGAGACAGAATGTTGATTTTGTGTTCAGACAGGCCCAGATGAGAGACCAGTGCCTCCACAATGCTTGCTTGTTCAAAGATGGAGTACCTGTGAGGCCTCTGTTACAAAGGATAGAAAAGCAACATTTATTAAATGTTAAAGATTGGTTAAATACATGTCAACAAACATGTAGGCTACTACAGTACATTTTGCAGTAGCTTTGCAACGCTTTACATCACATATCAGTATTTATAATGGTGTGTACATGTAGGCCTATAGACTTGTAGTCCTCTATCATGAAAATACCAGATTTGTAGTCCTTCATAAAAATACCACAAAAAGTTATGCAAAACAACTTCTGATTTCGTACGGCTTTGAGAGGATGTATACTCACAGGTTTATCACTGAAGCCAAACCCCAAAAAGTCTAGTGCTATCACTCTGTTAAAGCGCTGATTCAAGGGTTCCCAAATCTACAAACACAAATGAAGAGGGACGTACTATAAGACTTTTTTTTTTCTTGATTGGCCAGAACTCACGCCGCGACGGTAAAAAAGGGTGACGCGACCAATTGTCCCTTAAACCAAATGTTGTGCAAAGCTGCCGATAAACAATCTGCAAAACAATTAACTTACCTTATACCAGTCATAACTGGAGGTCGGAAACCCGTGTAAAAGTATGACAACATCAGCGCTTCCACGAGCCCCAAAAGACTCTGTTATAAGGAATAGCAAATGCCAGCTCAAGATGTCTTTGCTCGCAAAATAAAGAACATAAAAAGAGATGTGCAATGACGCTAAACGACCTGACACACCTACCTCTGTAAAATACACTGCTGCCCCTGAAAGTGAAGAAGTCTCCAGTCGCACGCCAGTTTTGTAGTGCTGGTGACAGCTGAGGCGGTGGGACATGCAAATACACCGCCACTAGTGGCACGCAAATTAAGCCCACATGTAGCCACCATTCCTTCATGGTAGAGCGGGAAGAGTCACAGTCTTCCTCCCCTTCGTCACTCTGCAAGCAGTTGACAACAAGGTCATCAGGAAGTCCAACACTGCATGTGTAAGTATAGTTGATTTTTTTTCTAGCCAGGTCTACAGCCAATGTAAATCATTACAGCTAGCTAGGAAGATGACATTAAGTGCAAAGGTGACAAACGGGAGTTTGATTTAGGTACAGAGGCTCTCACTGTTCACACTTTTAAGTCAACACAGTATAATAAAAGATAACAAGGGATTGTTTACGGCAGGTCACTCAAGTCACTCAAAGCTAGCCAGCTAGCTAGCTAAGTTAATAATGGTTGACAGCTTCGTGGCCTTTTACAGTTTATAGGCAACAAGCATGTAACAGACAATACGTACGGTTGAATCGCGGTGAGTCATCCTACTATAATCTTCCTGGTTACTTATAAACAACGTCTTCCAGAATTGGTGTAGCTACTCACATTCTGTCCACCCAGAGCATGAGACACACGTCCGTTGGCAAAAACCCCATTTCACCCACATGACGTTTAATACAGGGGCGTGTTTAGCACATGGTTTTGCAGTGTGTGCGCTTACACCAGGGGGCGCTCATTTGCCTTCTGAGGAGAGACAATCGTACCTGTCATAAGATTCGATGGTCGTTAGAGATGTCTTCATAGACATAGGATGTCTATGGATGTCTTCACCATACAGCCCTTCTACTGTCTATGATACAGCTTATGGTCTTCACATTAATCTTTCCCTCCCTCTTCTTTCTGCTCCTCTTCTGGCAACTATTTCTAACATGTTTGCATTCCACTATAAGGTGAGGTTAAGTCTTCACATATTGTCCCTTTATGTACATTAACATTAATTTCTTATTACATGCATTTTATTAGTTCTGGGGATAGTCTGTATGAAATCAAAATATAAAATGTATTAGGTCCTAATGAATTACCCTAGGGAAATATAGAGCCAACTGTAACAAAAGCACGCTTGCTTGTTACTCATCTGCCTAACTTTTTAAAAAACCATGCTCATTTAGCTACCACATACCTTCTACCACATTTGAGAAATGCTAAACTTCTCTGTAAATGTTTTCAACAGATAGTGCATGTCAGTTTTAACATCAGCAATCACAATCAGCTCTAACATTACCTTGTGCCTTATTGAAGTGGCTATTATAGTTAAACGAAAAGTGGACGATAGGTTGATGCTTCACACATGATGTTTGAGAAAGACTGAGATTAAACTATAGCTTAATACAGATCACTTGTGCCTACCTAAGATTAAGAGAAAACTTGTTTTCTACAGGTAATTGCACAAGTGCAGATGGCAGTCATCTACTGCTGTTGTCAAATGTTAAACTCTGTGAAACAATCCAAGAGGCTATCACAGGTGCACCAGTGTTGTTGTATTACATATGTACTCATAACTCATAACTCTGCACATGCAGTATATCAACATCAAAATGATTATACTATTGCATGAAGGAAGGCCATGGTCCTGCAAATAGGCTAAATATTATTTTCTTTTATTCTTAAAAACCATACACATTACTCAACAAGTTTCAAATGTAAATCAAATCACGATAACCATTTACATTGCTCAAGATAAACAGACATGAAGTACTTTTTTATTTTTTCTTTCCAAATGTTAAGATAAAAAAATAATAAATCCATAAAACAGATGGATAAACATTCATTCCCGTGACAGGAAGAAAGCTACAGAATAAAACGTATGGATTCTTGTTTTGTTCCATTTTCTTTTTTATTTGCAAATCTCAAGCTGCTTTTTGTGTTTATCCAATAAAACAAGGAAAAAAAAAATATTCCCCCCAAAGAACTGTGGGATTGACCCAACTGCTGAACAATTTATCCCTTACCTCACTCTTTCCCCACACCCCACCCTCCAGAACTTACCCTCTCGCCAGCTGAACAAGGGACTAATAGTCCAAACATGTGGCCTGGTGATTACCTTAAAAGCCACCCCTGTAGTTTACCAGGTATTTCACAATATGGAACAAAACATAACAGAACTGTGTGTTAGTATTATAACCATAGGCCTTTATTTCGAAAGCCAATTTCCTTTCTTACCATCCTCCACCCTGAGTAGAAAAGAGTCCTAACAGAACCAAATCACAACCCCGTGTTTGTAGTAAACCCCTGACCCAATTGTGACCCCAAAGGTTTTCATCAAATAATCTCCCATCCCTCCCCCCCACACACACACACTCTCCTGGTTCAGTAGGTTGAAAGTTGTCATGAGTTTGTCCATAAAAATACAAAGATACATTTCATCTATGTGGTATTTCATCTGTATCAAAAGGTTGCTTTTATTTCCCAAGGGAGGTGTAGTTCAATAAAGTACCCTGTGCAGAGCTACCAGTGTATGCCTAAGATTACCTCTTGCTTGGAAAAAAAAGCTTGGAGATTATTCTGCCATTTTCCAGTATATCAGGTGTCCAAAACAATACTCTACAAATCAACTGCAGCAACATTTAGATGATTGGTCGGAGTCTTTACAGATCAGATGAGAAGGGGAAGGATTTTTTTTTGTTGTTTTTACTATTTTTTCCATGTCAGCAAACCAGAACATTTCAAGGAGCTTTAAAGTTTTCATTGGAAAGAAACCTTAAATATAAAAATAATAAAACAATGAAACAATATTCGAAAAAATAATCCACGCGCTTACTTTTTTCATTGACCATGACGACAGCTGAACTAGCTAAAGACATAAACTCCTTAAGTTAAAACTTAAAATTCTCTTTATATCATTGCATCCTTTTAATATTGTTTTCAATTTCAATCTTTTCCTAAGCCTGAGTAAACAAACCTTAATATGGTACATTGGCAGGGATTGATGCATCACCAAATGAAATGTGGACCATTCTTCATCGCGTTTCAAGAAAGGGGAAAACAAGAGTCCAGTTAAGGAATAGTTTCCCCGCCGATGACAGCCATCTTAAGCAAGAGTCCTGTGTTGTAAAAAGCTCTTTTAAAAATATGAGGAGACTCCGGTTGCGGCTGTGTCAGTGACGTTCCCTTTGGATCCTCTCCATGCTACTGGAGGAAATGGAGAGAGAGAGAGAGAGAGAGAAAAAAAAAAAAAACAGAACCAGACACTGGGCAGGGGGTCCCACCAACATGGAACACAAAGCTAACGTTAAAATGTTTTCTTTCGAAAGCGATGGATAACTATAGAAGTGTAAAAGACAGAGGCTCTGGTCCAAAAAATCCCTTATGCTAACCTCATGCTACCACATTACCACAAACTTCCCTGGACCTGTTTACCTCTGCTCAATGCTGTACAAGCCTTAGTGTTGTCTATTTGGCTAAAAGGTTTCTATTTATCTACAAATATATAACGAATAAAACTTGCAGGCAAAAATAGTTTAGTTTCCATAGAAACACCCTTTTTTTCCTGAAAATACAGCAGTATCTGAAATATTTCCTCTTTTAAATGCATTTTAAATTCTTACTTTTCCTGCATCACAACAGAAAAAGCTCTATCAACCAACCAACGGAAGGAAAACAAAAAGTATCTACAAACTTTGTAAACAGACCTGCTTTAAAAAAAAAAAAAAAACATAAATATTTCAAAATATGAACAGCCAACAGAGCAGAAGATTAAAGTGTTTGTTGAATGAGCAAAAGGACCAGAGAAAAATGTACATCATCCAGCTAAAGAAAGCGATAAAGGATTTTTGTCATCTGTTACAGCCAGTCCTTAAGCCACCCCCACCCCTTTTAAAATAATATTAATAACAATAAAAAAAAAAAAAAAAAATCAGGTCACTTTCACTCTGAGTTTAGAACCACCCTTTCCGTAACACCAAAAGGAAAAAAAACTAAACAGAAAACAAAACAATGCAGATAAAACAGATTTATTAAGGAGAGGGAGTGGAGGCAGATAGGACGAGAGGGCGAGCTGAAGAGTTCCATGCCCTTAGTTCTTGGAGAGGTGTTAGGAGGGCCAAAATGACTGCCGAGATAAAAATAACCAAGAAAATAACGCTTAAGTGAGATCCAAACAAGAGGCCTTACATTCTGCCGAATGCCTGCTTAGGTTTCGAGTCCAGCAAGGGCCGAGCTTTTCAAACGGGATGCTCTGCTTGCGCTTCCCTCCGCTCTGACCTCCCTCTCTCTGCCTCTCTCCCTTCGCTCCAGCCCTCCGCTCCTCCAGCCATCCTTCCTTCCCACGCGCCCCAGTTAGTCCTGCCTCTCGTGGCGTGTCGATGGTGGGGCGAGGCGCGGGATCAGAGGGAGGTCTCCAGGCTGTGCAGAGGGCTGGCGGGGGCCGAGGGGGACGCCTGGGGCTTGCCGCTGTTGGCATCCAGGAAAAAGTGCAGGCCGCTCTCCACGGCGTTATTGTTCTGGTTGGGCGAGGGCGGAGGCGGCGGGGTGGTGGCTACGGGCGTAGGTGTGGGCGTCGGAGTGGGGCTGGGGCTGGGAGAGGCTGTGGTGGCGCTGGCGTTGGCGTTATTGTTGTTACGCTTGGTAGGGGCGTCGTCCTCGGCATCCGTGTCGTCGATGAGGGGGATGTGCGGTTCGGAGTCCTCGATGCGGAACTCGGGGTGGGTCATGAAGTTGTGGATGGAGGTGCGCGACTCGGGCTTCTCCAGCCCGTCATAAGGACACAGGGAGCTGCGGAATGCATTCACCACTCGGATCTGCAGGAGCAGGAGGCAGTGAACAAAATCAATAATCAGCAATCTCCTGCTCGCCGCTGTATTTATGGACACACAGACACACACGTACTTCATACACACACTTTAAAAATCGCAAATCCATGTTAAGACTACGGGCAAATAGCCCAACAAAATTTGATTATGTGAACTATTAAGATTAGTTCCACTGTTTTTATTAATATTACTGATGGGGACAATCAGTTATTGGTCAACCCATACATCCTCCCAAGAGGTGTGAAGTGAGAGAACTTCCTCATGCAGTATGCAAGGACAAGCATACACACACCCACACACACTCCCCAAGGCTGGTGAGTTAAACACAACTTTACTGATTTGGATTCCATAGTGTTTTTTGCTATTCCTCTTTTTTTGTTTGAAGGACAGAGGACCCTAACTTAAACTGAGAGAGCAACAGCAACGACAGAAGAGGAAGGGGGAAAAAAAAAGAAGCCGAGAGAAGAGAATCGGACAGGGAGAAGTAAGTAGTTTCTTACCGTCACTCTGATCCAAATAAAATGAAATAATTAAAATAAACTAAAAGTATCTTCATGTGTTCAGTGATAGTGGTTTGTTGTGAGACTCAGAGTGTAGGCCAAATTAAAGTTTAAAATAAATAAATAAATAAGAGCTTAAAGAGAGGACAGGGAGAGGGACAGAAAGAGTGAAATCTACAAAAGAGTAAAGTCCGGAGGACAGAAGTTATGTCGAACATGCTTGTGGAGGAGTAGGAAAGGATAAGGAAGGGAGGGAGGAGATCAGTAAATTTGATTATGGTTGTGGAGAGGATTAACAAAATAAAATAATTGAAACAAAAACACAAAAAACGACAACTTTCCAAAGAGCAGCCAAGCAGATCTAAAGCTGTGTAGCACAAACAGAGAGAGAGAGAGAGAAGGGGAGAAAAAAAACAACTGACAGACGAGACTCAGAGAGAGAAAAAGAGCAAGAGAGGAGACCCATGCAGAGCGGTGCTACCTTTTCCTTCAACAGTAGTAAACCTTTGAGTATAGCCCATGACACATTGCATTAAGGAGGAATCTAAGGAGGAATATTGCGTAGTCAGTGGTCAAGGCTTTTTGTGGGTTGGGATTGATTGACTATTTCACTTTGTTTCCAGAGTCACTTAAAGGCAACAGGACACACTTGGGCTACATAATAAAATATGGTTACATTCGTCAGGTCTAGCAATCAGAATCCTTTATAGGGAACAGCAGGGCACCTGAAAGAAAACACTGTTAGCACCTAACAGTTACACAGAGGACAGTAGCTTGGTGAGAGAAAGAGGAAAGAAATAACAGTGTTTTAAAATAAGTAAAAAGTAAACATCAGTCATATGTCCACTGTGGTCCATCCCCAGACCTGTAAGAGAGTGATTAATGCGGAGGTAACAGCCCTTTGTATAGGAAGAGTAGGTAAGATTAAAATAAGAAGAGCAAGGGTTTGTCAGGCTTACGCAACCAGAACAATAAACAAAACAACTGAATACACTGAATTTGGAACCAAAACTAAAAACTTTTCTGAGGAAGACCACAGACATTCCTAAACCACCTCAAATGTCTTCAGTCTTCATGTCTTCTGTCTACCACAATAATATCAATCTTCAATCTTTACCTATATATACTGGAAACTGCTATAGAAGATTAAGTTATCTCTAAGTAGAGAGTAGTACTACTAATAGGTTGATCTACAAACTGCTCCGGAGCCTGCTGCCTGGAAACACACACAGAAAAGCAGTCCCAACTAGTCCTGACAGGTTCATCCTCTCCACAAGGGTCAAACCTGTCGACCCATCAGACATTCCTGCCTTTCACACAACCCTTGTCCCACGCCTCAGTTTTGCTCTGACCACATTTCTAGAGATACCACCACAGGAGACCCACTTACACATCATGTTCCTCTCCTGTCTTTTACCATAAAACTGTATAATCATAGCCTTTGGAGGTGACCATGGGCGTATACTCAAATACATTTATAAAGAACAGAGGGACTGGAGAGCGGAAACAGTGGGAGGGCCGAGGCACAGCAGCTGCAGACAGACTGGACACAAAGAGTCGCTCCGTTAACAGGAGGTCTATATATACATACACATACATATATATATATTTTCATGAGCACACAGTCAGTCTAACCCTGAGAAGGGGAGAGAGAACCAGCCACAAGCCAAAGAGCAGAACAATGGACAGACACCGGGGGGCGCAGCAGCGTCCAAATGGCACAATACAATAACAGGAACGCACATTTATATGTACATGTACAGTCGGAGAGATAACAGCCGTCGCACACTAGCAGCAATATGGAGCATGTTTGCGTTCTTGTTTGGTTTTGAAGGTTGGGGGGGGGGGCGAAGTATGGTAGAGATAAAGTGGGGAAGGGAATGGGGAGTGGGATGGGGGGGGGTGGGGGGTAGAACGTTAAGGCAAACGTCGCCGAGGGACGACACTTGTTAATCTCATGCACTAAGGAAACACGCACTCACACCCCACAGTGGCAGAAGCGGAGCTGGCAGCAGTGGCAGTAGGAAACGCTACATGTGAAGGGCTAGAAACATTGGTTACATCGTGCTGTTGGCTGGCGCTGGAGGGCTGACGCCTGAGGGCCCCCTGAAAGGAAGTGCCACTCTGGAACGCATTGACTACATCCATCTGCAAGGAATCAGAGAGCGTGACAGGGGAAGAACCCATACAACACACAGCAGAAGAGAAGAAGACAAGAGAAGAGAGAAAAGAAAAGAGGAAAGAAGGGAAGACAAAGTAAAAAGAAAGGGAGATAAAGTGGATAGAAAAAAAGATGAAGTGGAAAGAAAGGAAGATAAAGGGCAAGGAAAAGATAGAAATCAGAATAAAGAGAGGCAGAAAAGAGAAGCTCAGGGGGAAATGTAGGAGATAGGCACAGAAGAACACGGCAGAGAGAGAGAGAGAGAGAGAGAGAAAGGCACCCAGTTTAAAGCTGTTTCCAAGAGGGCAAAACAAGTACGAGATAATAGCAGTCAAGAGATGAAAGAAAGGGGGGGGGGGGGGGGGGGGGAGGCACTGCTTAAATGGAGCCCTGACCAGCAAGGCAGCCCTTAGCTCTGCTCAGACCAGCCATTAGTCTTATAATGGATAACTGCTGGCTGCTTTCAGACATCCTATTCCATAGGGGACCCCAGATAGCGGGGCACGGCTAGTATGGCCTCCCCTCCGCCCCAGTGACATGGAGCACGTTACAGATGACAGGTACAGAAGGTAAAGACTGGCTCCAACGGCTGAGGAGTCAGAAGGACTTGGAGGGAAACAGAGTTTGGGGATACTGTTTAGTTTGCAGTTTTGTAGAGAAACGGCTTGGCTGGATGAGGGAAGGTAGTTGCAGAGGTGGAAGGATGCTCAGATGAAGGCTGGTGTTTTTTTTTTTTTTTTTGGGGGGGGGGGGGGGGGGGGGGGGGTTAGGGCACTAAAGCTCGGAGGAAAAAGTGGCCGCAGGCCGTCTTGTCCTGAAAGGGGTGCAGTACCTGGGTCTGGATGCGATTGAGGCCACGGAACCAGAGGATCTGGCCGCGGCGTAGCTCACGCTCAGCGTGGTCGATCTCGTCCAGGTCCTCCATGTCCTCCAGCTCCTCCTCGGGGATCTCGTCCTTCTGCGTGCCGTGTCCCGCCGTCTTCAGGAACTTCAGCCAGCTCGTGGGGATCGAGGAGATAATCTACCAGAGACCAGCACAATGATGTTGAGGAGATAATCTACCAGAGACCAGCACAATGATGTTGAGGAGATAATCTACCAGAGATCAGCACAATGATGTTGAGGAGATAATCTACCAGAGACCAGCACAATGATGTTGAGGAGATAATCTACCAGAGACCAGCACAATGATGTTGAGGAGATAATCTACCAGAGACCAGCACAATAGTGTTGAGGAGATAATCTACCAGAGACCAGCACAATGATGTTGAGGAGATAATCTACCAGAGACCAGCACAATGATGTTGAGGAGATAATCTACCAGAGACCAGCACAATGATGTTGAGGAGATAATCTACCAGAGACCAGCACAATGATGTTGAGGAGATAATCTACCAGAGACAAGCACAATGATGTTGAGGAGATAATCTACCAGAGACCAGCACAATGATGTTGAGGAGATAATCTACCAGAGACCAGCACAATGATGTTGAGGAGATAATCTACCAGAGACCAGCACAATGATGTTGCTACTTCACAACACAACTCAGGATTTTGCTGGACTCTGCAAACCAACATAGAGGTAAGCAATGCAGTAGGAATGTAATCCCAATGTGAATTTATTTTAATTTATTTCATAAAATAAATGTATTATTATTATTAGTTGTTGTTATTATTATTAATAATAATAATAATTTGTGCTAAGACAAACTGAAGACACTGTACAGTACTATAAATAAACAGGTGTAAGCAATATGCATTTAAAGATTTTTTTGCCAGCAAGATAACAGTACTGTACACAGTACTACATAATACATAGTACTATAATAATACTTTTCTGTGATGCTACTGATAGGTGTTTAAGATTAATATGACAATATCCCTCATGGCGATGAAAAAAGTGCTTGTGGGTAATCTGACATTGGTGCATTCTAACCTATAGCAATTATTAGATTATGTTTAAACCAAAATTGACTGCAGAAAGGATTTTAAAGCAAAAGGATTTGAAGTAAACTAGACAAAATCACATCCCTGTTTGAGTCTAAGCAGAACAGGCAAGCCAGCAACATTTACCAAACCAAACCTGTTACTCCAAATAATCTATTCAACTGATTTTTATGATTTTTGCCCTGCTCTGAAATGCCATTATGGTGCAACTGCTGGAATCCACTTCTAATCCAAACACTGAGGGATAATATTTTATGCAATATTGTGAACAAAAATCAGGTCATGTGAGTCTAACGCGACTAGTAAACAAAGGATCAGGAGATTACATTCAGTTTACTCGGAGAGAACACACTGTTGACTTGTGTGCCACCACTGTGCAGCCTGATGACTAATAATAGCACTTGAGCAATAGAGCTGTAAACCAACACAGCTCTAATGAAGTGTTTATAATACTACAGATGCTTAGAACATCTGAACACTTGCCGACTGTTGCCAGTGACGTTTATTTTTAAGTCTAGAGCATTTCAGTCATTTGTCTGCGCTTTGCCCACTTCAGCCACAAGGGGGAGCCCCACTACCACCATCAAGACAGGAGTTGTGTTTCTGCTGGTAGGTAGAAACAGGTAGGTAGGTAAACGCGTGGGCAGCAGGGATGTTGGTGTGTGTGTGTGCGTGTGTGTGTGTGTGTGGAGGCTTACCTGACCCCAGAGGAGACAGCCAAAGCCCAGGAAGATGCACCAGAGCCACTGGTCAATAGTGAGGCCCACACAGCTAAAGGGCTTTCCTCCAAACTGCACGATGACAATCTGCCAACAGGAAGATGATTCATATTTAAAGGGCAACAGGAAAGAGTATGGTAACAGAAATGAATATAATTAAACTTCTTAGTTTTATGTATATTTTTAAATACTCTGCAGTACAAACAAACAAACATTCTGCACTTGGAAAGTATTCTGCCCTAAAAACACAATAACTGTTCCCCTATGACTGGTGGACGGTTCAACTAAGGACTCAGAAAGCCACCCACTTGGATGGCAAAGGTCCCAAAGACGATGCTGCAGAAGATCAAATTGTTGAAGATTCCGTCGAAGACATTCCTCTCGCCATGGATCTTGCGGGCATTGATCTCGTTGAAGAGCTGCATCATGACAAAAGTGTTGAAGACGATGGTGTAGTGCTCGGAGGGTGGGGAGTGGAGAGGGGCGTTCCTGCCACTGTCGATGTCAAATATCTTCTCTCCTGCGAAGTGAACAAGATGCAAAAAATCATGCAGCTTTGCATGACCCTTATGCAATGTCCTGAAGACAATCAGTATCTCTCTTGCTAACATGTTAAAACAAACATAAGCTTACTTACAGGTGTGTTCTCACATTATAAAATAGCATGTTATGAAACTGTGGCTTTTGTGATTTGTGACTTTTCACAGTGCAAGCAATTGGAAGTTTCAACTTATGGTTTCAACACCAACATACATGCATGTTCTATGACCTATAATAGTGCCAATGCTGTTATGCTGTTTGTCCAAAATACCTTGTTTTACAAAGTGGTACTCCATGACCTCATTAAGGAATGTAATGCCTCGCCCTAAGAGTCACATTCTTAGATACCAAAGTGTACATAGTACAGCTTAACATTTTTTTAAGCCTTAAAATTGTGACCAGACTACTTTTGCTACTACACATCACATTTGCCAATAAGCTGCGGTGCTGCACCGTACCAACAAAGAGCAGCGTGAAGATTATGGTGAGCTGGTAGACGGCATGGCCGAAGATGTTCTTCATCATGGTCCGCGAGATGAGAGGCTTGTTGCGTCCGTAAGGCTTCCTGAGCAAGAGGGAGTCGGTGGGGGGCTCGGTGGCTAGCGCCAGGGAGGCAAAGGTGTCCATGATCAAGTTTACCCAGAGCATCTGTACCGCTTTCAAGGGAGAGTCCTGGACAGAGGACCAAGACAGAGGTTAGACATTTCAATAACATACCTTCAATTTACAGAGTACTGTTGGTTTCAGTTGGAACTCAGCACTGAACTTTATCTGAAAACATTTAGGGAATGAAGGGCTTCAACCATAATGCAAACTGAGGTCTTGAGATGAACCTAACAACAAATGAACCAAAACAACCTGAATGCCGATTGCACACATGACTATACAAGTTTTCAAATAAGCACCAGCCTGAACATACATGCAAACAAAAAAAATCATAAATTCCCTGCCTTGTAATCCACCAGAATATCAAGATATTTCTTCACACCCATGATGCAAGTCCTTTCAAGAAATCAGTGTCGCAGCAGCCTCACAACATGAGTCATGTCAAACCAAAAAATAAAAAGTCCCTGACCTCCACTCCCTCTTCCCACCCGGCCCCCGCATTATCACACCACACTGGAGCTTCATGTCAGCGCGCAGGTCGCCCGCCAACCGCCCATTTGTCGCCATTTCACAGCCACCATTTCCAATGGCTTTTAGCCTGGCTGAGCAGTAATTAGCAGCTGCCACCTTGAGCGAGGGACAGGCGCAAGCTGCTGCTGCTGGGTGGCCCCCTCCCCTCTTCTTCTCTGCGAGAACGCGGCTGCATACGGATGACTCAGCGCTGCGATAACTGAACCGTGGGCTCAGGTCAGAGCCAGACACCAATGTGCATACAGGCTGGACTAGAACTCCGTAGATGAACGGTTGTCTATTCATTGGTTTGCAATGCGCACCAAACGATTTAATACACGGGTCTGAACGACTAGGGTCTTCATCAAGCAAAAACAAGCTTTTTACGTGCTGAATGCAGGTGGAGTTGGGGATTATACACAAGCTGACCTGATGAGCTATATCAGAGCAGCTGCACACATCTCTTACTTCCACCATATTAGGGATTCATTCAGCAATGCTCCTGGTAACATCTGTGTGTTGATGTACATTGCTTTACATAGACACAGGCCACTGGGGCTGTACCTGTGTGATACAGGCTCCGGTGAAGGCCACTATCACAGCCACCACGTTGACGGTGAGCTGGAACTGCAGGAACTTGGAGATGCTGTCGTAGACGTTACGCCCCCACATCACTGCCTTCACAATGCTGCTGAAATTGTCATCTGTCAGGATGATGTCCGAGGCCTCCTTAGCTACATCTGTCCCAGCAATGCCCTGTCAGAGCAAAAACAAACACACACACACACACACACACACACAAAGAGGGTCAAGTCCTGTCATGCAAACACGTCTATCACGCATCATCCATATGTCCCCAGCAGCAAAAGAAAGCATGCCCTCTCCTAAATAGTCCTTCTCCTAGACAAAGACCAGAAGGTGTTTGCAGCAGACAGGGCAGTTACCATGGCAAATCCGACGTCGGCTTTCTTCAAGGCGGGACCATCGTTGGTGCCATCTCCCGTCACCGCCACCACTTGCCTCTGCTCCGTGACAGTGCTGTCAATAATGCCTGCCAAAGAAATTACAGTCTTCAACACCGTGCCGTTTCAGTGCAGCATGTGTCTTTGGTGAGCACAGGAAAGATAAACGCTGAGCGAAATAAATGACCATACCCTTCACTAACGTGTGCTTGTCTGTGGGGGAGGAACGAGCCAGTACACGGAGCTTGGGCCAGATCTTATCGATGCGCTCTTGTTCAATCTGGAAAGAGACAACTGTACCTCAGCACAAGCAATGTCCATGTTTAGCCCCAATGTAACATCAGGTATGCTTAAATTACGCTGTAGTAATTAGACCGATTTGAAGCAGATTCTGAACAGGCAGTCATTCTCTCTGCTCGCACCTCTCCCTTCTCGTTGCGGATGCGGCGGTTGAACTCTTTGCCCTCCAGGCAGATGAAGTCGTCGCCAGGCTGCAGGATGCCACACTTGGCTGCTATGGCACGGGCGGTGTTAATGTTGTCCCCCGTGACCATGCGCACGGTGATTCCAGCACGCTGGCACCTTTTTATGGCATCAGGGACCTGAAGGGCAGAGTGCCAGGGCGTTAGCATCCACTTTAGAGTACAAACAGGTTGACGAAAAGCAGGATTTTGTTGCTCACTAACCAGTTCTAAAACTGTTTTTACTCACCCTGCACTTCAAAATAATATTTTACAGCCCTATCAAAGCATTTAAGGCTGAAGACTGGGAAACTGTATGCCAGTTTAAGATACAGTATTTGTAAACTGGTGCAAGCTGGTTGGTAGCAAACCCAGCCTCTTACATGTATGACATACAAGCCCTCCAAAGCTGCTTTTCTCTCAGCTTTTTTTTTTTTTTTTAAACTTGGACAATATACCAATGAAACCATAAGATGGAACACTTAAAAACGTCTCCATGAAACAGGCCATGCGTCCAAAAGCTAGAAAATGGAAAACTAAATAAATGTTAAATAGATCAAGTGGATTGCATTACAACACACTGTGGGTGACACTGGTTGGGAAAACCCAATACTGTGGCAGGTAACCAACACATTTTCCACTTCCCGTGGCAAACCACAGCAGTGAGGAGGCCACTCCTACTGGGTGTGAAAGAAAACACAACCTAAGTTGACCCATCCCAGTGCTACATGGGGATGTTCTTGTGCTAATTTTCTGATGTGGACATGCTGTTTTCAGTATTCAAGCCACAGTGTGTACAGTCCCAGTGAAATGACATCGTCCACGTATTTACCTCTGGTCTGACCGGGTCCTCGATGCCCACCACACAGATGCAGGTGAGGCTGGTGAGGATTTCGGTTTCATTGTCCCAGTCAGGCTCTCCGTCGGCAGCAGGGAAGTCTCGGTAAGCAATGCAGATGGTCCGCAGGCCTTCCGAGGCCATGGGCTCGATCACCTTCTTCACCATGTCATCGCGGTCCCTGGGCCTGAACACCCGCGCCTCACCCGAGGCAGTCAGAATCTTATAGCACCTGATGTGTGGGAAAGAGAATGCCCGTGGTAAGGGAGTGAGAGTGTGTGTGTGTGTGTGTGTGTGTGTTTGTGTGTGTGTGTTCATTTCCCCCGAGATAATACGGCAGAAACCCTGCAGCAGACTGCTTGTTAGGGGAGTGCATTAGACCGGCACATTTCTGGGGGAAATTGCTGCCCTCACTGCAGTCCCTGCCAAGCCCAAAGGAAAGGGCTTTAGTGTAAAGCCTTGCTGCAAAGCTCCACAGCATAAACAAACACCAGCAACTTGGGCCCTTTAGCTGATATTCAGAGTGAAATTAACAGTAGCAAAAGGTAAGTAGCGGAGCAAAACGTGAGGAATGCAGGAAAAAAAAGGAAAAAATTGCTGCCTACTTCTTGAGGAGAATCTCGGAGGCGCCTTTGCTGAACATCGTGTAGCTGCCGTCAGCATTCTTCAGCACGGTGCTCATGGATTTTCTGACAGAGTTGAAGGTGTAGACTTTGTAGAGAGCCTCCTCTGGGATCTCGTTGCGTATTGCTTGGTAGTCCTTTTTCAAGTCCAACACGAAGCCCAGCAAGGCACATTCTGTTTTGTTGCCCACCTGACGAGGCAGCCCACCTTCCTTCTCCGGAGGCTGTGAGTGAAGGGACCGACAGACAGAGAAACAAACAGATAGAGAGAGAGAGAGAGACAGAGACAGAGACAGAGAGAGAGACAGAGAGAGAGAGACAGAGAGACAGAGAATGACTGAATCACCTGCTCACTGTTAAGCTCTAAATACCCCAGCCCATGCTCTGTCTGAATGTCTCAGACCCAGTGAGTCCTGAACTAATGTACTAGTTCTTCTGGTGGAGGAAGATAAACACAGGCACCAGCAAGTCCAGACAGCACATTACAGCGAGGATGAATGAGGATCGATAGCATGGATTGAAAATTTCAGTCCCAGTCGAGCTCAAAGATATGGCAGATAAGGAGCACGCAACTCATAAAGGGGCACACACATTTCTCTTCAATACACAAAATGACTACAGTGCAGGGCTTCTCGCACACATCCCAATGCCACAAATTATTATTGGCGAAATACTGTGTAAATCACAATGTAAGTTACATAAACTAGAAAATTCTATTAACAATTAGTGTCATCCACTGGAAAAGGGAGCAAACTGTCTGTAGTCTGTAAATTCTTTGTTTGGTCTGTACTGTAAACAATGTTGCTTTTTAAATGCAAACGGAAAACACTTTTTGACCAAGCTCAAGGTTTTGGCAGCATATTTTAAAATGTAAAAGGGTACACACACACAAACACACTCAAAAGCACTGCATGTTTTATGTTTCAGCATTTGGTGTTACACCCCCCTTGGAGAAGCCTCATCTAGCTAAGATGACAACTCCTAGACAGCCAAACACGGCTTGTGCAATGACTCCAGGGTTTCTCACCATGATCTTGGTGGTGTAGGCGGAGTTGACGCTGATGCCCAGAACGAGCGTGTCCATGGTGGTGGGCGGGATTATCTCCGGCTCAGGCACTCGCCTGTGGTGCTTCTCGGCCACGTGCACCTGCACCACAGTCATCCTGTTCATGGTCAGCGTGCCCGTCTTGTCTGAGCAGATGGCAGTGGCGTTGCCCATGGTCTCACAGGCGTCAAGGTGTCGCACCAGGTTGTTATCCTTCATCATTTTCTGAAACACAACACACACACATAGTATTTATAAGCGCTCTAATTTGCACTCAGTGAAAAATTCTCAGGGCTGATCTGCTCATTTTCAGTTAAACCACTACCATTTAGGTCTCCCATGGTGGGAAAAAGCTGATTACTGTCACCAGCAGAAGGTAGTCAGCTCTTTATTGGATAAGTCGGTATGGCTGCAGCAAAGGAGGATCAGCAAGTGTTGCTTTAAGGCACTTTGGTGGGGATTGGTCATGGACACCAGGGCGCTAAGCAGCTCAAGAGGGGGCGTCAGAGGTGACGGTGACAGAGGTACTTACTTTAACAGAGTAGGCCAGGGAGATGGTGACAGCCAGCGGGAGGCCTTCGGGCACGGCCACCACCAGCACCGTGACGCCGATGATGAAGAACTTGACGAAGAACTGGACGTATATCGGCGTGCACTCCTTAACCCACGGCAAGCCCTGGATCCAGAAGGTGTCCACGGCGAAGAGAGCCACCAGGATGATGACAGTGATGGCTGACATAAACAGGCCTGGATAGGACAAATGCAAACACATTTATACAACTGCCATCATTTGTTACATTAATGAAGAAGGGAATGAAGTAGGCAGAGGTAGTCCAACAACAAAACAAAAACAAAAAAAATCCTCTCTCTTTACCAGCTTTGCCGATCTGGACAGCTAGTTTGGTCAACTTCCCCTGGAGAACAGACTTCTCCTTCTTTGGCAAATTGGCTTTCTTCTTCTCCTCCTCTGCTCCTTCATCGGTGTTGAGTGGCTGCATTTCCATGGCTGCTCCGTCCTGGGCTTTGGCTGAAACAGATGGTGTCGAGAGGGCTATTAGCCACAGCACAAACAGGCACGCACCCACGCGCACACACCCCCACACATCTTTCATCTCCTCTCATCTCCTGTCTCTGTTCAAATATCACTGATGTACTCAAGGTAAACTGTGTGGCAGCAGCTTTTGGTAATCCGATCTGACTTTCATACTGACTAATCGGAACCATGTTATTGTGATTAAATGTTAACATTACAAACAAAGAAAGTCTGACTGTCAAGTCTGTACATGTTTGCGAGGCAATGAAAGTTGGGAAGCCTTCACCATGGGCAGGGTCAGCCCTGGCCGCGAAGACACAACCGCGGCGAATCTTTTCAGCCCCGTTGCCCTCCTTCTCCCTCACAAACTGACAGAACGAAGACCCATTTTCTCCGGGACTCGGGGAATGTTAAACTAATTAAGTATATTTCACCGAGCGAAAAATGTAATTAAGTGAGGTGGAAATTTAATTACTCCAGTCTACACTCTGCTGGCGGTTCGGGTTGTGGCTTTCTACACCGGCCCGGCAGACACCATTTAAATTCCTCCAAAGCTATGTCCGTCTCCCTTCCAGTTCCACTCAGTCTGTCCAAACACACACACACACACATGCGCCCTCGCATCAAACCAAGTAACCTTGGAGACACAAAGCTCTCTTTGCTGAGGCCAAAAGGCTGATGCCCACACCATCCGTCAATGTGGAAAAATCATTACTGCCAGCCAGCCTTCCAAAACACAAACACAGACAACCCAATATAGCAAAATCCCCCCCCCCCCCATATACAACATACACTCATACATAAGACTCATCTCATACTCAAGTAGCAAATAAATTTGACGATATGACAAAATATAGAAAAAACGGTTATGTTTATGCTGTCAAATTAACAGGTTGCCTTGATATATTCTGTATTACATACATTGCAAGATATGTTATATAGGTATGTTTTGGTGCAACAACTTTATTTAGTAACTGATTCGGCCGTGTTAGCCTTCAGTTTCAAATACATGAATCCCACACTTTGCGCAGAAATCAATGTACTTCCACTGTGTGTTCGTTTACTGTCTGTTGCTCGTTTGATAAATGACGGCCAATGTCTTTGCCTCACCTGCTGTGTTGCTTGTTTGCAACCAACTTTGCTGCATTCCATTGCTGTTCTCTTTCTTTCTATCCCTCTCTCTCCTCTCAGTATCGCTCCTTTTTTCCATAGGTATTCTATAGCATCTACAGTGACCCGGCAAAACTTCGAAGTCAATGGTGTGAAACATCGTAGCATACAGCTTTGTTATACACTGATTAACCAAACGTATCCCAATATAAAAAGGAACCTTATTTATTCTACACCTCCAAACCCGGTAATTTAACCTACACACCATTAAAAAAAAAAAAAAAAAAAACATTGATTTGACTTACCAAGCCAACATTAATTTGGCTTGGCATACATTGAAGT
The DNA here is from genome assembly GCA_027475355.1 of Coilia nasus. Taxonomy (NCBI): domain Eukaryota; kingdom Metazoa; phylum Chordata; class Actinopteri; order Clupeiformes; family Engraulidae; genus Coilia; species Coilia nasus. Next base: position 19,552,401 of record CM050199.1, read on the forward strand.
TAACAAACGAGGCCTCTGTGCCACCTCTTGACTCTAAAAACGTGCCTACTGAACTACTTCCACTTTCGCAAGTCTTTCACAGCAGACATGGTCACACATTAAAAAGAAAATAATGCCACGAAGACGTTTATATTCTACTGACTTTACTTCCTCGGAGGGACAGCTTGACTCAAAGAGGTCAGGGGGGCAGGTGCCCAGGCAGCTTTAGTCCCACCCTGTGCATCGGTGGCGGTGTATTAGCGCTAATTGGCACATCACGATAAAAAAAATGTTGCCCGTATTATTGTGAACAATTCATAATGTGACAGGGTCCACTTCTAACCTTAACCACTAAGAACAATCCAGCCTTACTCTTGGAGCAATTTGCTGCCATGAAAGACTGAGTAGCACTTTGATATGACCTTTTCTTTTAAAAAAAAAAAAATTAAAAACACAAAAACACAGTGAAGGCAGTGGGCCACAGAGGAGTGCCTGTGAGACTTGGGCCGTCACTGCTGGAGCAGACCTGGGCAAGCAGCTGCTCTTTCCCCTCAGGATGCTGTAAAAGCTTTAATCTGCTGGGCGCTAATCGCCATAACTGGATTCAGCAGCACCTGCCTCTCTCTGCACAGCATGGGGGGAGCGCACGGGGCAAGAGACACACTAGTGCATGCACGAAACAAATGATCCAGCGGGCGAATGTGCACGCGCACACACACATACACACAAACAATCAAGTACATGCATGCATGTGCCTATGTTAGCCCTCTTCTACTCTTCCGTGCGCACACAAGCAGCCTATTAGTGCCTAGTGCTCTTCATCGGGCCAGCTTTAATGAAGATCCAATAGAGCTAACGGGTTAAGGAGATGGCTTTCGGTGTAGTCTGCACCACGAGAGGGCAGCGGGGCTAATCAAGAGCTCATTAAGCCAGGGTGTCAACAGGGCCACTCACCTTTCTTTCGGTTCTCAACCGAGCCATCCTGCTTTTTGTCTGAAGACAGAGAGAGAAAGACAGAGGAGCATGAAGTACACACAATCCACTCGGTAACTTCGCCATTAGACGGCGTTAAGCAAGGGGCCGGCGGGTTGCGAGCATCTGAACATATTTCCAATTATGTAAATGTTCCCTTTGATTTAACAGAGTGAGAGACGATCCCCGGAATTTTTATGAGCATGCAAACAGACGAATGCGGGCTTTTCGGCGGCTCTCCAACATGCAAATCTACTGCTACAGCTTGCTCCGATTCACACACACTAGCCCGCACACATACGCGCACACACACACACAGAAGCATCATATCTACTTCAAGCGTAAATTCACATACTGCTCCTGCTGCCATTCTTGAATGAATGCGGAGTGGGACCTGCTGATATAGCTGCAGGTAATAATTTGACCTCCTGCTGCAAAGTACTGGTGAACCGATAAAGAATCATTACAGCACTGGTAGCTAATGAACCGTACCAGAAATCGCTGTGTAACCACTGCTAAAACCACCTGGCAAACACACCACAGGCAGCAGGATCATAGCAAATGAACATAGAGCATGCACAGTAAGAGAATTAGATTGAATAGGAACATAAGCTATGAGTGAAAGACAGACAGCTTATGCAAATGGCTCATATCCAAAGAGGGTGGCTTGGACGAGAACTCCTGTGAATGGAATGGATTGTGATGGGGGTCCACAGAATCTATATATTTTCATTGATATTTCCTTGATATTAACTTTTTTAAAAACCCAATTTTCATTAAAGCTACAGATTTATAATGCACTCTGTACCAACTTAAGATCTCCCAGTTCATGGGACCTCGCTCGTGTAGCTCTGCTACAAATACCCTGTATTTGTTCTTACCTTATTATTTCTTAAGATTGGCCAAATGCCTAATAGATCAAAAGAATAATCTGTAACATGTACTCATGTAAATAATTTATACTAATCATATGATATTAAAGCATTTTACCCAATACATTTTTATTTTGGTGTCTGCTCAACTGAATACTATTCCAGTCTGTTAAACTCAAGGTGACATCACAACTTCGTCAACTTCTGACTGAAGACTGACAACCACACAGACCTCCAATGAACGTCTCATGTCCTCCATACCTTACTTGCACTGCTCCTAACACTGAGATGTCATGTGTCTGTTTGTACCTGTGTGTAATTTTATGTTTCACAGAGATCATGTTGGGGTGTGCGCTCCACAGAAATCCTTTTCTGTCTGGCCTTACCTGCCTCTAAGCCCTTTGTACCTACAGAAAAAATGTCACAAGAAATTGCCAGCAGAAACCTTCCATTCAAGAGGACATAAGCGAAGCGGCAAGCAGCAGCCATGCCAAGGGGAGCAAAACAACCGGCGACCTACTTTTCTTGTCCTTCTTTTTCTCCTCTTTCTTCTTGCTTTCCTCCTCGTCGTCGTCATCCTCGGCAGCACCCAGTAAAGTGAAGATTATTCCAGTTTGGGAGTTCACTCCCACGGCAGTGACCAGCATTTTTCCAGAGCCCTCCATGACATGGGTTCCTGCAGAGGATTTAGTGCAAAGTGAGACCAAGTTTCAGTTTCATGTACAAACGTCACTCTCAGTAAAGCCATTTCATCCTTTCAAATCTGAGTTACTACCTTCACACAAAATGAGTATGTAAGTCTGCACACACACACACACACACAGTTTGATACCAAATGCCCATACCCAATGATCGGGTATTCTACAATAACTGTTTGCCTTGCCTTGCCTCATCAAGGACATCATGAATAAAGATGGGGAAGGAGTGCAATGCTGAAGACAGCTTTGCAAATAAATGTGGGCTTTAATCAGTGTATTGTTTTTTTAAGGAAAGATATGCGAAAGCTAACCTGAGCTGACGGCTAATCACAGAGAAACAAACACACTCAGCACTAGAGAGCAAGACCGGGGGGGGGGGGGGGGGGGGGGCTACAGAAATGAGAGAAAGAGGCTACTGGAGCTGTGAGTATAGAGCCAGTAGTTCATCACGAAACAAGCTGCCTCATCAGCACCAATACACAGACTGGATGTGGGAGCTGAAAGGGGAGAGCGTCCAAAATAAGGAGGAGTTGGGCTTTTTTTAAATAACGCTTCCATAGGAGCAGCCACACTGTGCTGTGCTATGCTCTGTTGGAGGAGAGCCCACACTGGCACAGAGACAGAGGCAAACAAGCACTTCAATCTCCCCCAGCACTCCGAGTCACGGTGGGAACGAGAAAAAGAGAGGAGGGCGAGGGTTGCAGAAAGAAACAGTAGAGCGATTTCAGCACAGGATCAAGTGGTTTCATAAAATGGGATTAGTGGCCAACAAGCACCGGCCACAGTCGCAGTGGCGAAGAGCAAACAGAACAGCAACCCCCGGCTACTCTACAGCCTCTAGGTCCCCTTCACCACCCTCTTAGCCTGTGTCTGCAATGATGCTGCTGCAGCAGCCATTCAAAAAGCCTTGGCTCTTAAGAAACTTGCCACGCAGGACAGTGGTTCTTACTGAATTCCTTACTATTTGGTTAAGTTATTGGGGCAGGTGGGCGTAGACTGGCAGCATACCTGACAGCAGCATGGGGTCTTTGTCTTGCGCCTTCTTCACATGGTCAGACTCGCCTGTCAGCGAGCTCTCGTCAATCTTCAGATCATTCCCTTGGATGAGGATGCCGTCAGCAGGGAGAAGGTCACCTGGAGGAATTGCACATCATAGTCTGATTTTAGCCTGAGACAAGGCATGCTATATCAACACAGAGATGTGAAAAGGGGCCTTGCATCTATCCTTTGATTTGGCTTAAAATCTCTGTATTAAACAGGATACACCCTTCACATAATTCATTGAGAATTAGCTCCTATGCGTATAACGCACATGCCCACTGGACTTCTGTCATGGAAGAAAGGCAGCGAGCCAGATAGTAGTGGTGGCCCCTTACCGTATTTGATTTGTGCTATATCCCCAACTACTATATCGGCCACTGGGATCTGGATGACCTGTCCACCCCGCACGACGGTGAATTTCTGCTCTTGTTCGATGCGGCTCTGGAGGCCCCGGAACTGTTTCTCCTTGCTCCAGTCGTTGAAGGCAGTCACGAGCACCACGCAGACCACGGACAGCAGGATGGCGGCCCCCTCGATCCAGCCGGCCTCCGCCTCGCCCTCATCCTCCACGCCGCCAGCTGCTCTCCCACAGTCTACGCGAGAAAAGATTACACGTCATTGGCATTCTTCTATATATAATTTAGTGTTTAACTATTGCTATAGTTCTAACGTTTTGTAACAGATATTAAGTTGCATTTAATTTATTAAAAAGAAAACAAAACATGACACCAAGTCATCGCATTGGTGCGACGCACCAGTATGTAAGAGTATGTAAATGTGTTTGCTCACACACGTCTCTTTGATGATAAACAAAAAAAAGCGACAGCACAGAAAGGCAGACAGGCTTGGAGAGATGATTTGCTTACCTACGTTTTCAGCCTCGGGAGGCTTGTAAAAAGAAAGGCCTAATGAAACGATGGCTGCCACTTCTAAAATGATCAACGTCACATCTTGTAATGCTTCCCAAACTAACTGAAGAAATGTTTTTGCTTTCTTTGGAGGTATATAGTTCTGTCCAAATATTTCTTGTCTTTTCTCGATGTCTGCAGGCTGCCCACTTAAACCTGTAGCAGGGAGAGGAGAACAAACAAAAACATGATCATGTCAAGAGGTCAAAAATGTGGATCGCACAGTTGAGTATAGCAAACATAAATACAGAAACATTCCAGCATAACCCCTTTGATCTCAACAAGCCTAAGGCCACCATACGGTGCTTCAACTGAAAAGTGTGAAGGCAACACAGAAACAGTTACTGCATACATTGTCCACAGTACTAACATCATATCAGACATATTACTGAGGGCATGAACACAACCATATTATGTCATTTTAACAGGGTAGAAGGGTACAGTGAGATCTGAGAAGGTCACTGGAATAAAACCATAAACTTAACTTGGCTAAACCCACTCCACAACAGTGTCAATCGTTCATGACACTTTAAGCTGCTTATTTTCTATGTTCATCATTCCACACAAAGTACACAAACAAACTCAGGTGTGTGGCTGAGGTTGATTTAGTTGCCTGTAGACACCCTTGTGTTTCATGTCTCTGTGTTAAGTCTTGTCTCCTATATTTTGTGTCTTTCAAACCACAAATGCAAACCAACATTTCCAAAAAAAAATGTCTTAACTGAATAAACAAAACTTCACTTCCATTTCAACTGAAATGGCTCTTGTAGCATTACATGACAACGAATTCAGACAGCAACAAACAACAAAGAAGAATAAAGTGGCAGAGCAGAAGCAGTCATACTTCCGATTGGCCTTTTGCTACATGGCAACCGGTGGGATATAGTGTGCTGTCGAGCGGGGTAAAGATCCCAAAAGGTCACGGGAGTGTTATGCAAAGAAGGATTCCCAAAAACAACAAGGCTGCACCAGAATCAGCAGTTCTGACCAGGACTCATGGCTCACTGGGCAGCCGGGGACAATGCACATCCTTCCTCTGTCACTGGTCGATGCAGCGGAGTGGGGCCACTGGAAACAATATGGCTTTCTTCTGCTGTGACCAGGTGAATTATGAACACACAAGACAGTGGAGGACAATGCCGGGGAGAAGAGAGGTGGGAGAAAGGGGGTTTTGTCTGCACTCACACACACAGACAGACGTTTTTATTCATGCATGCAGTGACGGCTGAGCGATGCAGTGCACAACGGCTTCATTCAAATGACTGGTGTCTCCATTCAAAAGAGTCTGCACTGTTGCTATGCATAATTCCCCACAGAAAGGAACAAACAGGCCACAGAGAAACAAGGCCTAAATAAAGACAGCGAAAAAAAGGGCTGGATGGAAAATAAGCTAACCCACAAGCACTGGCGGCTTCAGCTACTGCTCAGTGCCAGCTCTAGGTCTTCGAATAATAACAATGAACAAAAGTTAATAAGGTGACTCCACTCAAAGGGCACACTTATTTTTGGAGGTAATAATTTGAAATCAAGTATACACATTATTATATATATTAAAACAAAAACCTCAGTTTTGTTACCAAAACAAGTTACTAAAGGCTAACCACAGTTCAGTCAGATACCACTGAAGGTATGCTACTGTATTATACTTCATGAGGGGATACAACAGTTTGACCTTCGGTTCAAAGGTCCATTGTTGCGCTGACGTAGCTGCTGTGTGAAGTACTGAAGCTTGGTCAGCAGTAGCCACTGGTCTCTTGCCAACATACATTCACAGACACAGAGACACACACACACACACACACACCTACCCACCCACACAGAGAAACACACACATACACACAGTGATGCCTCAGCACAACACGTTCATCGACATCACATCCACTCAGCAGCAACAGCGACAGACAGCAGCAGGGACAGGGCAGAGTGCCATCCAGCTGTCCAAAGGCCAGGCCTGGGGCAGCCCAAATGAGTGGGCGATAGGGGTGCACTTGCCACCACCCGCTGTGCCTCCACCGCCCCCCGCTGTGTCCAGCCAAACAGCAGCACTCCAAATCCCAACAGTTTGTGTGCACACTCTCTCTTTCACACACACACACACACACTCTATCTACCCTCACCTTGTGCCCTGCTACTTGTGTTAAAGGGTGACTTACAAACCAAAAAAAAAAAAAAAAACTACTCAGATTCTGTTAGTGGAAAACAAGCAGGCGCAGGGAGAGCCAACAGGCATGACATTTGATTAGGCCGCATTAATCCAGACAGACTCGCGCCAGCTGATAAGTGCTGAGTGGCAGCTTCCTCCATGCGTCGCCTGCAATGTTTGTTCTCGAGGTTAACAGCACGCTCTGATTCCCCCCCTCCCCCCCCCTCCTTTACCCTTCACAAGCAAAGCTGATACTCTCGGTGCTTGGTCAGTCACCATGTGTTAGTGGTCACTGCACATTGTTGCTTTTTGTTCACCCTCTCCCTGTCTGTGGCTCTCTCCCACTCCCTTTAAAACCCTCACAGTTTAAGTGCTGAATGTGTGTGCGAAAGTAAGTGCATGTGCTTGTTAAATGCATGTGTGTATATGACAACATATAAAAGCATGACAGAGTGCATGTGGGTGTTTGCTTATAGACTGGTGTGACCGTATTGTGAATATGTGACATGATGGATTAGGGGGGCTGTGTGTGCGTGTGTGTATGTGTGTGTGTGCGTGTGTGTATGTATGTGTGGAGATGAGGTGCTGATGACTCAGGGCTGACAGCTCCATCAGGGGGGCTCTGCTTCCTGTCGCACCACGGGCCGCAATGTTTGCTTTGATTCTCACCACATCCAATGAAAACATGTTGACAGCTAATAGCCATTTCATTTCTGATACACACTCTTCCAACACCCAAACACACCACCCTCCAACGCCACCCCTTCCGCACGGCCTCCTCACCCTCCAGACAATTGTTTGCATGAGGGGGAAGTAAACATTCCCAGTCAGGTAGGGACAGTTTCAAATCTTAATACGTGCCTCCGAGCCATTTTTTCCACACCAACGCCACCCCACCCCCTCAGCACACAGCACATGACTAAACTCAGCCAGCCACGATATTGATCCGCGTCATCTTGACTGGACACCCTAAAGTGCTGGGAATCCAATAAAAGCAGACAAAAGAGAAGGGGTGGGGGGGGCTTTTCTGCATCTCACTGCTCTAGTCTACGTGTGGTGTTAGTCCCAGGTATCGGACTGCACCAGCCCCCAAGACATGCTGAGCCCTTCTGCTGGTTACTACACTACACTAGGCTAGGCTGGGTGGGGGCACGCACACACACCAGGCGTGGAAAGTAACTTTTCAAAATGTTAACATTTACCAGCGACTGACAAATAAATGATAAAATTAACCAGCCACCCAACAGCAAATTATTATTTTGTGTCCAAAACTGACTAGTCCCTTTCATATTTTACCAGCATTTTGCTGGTGGCAAGTTCCATCCCTCACACACACACACACAAAGGTTGAGGTGGGCACTGGAGCAGGCAGGACGCCATAATGAAGCGCAGGAGTGCAGGGGAGCGGAGCGGAGAATTGTGCACCTCCTAGCCCTACCCCCTGTGCCGTCTGAGCCTGCCACTGTGGACTGCAGGGAGGGATTAGCGAACAACAGGTACACTGTCCTCTTTCGTGTACACTTCAGAGAAACAGACAGCAAAAAGGAAGACAGGAAGAGAGGCAGACAGAAAGAGGCTGTGCCATTATCACATTGAGCTTAATGCTCCCATAATCTCAGTGGAGAGGGAAAAAAACAAAAAGCATGCAGGACCATGACCGGAATGTATGTAGCAGTCCCTCCACCCCCCTCAAGCACTGCTACTAATTCTTCGCACTAGAAGTGATTGAAAAGATTAGGGAAGGATTTGCTTTAGAATGAAGAAAGGGCCTACTTACTAATTAGAAATCCCCTTTCAATTGTCAAAGCTGCAGTAATCTTGAATGACTGCTTAATTTCCTATGCCAAAGCTGAATGAGCTGATTAAAACTATAAAACATGTCATAATAGTGAGGCCACGGGCCAGCAAGCCATTGTAACAAGCCGAAGGAACCCAGGAGGACTCCATTACAGTCTTATCACCAGGCAGCACCCCGATACGACAGCGGAGTGTGACTCAGCGGGAGTCTCGCACAAGAGCCAGCACAAGGACACAAACCGCACCACCCTACAACCCTCCTGGAATGATCCTCTGTTATGAAACCAATCACATAGTGAGTGAGAGTGTGTGTGTGTGTGTGTGTGTGTGTGTGTGTGTTGGGCGGGGGGGGGCTGAAACAGGCGAATCTGTAGTGAATTTTGCCAGCTTGCTTGCCTTTGTGTGCTCCCACTTTCGCTGAGATTGGAGATGGGTGGCAAGTGGTGAGCCACTCACACCAGCAGACAATAAAGGCATGTAAGGGCAGGACAGGACAGGACAGGGACTGACATCAAACACAGCAGCTGAGCAGGTTCCACGCCTGAGGTATGAGCAACAGAGAGCCCTCTTCTACCCTGTTTCGTCTGACGACCCAGTGTGTAAAGAAAAACACAGTGTGCAGTTCGCATAGCATCAATGCATACAAACATATACCCAACAATAACCTGTGTTTTGCCTAGACTGATGAATAAACAGAAAATATAAAAAGAAAATATATTGTTACAGGGAGAACATTTTAATCCCCAAAACAACATGTCTGCCAGTATGTCCATGTACAGAGTACTGCAACCATTAACCCCGAGACTGCTTTTTAATGCAACAGAAAAAAAAATATATAATAATAGCTGCGGCCAATGTGTCTGTTCGCATTCCTCTCTGCAGGGGAGAGAAAGGAAGAGCACAGCCAATCTGCTGTGGACATAGTGCTGTTTTAATCTGGGATCAAACTGAAAATCCCTTCCCCCAACGAGTTCAATCAAGGTCACGCCAGCGATTATGCCTGGATGTCTATGAGGAGGCAATAAAGGGGCCGGGAGCCTCTCCACCCACAGCAACCACTGCCCACTGCTGCAAGCTGGGAAGTCACTGACACTGCACTCCTCCACCCTCCTACCTCTCAAACAACCACCCCTGCTCCCCTTCTCCCTTTTGGCAGCACTGAGTCTGCTGAGGCACTGCAGCCGCTGGGGAAAAGACCCCCTTCCACCCGGGCTACACACACCCACAGCCATCACTTCAGTCAGAGCAGAGCCATCACAGGACTGCTCTTGCACAACAGGGGTAGGTGCAGTGAAGAAGGATGCTCCAATCCCAAAGGAAATGGTACGGGATTTACCATGCACAGACTGCAGATGGGGAGGTTAGAGACAAGGGCAAATATAACACATCAAAGGGGCACACTGCCGGCCAGGTCAGCATCACAGGCAAAAAATAAGTATTTCTGGCACACAACAATCAGCTAAGGGTCTTAGGGGTGTCCATCGAAAAGAGTAAGGTGTGGAAGGCCAGCAGTAGTGCCGATTAGCCACTCAGAATTGCATCTGCAGCTAAGTGTAATGTAATCTTCAGCTCTGGATTGATCGAGGACCAAGGCACTGACACAACTGACCCAAGCAGCCAACTGGTTATGCATCCTGCAATCCTACAGTAAGTGCAAATTCTTAGTACCCCTTTCCCTTCTACAACTACCACTGTACCCTTTTAAGACAAATATGATCACTTCTAAGATTGGTAGGCAACAAGAGGACATGGGAATATCTACCATCTACTGGTGACGTTTTCAATCTGGAGCAGAGTGTATTAACGTCGCCGTAGGTTTCCTCGATTTTGGTAATTCCTTCTGCCCCCCGCAGTTCCATGAGCGTTCGCAGATCCTTGAGCGAGCAGCCAAAGTCCCCAGCATCATGGTTGGCATGCCCGCGGGAGTGCTTCAACCCGCTGTATGAGTTGTTCGCCATCGGGCCGTCCTACGGCTGGCCGCCCCACCTCAAGCACGCGTGGGTTGTGGAAACGTTGTCCCCCGTCGCCCTCTTCCTCTCCCGTTTGGGACAGTGCAGAGGGCAAAAGGACCAAGTAAGCAGGACAGGGACGGGGGAGGAAAAGAAAAAAAGGGGATGAAGGGGGAAAAAAAAGGGCGGGGAGTTTTAAATCCTTAGTGAGGGGACGTCAGTAGATCCCATAAACGGCTGCAAAGTCCCCGTTCAGAGGAGGAAGGGGAGGAGGAGGCCGTGCAGCAGGCGCCAAGACGTGGGCAGTTCAGAAGCCATTTTCCTTGCAGCGTGCATGCCTACTTGCTCATGCCTGCCCAGCAGCACGTCGCAGTCCTGAGAACACAGCCCTCAGAGACCTGCAAAACACACAGAAAAAGAGAAAGCGAGAGGATGAGATGGTTATTACCTGGCTGCGTGCATAATATGTCTGAACTAGTACTCACCAACACAAATGAAAAAATACCTGATAAAAGAAAACTCAACTCTACATAGGAGGTGGGCAATAATATCATAGATGATATTTACTGTAAATGTTGTTTTGATGATGTGCAATTTAACATTATCGAGTATCTATAGTGTCTCGAATCTCGAAAATAAACAAACGAAAGGTGCATGGATGGTTAAGAAATTATCTGACAGTAGGTGTAGAAGTCCTCATTCTCTGAATTTGTGCCTTAGAGGCCAATCAAGCGTGCAGGGTCGCGGCAACAACACAAACGAAGCGATTAATTCTCACATGGAGGAATCTGCGGCTTTAGCAGATGATTTAGAGCGTAGATGCACACCAATTCAAATGTTCGAAACATTTTAAAAATTAAGTTGCGGTCATATACAGTCTCTGGTTACAGTACTTTGTCTTGCCATGCACCAAAGTGCAGTTACTGTTTACTGCACTGGAGTTATGGTGTTATGCCTATGGGATTGAAGCATGTCTGACACACATCTACACTTAAATAAAGTGTTGCAGTGGTTGTTAGCAGTAGGTTTTGTGAAATTCAGCTGTATACCAGTAGCCTTGTCAGCTAGTTAGAGATGCAAACGTAGGTTACTTAAACAAAACAGAACTGCTCTTATGTGATCCACAAATTACAAGGGAACACTCATAGCTTGCCAACTGTAAAACATCGTAACTTAAAGCCTCTACACTGAATATTGAGTAGTTTTCTTGTGCCATGCAGGCTACTTAGCGACTGCCTGCCAATGACAATTCCCTGACAGACAACGAGGCTTGGGGTTGGGGTTGGGCACACCTCATGTCACACCTTCCCAGCAGTGCACACACACAGAGGCACACACACACAGACCCGCAGACTCCAACTCTGCAGCGATCTAATGTTAGATTGCAGCCCACCTTTTCAAAATCCTGGTCAAAATCCATGGCAAACAGACAACCACTGAGAAGACATTGTTTAAAATCCACTATGAGTTTTCATTAGTCCATTCGCTGGCTTTTAATATGTGCGGGCTAAATAGCCTAATGAATCAAAGTCCCAAAGTATGGTATATTAGCCCAAAGCTGGTTATTTGTGGTTGCTAAATATTTGACTCCCACAACCAAACTGAAAAGTGTTATTTTATTTCAAATGATGAAATTTAAAAATAAAATAAATGTTCGAACAGTACAGCATTTTTAAATCACATTTTAAAGGCTATTGTCATATTGATTATCATGGTTGAAATGTTTTTTTGCCCATATCACCCACCCCTAACTCTACCAACGCAAAAACGCAAAAGGAGCAAAAAACACCTTCTTTTATGTTTTCAAAAACAAACAAAACGAGAGAGCTCGCCACTACTTCTTAAAATAGCATGGCAGGAACCCCCAGGTCACTGGCTTAGGTTCAATATGATATGCTACCCCCTTACTAGTGTTTGTGAGTGGGAAGAGGTGGTGGGGTGTGGGGGGGTGGGGGTCTAGGCTTATTTGAGGAGTAGCGTGGGAACCACTCTGCCATCTTGACTCTTGTGCATGTGAGGCATGCCCTAAGAGGAGCTACACCACCAGCCTGGCACTCTGGAGTGCTTCATGGCCTCCCTAGCTAGCCCAGCTATCATACAAAATGCTGACTTGCTTACAGTAAGTGACCAGGGGAAAACATGGCCGGGTCAGTATGAACTGCCATGTTGGCATTATGGGCATTATGGAACTGCAGAGGAAAGGGAACAGAATCATTTTTCCCCACTAATGGTTCCTTAAGTTAAGCTTACGCCTCAGAAGATGACTCTTAACGTGGATCAAAAAAGGAGCCAATAATACTAAGCATGACACCTTATAAAAGGACTTGAAAGATTCTCCTTCCTTCCATTGTTATTGAGGAAGGCAGGAGCAATATGAGCAGTGGAATGGTCTAGAAAAATAAGGGTGTACAGAATGAGCTGACAAAGAGTGGGCGTTTGAGCTGTCAGGAGAGCAGCTACGAACAGGTGGAGACAGAGTAGCCCTCGACTCCATAGCAGGTCCTGAAGGCACACTACACACCGTTCTATCCATGCACTGGTATACGAGTTAGTTACCAGTCCATAAAAACTGTGAAAAATCTGTGTAAAATGCAAGGATGACAAGTTACAAGTTGACAGAATAGAGATAACCACTCATTATCCATATTACCATCAGTCATTACCACTGGCTCTCAACAAACGTATTCACTTTTTAATGTAACATATGGCTAGGCCCAAAACTCCAAGATTCTTTGCTTTTCTTTAGTCATAAAACTAATATTTGGTATGAACATAAAACTAGGGGTATTAGTAATGACAAAACATACGATTTTTTTCAGAAAGAGATACTACTGATCAAAGTTTAAGTCCATTTAAGCAATAATGTAATGGGTGCCATTTCCCCCTGTAAGGCAGCTTATTAACTAAATGATTGGCTTAACACTGCACATCTATTTAACATAATCTTGACAAGCAGTGACACAAGAAGAACCACTTCTTCCCGTCTGTGGCTCCTCATTGCCGCCCCAGAGTTCATCCTATTTAGCATGCAAAAAGACAGCTGACGCAATGCCGCAGACCCTCAAGAATGCCATCCTCAGTACAAGAGATGTCATCCTGGGGGTATTTCGATTCACTGACAAACCTGGGTAAGTTGGCACAGGGGACGTGACAAACTTTTGAACAGAAAAGGGATTTGGCTACATTCTGACAATAAAAAAGCTATACATAAGACTTTACTGTTAGGGGATTTACTACTTACAACTCAGTTATGGTTGGTAACCAAACCACATACTTTAAATACCCCCTCAGCCATCAGGGCGGTTCTTGAGAATTGTCAGCAGGGCGTGCATTGGAAGGGGCGTTACAGAAACCTAGATGAGATCTTAGGGTACAGTTAAGAAAAAAAAACTGGAATGAATGAGACAACTGTTTCAGATTACTTTCGTGTGTGTGTGTGTGTGTGTGTGTGTGTGTGTGTGTGTGTGTGTGTGTGGTGAGGGGGGTGACAACATAATGGCTCCCTCCAGGACTGGCCCAATGCAGACAGGACACAGTCCCTGTGCCGGGAATGTTAACACGACACCACCAGCTGGGTAGTCCGTTTTACTCACAGCCTGAATGCCTGTGCATATGCTAAATAAGATGCGACTACAGGAGGTGAAGAGCAAGAATGACAGCCACGAATACACAGAAAAAGCAACTGAGAATTCCTGTTTTCCTTTGAGACCTTAACTGTTAAACTCCAGTCTAATGTATGAACAAATAAACTCCATTTCATGCCATACAATTTTACTATCGTTCATGATTTCTCTCTGACCATCACACTGTTTCTGCACTTACAAAGACAGGTCCTTGACTACAGCACAGAAACAGAAGTGAAACTTTTTGTTTAAAAAAAAAAAAACCCTGTACAAACCTTTCCACTGTGACTCATTCTAGAGCCTTGGTTTGAAACAAAACAAGGGGGAAAAGATGGGGATTGCAAACCTAAACATGAATATTTTAAGGAGTCTGCTTTACAATTGAGCAAATGTACATACACATATGTGGGTCAAAACTGTAGTGACGGTGTGTAAGAAGCGCAAGGTAAGCAATGGTGCTTAGGTGGCTGGAGGACAGAGGGGGCCTCTGCTGACTACATTAGCGGTCCACACGTCCCATAGCCCCCCCAACAAACACACCTTCCCCATGCACAGCAGCCTCAATGCCAAGATGAGGGAAGTGCCAACATTTGCTGCGCAGTGACAGTTTCGGGTTGCAGTGCAGGTCACATGTCACAACAGTGGAAAATCATTGTGATTGGATCTCTGGACTTACAGCTGGCATGGTCTGCTTGACTAGCGACAGGAGGTGACTTAACCCTTTCCATGCAGGATCAACAGAGACCAAGCTTAGTGTAAAGAGGTTTCAGAGTTTCATATGCCTCTGGTGCAGGATCAAAAAAGAGCTTAAAATACCAACAGATTTCAGCCAGAAAACAAGTCTCTCAATATTGGCTACATTAAACTATTTGAATCACTGGCTGAAAAAGACTCTAATACAGCAAAATGACCCATGGCCAAAGCAGTCATCTTGCTTGGTTTAAAAAAAAAAAAAGGCCCACACCTTTACTGTATGTGCCAATACCGTTGTGGGGAGTCAAGGACAGCAATTTCAGGGATCCCTCTGCTCAGGAGCTGCCAGGGGTTGGTATATTTTTAGCGGCCCCCAGACTGCCTCCTCCTCTTTGCACCCTTCTACCCCCCACCCCCCCTCGGCTACGGACGAAGTGGGTCAGGGCATGTAATTGTGAAGGATACAAAGCAGCAACACACCGCTCGGCACAGCTCAGGGCTCTCAGGCCCTCGCTTCACACCGGTGGTCAGGCACTTCTACCCAACCCAGTCTGCCAATTCTCCACACCACACACACACACACACACACGTTGACCTACACACGCACACTCGTCGCTGCTCTCGTCTCTGCAGAGTACTTCAATCCAGGACAAGGGCTTAAAAAGGGAGAATGACTTTTTATTCTGTCACTTTGCTACACAGATACTAGTTCAGAAAAATCAGAACAAGCAAAAATAACCTCTTGACGTCAGAGGAGGGTCACTGATGAAGAGAGCAGAGTAAATTGAATGTAAGGCCAAAGACATGTTCCTGCTGTACTCTTTGTATTTTTAAAGTCCCATGACTTTAAGTCAGTTTTAAAATTAATATTTTCATCTCTGAAGAGGGATCTTTGAACATGTGATATGGGTAGTTAGTATGGTAAGTCTTTTGGTTCCTTAGCTCACTTTGTGCAGGCTGCTGTGTGACCTCCCCTCCATTACAAGTCACAAATCATTACACACTGTTACAAGCCATGTTAATGTCTCTTCTGTCTCGAGAAAAGTGTGCACCCGGCACTATTGACAAAGACAAGAATTAGGACGCTAATTTAGACACAGACTGGCACATCAGCGTACTGCTAGAGTACAGAGTATTAAAGTAACTGCATCTGTAACAAACATAACCAAGTCAAGTATAATGGCAGACAACTCCCACAAATCAGTCAGAATTTGTGACAGGTTCCACACCATGGCAGCATGGTCTGTTCCATAATTCATACATTCCAGCCTCAGCAGAGGGACAAATAGCCCCTTTTCGTAATCTTATTTAAAACTGTTCATTTCATTATAAATAGAGCTAGCAATGACAAGCTGGCAGCAACATCTGATGGTGGATTCAGTAGGCAATATCAGTTGTCCATAGCCACCTTCAACATTAATGATATGAGAATGAAGTCACTTCATCTACACTAACTGATTAAAAGTACTTAATAGTATGGCAAACTATATTTAGCTTTCCATGATGGCCAATATGGGGTTGAATGTCATGTCAGATTAATATGACGACTGTTGCCTCTTACATAAACAACTACAGCCACACGAAGACTCAATTACAAACTTTACACATTATGCCTTTAAGGAACATGCATTATATTTTTTCCACAGTAAATCAGCATTTTACATCTGAACACAAGAAAAACAAAAAGCTAACTGTATATGACAATGCACATCAAGTTCATGTTTCATAATATATGGCAAGTGGAAAAAGTGCAGGAAATATTTCAAATGTGCCACCTCTTTAAAGTGGTACAGTTACAGTCATGTGCAGCCTCAATACTAGTCCAAAGGCCTCGGAACCTCATTTGACACAGTCAAAGGTTACCTGGTTTCATGGGTGAAGTAAATCATTAAACCTGTGTCTGAATTTATACAAATATTATATTTTCTCTTAGGAATCTCCACGCAGAGGCACATGCAACCACATAACACAGCAGACTAATGTAACTAAGCGTTTTTTTGGGGGGCGGGAGGTCCCTTGCTATCTGTAGGATAACATTGCAGACACAAAAACAACTAACCTATACTGTACCGATTGCACCTCATGTAAAGTCAACTAGTCTTCCGACACAGTCCATAAATGCAAGCTATAGATATAGATACCAGAGTTTTTTTTTTTTTTTTTTTTAAGAAAATGGGTTTATTGCAATCACAGTTCAAAACAGATGTCTTTATGTTGACGTGAAAATGTACAAAACTTACATTCGGGAAGCCATTGGGCACATCCACTATGAGACCGTCCAGTTAGTATTTAATTAAGCTAGACTTCTACATGTACAGGTTATCGACTGCACTGCACATGAAATGTACTAATGACTGGGTCGTCTTTCAGTCTAGAACTGTAACAACCATACTCCATTCATTAAATAAAACGATAACCCAGCCATGCTGCGTTAATGTTTTATTCAGTGCAGATATCGCTATCTAACGTTTACGTTAAGTATATATATACCTCGATTTGGCAAACAAAATAGATGTTCTTCCTGTGCATGGCTTACCCAAAGGAGTTCGTTTTGGTAGACACTAGTCCTCTCCATAGCTAGATTACTGACATGTAAAGTTGCATTAATCAACGCGGTTCATACGACCTCACAATATCAATTATCTAGCGTTTGATTCGCATTTAGAAGACACTTGAAGGACTAAATTATCCCACTTACCAAGTCGGTGGAAAAGTAACTGACAAGGGTGACGTGACGTTAACCAGAGGAGCACAAACAACAACCTAAGTTCATATATTTTAAGTCAATTTTAGCTATCTCTGTGGTAGCTTTATAGTTAGTTTACACTGGTTCGACGATACTGGCAAGCTAACAGAAGTTAACGTTACCCTAATTGAGACTGGCCTATAAGCTAGCAGTCAGTCACAGGGATATGTTTAAAGAAACACCGATGTATCAAAATGAAGGTGATTCAAGCCGTGCCATCAATTAACAGGTTAAAGTTAAAGAAACGTTAAATGTATTGAGTTTGCTGACTGACATTATCTCACCAAGAGCCCTGTCTTACACAACGCCCAACGAAGCAAGCAGTTGACAGGAGACACAGTCATCTGCGTCGGTTGGTCAGTTTAACGCTTAACTTGTTCTGCAGTCACTCTTGCTGATAGTTATGTGAAATCAGCACTGTAATGTAGCCATTCAAATACAAAAAAGATTTCACCTGAGGTGATGTCATCAATTTGTCAGACAAACCTCATATTTTATTCCCCGTGAAGCATATAATTTAAGGGCAATAAAGTTAACAACACGGTGGAATCACGCTGGATATATGCATGATCGAGGTCTATGCTATTGAGTATCGTTAACAGGCTGACTCAAAAATAACGTTACCGATGTTGCCTAGTAGCGTTGCTAGCTTTTGCTTTTTTTATTTCCTCACTGGCGTTATTTTGTTTATCGTTCACTATAATCTGTCTTCTTTATCTCATAGTGTTGAGAGTCGACTGACATAACTTGAATACTTACGTTTGGTTAATACAACGCAGGTTTTTCCTGCGTTTGCTAACTAGTTGATACGTCTCCCACAGACTTTCTTCTCCCCTTCCACGAGCAACGTCAACCTCCACCACATTCAAATAACGAAGCTGTTCCAGAACTGAAACGCGTGCAGTGGAACACATTTAAAAATATTCATAAGCCATTCAGCAACTTTCCCCTGTGCACCAAACTATTGTCCAGTGCGACTCATGGTATTGGGTGAACACAAATCTGTAACATTAGATGGTTTTACCTTGATATGATAATCCATTCACTACAGCTGGATATGAAAGGAAGGCACACCTTCTTGCCTGCCCGTCTTCTTAGCTGCCAAAGAAATGCGAACTAGCGGCAATTAACTAACGCTAGCCAAGTTGGCTAACGATAACGTAGGGTTGCTGACGTCCGATGAGGTGAACAGAAAATAATTAGATATCAGAATGAGAGAGTGGTTTACGCAAGATCGAGGTTAAGCACGAAGACACGGAATGTGCTACATGGCAAGAGCAAAAAAAATATGCAGGCAAAATTGTTGAGGAACAATACTCACTCCGCTCTCGAATGGTGCCCTGAAACCCCCTCACTCTCGTTCTTCTCCCGAGTCCCTACCTCTCTCGTTCTGCAAAGGCAGACTCCCTCCACCAATCTGCACAGAAAACCCGCCCCCTACACAACGTCGCTATGCCATGTGATTCACGTTACGAGGCTGGCGTCCATCCCCATGACGTGAATCACATGTCCCAGACGAGGTTGTGTAGTAGGCGGGTCTCTCTGCGAAGATTGGAGGAAAGAGGCTGTCTGTCTACACTTTGTCTGGTGATTGGCTAAAGTCGCATAATACTCGTCTGTGGATGGGGATTCTCTTGTTCTGTCTCTGTGTAAGTCTAGCATTGATTATGGGTTTGCAATATCTTTGCAGAGATAACGGAAGCCACATTTTGCATGATGATGCCTTGATAGTTATAATACAGATTAGCTATTTGTTATCGTTTCAACGTGCTTTGCTGCTGATAAACCCCACCCACAGTCCGGAACAAGTCTTCCCCGGCGGCTAATTAAACCTGACGTCACTCTTTCCATGACGTAGAGTTTTTATTCTCTCTCTATTCAGGTCTTCGGTCTCAGCTTCTCTTTCTGCAGCCCAAATGAAGCAGACAGAGATACCTAAAGATGTATGTGTTTGCCATTCAGTGCAATGGACATGTATGTCGCCACTCACGAGGAAAACCTAGGTTGACAGCAGCCTACACTGTGAAGCAGACACTAATGGGATAGGCAGCAGCTGTTTCTTGGTTTCTTGTTTTATGTGAAATAGTAACCTATGCCAAGTAGATTAAGTTTGCTTTTATTTTATTTAATGAAACTGCTGTGACCCTAATGATCTGGTAATATTATTGCAGGGTTTAGTTTACTCGGCATGGTTTGTGTAACCTGTAACATTCTGGGACTGAATCCCATAATATTTCACCATGCCTGTGTTTTCTAAATCATTATACATCTGAATGTTTGTTGTATACAATGAAGTGATCTCTCTCTCTCTCTCTCTCTCTCTCTCTCTCTCTCTCTCTCTCTCTCTCTCTCTCTCTCTCTCTCTCTCTCTCTCTCTCTCTCTCTCTATTGCTGTGTATGTGTGTGTGTGTGTGTGTGATGACATCTGGTCGTCATTGATCAGTGTTTTGCCTGCTCTGTCATCTGGCTTATATTGATCTATACATTTATTGCGCTGCTGGACACAGCTTTAGCAAAGCTTCCTTTTAATTGCACCTTCACAGTGCACATTCAGGCTCACCTAGACCACTGTCATAAATCTTTGGCCTATACAAATATCACTGCCATCATGTCAGTAAAACACAATTTTCTTTCAATAAAAAAGCTATATCAGGGAGCATATGACTTAAACATGGCCTACCAGTTAATGTGGGTGGGTAATAAGAATATCCTTACTAATATTACTAAATTATTAGTATACTAATAATGGATATACACTCTAAAATTGTCCATTCCACCATGGCAAAAATGTGTTCTGTAGAAAGACAAAACGATCTGTCTGGAGCCACAGAACGCAATTTAAGCTGGTACCATAGCCTAAGAGTGTAAACAACATAATTAGTAACTAGGTCTAAAAGAGTATTCATGTTTAAGGGCTATCTGGAGATGACTAGGAGTATTCATTATTATTTGTTTGGCTGAGTTATGCATTTCTACTACAATACAATAATGCAATTTGGTATGTTTACTAAATTATATTTATATTTATAATTAAATTTGTAGAATAAAAAAGCATTGATCTGTTTTTCAAAAAACCTTATGAGATGTCAAAGCATCAAAGCAACAAAACTGTTCAATAAATGACATTCACTTTTCAGCAGGGTTATATTTTCAGTGCAGTTTATTTGTCTGTTTCTGTTCAAGCAGAATAACCCTAACCCTCTTGGCCCATGTTTTTAGAAACTTCATGAAAAGTCCCTATGACTAATGGTACAGATCCAAAGCAGGGACAGCTTTCATGTTTGCTAATGTTGTGACACATGGCATTTGGCCTTGATGTTGACCATTGTCTCCTCTCATTCTGAATAATGGCTTTCCATTTCAATGTTTTGCCTTCTCACAAGACCAAATATTCAGATAAAGCAGTAGCAGTGCTGAAAGCAAACAGTTTGTCTATGCAAAGATGACACTTTTGAAGGTTTAGCTGTTTCATGAAAACACGCTCTCAAGACATCTCAATGTTGTTTAAGTAAAAAGACACCAGGCTATGATGTGGCACATGCTGTATGTGAACAATATTCATGTTTTTTTGCTATGCTACTTAGTTTAATAGTTAAATGTACTTCTGTCTTTTTTGTTCTGACTAGATTAGTATGTCTCCTTGATTGTGCTAGTCCTCAAATGTCTCTCAACAAACCCAAGGAGATGATTTCATTATAGTTCCAAATTGTGGGACCCAGTAAGTTACCATGAATGTTTTTTGCCATGTTGCTGAGCGACAACATGATTGGCTTCTAATTTTTAGATCGAATGATCACCAAAACATCCCTGCTGCTGATCTAAGTTCACCTGATAAAACTTGTTGCCTGATATGAGAGATAAAGTGCCCAAATGACATCTGTTCCTATCGTTGCCCGGCAACATTGCTCAAAAAGTTGCCCAGTGTATCATCATCTTTAGGGCCGACTGCACCACCACTGGCCACCCTTTGTGGCAAGGTTAAATGCGATTTGTGAAAATAAATGACATGTTATATGTGGTTCATTCAAAGTGGGGACTACAAGGAATTATAGTTGCCCTGCCTGAAACTCATAATGAAACAGCCACTGTAACTGCTAAGAATGTGCTCAAATTAATCAGCTCCAAAATAGTAATCTTATCATGATTACAAAGGGGTCCACACCCAGTCGATGCCCACATACCTGGGCTCAGGAAACAAACTAGGTGTAAGAAAATTGCCCAATCAATAATGTTTATGGGAGAAGGCCACTGACACAAACAATGGGCCAGAGAAACTTAATTATCATACAGAAGGACAAGGTGTCCAGACCACTAAGGTTCTAGGAGGAGCCTAAACAGTATATATTGCTAGAGTTTGAGATGCTAGTTGTTCAGTCGGTATTGGTTTAGCTGGGTTTGGGCTGGATAGAAAGGGCATAAAGCAGATGCAAACCTTTATTTTAGCCAAAAAAAATGACACGTTACAGAAATGGATTAGTAAAACAAAGGCCTTTTCCCGAATCCCATTTCCCTCCAAGCTGTTCTTTCTAGAAAATTAAATGATAAAACAAGTATACAGTGCAATTTTCAAATGTTGGCATTATGCATCCCAAAACCATATGTGTATTTGTGTGTGTGTGTGTGTGTGTGTGTGTGTGTGTGTGTGTGTGTGTGTGTGTGTGTGTGTGTGTGTGTGTGTGTGTTTGCATACATGTGAGAGAGTAGTTTTTAATAACATTTTTAGAATGTAGGCTTACTTTGGGTATTAAAGAACAGGTGTTTTGTAGATCACATCATTTTTAGTTGCTAAGCATGTTCTGTTTCAGTGATCAGGCTGGCAGTGGACAGTTTACTCATCTAACTTTAAACATGATATTGTCTTGAAAAGTATTAATCAGTATACTGATTTGTCTTAAAAACATTTGCCTAAACATCTAAAATTAAAAACATAAAAACAGTTACCTTCTTTAGTTGTCTGATTAGATGAGGTTGGTCCAATCTAAGAGAGTAACCCTTTTTTTAACCCCACCTTTTACGCCTTCGTGCAAATGATTGTTTCAAGTCATAGAGAGTGGCTTAGCTTACAGTGTAACATTGTCCTCATTTTCTTCTTGATCCTTGCACAGGTGGTGTGAAATGGTGGTGGAGAGATTGATGATAAACAGAGAGAAACTCTTCTCGCGGGGAGCAATTGAGAGGCCGTCTTTGTGTAATGGGCTTTATCATTAACACAATGAATGTCTCTTTACAGAGTCATGTTTTCAGAGTGTTGGCCCTGTTGACTTCTGAACACAAAAGTTTGACCTTCTTACACACATGGGGCATTGGCTCTAAGGACAGCTTTTCTTGAGCCAACCCTGAACTGCTCTTGAACTGTTTTGCTTCGCCATATGAGAATTAACAATAAAGTTATTCTATTTCATTCTATTTATCATATTTCTATGAATCCTAGAGCAACACGGCACAATATACATCCTTTTTAATTTTCAGATTTGTTAGTTTTAGGCTGTTTTAATTTGGAGTCTTTGTCATGTGCGTCCTGCAGTGCAGTGTCCAGTCTCAAAGCAGGTGTCTACCTACAGCAGGCAGCTACAAAGCTGACCTCAGTCTCTCTCTGCCAATGAAGGACATCAACCACATGCAGGAGTGCACACACTGTCAAACAGTCCCAGCATGACAAACGCTTGTCAGTAAGCAAACACACATACATATGTGTGCACGGATGTGTGTGTGTGTGTGTGTATGTTTGTGTGTGCGTGTGTGTGTGTGTCTGCCTGTCTGTATGTCTGTCTGTCTGTGCGCCTCTGCGTGTGTTTGTACGTGTAACTCTGTTCTCTCCAGAGCATTTTCCACGGTGGGGTAGAGCAATGACGAGGTGGCTGCTATGCAACAGCTTTTCTACAGTTCAACCCAGGCAAGGTTATACCCAAGTGCATCGCTGACATCTATAAACTCGTTCACTGCACCCCCTCGCAGTCTTTTATTGAGCTGTTTGGAAGAAACGGCTGCTATAAAATGTCATTAATTGTTCATTGGGTGGGGCTAATCGAGTCAAATATTCACTGTGATGTATCATTCTCTCTAATCCGTGCCACTATTTATCTAGGCTCCTGCCTCTAACATAATTTCCTGTTTTCACTGCTGACAAACAGATACTGGTAAAATTATTGTATACAGATATTTTATTATATATTTCAATGTTTTGATATAAAGTGCAATTATAAATAAACTAGTAGTTTGGTACTTTATGTGCATATAAATGTAAATCCTGCCAATGTTCATACTTTGGGTAGAGTTACACCACATATTACACAATGATATATATATATATACAGTATATGTATATAGTATATACTAGTACTACCATTGATATAAATAGTCTTTTGATATAACAATAAAGGGTTTTTGGTGAGGAAGTCCAAAAGTCCTAAAATGGTGGTTTTTCAACTAAATCAACAAGGTAGTCTTTAATTACAACAAAGGCTGAATTCTTTTGCAGTTTTGGCCTTGCACCTGAACATGTTGCAAGACTGGCAGCCGATAAGGTAACTGCAGACAGCATTCCCCCACACACTTGTGGTGTTTATTTTGAATAACAGAGCTGTTTTACGTAACTTTCCAACCTCTTCTGTGGGAAAAAAAATGCTGAAGTGCAAACCTTGTAGCACAGTTCCACATGGTTTGCACAGATCATGACTCTTGATCAATGTTGAGCAAGCAGAAAAACTGTGCAGCTGGAAATTGCTCATTAGCCATCTTACACAAGAAACGCCAGGACACTATCAGTCAGGACATGCTGTATTATTACTTCCGCTGGCCACCAATCTCTCCTCGTCACTGTGTTTCTCCGGCCGGCATTTTCCACTCTGTCAGCATGTCAGAAATGAACTTCCTTCTTATTAGAGGACCTCGGACAGAGAGAGGGGGGGGGGGGGGGGGGGACGTTGGGAGGAAGGGAGGGAGACAAGAAGATGGGGGATAAATAGAAAGGGAAAGACAAATTAGGACAAACAAAAAAACCCAACACCCCCCCGCCATCCCCCTAACCCACCTCCACCTACTTCTCTCCATACACCTCTGCTGTACAGGTTACTCATTGCCTGTAAGTTAAGTGGATATGAAGAGAATCATTATTTGCTGCAGCTGTAGCATCGGCTGTAATTGCCATAATGGCCTCTGCCCTCTGGAATGTTTGATGGGGGTGGGTGTGTAGTTTGTGAGGTGCCACCCCCCGCCCCCAACCCACCCCCCCCTCCATTAACTCCCACAATAAACTCACATGCAGTGCTGACACAGGGCAACCCGAGCACGACCACAGTCTTCATCAGCTCCCGTCTGTCTCTCCCTCTTACAGCAGCCAGCAGCACAGTGGTGAAAAACACACAGGCGTGTTGGGGAGGCCGGCAGCTGCCTGCAACCTTTAGACTCACACAGGGCCCTCATCATCAGTGGCGTAAGTATGCTGAGCTAATGAGTGAAGAGGCTAATGTGTTTTAGAGGAGAGGATTTGTGGAAAAAAACATGCAAGGCCAAGGATGTGTGAGTGTGAAAGGCAGAGAGAAAGAGAGAGAGAGAGATAGAGAGCGAGAGAGAGGGAGAGATAGAGAGCGAGAGAGAGACAGAAAGAGAGAGAGAGAGAGAGTGTGAGTGAGGATCCACGGAGAAACAGCATCGCTCGTTTTTAGGTTCCGGCATGTTTGTGTTTCCAACAACTCCTGGAATTTACAGCAGGAGCTGGCCAATGCAGCAGAGCAGCAGAGAGGCGAACAGCCCAGAGGATAAAGACTGCAGCTGTACTAAATCTGTGTGTGTGTGTGTGTGTGTGTGTGTGTGTGTGTGTGTGTGTGTGTGTGTGTGTGTGTGTGTGTGTGTGTGTGTGTTTCTGAGTGTGAGTAAGTGTGAGTGAGTGAGTGCACATGCACACATGCATACAAACTGTTCATGAGAGAATTACATAGGAAATCAGTGGCCAACTGACAGCAAAACAGTCAGAGAGATAGAGAGAGAGAGAGGGAGGGAGAGAGGGAGGGAGAGAGAGGGAGGGAGAGAGAGAGAGAGGGAGGGAGAGAGAGAGAGAGAGAGAGGGAGGGAGAGAGAGAGAGAGAGAGAGAGGGAGAGAGAGGGAGGGGAGAGAGAGGGAGGGAGAGAGAGGGAGGGAGAGAGAGAGAGAGAGAGGAAAAAACAGAGAAAGAGCTGGCTGCCTGAGAGAGAGAGAGCGATAGAGAGAGAGAGAGAGACAGAGAGAGAGAGAGAGTGATGTACAGAAAGAAGACAGTGTTCTTACTCAGCACGGGGGCCAGGATCGGAGAGTCTCGGCTGGGCCAAGTTTCCACTAGCAAACAATCATTCACCTCAAGTGCCCACCGTGTGCCTGCGAAGACACAGCCACAGCTCTGACCACCAGAGTGGGCCGCACCGCGCTGCACCACGCCGCACCCGCCACGCTATGCTTCCCACCCACTGGTATCCTCTTTTTCCGTGGTCTGTTTTCCGTTGATACAGAGGAGTGTATTTACGTTCGCAGTGCCGGTGCAGTGGCTGAAACCGTGCCATGTTAATGGGTACGTCTCCGGACCAGCCGACACCTACTGGATTAGGTAAGCTGTGGACAGCCCAGAGCCATAACACTGATACAACGGGTGTGGGGTTGGCCATGAGGTGGTGGAGGTATGGTGGTGGTTGTTTCTTTTTTTCTTTTCTTAATTGGCCGTAACTCCGATAATTACTGCTCGTTTTCACCGTGATCAGATGTTCGTTTAAGCGTAAAGCTCGGGCCCATAAACCCCTGCACCCCAACCCCCCCCCCCCCTACAAATCCCCACCATCACCATCACCACCTCCTCATTCAGCCACATGTGACTTCAGGCCAGGAGGGAAAAGAGCGATTAATTAAACAGGTGTACCTGGTGCCGGAGAGTCAACAGAGCTGGATTGGCACATCAAAGACGACATCTTTCATTAAAACCATCAATTACAGCAGTGGACCGGGCCCTGTTTTGCATTGCCAGAAAAAAAACACAGCTAGCGAGCGAGGGGGCTCTAATGGGAACTGGATGCCCTTTTCTCCCTTTTCTCCCCCCCCCCCCTCCCCCGATTCCCCAATGTCCCCTACCCACCCAAGGGAACTCTGGGCATTGGGCACTGGAAAGGACAGGAGGGCACAAGGGCCCAGGGGCGCTTGCAGAGGGGGTTGGGTGAGGGGCTGGGTTGGGAGTAGTTAGGACAATCCTAAAGCCTAGCATTGACAGTGAGTGCTTTGAGGATGCCATAAATATCATAATTAACAGAGAGAAACATTTAGGAATATTTACAGCATTCTGTCATTGGGTCAAAAATTCCCACACAGGTTAATACACAGGACCCTGCTTTCCTGAGGCTCAGTTAAATGTTAGACGATTCATCCTCTAGTCTAGCAGGTACTGGCCTTGACCTCTGTGAAGGTGGAAGAGAGAGAGAGAGAGAGAGAGAGAGAGAGGAAAGGGGCAAGGCAAAAAGAAAGGGAGAATGTTAAAAAATGAGAGAGAATTTTGACTGTTCAATCGTAGCCTGTCAGCGCCTGTCTGCAGACGTCACGTTCGCTGGGGTAATCTGTCCGAGTTCCCCAGGGCCTGCCCCGGAGACGACCACAGCGCTCCAATCCACAGCTGCACGCCGGGGGAGCAAGGGAGCGTGCGGTTAACAACCCATAAAAAGCGCAGAGTGGAAATTCACTGGGATTGAAAGGATGCAGTGCAGAATCTCACCACAAACATTTTTAAGAGCTAGAGTTTTGTCCCGTCTCCCCCCCCCCCCCCCCCCCCAAGTCCCAAGCCCCCTTCCAGTCCTAAACCCTAACCCAAGCCCACACTCCCACAACCCCCACCAAGTCCCCATCGCCCAAACCCCTCGGAGTCCTCGAGGGACGTGGGGGAAGCTCTCAGAAGCGCTGCCCGCGATTCATGAATCAGCCCAGTCTCTGCAAATCAACTGACATCCACACACTGGTGAATGAGTGTCTTAGCCAAAACCTCACTTAAGCTGGTGCATGCCTCCCTCTCTCACAAACACAGATGAGATGTGATTCTACTAAAGCAATATTGCATGTATGAAATGACACTAATGTGGAATACTTACAGTAGAGTTCAGTCACAGTGTTTTTGTTCCTCTACTTCCGGTATTGACTGAACATGATAAAGTCTGTTAAATTATTGGGTGCCAAAGATCATAACTCACAAAGATCATAATTGTTTTGATATAATAGTGTTTTACTACCTACAGAGAATAAAACTGCAATGATTACTTTGTGTAATGATACCTACTTATACAGTGTATGTTGTTTTTATTTTATTTTATCATTTTTTTTAGTTTATTCTGTTCATATTAGATAAGCGGTCACTTTAACCTCCAGCTTATCTGATTTTGTTGTACATCTGACATGTAGCTTTCTACGTTAGTAGATGTGCCCTACCTACCTTTGGTTACTGGTAAATGAGCAGAAGGGAGACAGGACACAGGTGTCCATTACACAGCACCATATTTGGTTACTTTGTGCCTGGGATTGAGTGTGGTGATGCCTCCATCCTAACCGTTAGCCTTGTGGAAAGTCTCTCTCTATCTCTTCTCTCTCTCTCTCTCTCTCTCTCTCTCTCTCTCTCTCTCTCTCTCTCTCTCTCTCTGTCTGCTAGGCCTAAAAGGTTTTCCAGTGCGCATCAAAGAAGCATCATTTCCACTGGTGAGCGCACAAAATCAGCAATTAATAGTTAGGATTTGTGGCTACTCAGAACCCTGGATGTTGACGTACCAAGCATTTGTCAGTGCAATTCTGGTCTCTCTTTGTAAACATGTGAAAAAATGGGTAAGCAAGCGCAAAACTATTATATTTGTATTTGGTACTTTAGGAGTCAAAACACCAAGGTAGTGTGATAACTTTAGACATGGAAACGGTGTCAACACATGCATGGATTCGACCTTGCAAAATTCCACCCCAATCGCCCGTAAGTGTGAAACCATAGAAACAGGCGGCCCTTTGTTTTTCAAGAGGAGCAGGGCCTCACGCCAGCGACACACCCGTGCAGAAAAAAAACATCACCAAGTCCCAAACCAGCTCACACACTCACTAGTTCCCTGAAAATACATCCTGACGAAATTTCCCCTTTGAATGTAGGGCTACGTCCATTTACAGGACCACAAATAGCTCCCACTTTGACTTTCCATCCAGTCGACACTTTTGCGACACTCTTCAAAATTATTTTTTTCGGGATAACAGAAATCCTTTGTGAGGATAAAGTTTAGTGGGATGGGGAGATGGAGATTGTGGGTAAGCATTTTGCGCAGAATTACATGTTTGTTTTGACTTCTCCTGCCATCTATCAAGTGGCACAGACAGAACTGAAGTACTTTGAGGTGACTAAAGTGGATAGACAACAGTGGTCTAACTGTCATTTTCCACGACAAGCACAACTTTCTGCAATGTGAATCCTTCACATCCAGTATACAGGACATGCTCTGCACACTGTACACACACAACAGATGCACTCTCTCATAAGCCCCCTGTGCCTGTTTGGATGTCAGGTGAGTGCTCAGCTTCGATCCCATAACCTCACATCACAACCTCCCACAGGAGGCAGGGAAAAAAGCCTCAGCGCCCGCGATGCCATGGCAACACTGAATGAAACTTCCATTCAGGCGCGCCAGTGGAACAGAGGGCAGAAGGCCGGTTCCAAGCCCAAGGTTTGTTGCTGACTGTCCGTGTCCATGACGCGGAGGGCGGGCTGGAATCTGGCAGGCGATTGCCTCGGTCAAACAAGAGCCCTAGGAGCTGTCAAACGTTGAGAGGAGGTGACAAAAACTACACTCCCCAGAGCACCGGCTGGAAAAAAATGCCTTGCTGCTATATAAGGCCAGGAACCAGAGGGGAGTTTTGGAAAGGGATGTGTGCTCCTGCAAACCATCATCTCCAGATATGACCCAGGCTAAGCCCACTGTAAATACTTAAAGACAGCCACAGCTCTGTGCTCAACCGGTGCTACCTTAAGTGGTGCTGCTCACCAAAACCAAGAGTATGTTTATGTTTGCCTGAGCTCCATACTGCGTTTTATGATGGGCTGTAATCAATGTTCCCATCATCATTGTAGCACATCTCTCAGTCCCCCATATAAGGCAGTGGCTCACACTCGCCAGGGGCTCTTTGTCGCTGCCGTATGTGAGTCAGAGTGAGTAAGTCTGGCATAGTGTGCATTGTACCTGGGCATCCATAATGGATGAGTGGCCCAAATAATGGATGAGGAGAGGCCGGTGAGTAACCTGAGGATGTGGTGGGACACACAAACTCTCTGGCCTGGCCTGGCCTGCCATGCTCTCTTTTCCTCCTCCTCCTCCTTCTCTCTCTCTCTCTCTCTCGGGCACTTGTGTCCAGCCTTTTCCGCCCCCAGAGAGCCAAGAAAAAGTCAAGCAGCAGCAGCAGCAGCAGCACAGAAAGTAAACAACAGTACAAACAAACAAATGTCCCACACTTTTCCACTGCCTAGTACCAGCTCAACTCATCTCGGCTCAACTCATTTTTTTTACTTTTCGACTGCCAAAAAATGGTATATGGTACCTGGTAAATGGTATACTTTTGGTATCACTTCTGTCAAGGTTCCAAGTGTGTTGAAGCGATACTAAACGACAACGTTGCATCATGTTGCCACTGACAACAAGCCCGGCAATTTTAAGTACCTTGGCCAGCTGAGCTCAAGGTTACTCATCGTTACAAAATTAGGCTATATATTGAAATGTCAGACCGCAAATCTATACCGTGGTCAGTGGAAGAGGTTTCCACCTTATCATCTATAATCGGGGAGGATAAAATACAGCGGGAGTTAGACGGGGCAACAAGAAATGAGAGGGTATATCAGGAGGCGTTAATGACGCCAGTGTAGTTTACCGCAGCGTTGCTATAGCACCCAGATACATTAACGGATGATTTTTATGCCAGTGGAAAACAATACACCCGGTACTAAGACCGAGTTGAGTTGAGATGAGTTGAGCTGGTACTAGGCAGTGGAAAAGGGACTAAAGATGCAAGCAATAGCGACGACGAGACGGTCCCATTCTTCAAACAAAAAAAGAAGAAGAAGAAGAAGAAGAAGAAGAAGAAGAAGAAAAGAAAAAAGAGAAAGAACAGTCACTAATGGGAGGCTTGGCAGAAGCTGGTCACCCAAACAAACATTCCCCGTTGGATAAATGTTTTACAAATGTTGAAAATGCATCTTAAAATCAGCTGGGGTTTGTAAGGCATAGCGCCCGAGACATCCAACTTAGATTACTTCTCTCGGCTCCTCCTGGGAGTCATTGGCTGCAAAGGCACTGCTGCTGCTGGCAGTCTGAAGCTGTTTCTTTGAACAGTGCACAATTTTAATGAGCGCAGAACGATGTTGCTATTTTGAAAGCCGAGTCTAACCACAATTGCACATTACTAGCGCTAATAACTACTACAAGCTGACCTAAGTGCTATGCTCAAATGCAAGCCTCACTGCAACATAAATCACGCACACACACACACACACACACACACACACAAACGCGCACACACACACACACACAAACACACACACACACACACACACACACACACACACACACACACACACACACACACACACACACACACACACACACACACACTTACACTCACACATTAAAGCAAATCGGCTAAAAGGGAAGTCCCAGCATGCTTGCTTATTGTGTCTAAACACATGTGGAATGGGATAAAGACAAGCTCAGTGTCACACTGGGATTTCTAACTTGAGACTGGTGCATTCCATTCTCCATACAGGCACACTGTCTGTCGGTCTGTTCCCACCATTGTGTGCAGTTCATAATTTTGCTTCCATGACATTCCATTACAAACCATGCTACAGGTGAAAGTCGGTTGCCTAAAACAAACAAACAAAAAAATTAGCCAGGACACTTGATTAACCAGCAGACCATTGACTTGATTGGTCAGGTGTTCTTTAACATCTAAAGTGTCCCAAATACACACAGGCACACACACACACACACACAGACACACACACACACATACACAAATGCGCACACACACGCGCGTGCACCCACACACACATACACATACACATATACACACCAAGCTCACACAAAAACTAAAACCAAAACCTATATAAGAATAATCTGATACTTGTGTAGCCAGTTTTTCTCTGACCACTTGTATGTCTACAAAACTGCCAGAACTTGTTTATAATACCTGCATGTGCCACAGAGGAAAAACAACTTGCAACAAATGAATAAACAAACAACATTTATTTAATATATTAAAGGTGGCATGCCTACAAGTCGGCCCCTGACTCTGCATTTTAGAGGGCACAGCCTGGCAGCGTCTGGACGAAGGCCCTGCGGGTGCAGATGTGATGTTGGCAAAGGTGATGTGGGCCAAGGAGGGAGGGGTGGTAACACGATCCATCATCCTTTGGGTGATTACCCTGGCATGCTGGCACACCGCACCATGCCTTCATGCCTCTGCTCCACGCCAACCAATGGGCAGCGGGAATCAATCAGGCAGCTGGCCACGGCGCCACAGGCATCCCTCAGCAAGTCCTGGAGGACTCTGTTATAAGTTATAACTGAAGGGTAGCAGAGTGGGGGTGGAGGTGAGGGTGGGGGCTGGAGGACTCTGTTATAAGTTATAACTGAAGGGTAGCAGAGTGGGGGTGGAGGTGAGGGTGGGGGCTGGAGGACTCTGTTATAAGCTATAACTGAAGGGTAGGAGAGTGGGGGTGGAGGTGAGGGTGGGGGCTGGAGGACTCTGTTATAAGCTATAACTGAAGGGTAGGAGAGTGGGGGTGAAGCTGAGGGTGGGGGTGGTGAGTCTGTGGCTGGGTGGGTGAATATCAGGTGGAGGGGGTGAGTGGAGCACTGCAATTTCAAATATGAAATATATATGACCTGCACATACAGGTTTGACTATAAAGCTGACTTTGACTTTGACTTTGACTTTTACTTTAAGTGTCTAGAGAAATGGTAAGCCCTCATATCTGCAAGTGGGATGGTCTTGGACAACTCTGAAGCTAACTGTTGCCACTGTCCCCACGTGGCAGGGTGGAGGTGTGGCGTGTGGGTGGGGAGACTTTGGATGGAGATGGTAGAGCGGGGCGGGTGGGTGCGGTCTGAGTAAGTAATGTCAGTGGCTGCATGTGATAGTGGGTATTGAACTTTTTTGAGGCAAA
>CM050199.1:19587500-19605000 GCA_027475355.1 Coilia nasus
ACAGGACCGGTGAAACAGGGAAAAACCAGAAAGAAGTTCTTGCTGTCTGTTCACTCATCCATATGTGATTAAAATGGTAAGGGTGACATGACTTTTTAAGTAAAGGTTTATTACTCTAAGTTTATAACTCTGTTTTATGATGGTTCGTCGTAAGAGTGTGAGCAATGCGGCAGTGTGTGTCACTGATGAAAATGTGGGAGGCCAGTCTAGGTCTGCTAAGAACAGCTTGGATGAGGGGGTGGTTGGGGGGGGAGAGGGCCTTGTGGGACACATCAGCCATCAATCTGATTGGACGTGACACCAGCAAGGTCCTTGGTGATTGGACGCCTGACCTTGTGACAGTGACAGATGACTCATCAAGAAAACATCCACCACCATGGCCTTGGGCTTGATTGCTTTAAATTAAACACCGGTGGCACCTGGGGAATTTGGGGCGGGACCCCCACGCAGCCAGACTGTGTGGTAACGAGGAGCAGGGGTGTGGGGTTGTGCAGGCTCCCGAGAGGGAAGAGGCAAACACAAATCCGCCTTAACCTTGCCACAGAAAAGTCCAGTACCCACTGTTACATACAGCCACCTGCTGCGACCTGATGATCAGTTGATTTGCTGAACATTGAATTTACGACGAGACCCTGAGACATAAAGGTTACGGTCCCAGCACAAAGACGGCAGACAGTCACGTACAAACACTCAAACACACACACACACACACACACACACACACACACACACACACACACACACACACAAACACACTTACAGACGATTAATCTCCAAATCTTCTTATGAATCCGCTTGCATGCAGTCATCAAGGCAAGCACACACAAATATACACATAGACTCATAAATTAGTCTAAGAGGGGAGAAGCGTGAGTGTATTGACCTCATCCAGCTTAAGCCAAGCACTCATGACAGACTCACTCCGGTTCTGACTCATTTCACTTCACTGGCTCCACTCAATACCAGCAAGGCAAAACCATATAATGGATCACTCAATCTGCAAATACATGCAGATGAGGATTTAAGAGGGAAATCTAGAGGTGATCATGAGACAACACTACAATAACATTTCAACTGGACCACTCTGCTGGTTAAATGGACTGGGCTCCCCCTTGTTCATCTTATTCTGTGACGCTAACTTAAGCAGGCCCATGAAAGCCTAAGATTTTTTTTATCACTCCTAGAGAAGAGACAAATAACCTTATTGGGAAGAAGGGGGCATCTTGTCATTGCTGTAAAACCCTCAGGCCACTTTTCAATATGTAATGGCTTTGCAGGCTAGGCCTTGGTAATCTTTAAAGATGTGTTTGGTGCAGCGCATGGCACAATAGTGACCTATTTTTTTGGCCTCGCCTCATCTTCTGGTGATGAAATGGCTCTGCGGATGACGACACTGAATGCGTAATCTCGTCCTATAATTATAATGAATGCATGGGCCCTGTTTTTCAAATCACGGTGCATTCATTGGTATAAAACCCTTCTGTTGAGAGAGCGAGAGAGAGAAAGACAGAGCAAGAGAGAGAGAGCCCTCACTACCTTCATGAACTTGAACACAGTTCACATCGGAACCAGAGCTCTCAAATGCTCGCTGTGTGTTTTGCAAACACAGACAGTTCACAGAGACACATCGACACCTCTTTTTTTGGTTGTTACTCCCATTGACTCGTGATCATGAAGAGAAGTGGTGGCGTGTGAAGGGGGGTGGGGGGAAAAACTGGAAAGCAAAGAAGTGTCTCTTTGCACTTGCAGTCAAACTCTCTCTCTCTCTTGCTCTCTCTCTCTTTCTCTCTCTCTCTCTCTCCTTCTCCTCTGCCCTAGGGGATAGGGGAAGAGTGAAAGCGGATAGGGGATATAGCAGTGTTTGTGATGCCCCCGGGCACAAAACACGATATAAATAACCAAGAGACACGTACCCAAAGCTCATTAAAATTAAACAAGTCGCCGACTGAAAACATAACCGTCAGAGATATTAATAATCGCCCGAGCTGCTGGATCGGGTTGGCAAGTCAAGGGGGGGTGGGAACAGCAGGAGCTTCCACAGACTCAGCGTATTCATTAGAAACAGTCTGAATGCATGTGTTTATGTGTGTGTGTGAGAAAGCAAAAGGATAATTTAAGGTAAAAGAAAAAGACAGATGGAGAGAATGAGAGTGGTAGAAAGAGACAGAGAGATAGAGGGAGAAGGCAAGAAGGGAGAAAATATTAGGTAAATGGGAAAGAACTACAAAAAATTGTGTAAAGTCTTGTTTTTTTTCCCAGTGTGTGTGTTTGTGTTTGAGCCAACTGAGTGGCACCCTCTACTCAGTGTTTGGACACACTACTGTGGTGCTGTGTTAAATACAGTTGCATGTATATTTGTCTGTGTGTGGGTGTACACTGTGTGTAGTGTCATTTGTGTTTGTATGTGTATGTGTGTATGTATAAATATGTGTGTGTGTGTATGTGTGAATATGTGGATGTGTGTGTGTGTGTGTGCATGTGGTGTGATCTGTGTGTGTCTGCATGCATGTGTGTATGTGTGTGCAGATCCCTCTCTTCCACCCTGGAGGGTGAGTAAGCCTCCTGAAATAGACATGTGATACAGCAACACTTCCTCTGAGAGCCCTCTGTGGAGGTGGTGGTGGTGGTGGTGGCGATGTGTTCTTCTCAGGGAGGGTGGGGGTGCAGGTGGGCAGACAGGACCTGGAGGTCAGCGACCGCAGCCAGGGCTGTCAGAGTGGCACCCCCAAAAAACCCTGCTCCGAACCCCGCTTGTGTGTGTGTGTGTGTGTGTGTGTATTATGAGTGTGTGTGTGCCAGGGGTGGAAACTTTGCAAAATGTGAACTTTTAACAGTCACTGACAAATGTATGATGAATTTCACCAGCCAGTGGGTGTGTAAGTGTGTGTGTATGTGTGTGCATGTGTGTGCCTGTGTGTGTGTGCGTGCTCTCGAACAAGGTTATGCATGTTTTACAAGTACGTTCATCCATTTGAATTTGTGTGTGTATTTTTGTGTGTCTGTGTGTGTGTGTGGGTGTGTGTGTGTTTGGACAACCCCACTCCCTGCCTGTCGGCCTGCTGTCCAATTAGTGCAAGTCACAGTGTCACACCACCCAATCAGAACTCTGCCGTAACACTGAGGGATGCATGTGTCATGCAGATGCTCTCCATGCAATT
The DNA here is from genome assembly GCA_027475355.1 of Coilia nasus. Taxonomy (NCBI): domain Eukaryota; kingdom Metazoa; phylum Chordata; class Actinopteri; order Clupeiformes; family Engraulidae; genus Coilia; species Coilia nasus. Next base: position 19,590,659 of record CM050199.1, read on the forward strand.
ACTCAGGGCCCCAGCTAATGTCTGTAATGGGCGTCTGGAGAACGGGTAATTGAAATGACACAGCGCCTGCCGTCTGTGCGACTGGATACAGGTGTACATTAGGATATTGGTGTGAGGCCTTTTAAATCACACGTATAGTCAATTCATGTCATTCATGTGGGGACACCTGTGTCACATGTCACCCTACACTACAGCATCAAGAATGTGCATGTAGGTGTGTGTGTGACAGACAGGGAGTGAGTCTGAGGTTAAATATGGTGTGTGTGTGTGTGTGTGTGTGTGTGTGTGTGTGTGTGTGTGTGTGGGGAAAGGGGGGGGGGCTCTCAGAGAGAGTAAGAGACAGTAAAATAGTGTAATCATATGTGGTTGAGAAAGAGAGGAAGTGAATGTGAGTGTGAATGTAAGTGAGTATAAACAGAGAGCGAGAGAGAGAGAGAGAGAGAGAGAGAGAGAGAGAGAGAGAGAGAGAGAGAGAGACAGTAGATGAGCAATATAAGGAGTTGTGGGTTTGAAACATTGAGGCACATAAAAAAGCAACTACACAGGGCTGAGGTGGGTAGAATAACACAGCTTTGATCCATCAGTGAAGCAGACAAGACTGGCTAGCTCATCCCTCAGTCTCTGGGGGGGCAGTAGTGTGATGTGGTGGGGTACGAGAAAGAGAGGGAGTGAGACAGACAGAAAGAGGGAGTGAAGAACTGTTATCATGTGTGATTGAGAAAGAGAGGGAGTGAATGTGAGTGTGAATGTAAGTGAGTATAATCGTGTGTGAGTGTGTGTGTGTGTGTGTGTGTCTGTGGGGTGTGTGACACACAGAGAGACAGATACAATAGCCTAGATGAGCAAAATAAGGAATTCTGGGTTTGAGACACTGAGGCACCTAGGAAAGCAACTACACAGGACTGAGATGGCCAGAATAACACATCAACGAAGGAGACTGGCCAACTCATCCCTCAGTCTTTGGGCGGTCAGTGGGGTACGGAGGGGTGAGGGGTGGGGTGGTGTGTTGTGGAATGGTGCAGTGTGGTGTGTTGTTGCGGAGTGGAGTGGAGTGGTTTGGTGTTGTGTGGTGTGGTGTGGAGGGTTGGGTAGTGGTGAAATGGGTTGTGGTGTGGTGGGGTATGGTGGTGTGCGTTGTGGTGCGGTGCGTTGGGGTGGGGTGCATGTCATGCATTGTGGAGTGGTGTGGTGTGGTGTGGTGGGGTATGATGATCTTGTACTTCCTGGAGGTGTGGACTCTGCTGAACAAGTGCCTCTGCCTTTACCCAATCGCTAATGCCTGGTCGTCACATATGCAATTTAGCCTACCTAAGCACTACAATTCAAATGTAGCACACAAAGTCAACGTCATGGCTCCCAAACGCACCCTCTGTTCACTGATTGGATCGGTGTAGCTCGGACCACTTACATGCTCCTCAACAGATTCCGGTCCCGACCCTCTATACTAGAAAATGAAATGAAGTATGAGGGGCAGGTTTATCAGGCTAGGTGTGGTGTGGTGTGGAGTGGTGTGCTTCGGTGTGATACAGTGGTGCGCTGTGGCAGGATGGATTGTGGTGCGGGTGGTGTGTTGTGGAGTGGTACAGTGGTACAGTGAGGTGGGCAGTGGTGCGGTGTGGTGTGGTACGACGGTGTGTGTTGTGGAGTGGAGTGTTGTGGTGTAGTGTGGTGTGATGCTGTACAGAGTGGTATGGTGTACTGGGGTGTGATGTTGTGCAGTGTAGTGTGGTGCGGCGGTGTGTGTTGTGGTATTGTGGTGCAGTGTGGTGCGGTGTGGTGCTGTGAGTTGCGGTGTGGTGCGTGAGGAGACACAATCCCCGGCTGACCCGAGACCAGTGGGCTGGCGATAACATCATCCCCCTCTGCGGCTGTCCAAATCTCCAGGACCCTACTGAGCCAGCCGTTGCCGTGGTGATGCAGATTTGCCTGCAAGATTCCGGTGCAGAGCTGTGTGTTTAAGTATGTGTGTGCGTGTGCATGTGTGTGTGTGGGTGTGTGTGTGTGTGTGTGTGTGTGTGTGTTTGTGTGTGTGTGTTTGTGTTTGTGTGTGTCTGTGTGTGTGCGCGTGTGTGTGTGTGTGTGTGTGTCTGTGTGTGTGTGTCTGCACTCAAAAATGCTTATGCATTTTCCACAAGTATGTTTGTCTGTGTGAATTTGTGTGTATATTCGTATGTGTAGAGGTGTGTGGGTTTGGCAATAGTGAGTAAATCACAAGGAAATGTCTGAGAAGGGCTTGAATAAACAGACAACCATGCAAGAATACCGGTATGTGTGTCTCTCTTCTCTGCAGGCTGTCTGTGTGTGTGTGTGTGTGTGTGTGTGTGTGTGTGTGTGTGTGTGTGTGTGTGTGTGTGTGTCTGTGTGTGTGTGTGTGTCTGTGTGGCTGGCTACATTGAGAACAAAGAGAAAAAGAAATCTGTATTAATGATCTCTCCTGATACTGGGACTACAAAAGAAAAAATACCTAGAGGTTGATGAAACCGCTAGCTTGTGAACCTGACCATGTAATCCGGTGGCCAGCCTGCATTGAGCTTGAGCCAAACAACGAATATAAACATCTCACAGATTAAAACTGCATCTCAGGGTGTTTCAAAATGTGCAATATTGACAGAAAAAAAAGTCTAATTCAGAAGAGGCAAGGACGAGCTGTTTTTCATGATACGGCATATTGCCCCTTAAATATTGCAGCGAGTATTTCACGATTGCATTATGATATTGCCTCGCGACGATAAGAACAGGTGGGGTCAACAGCCATCTTGAAATCTTCCCATTGTTTTTTGGCCGCAGGCTGTGGTGGTGTCCGCGCTGTGTGCGTCTGCGTCGGTGACACTGCAATGGCCCTGTCTCCCAGCATGCATTGGTGCGGCGGGTAAAATGGAGCTCGCCGGCCTCACCTGGACTATTTATAAGCCTTTGACTGATTTTTTTTTTACTACAGATGCCTTATCAAATCTGAATAATATAGCATCTGGGAAAACGAGGTGATTAGAGGAGGATGAAAAGCATTCTCTCTTTCACTCACTTTCTCTCTCACTCTTTCTTGCCTCTCTGCTGTTAAGTTCATAGGCTTTTCATAGGGTTTTCTGTCTTGTTTCCTCCCTTGTGTGCTCTCTGTCTCTCTTTCTCTCTCTTTCTCTCTGTCTCTCTCTCTCTCTCTCTCGCTTCCCCTTCCCTGTCTCTCTTTTTCTCTCTCTCTTCCACTCTGTTGTTAAGTTCATAGGTTTTTCTGTCTTGTTTCCTCTCTTGTTCTTCCTCTCTCTTTCCCTCTTTCCCTCTCTGTGTCTGAGGCTCACTGGCAACCAGCATCTGTTTGCCGCCGATACATGGTAGCCTGCTGGTGAACTCTTTACGAGTCTCTGCGCTGAAGGCCAACATTTTCCGCTCAGAAACATTTTAAACGGTGTCTCAAATTAGCAAAACTTTGGATCTTACTCACGGCAGGAGAGCGTTAGTGTGAGCCGTAAGTTTGCTCAGTGTGTGTGTGTGTGTGTGTGTGTGTGTGTGTGTGCTACGTGCCCCTCAGAGCCCCAGTAGCACTTTACAGGGCCTCTCCTAATGAGAAACAGGTCCACCTGGTTATGCTAACAAGTGCCGTGATATTGCGGAATAGCTCATAATGTACGCGCTTTGAAAGGTTTATGGTGAATTTAATGACATTCTATTACCTGGCGATTATGGGAGCTAGCTCTACACTGAGGGCATCCATTTTCTTGCAGTGTGTGGACCTCTGTGTACCGCATCCAACAGGGGTCCTTAATGGAGTCAAAATAAATATCTTTCCTGTCAACGGAACCACTGCTTGCCCCCAACATACAGGCGCGCACACACACCACTTGCCCCCAACATACAGGCACACACACACACACACACACACACACACACACACACACACACACACACACACACACACACACACATACACACACAGAAAACACACACCTCACAAGCAGAGAAAGAAGCAGGACAGAGTGCAAGTCTATATGATTAATTTCGGCTCTCAGTTCCTCAGTGGAACTGTCACTCCAAGCCTACTTAGACGGGCTGATTGTATCTGTTTGAATAAGATAATACGTTTGGCTAATTTCACGTTGTCAGTGCTGTTATCATTTTTCATCTGTCACACTAAATATCTCAGCTGCTCTGCAAAAGCAAAAACTAATTTGTTTTCACAGAATATGATTTCAGAAAATTGGGTGCAAAAAGATGCTTTCACCCTAGAAAGCAACCATAGACAATTTCTGCCACAGAAAGCAGTGGAGCTCTTAATTACAGTAAATATTTTAACCCTCACTTGTGATGAAAATGAGGAAGCTGCAGCCATTATTATATAAAACGTCTTCATTAATTTACCCAGAATGGTAAACAGAGCACATCTGATGTGTCAGCATTTTCACACACTGACGTCATTTGCAATCGGAACCTCTTTGTTTACATGGCAAAATCTCACCTTCCATTTCACCGCTGTTTTGCAAAGTGACAGTATGATAATTACACAGTTCAGTATCATACCTCCCCCCCAAAAAATGGGCATTACACAGTGAATCATCGCATTGCCAGAACTGGCTGTTTTATTTCACCCTGGGGGTAGAACCAATTTTCATGCACGTTTGGGAAAAGGAAAACAAAATTACACACTTTCACATGATTTAATCTATATTTCACAATTTCTTCCTGATCTAATTAGACACTTTCAGACGTTTAGACACGTTTACCTGTTTTTTTTCCTGATATCCGTGAGTCTCAAACCTGACAGACAAAGCTAAAGCTAAAAGCTAAAAGCTAAAGCTAAAAGCTAAAGCTAAAAGCTAAAGCTAAAGCTAACGCTAAAGCTGCTGTCATACTGGCTGGTCCTCAGCTGCTGCTGTTGCTGCCTGGCTTGCCCATGCTCTGTGCACTGTTATCCCCCTCACAACTGACTGCGCCTGCCTCACTCTCCCTCAGCGGCCCTGAGACAAATCCCCTCTGCCATTGCGTAATGTTAGCGCCTGAATCCTCACGGACACACGGCTCCGCAGATAATAAAAAAAAAAGGATGTCCCTTATGGGGACAGTGAGGGGAGTGGGGGCTGGGGTGGGGTGGATTGGGGTGGGTGGCTGTGTGGTGGGGCTGGGGGGTGGCGATGTGTGAGATGGGGGAGGGGTGCACTTTCAGTATGATGTCATAGATCTCCCTATTTTGGGAGGGATTAGCGCAGTGGCATCTATTTGGCCTGTTTTCAGCGTGCATCAGCAGCTTTGGCTGAGGCCTCCACATGTTCATGGAGAGGGAGGGGGAGGGAGAGAGAAATAGAGAGAGACAAAAAGAGAATGAGAGAGATAGATCGATGATAGTGTACATACTAGGAGTGTACACAGAGAAAAATAGAGGTACACACAGGGTACAATACTGCACCTCTAGGTACAAAATTGTTCCTTTCAGTGTTCTGTACCTCAAATGGCACAGGACAGATCCCTTAAGGTACCTTATTGTACTTCAGAAGGTACATGCATCAGTGAAGTACACATTTGTACCCGTGATGCTGTGCAAATCAATGTTAACGCAGTGTACCACCAAAAGGACATAAACACCGCAGTAACTTTGAGGACACAGAGGTCATGTATGTAGCTGGTTGTCAGACAAGATGTTGATAGATGTAGACTTGGCTTGCAATCCCCACTCACAAATTATTATTATTATTATTATTACATTGTTTGTTTGCATCGGTCTTCTCTTTTTTCCAATTTTTGTTTTTAATTTTTCCTACGTAATCAGTTACGGTCAGTGCACGTCAGACGTTTAGTTAGGCTGTGGCATGCATGCATGGAACGCAGAGCAGTCCACCAGCAAGAAAAGCGCGCGCAAACTTGCACCAGGCAGCAGCACACTTGGCAGCAATTTGCAACGGTTCAGCCAGCTATTTCTGCTGGTGTTGGAGTGAATGATGTCGTCCCTGGCCCAACTAACAACAGAACAACTCCTCCAGAAGCTCTCCGAAGCTGGTGTCGACGTAACGGCAGCAGAAAGGGAAAGGTTCATCGGTGAGTAACCTAACGTTTTTACCTCCGTATCGCTGGGCTGAAGCAATGATACGTTAGCTAGTCGAACTAGTGCTAACATCTAGGAGTTAGCTTACTATTCTGACAAAACTTATGGTAATGAAATGGCTAATACTTACACGGAGACTATTACTCAGGCACTACTTGTCACTGTTGTTGGACTACGTGACGAATAAAGTTATTGTTGATGGGGTCGTTTTTATTGTTTGAACTTTTGTAATTCGGCTACATACTGCAGTGTTAGTGAAGGACTATCAAGTAGCTGCTAACTAGTGTTGCCAACCGTCCCTTGAAATAAGGAATAGTATCATAGAAACAATATTACGTCCAGTATTGAACTGAAATGGGACGCAATTTTTATTCTGACATTGAGGTTCACATTAATAAAAAATCAGAGGGCTTTGAATCTGATGTGATTTGCCAAAGTGTCCCGTATTTTCCCCTTTGAGCTGTGACTAACTGGCTTAGATTAAATGATTTTTTTCGATAAGTTGAGCAAATTACGATAAAAGTATGCTCATTACCTGAATGTTAACTATTTAAAGTATGCTCATTACCTGAATGTTAACTATTTGTAAATGTGGAATGTTTATGTGTGTGTCTGTGTCTGTGTGTGTAGCATACCTGGCACATGTCACTAAAGAGAAAATTCAAGACTGAGCCAGCCCCGCTTGTTACTGACGCAGAAGTTCGAAAATACAAGGAGAAGTATGCGATGTCCAGAAGGCTCACCAGCGTAGACCAGTCAACACGACCCAAGCAGTCGAGACCATCATCAGTAAGTAATAAAAACATAATTCAAATCTAGGTTTTGTAAAGATTGAGTACGAGTTGTTGCACATGATTTAGAATGAATTTAAGGCCTGTCATTAATGCAAACTTTCATCATTAAATGGGGGCATCACAATATCCCTCTAACAGTCATTTCTTGCATCCAAAGTTGTCAGATTAATTTCATTAGGATGAATGTCTTGTGTACTATAAGGCTCATTTTCAGATGTACCATAAACGTTATGACGAAGGACAGGAAATGAGTGGAGGAATGATATAAAGACAAACAGTGGTAGCTTAAATTAGAACTGAAATGTTATGGCATGACCACACCGAACGTCACGAGCGAGGATGGCGACTGAAGTATAGAGGAGCTGGTGATAAAAGAGACCAAAGCGATTTGGGTGAAGAGGCGATTTGAGTGACAGTTTGTAGTTGATCTAATCTTCAATATTATGGCTCTGCCACAGCCGCCAGTTGAAATGACTGAATTCTTGCATCCTGCTTTTAACATTCATACTCTGTTGCTTTTGTCTCGAGTCGTTCTTGCTTTGGAAACACTCCAGCAACGCTTTGTAGGTTTTGTCTCATTTGGTGTGTTCGTGCTGCTGGATTCCTTGACTGTTATGAGGCCTGAAGTTGGCTCACCTATGTTTTGTGGTTGAATTTGATTTTACATAGGAGTTTGCCGTAATGGGAGAAGACGCTACCTCTGTTGACGCCCATGTCCGCGTGCTGATGGAGCAGTACAGAAAGATGCAGCCCGACATGTCCATTGTAAAGGACCGCATGACGAACATTTTCAGTCCTTCCAATGGACTTACAGAACACTCTCAAAGGACATTATGCATTTGTGTCCTTTGAGGATAAAGTTCTTCAGCGGGTGTCAAAATTACAAGTAAACAATGTAAAATATGGTGTTGATGATGTTTTTGTGATTGCCCATGTACATACTGAAGAAATACCTTTGTTTTTTAAGCTGAAATACATTCTCAATGTTGACACCTGTTGGGTGTTGTGTGGCAAGATTTTGCATCTTTTGTCATTTGACAGTCATGTTCATGCTTACATAGTAAAACTGGGCCACAATTGGACATTGTTAAACCCAGGAGATGAATTGGATTTCCATCCCCTGGATGTCTATTCTTTTGATGATTGTTTGTATGTTGCTATGAAATACTTTGTTTGATCTGTTGCATATCACTATGGAGTATTTTGTGTGATTTGTCTTTTTTTTGTGTGATTTGCCAGGCTCAAACTACCGGTACTTCTTGTTGCTATGGAATTTTTTCTATGATCAGTTTTTAACATTTCCATTTCATGATGGAAAATATTTTACTTAATAAATTATTAATAAATTATTTTGCAAAGATTGTATACCTGTTGAATTGTACATTTATTTCAGCAGTACCACAGAAAAATGGAAGTACCATTGTGTACCTAAGTGAGTACAAACCCTTGTCGCACCGGCGGTACCCTTTTGAAGAACAATTTAGTACCTTCCTATGGAAGTACATTTTTGTACTCTCTTCTCCTGTACCATTTAAGTACACTTGTGTACCTTAAAGGACAGAAAAGTACCTCTTGAGGGTACAGCATGGCTATGGTGGTCTGAGGTACATTTTTGTCACAATGGGTACGGAAGTGTACCTTAGATGGTACAGATGAAGAGAGTACAAAAATGTACTTGCATAGAAAGGTACAGAATTGTTCTTCAAAAGGGTACTGCCGGTGCGACAAGGGTTTGTACCCACTTAGGTACACAATCGTACTTCCATTTTTCTGTGTGTACAGATAGTATTGACTTTTTGGTGTTTTGAACCCCCTGCTATTAATCTCATTAAACATGTATGCAACCCTATTCAAAAATTGGCATATTCTTCTGTCACCAATACTAACACTTTTTTACTGAGGCACATTACCATTAGCATGCAGTGGGATGGCATACCTCTCTCCACAGCCTACCTCTCTCTCTCTCTCTCTCTCTCTCTCTCTCCCTCTCTCTCTCTCTCTCTCTCTCTCTCTCTCTGTCTTTCTCCCACAGCAGACAATGTGTCAGCAGCTCTCTGTAATAACAGAGTCTGCACACACATACACACACACAGTGGTTAGTAGTGCACTGTCTGTTAGAGCACACATATGTATTTCTAACCAGCAGACAATTTGCACACACAGACAAAAAACACACACACAGACACACATAGACACACAGTAACACAGACACACGCCCCGCACACACACACTTACACACACACACATACAGTCTCTATCAGATGGGAGAGGAGGGAAGGCGCATGAAATCCAGTGTGTTCTGTGCAAAAAGTGACGTAGGGCGCGTGTGGATCCGTTTCTCAGAGGACACGGGTATCGGTAGCATTTCCATTAGCCAATAGAGGATGATGCCATCTCTCATCACGCCCGAAGGAGCCCAGTGGAACAAAACAACAGCCAGCCAGCCAGCCAGCCAGCCCACCTCACACACATGACGACAAGCAGCCGTGGCTCGGCTGAAAGAGCCACCAGTCGCACGTGACACGCGACACTCTGCGCAATGGAAACATACGCGATGTTGGCGGTGCGTGATGAAAGAACCAGACACTGGGAAGATATCAGAGTCACAGTCAGGAGGAGGAGGAGGAGGGTGAGAAAGAGAAAGTGAGATTAATCTGGTCGGTAATACAGGAGTTTATATACCCAACAGTACAGAATGTGCAATAACAATAATAATAATGATAATAATAATAATAATAATAATAATAATAATAATACCTAGCAGTTCAATCCCCCCAATTCAATTTTTGTAACGGGCAACCAATGAACCGATTTTCACCAAAAAAAGAATCACCTCAGTACAATACCAACATACTGTCAAAATTTCAGAGCGATACCTTCATGACTTTTTTAGTTATTTTGCTAACAAACAAACAAACAGACATGGCAAATGGGCAAAAACATAACCTCCTTGGTGGAGGTAATAATAATATTATTATTAATAATAATAATGATAATAATAATAGTAGTAAAAGAAGGATGATAATGATGATAAAGATGACGATACAGATGATGATGATTTTACTTTTTCTCTTTACCTTTTCCTGTGAAAATTTGAATTTTGTTTAGTTAAAGCACACACACACACACACAAACACACACACACACACACAAACACAAATATATGCACATACTTGTATGTATTTTTTTAAATTTATTTAGAGGATAAAAAAGGTGCCTTTGCCTCATGCTTTGCTAGCCATTGCCAGTGATGCTAACAAGGGCTTGTGGTGCTGCGAAGAGGCCACACCCCCCCTTGAGCAGGGCAGAAGAAAGGGCTGCTGGGATATGGCTGGCTCTGGGCTAGCGGCAGTCGCTCTGGAGCACTGTGTCAAACACAGAGTGGCAATCAATGCAACACTTACAACTGCACTGCAGGGCCAATTTAGATCCCACTCCAGTGTGGCTATTTTTGGACCATGCGGCGGAGGGAACAGAAATTCTCTGACATTCACAGTTTATGCCAGTTTAGGCATTGCGATATTCACTGACCCTTACATTATGTGTGGTTTTCATGGTGTGTCATTACTATATTAGAGCCATTTTTTGTTGTGCAACCTCATTTTAAATTTGTTTCCTTCTTTATTCTGTGTTTTTTCATTCACCCACACACATACACATATACATTGATCCACACATACACACACACACGTACACGAACACATGCATGCGTGCACACACACACCCACACACACACACACACACACACACACACACACACACACACACAAATTTGAAGACACACATAGACATAGCATAACTTGGTTTCCTTTTTTATGTTTTAGCTCTTCTTTAAAGATCAATTACAAATTCAATGTGACAGGTCAATTTTATCACTGTATGTTTTCGTGGGTGTATCTACATGTGTGTAGAAAACGACAGTAAGTTGTGTGTCTGTGTGTCTGTTTGTCTGTGTGTATGTGACCCTACAGCCTTTGCTGTCTCTGATTGCAAGTCCCACTCCAGCTGAATGTCTTTACCCAGAAAGAGCATGGGCGTCATCAGACAGGGTGAGATTCGAAACTGAGACCCTGATGTGATACTGTTTGTCATCAGGCATCAGCTCTCTCTCTCTCTCTCTCTCTCTCTCTCTCTCTCTCCCTCTCTCTCTCTTTCCATCATTTTTAGAATACAAGATTCAAGCATTTCAAATGTCCTGTACATTTGGGCCACCCTGTATATACAAAGTCGCATGTTCATGTACAGTCATGCGAAGACCCACAAATGTTGACCCATATGTTAACACACATCCACCCACAGGCAAACTTACACAAGGACCTGTGTTTCACATGATACCGCCAGGAGTTGCCAAACTCTGTTGCTTGGTTAAAAGTGTGCAGTGTCCAACCCACAGCTGTGAGTGAACAGATAAAAACAATACACAGTTTCCACGACAATCTGCTCCTAATCTGTTAACTGCTGACTTAATGGTTTTAAAATTAGTTTTTTTTTCAGGACAAAAAACAGAAAACAAAAACAGACTCTGCAGCTGCTCTTAGTGTTGTTGATCAATACCTTGGCACATCTCTCTCCAGCGAACTGCTTCCATTTAACCAACGGGAAAAGCAGATGCACATTATCGCCTTTCTTTAATGGTCTCGTAAGCCAGAGGAAGTCCGGTTATAAAGTTAAGGGGAGTATGCTTTAGATTAGCGTCGTCGTATTACTGGTTATGGCTACGTCTTGGAGCTTTTAGGAGTGCTGAGGAAGGGGCCGTACTCTCACCCAAAACCACTTCCTCTTTCCAGGCCCCTTCCTGTTGTGCTGCCATGGCGTCTCGTACAAAAGAAGATGAGTTACTCTCCTCCAGGAAACCGTAAATAATTGACAAACGGCTCAAGCTGCCTATAGGGCACATGGCGATTCCACAGTACACTATAAATAACTCATTACGCTAATTATCGCATATGCGTGCCGGGCCTGTGCGCACACACATGCACACATGAGGGAAGAGGCAAATGTGCACTCAAGTGAAGAAACACACTCAAGCGTGACTTAAACACAAACCACATGGCCTCCTGATATGAGCGAGAGAGAGTTTTATCATCTGAAGTGCACCAACGACAGTCATGCAACTGCTCACATAGCAGTCCTGTACACTTTGCAGTGTCATAGTATGAGCAGTTTTAAGTGGACACCTTATGGCACATACATAAAATTGTCATCACCCCCATTCTTCACTTCAATGAGTTTAAAGAAAAGATAAAAAAGCACCGTCCTTTAAATGCCATAGAACACGATTACTTTAAATGGCTAGTCTTCTAAAATGTGAATTGTGAGTTGGCCAGAAAGAGCTGACCAGATACCTCTATTCTCCACTATCTGCACAAGGCAAGAGAGATGGAGATCGAGGATGACAAGGTTTCAAAAATAATGAAGCACGCTCTCGGTCCACCTCAGTGACTTACACAGATTATGACTGAAGGCACCAAAACATCCAGACTGCATTGAGGGAAACTGAGCTACACTTCCGAATAACGTCCAAATAACAACCGTACCATGCACCATCTAGCAGCCAGCGGGAGAAGGAGAAGGAAAAGGAGAAAGGGAAGGAGTGTTTTTGTTTACATTACACTCTTTCACCTTTTGGTACATGCTGAAATATGTGCTGTGAATTGTATTTCTCAGATTATGTAGAGCAAATACTGGGTAAAACTAGAGAATTAGGAGTTATACATATTGTACATATACATATACATATACATATACATATACATATACATTAACCTATACATATACACTCACAGTCAATGAAAACGCATCAGAAAGCTTTCTTGTACTTTTCTTACCGTGACCTTGCAATTTAATGATCTTTTCTGACCTTAATTTCACCTTGTGTGACTGAATAATGTGTCATAGAGTTATTTTCTTAATGTACCAAAGGAAATTAAATTCTTTTTTGATAAGTGTTCTGATGCGTTTTCATTGACTGTCAGTGTACATATACACATACACATACATACTCCCATGCAGCAAAAGAAAAGTCTGCTTTTGCATGACATTGATTGATTGCAGTGCATACATTATCCGCAAATAGACAGCGTCAGCTGACTGATTAGCCATGTCCATGGTGAAGGCATTCGCCACCCTCTGATCAAACATGGAGGGAAGACATTCATTCATTCAGACAATCTCAGACAGGCCAGTGGCAAACACATTACATCAACTGAGGATGCCACAGTGCTGCTCCATGCACCAGCCTCCCACCCTTTTTTTTTTTTTTTTTTTTTTTTTAAAGAATCCATCTTTGGACCTGCCCATAAGTGAATAAGAGGTGTAGTAGGCGGTAATGGGTAGGGGTGTTTTTTTGGGGGGGGAGGGTGGGTGGTTGAATTCAAGTGACAGATCTAAAATGTTCACTCATCCACTCTATAGTGCACTAGGTAAGTGAGTCAGCCAATGCAACTGGCACACTACTGTATATAGGGCATAATGTATTGAACAAGTGGACATTTCCAATAGCCCAGGATTAAGCATGCCAACAGAGCCACAACTTTAACCCCTTGTAATTTAAACCTTTTGTAAGTTGTTTTGGATAAAAGCGTCTGCTAAGTGTAATAAAATGCAACTTTTCTGAAAAAGGGGTGATGTTGCTGGTGAGACAGTACAGGCAGGAGTCAGCCCAGCTTCAGCTCCAAACAGAGAAGTCCTGGGAGAGGAGGAGAAGAAGAGCTTCTTCTCTCCATGTGATTCCCTTGTATGAGTGCATCCCTGACCTCCCAGAGAGTGGTGGCCTTTTGAGGACCTCCATTAAGATTCAGCGCCGCATGTTCGCCAGCCCTTTAAATAATTGCAGGTTCACGTTTCATTTCGTTCGTCACCAAACACTAGCAATACATGAAGCGTGTGCCCTTACTTGCAGATAAGCTTTCGCATGCTAGGAGTGTATGCCATTCAACACACCATGGCTTTCAATAATACCACAATAACCTGCCAGCAATTCTTTGGCGCCGTGTGGCCTCACTAACGACGTATTGGATCCCATGGATCCATGCTAGCAGAAATGGTACAGCTTTCATCAATACACAGAGAACCTTTTGACACCCGAGCCCATTAAGTGCTGTAAAGGCTGGTTGAAAATGTGTGTGTGTGTGTGTGTGTGTGTGTGTGTGTCTGTGTTTAAGTGGGAAAGCTTCCAGAAAATGCTCAAACCTCTTTTGCTAACAACTCTATATGTTTGAGTGCAGAGAAGGTCACAGAGGACTTAAGATGACTGTAATAAGCTAATGCTTTAAGAGCACTAATGGCTTCAGTAAGACTTTTAAATTACTTAAAAGTTCGGGTCCATTTTCCTACCGTGTGGAATGTCTAAAACGAAAAATACATCCAGACGAGTATGCTAATGTAAAATGTCGATTAGCATTTAATTAACATTTTGTAGCTCCAGTTAATTTGGTGATGGTGCATTTAAGGACATAACAAAATCAGTCAATTTATTTGTAACATTATAGGAAAATGTTTGTCCTACGGTTGTGTATTTAAAT
>CM050199.1:19615000-19627500 GCA_027475355.1 Coilia nasus
TGACATGGTGTGTGTGCATGTGTGTAGGTGTGCGTGTGTGTCTATACACATCTGTGTGTGTGTGTGTGGGTGTATGTGTCTGCATGTGTATGTCTGGATGTGTGTGTGTGTTTATGTCTGCGTGTGTGTGTGCTATCGTGCATTTGTGCGTGTGTCTGCAAGAGCTGTTCTACCTATGTCTGTGTGTGTGCGTGTGTGTGCGTGTGTGTGTATGTGTGTGTCTGCGAGGGCTGTGCTACGTATGTGTGTGTGTATGTGTGTGTGTCTGTGTGTGTGTGTGTATGTGCTGTGCTACGTATGTGTGTGTGTGTGTGTGTATGTATGTGTGTGTCTGCATGTGTGTGTGTGTGTGTGTGTTTCTGTAGAATGACTCAATGCTCAGCACCCATATAGAGGTGTAATGGTTTCGCCAGGACAAGTGTTCACACATTGCCACAGTCTCGCGGCGCGCCGGTGACATGGGTGCCCGGGTGGCACAGAGCCAAAAACGGGTCCCCCTCACTGACTCACTGACTCACTGACTGACTGATGGACTGGAATGTGGAGCTTCGCTCACACAGGGCCCATTAGTGCCCCATGCAGAGCCTCAGATAGACCTCTGTCTTTCCCATCAACAGGCCTGACACCAGCCCATACACCTCCGCCTGTCAAAACAGAGACAACTGTATTAAAGTGGGGTTTTTTTTGTTGACAACTACTGACAACTACATGAAAGTGTTTTTATAATTATTTTTGTCACAAATGAGGCTATTAGGCATGTACTAAAAGAAGCAAGTAGTTGTTGTATGATTACATTTTTATGCTAAAGAGTGTGTGTGTGTGTGTGTGTGTGTGTGTGTAAGGCCTGACAGTAGTCACTCAGATAGACCTCTGTGTTTCCCATCAGCAGGACCAGCACAAGCCACACACA
Source organism: Coilia nasus (assembly GCA_027475355.1). NCBI lineage: Eukaryota > Metazoa > Chordata > Actinopteri > Clupeiformes > Engraulidae > Coilia > Coilia nasus. The sequence continues at coordinate 19,615,911 of CM050199.1, forward strand.
CCCCTCTCTACTTGTCAAATGCAGACAACTGGACAGTTACAGTTTACAGTTATATACTACGTGGAAGTGCTTTTATTTTATTACTTTTTATTGCAAATGAGGTCATTATGCATATTCTAAAAGAAGTTGTGTGTTTACACTCACATATGTTGTGTGTTTACACTCATATGGTACCTGAAAGTCTGTGTATGTGTGTGTGGGACGGCAAATGAGGTCATTATGAATGTCGCTGTCAGGACGCACACATAAATCCACAAGTTAAACACTATTACAGTAATACGCAAACACACACACACACACACACACACACACACAGAAGGCAGCCGTTTCGATAATTCCCAGTGATTCTGAGAATCCTCGCTGCGCTGTGCTGCGACAGACGGCGTGGTTATTTTAATTGGCACGAGAGGCGGCTCGGACTTAGCGAGCGATGATCTAACTGCGATCTGTGCTAATGACTGTAATGCCGGACCGACGCAAAAGGGACCCGGCGTGGAGGGAGCGACGCAGGCCAGGAGAGGCAGGCAGGCAGGGGGTCTGGGGGGTGGGGGTGGTTCAGGCAAGGAGGGCGAGGGGCTGCTGGGGGGGTACAGCCTTGCACCCACATTGTTGCCTTATCCAAGTGTATGTGCAAAGTGTATGTGCAAAGTGTATGTGTGTGCGTGTTTGTGTGTGTGTGTGTATGTTTGTGTGTATTTATGATGATGGATAGATCATCAAACAAGCAGCGCTGTTCCAGCAGCCTTATATTAATCACATAAAACTCACTAAAACACACACACACACACACACACACACACACACACACACACACACACACACACACACACACACACACACACACACACACACACACACACACACACATCTGTATTAGTCTCTCGCCATTCTCCCAAGTTCACCTCGGCCGACCACAGTCTTGCATAATGGAAACTAATCTCGCAAAGTTGAAATGCAATTTTGCTGCCTCAATTATGTTTTTTTCATGGTGTAGATTATACAGTGAGCAACACGTCAGTCATGCGTACAACACAGCTGATTACAGCGCACACAAACAAAAACATGTCGGCAGCCTCTGAGAAAGCGACGATGCTAATGAGGTGGAGGGTGTGTGGGGGTGTGGGGGTGTGGGTGGGAATCACACACAATAGATCCTGCCATCACCAAATTTCCCTAATTGTGTGTCTCACAGAGTCTCAGTCTTGATCCTGTGATTGGAACTTTCTATCTCTGACAGGAAATGGGGTAATACTTTTGTTTTAACTCTTGAGACTAAGGGGCTTAAAGCAAAAGATACTGTTAAAAATCTTGGTGTCTTTATTGACAGTGAACTAACATTCAACAGTCACATGAAAGCAATCACTAAATCTGCATTCTATCACCTAAAAAACATTGCTAAACTCAGAGGTCTTATGTCAAAACAAGATCTAGAAAAACTTGTACATGCCTTTATTTCCAGTAGGGTTGATTACTGTAATGGCCTTTTCACAGGCCTTCCTAAAAAGACCATCAAACAGCTTCAACTGATCCAAAATGCAGCAGCAAGGGTTCTTACAAGAACAAAAAGATCTGACCACATTACTCCAGTTTTAAGGTCCCTGCACTGGCTCCCAGTAAGTTATAGAATTGACTTTAAGGCATTGCTTCTTGTGTTTAAATCACTAAATGGGATGGGACCCAATTACCTATTGGATATGTTTCAGTTATACGCACCAACTAGGTTTCTGAGATTACTTCATAAAAATGTGTTGGTAGAACCTGCTGTTAGAACCAAATGTGGTGAAGCAGCTTTCAGCTGCTATGCTGTAAAGCTCTGGAACCGACTTCCAGAAGACATTAAAAATGCTCCTACTGTTGGCAGTTTCAAGTCTAGACTTAAGACCAAACTGTTTTCAGATGCTTTCTGTTAATGATTTTTACTACATTTATTTTTATTTTCTGTGTTTTTTTTATGCTTTTATATCTTTTATGCTTTTACACTTACTTTATCTTTATCTTTTATGCCTTTATATATTGTCCTTTGCTTTTAGTTTTGTGAAGCACATTGAATTGCCGTTGTGTATGAAATGCGCTATACAAATAAACTTGCCTTGCCTTGCCTTGCCTTAACAGTTCCTTTTCCAGTGTATCTAAATGTAACATCATTTACAGTAATATTATGCTATACATACCTAACACTAGCCCTAACCCTAGCCCTAACCTTAACCCTAACCCTAAGGTACAGTGTAAGTACATAATGTTACATGTTGTTACAAACTTTATTACACTGTACTTCATGATGTAGGTACATGTACAGGGACCACAACATAAAGTGTAACCAGAAATGGAGAATAGCGCCTGTATACTCAGAAAACCTCCACAAAACAATACCAACAACCAACACCACAGCAGACTTGCAATACCAGCAACAACTAGCACCACAGCAGACTTGCAAACATATTTTGGCCAACAGATGTTAAACTACACACAAGCTGATAAGATCTACAATGTCTGAGTATTGTAAGTAAAAAAAGTTATTCTAAGTTAAAAAAAAAAAGAGCAAAACAACCCAACTGCAGTTTGATTGATAGAAAAAAGATGCAATGGGACAATTTAGTAACTGTAGCCCTTTAGCGGTCTCCGTACCGCCGGTGGAACAACTAGCTTTGACTGAAAAAAACGTAACTACAACATTGCAAAATTACTACGACATTACAGAGAGTCTTTAGTAACCCATTACAACTTGGTCATTGCCATACTGGTAACAAGTCATAATAGGGGCCATCTCTTAAATGGTTAAGGGATTTGCATCAGAAGTCTTTATATGTTCAATGTATCCAATATTCACCAAGTCATCTGTGCTGAAGCAATGAAAATTTTTATTCAAACATCAACTGACACACACACATATACACGCCCATGGACACACACACACACACGTCCATGTACACACACACACACACACGCACGCACGCACACACACGCACACAGCCGCACACACAGGTAGTTGGTGTTTAAAGAAAAACTTTGGTCGGTCAAAAAGTAAATCTATCCAACAAACCCACTCCATCCGGGCGAGCCAAGGAGGCATAGGGGGCACGGCAAACTCGCTGACCTGCCTGGTGTAGTGGATTGCCTACATGGCCTGAGGTGCATACGGAAAGAGTCTCCTGTGTCATGCTTGTATGACTTGGCAGCAGCTGACCACACAGCTCCGATACCCACCTCGTCACCTAATGGTTGACGTGACTTGTTTCTGTTCCGTTTTAGTGGGGTGAAAAGGATGTATGTGTCTTTGTGAGGGGCCTTTTTTATCAACCTCTGGAATGATTAATAAAGGTTGGTTTAAATTTTAATGAGGGCGATGCAAGATGTCGGGGTGAGGAGGACTTCAGCAGATCAAAGGTGAAGTCCTGAGCCAGCAGACGACGAGCTCTAATTATTTTTCCATTGTAAAGGAGCGAAAGATAAAAGAAAATAAAACAAATCAATGACTCCTGAAGAGACAATTAAGATAAGATGATCAGTGTTTCTCTCTCTCTCCCTCTCTCTTTCCCCTCCTGTTCTTCGCACCTTGTAGGTGTTTACTGCCTTGTGAAAGGTTTATTACCCCAGTGGGTGCTGGGTTGGCAGACTTTTCCTAGAGGTCAAAGGTGAAATCCTGTCAGCAGATTGGACACCATTGTGGAATGCACGTGCTTGTGCAAAATGCTGCACAGATGTCAACAGGCAAGTTACACATATAACAACCACACCAGTATATTGATTGTTTGCAGTGCTGGCTGTGGGAAACTATTTTATATTATTTCATTATGATTTTAACCCTTTAAGAGACACCCCTATTATAACTTTGTTGTTATCAGAATGGCAATGACCAAGTTGTAATGTGTTACTAAAGACTCTCTGTAATATTGCAGTAATGTTGTAATGTTTTAGTAAATGTTTTTTTCATTCAGAGCAAGATGTTCCACTGGCAGTGACTGGACTAAAGGGCTATGCTGTATTTAAATCCAGTCTACATGATTTCCACAAAGACTTTGTTGTATAATACTAAATTCTCTTCTGTATCTGTAATGAAATCTGTAAAGTCAGCTATTCCTGCGTTTGTGTAGAGTGTGTTACCACACATACGGTTTAAGTGTTGCATACCTCAGCGGACCAGTGAGACATGAAAAATCTCTGTAAGTTTGTGCACATCATCAGAAATGATGTGACATTGACTCCACTACCTGCCAAATCAATATAAAGTTCAGAGCCACTCTCTGACTCAAGCACAAACCTGAAGCACTGGTGCATAACCGCATGCTGTTATGATATACTACTCTCCAGCCAAAACATAAACCTGGCAGTGGCAGGCGTAATTTAATAGTCTCTACACCAACATTTTCAGACACATTAAAACTGACATTGTGTTATTGTCATGTAAACGAATTACATTAGGTCTTTATTATTCATTATCATGTATAAATCAAGCCTTAATATCGTGTCACCCATTACAGAAATTTCCCTGTGCAGTCTCTAATTTCCCGCTCTCCACCTCCACACCACTCCCTCCCCCACAGGCTGTGCTGTAGACATGACTTGTGCACTGTGGACAATCAATTAGGCTGTTTTTATTCCAGTCAAGCAGAATGAGATATGGAATGTGTTCCGTCTGCACTTATTGAAAGCAGATCTCCGACAGACCTTGCTCGAGAGCGCTGTGAATGGAGCCAGGGCTTGTAGTGTGTGTGTGTGTGTGTGTGTGTGTGTGTGTGTGTGTGTGTGTGTGTGTGTGTGTTGGGGGGGCACAAACATCTCCAGCACAGGGCACTCGCTGTTGGAACAAACATCCGGGGGAAAAAAATGGGGGTCGAATAAACGAAGTGCTACGTGATGCTAACTGTTTATGTACAGACAACAGGCGCTGACTTCTGGCATGGGCTGCTGTTACATGTTTGCAAATGTTGACACAAGTCCGTGATGGATTCGTGACTCTCTCTCTCATTCTGTGGTCTCGCCCCCAAAAAGCAGGCACCGGTTCGGCTGTAACACGCTGACGTTTTCCCTAGATTAGGTGCACCCGATGCCTCGCCACAGTGACATCACTCGGCCAGCTAGCGCTCGCTTTTTCTTTTCCAAATTAACGGAAGTTTTTGGGTAAGTGACCGAGATTAGCAAGCGGGCTGACGTAGGTTGTACGCTGACAGTTGATTCCTCGATGACACCGCCTGGCATGCTGGTCGTGGGTTGGTTGGCTGGTTGGGATGGGGAAGGGGGGTTTGGGTGTAGGGGGGTGTGGGGGGGGGGGGGCAGTAGGCGGAACACGAGCCTCGGCTCTACTTACTGTAAGGGGAGGAGAGAAAGAGAAGACGGGGGGGGGAACAAGCAAGCGACCGAGCGAGGGAGGCGTCATCACACAGAGAGACTCAGGGGAATCATCTGACCCCCTTCAGCTCCCTCTGAAAAGCCCCACTTACAGTACACACACACACACACACACCCACCACCCTCACTCACACACGCACATATCTCACCCCTTCCCACCCCTCCTCTCAATGCCTTTCTACTGCCAGCCCCCATCCCTACTCCGCTCACCCCTCTGCCCCCCCCCCCCCCCCCCCCCCGTCCCGGTCCCTGGATCATCACAAATTAGGCACTACATTAGCTGATACAGCCTTACCAGATGCTGTGTGTTTTTGGACAGCCGTAATATATATCCCAACCCCCTTAAACCCCCCCCCCCCCCCCCCCCCCCCCCGCCCCCCTCCACACACACACACACACACACACACACTCAGTGTGTTACCGACTCATTCCCTCTCTGCATTATTGATGGGCTTTTCAGGCCATGTTTTATTCAGCCTACTAGCATGGCGTTATCCATCTTTCACTGAAGGAGGTGGCGACCAGCAAAAAGGCGCGGCAGCCCTCTTCGCCACCCCATCAAAGGGCACGCTTCGGTCTGAGGGGGTCAACCGGCGGGGACACGCCATGCAAGGCTGCGGTGGTGCGATGTGGACACCAGGCAAGCGTCACTTTTTTTTCACTCACACCAAAAAAAAAACAGACTGCTTTGTGATACTGAGCGTATGCAAATGAATACATGGGCACATCATGCTCATTTGACTGTGTACACACACACACACGCACACACACACACAATCCCCCTCTTACACACAGAAATACATACACACACACAACTAAGACCACAAAAACATCCCATACAATGTCTAAGGAAACGCATTTTTTGTATGGGGACAATCCAACGCATGCTTTTTTTCAAAACCATACTGACGCACACACACACACGCACACACACACACACACACACACGCAAAACAGCAGCAGCAGACACCTGCAGCCACGGTCAGGTTAGCTGGGCCGGGAGCACTCTGCCGTAATGAGCCTCTGCTCCGCTTTCACAGCAGATGGAAAATGTGTTGCTGCCGGCCGAGCTGGCCTCTCCCCCATCCCACATCGCCACTGCCACTGCCACTACCGCGGCCGCCTTCCGGCTCCTTCCGTTGGCCTGTGAGGGCCACGGCACCAGGCTCCAGGTATCAAGTGATTAGGACTGGGGTGGGGGTGGGGGTGGGGGTGGAGGGTGGAAGGGGAGGGGGGGATGGAGTGAGGGTAGGCGAGAGGGGTTGGTTGGTCGGTCGGTCGCTCGTTTGGTTGGTTGGTCGTTCGGGTAGAAGAAGAAGTCGGATACTGAGGCAGTGGAAAAAGCACCTCAGCTCTTTCATCAATATTTCAGCCGTACCTGCTGAAAACCAACACCGGCCAACATATTCCATCGTGTCACTGGAAGAAGAGTGGATCGAATGCTCTCCTACCTCCTCCCTCCCACCCCCTCCTCCACCCTCCTCCCGAGGTCTGACATGCCAACATTGTTATCGTGCAAATGGTGACGCAAGGCGGCATCTATAATTCACAACTCCCAAGGAGGGGAAAAAAAGAGTAGGAGGAAAAGATGATGAGGTTGAAAGAGAGAAATAGAGAGGAAGAGAGAGAGACGGACAGGGGGAGGGGGAGGGGGTTGGAGGGTAAGGGGAGAACATGGGTGACACTACACTGTATTCATGGAACCATCGATTCTGAGCCATTACCTCACGTTTCGTTGGAAAAACCGCAGAGCTTTCCACAGTCACCATCTGGCTCCGTTTCAACTTCATGAAACATTAATTCGTTTCACGATGTACTCTTTTGACTGAGTGGCATTTAGAACATGTTCCTTTTCATAACATCACCACTTTTCATGTATATCATGTCGCGAGAAAAGAGAAACCCTCAGGGGACATTAAAATGTCTGGGATATTAATAACAGTAAAAAGATAATCTCCCATCAATCATCCCTAGAGTATTAGCACCATTACTCCAGTGAAACAGAAGCCCACATAACTCCCAGGATTAATTCAAAGTCAGGCTTGGCCTGTCCGGTGGCTTGGTAGCGGACATAGTGTGACATAGGATCTGTTTGGAGCTGGGGCTCTTTTTTGTGGTCGGCCGGGATCAGGTGCTGCTGACCCAAAACCAGCCAGGCAAACCACTTTACATGGCCATGTTCGTCGGCACAGCCGTGTGGTCAGCGTGTGTGCGCCACAGACACCCAATCCCTCCCTCCCTCCCTCCCTCCCTCCCTCCCTCTCTCTATCCCTCCCTCTCTCTCTCTATCCCTCTCTCTCCCTCGGCTCCTGTGGGCGCCCGCTGCAGACCTGGTCAGTGAGAGGATCAATATTGCAAAAGATCACTCGATGCCCCTGCCCCGTCCCACCCCAACCCACCCCGCCCCGCCCCGCTCCACCCACCCACTATCCCTACCCAAATGGCCCAGCATGCACTGCACCACCGGGAGAAGATGGTGTAGTAGTAGGTCAAAAGTCAAAATTATAGGTGTACTCTTACTCACAGGACTGTGTTTTACTCATAGCTTAAAAGTCTTCCATTGGGTATCTGTTTGATCAGCGGCAGTCTGTGTGTGTGTGTGTGTGTGTAGGGTGTGTGTGTGCATGTGTGTGTGTGTAGGGTGGAGTGGGGATGATGAATGTGTGGCGTGTGTGTCTAGCAGCCGCTGCTTCAGCCCTTAATCATTCCATATCTTGTGTTCCCCCCACCCACCCACACACACACACACACACACACACACACACTATACTCCCTCTCCCATCTGGGCCTGGGTGACCAGATGCTCCCAGCCCCTTCTTTGGAAGTGAATGGGGTGGGGAGTCCTATATCACCCATCTCTATTCATCTTAACTCTTTGACAACCTGCAGGTTGCTCAAGTTACACATTGTGATATCTTTAGTCTAAATGTAGCGTAGCCACTTGCTAAGAACAGTTATAGCTATTGTCGGCATGTCCATTTGTTTTTCTGGGAAGGAAAACATTCCGAGTAGGTTTTATTTTTATTTTTAACTGGCAGGTAGGCTTGATGGCTGCTGACCTGTAGAATTCACAATAGCCTATTCAGACAGGGTTTGAATGCTACCCTGAATGCTTCAAAATACAATGCACAATGCTTAGCGTAGACTGCATATCATATGCACCCTATGTGCAGCCTGGGAATTAGTCCAGGAAGGGGCTACCTGCACTATCTGAGCCACACAGCCTGGTGCTGGCCGTACGCCAGCACCCCTCAGGATCCAAAATTGCTGACGTGCCGTCTGAGCCGCACAGCCAGTTTCCTCACAATGATGCCTGCTGTGTGTGAAAGTACCATCATCCTCCCCGGACAATTCTGCACAAGTGTCCTCCTTTAGCCCCTGTATGACCAGCAGGTAGCGGAGCAGGCACCCCAAGGCTTTCCACAGCGTTAAGCCACAGCGAGATAGTATGCAAACGCTCACCCGATTAGCCCCGGATGACACAGAGCAGCACTGAATGGGGCCTGGCTAAGCTATGCTAAGCTAGGCGCTAACATAAAGCACATGGCTGAGGTTAGCCAAGTGCAGTTTGAAGAGGCAAAACCAGGCCAGCGAGTTTGACGTTACATCATCGAAACAGGCAGCGCTCGGCATGACAGCCGTGACAGACACTCACATGACCCAGCTGGCTGTGTTGGGGATGGGGAAGGGGTGGGTGGGTGTGGTGTGGTCGGGGGAAGTGTACTCAGGGCCCGATGTCAGTTTGGCCACTCCATTACTCACTGTGAGCAGAATCCCTTTGAGTGGATTTGCTCATGCTGTGCTCTGCTCCCCCCTTCCCCATTCTGCGATCTTCACTGTCATTTTTACACGCTCACGGATTAAAGGGTGCTGCTGAGGCTGAGTTTTGTCTTGGGAAGACAGGCATAACAGTCTTCATACTACACTCAGTTTGTTCATTTCTGCTCTGGTTTTGGCCGGCCTTAACTGACCACTGCAGGTGCATGTGCTATTTCTGCACTCTGTCAACAAGGTGGGGTGAGGTCACACAAGTGTCATGGTGGCCTATGGCTTAAAAATGACAGAGAAAACAAAAGAAAAACAACATAATGTTGACTCATTATGTCAAAAATAAATAATGCCAAATGTTTTTCGTGGAATGATAATGGTATACTTAATTGTACATGTGTGATTTAAAAGAATATGCAGTGTTATGCATAACATGAGTAGATGGGCTATTGTAACACAGCAAGATAATGTTTATGTCAGTTAATTACATTGGCCAGATGCTTTTGAGTTAGCTAGCTGAGCTAGCCATAGTCAACCATTAAACAAGTTGAAAAACCTGCCACAGTAAGTCATGAAAATGTACATTTAATTACATTACTTTAAAATCATGCAAAGAGAAGAACACTGAGAGAAGATATACAGAAATATGTGGCGAGTATGTGAAGATGATGACTCTTCCTTGCGAGCTCCAGATTTCTCATACCATTCATTCACATAAGGTGTTTTCAACAGAGAACCCTGCCGGTTCCTGCACCTAATCTCTTACCGGCCGACGTGTTGTCAGAGCAAATATCAGAGCACACCGAATATCAGAGCGTTCAGGAATCGAAAACTTGGTTCCCAACGGGCACCAAGTAAAACTGCGATGACATGAACGCCCTGTGTCAATGACGTGTCATGGGCTCACATAATGGGTATAAATGCATTCTGTTCACAGGCAAGCACTTAGGTTCCCAGTGTAAGTGGTGTGGGAGCTGGCGGGTCTGAAAACAGTTCAAGTGGTCTGTCTGCAGACCTGACGTTTATGTCCACATATTACCAAGAATGGCTGGCCATCCATTGAAACTCCCTGTCTTTTAGCAGTTTTTCACTACATTGAATCAGCTCAACTTCTGAATCTGGCTCATATTAGTTTTCACACCCGATACTTTGTATTCCACTGCTGTTTGGTACCCCACAAATGTAGCAATGCTGCTTGAAATTGGCATGGCTGTTTGTCACGGCGAGAAGGCATCCTTTGTTTAAGACAAGCCTGAAGGCAGCGAGACGGCGATATTTTATTAAATACTATAATTACGAAAAGAGGTGGCGGCTAGTGAAAGACATTTTTTTTTTAACACTCAAGCCCTCAAGCCCAGTACTTTTCACTACCTCTTACTCACAGAAACTTGATGAACACAAATAATCATCCGAGTCATGCATTTGTTTTATGACACGAAGGGTTCAAAATGTCTCTGTACAAAATGATGGCCTACCCTATTTCTCCAAGGTCCAAGCATGTTATTAATGGTTGGCCTCAAAACCACCAGTGACTCAAATGTGGAGTTTGGCCCTGCAGAGGATTTTCAGTCTCAGAAAAGAGCAAAAGTTATTGTGTTAAAAATGGGAAAGGTAGAGAATGTGATTTTGGCAGCTTTGTGGTTGGCCTACACAATACATGACAAAGCATTCCACCATGAAGCTTCAAGGCAACAAACTAAACTTCTTGTCAAGAGATGTTCTGATATGTAATAGGGCATAGTATGGTAGTCCAAAATGCTAAGTTGTATGCAACTGGACTTCTTTTTTGGAGCTTGAAGATGTTTCACAAAAGAAGTCCAGTTGCATACAACTTAGCCTTTTTGACTACCATGACGTGGATGAGTGGGAACTTTCACATATAGGGCATAGTATGAATAGAAAAAGCAGACAAAATAAGAATCCTTCAAACACATGGTTGTGAACGTCTGCATTCATATCGCTGCATAGCCGTAATGGCAATAGTATACCATAGCTGTAAGACAGTGGTGGACAGAGGCAGGGAGGGTTGGAGGGTGGGTGGCAGCAACAGGAGGAGGAAACCGTGAAGCGTGAAAACAGAGATTGTTCGTCCGGCTCGTCTGCTAGACTGCTAGACACACACCACACGTGCAGTCTGTCTCTCCATCTACCACATCCTCACACACACACACACACACACACACACACACACAGCCTCCGAGCTTCGCACAAGCCATTTCAAGCCCAAAGTCAGACAGGACATAGAGGAAACATATGCACATGCTCCCATGCACACACACTCACACACACAGACACAGACACAGACACAGACAAAGACGCACAGATACACAGATACACACACAAACACACTAATACACACACACACACATATACACACTCGAACACCCACACACACACACACACATACACACACGAACACACACACACACGCACGCGCACACACACACACACACACCCTCACACACACACACACATA
>CM050199.1:19632500-19645000 GCA_027475355.1 Coilia nasus
ACCCAGACATAAACACAGATACACAAACACACACACAAACACACACACACACACACACACACACACACACACACACACACACACACACACACACACACACACACACACACACACACACACACACACACACACACGCACACACACGCACGTCCACACACACACTGTACCTAAAACCTGACACAAGGAAACACACATTAATTTACACCCAGACATAAACACAGATACACAAACACACACACAAACACACACACACACACACACACACACACACACACACACACACACACACACACACACACACACACACACACACACACACACACACAACTTTTAGCAGAATGTTTTGCCCATAGTCCCTGGGCAGGTAGCTTAATCATATTGGTGTATGAAATACTGAACATAAAAGTGTAGTACAAATTGAGTAAATGCGATAGCTTAATAAATATAAAAGAAATATGTCAGGGGAGCACAAGTCGCACATTGCAATGGAACCCCAGTGACAAACTCACAGACACCCCCTTTTGGCTGACTACTATGTTTTATTCACTGCTCCTGTGGAGGCACACCGCTTTGTTCTCTGATATCCCAGACTGAGTACAGACCTATTACGATTTATTATTGCCATGAACCAATTTTAAGAATAGTTTAGTTAACTCACATAAATATGTGATTCTGCAAATATTGATACTTATTTCAATGATACAACAATAAAACCTTTTATAAAATCTACATCGATTGAACCAGAAAATAAAATATACTGTGAAGTTGCACTTTATGTTATTGGTACAGCTGTCTGACTCTTTGGCTGAAAGACTTGGCTGGTTGTCTTTAGACTTCAAGACTTCAAGCCTTCAAGACTTTAATAACTTCATTGTCATTGAACAGTTGCCTGTAGAACAAAGGTGCAAGATAAACATGTCAAAGTGTCAAGCTAGGAAGCATTGCAGAAATAAAGAACAGAAGGGAGTATATACAAGAGCATAATAAATAATAAATAGTAAACAGTAAATGGGCTGTCTACAGAGGCCATATACATGGCACTGTGAGGTAAGTATTGCACATTATGCTGCACAGCAGTACTAGGTATTGACACTTTTGGCAGTGTGGGCAGGTGCCAAGCCCTCTTAGAAAATCAAATCAGCATCATTATGTTCCTCAGTAGAAGGAGACATAAAGTGCCCTATGTCCTGGGAGATGGCTGAATTGATTCTAGACTTGAAAAGTGTTACAGTAGGTATTGAAGTGAAAGTGAACCAGCACCAACAGATGACATGGCTCCCCGAATCATCTCTGAATGCGGAGACTTCACACTGGACCTCAAGCAACTTGGACTGTGTGCCACTACACTCTTTGTCCAAACTGTGGTACCTTGATTTCCTCCGTCAGGGATGATTTGGGGTACTTAGTTATTGGATAGAAGGATGCAAGGATATTTGTCACATGCATAGACATACTGGGTAGTAGGATATGCAGTGAAACTGTTGGTTGTGATTGTAGATTGTGCATGGGGAGTGGGGAGTAAAGTGCGTAGAGTGCAGTTGGGGTGATGGTGTTGTCATCTGCAGGTCTAGAGTCAATTCAGCGATCTACCAGGACATTTTTTAGCACTTCATGCCTCCTTCTGCTGAGGAGCTTTATGGACATGCTGATTTCTTTTTCTGGCTTGACTTGGCACCTGCCCACTTGGCCAAATCTTCCACTACTTGGTACGTTTTGTTTTTAACTGCGCTTGACTGGCCAGCAAACTCTTTTGGCTTGAACCAAAAAGGAAATCTATAGGATACTGTCAAGTGGAAGAGGACTGATGTGAACTGTAAGTCATACTCATATACTCATAATTAAAATAAGCAAATGCTTTTACAGTGCAATGACCTAAGGCTCTTACAACCGAATTGCTGAGGAAAAAAAAAACTTTTCCGGATGTTATATGTCTTTAAGAAAGGGCAAAAGCACTCAAGTGCTCAGTAATGTTCAATTACAGATTGATTGATTTATTTATTTTTGTTTTGTTTCTTTGGCTGCTTGGTGCAGAGGTTCCAATGCCGGTACTCATCATCAATGGCAACCCATTTTAGGAAGCCTCCGTTGGTGTGAAGCTGTACTGCAGTAATATCCGTACAAATGAAACTGATGACATTACACAGGCCCTGGAGACTTAAATGTCTGTTTATTTTGTTTTTAATATTGAATATTTTTATTTATTGTGCATATAATTGTGTTATTTATTACATATGTATTTATTGTAAACAAAAGGATTGAATAAAAAAAAAATCACTTGTACTATCATCTGTTTTGAATGTTAATTTAATGTTAATATAATACTACTACTACTACTACTACTACTACTACTACTACTACTACTATTACTACTACTAATAATAATAATAATAAAAAGAAGAAGAAAAAGAAGGAGAAGGAGAATGGTTAATAAAAAAAATAGCTAATAATGGCGTCCTCCACAGTGACAATGGCGAAGAAGCCCAGAAGGTTCCTGAAGGCTTTTACCTTTAAGAGTGCCACGTGTGTGCTTTGTGACATGTGTGTGCATCCCCGCAGACTGAGGACTGAGTGGAAGGCTTTTATGATGCGGCAGGCCTCTCAGTGGAATCCTAGCTCAAGATACAAAGAACTGCCCTCATACTCTCTTCCTCCGACTGACAGATCCGTGACGCTTTCCTGATCCCCAACGCCCCACCGATGACTGTGGAAAGAGGATGGTATTTAACAGCTACAGGAAGAAGAGAGAGGACAGAGGAGATGTGTGTGTGTGTGTGTGTGTGTGTGTGAGAGAGAGAGAGAGATAGAGAGAGAGAGAGAGAGAGAGAGAGGGAGAGAAAGAGAGGAGGAGAGAGAGAGAAAGAGAGAGACAGAAAGAGACAGAGAGAGGGAGAGAAAGAGAGGAGAAGAGAGAGATTTGAAGGAGGACTAAAAAAAGGAATAGGCCAAGAGCCAGCCTGACCTTTGAGGCAGCATCACAAGGGTATTATGGGATGTTGGATGGGGTGAGGGTTGGGAAGACTCAGTGGGCACAGGGCAGCAGGTGCTAATGCTAGGCTGTGGAGTGGCGTGGGGTCACATTCACTGAGGTATTTGGACAGAAAGACAAAGAGGCAGATGGAGAGCAACATAGCAAACATACTCTTTGTGCTTTACACTCTGGCCAAACTGGAAGTGGCGTGAGCAACTACAAGCGCCAAATCGGTTTCTTTACTTTACTCTCAGTTGCAATCTCATGACAGAATAAGATGCAAAGCAGTGCTGTGACAACATGTGGCGCAATGTTTAAACAACATTTTGACCGTTGCCCTGTTCAGAATCTTTGTTACTAAGTTGTGTACTAGTTTTGTACTAGTTAAAAATATTATATAAAGGAGAGTCAACTAGTTGAAATGAGGAGGTGGGATGTTCATGGCATAACAATTATAAAGCCTTTTTCAACAGTTTTAGTGTGAACAGTGGACAACAAATCAGTGTTACACTTGGTCGTGTTGCATGCAGTTAGGACACTTTGTAAGAGAGAAAAGCAGATAAACAGAGAGAAAAACAGACAGACAGACAGACAGACCAACAGGCAGGCAGGCAGACAGGCAGACAGACAGACAGACAGGCAGGCAGGCAGGCAGGCAGGCAGGCAGGCAGGCAGGCAGACAGACAGGCAGACAGACTGGCAGACAGGCAGGCAGGCAGACAGGCAGACAGACAGACAGACAGACAGACAGGCAGACAGACTGGCAGACAGGCAGACAGACAGACAGACAGACAGACAGACAGACAGACAGGCAGACAGACAGACAGACAGGATAAATTAATAGGAAGAAAGATCAAGTGTCCTGGCCCAGATTACTATCGAATAAATAGATTTGAAAAATCACTCATAGAAGCAAATAAAGGCTAGGAACAATAAAAGGCCCCCATTTCCACTATCTTTGCACAGGTCCAGAAGGGCTTTGTGTGTGGAGCCGACTGACTGGATAATGAAGTTGATGGAGTTAAAGCCTAAAACACACCATCACTCCAGGGAAAGGACCCATATCCTTCCAAGCGAATGAGATAGCAGTCCAGAGGGTATACCGAGTCTTTTAAATCTGATGCTGGAGTTTTTTGAGTATTTCAACTGCAGCTCTCTCTTGCTCTGTGTGTGTGTGTGTGTGTGTGTGTGTGTGTGTGTGTGTGTGTGTGTGTGTGTGTGCGCGCGGGTGTTTGAGTGCCCCTGGTAAAGCTACACATGTGGGGCATGTGCAAAATTCCTCACCAAGATAGGAAAACCAGAGAAGGTGTGTGTGTGTGTGTGTGTGTGTGTGTGTGTGTGTGTGTGTGCGTGTGTGTGTGTGTGTGTGTGTGTCTGTGTCTGTGTGTCTGTGTGTCTGTGTGTGTCTGTATGTGTGTGTGTGTGCAAGTGTATGTGGAGAATATTGCTCAATCTCCTCTCAATGTGTGAGAGGGGAATGTGTGTGCCCTAGATGATGAGAGATGATGTGGTTGTGAAGGGCATTTGTGTGTGTTTTATCTTTTAGGGTGGGTAAGTGATCGTGGCCTAACGTTATCAGTTCTGGTTAGGGGAGCCCCCTGATGCCCCACCCTTACCCCCACACCATCTGCACCTTGTTCTTGACACCTCACCCACCGGTTCGATCTAGCCAGCGCTCACAAAGGTCAAGACGGAGCTAAATAAGGCGGCCGCTCCCCTCCGCAGCCTCCCTATCTCCCTCGGCCCACCTCATGAGCAAATGCAGCAAGCTAAGCCCCTGGAATGCCAAGCACTTACTTAGGAGATAAACTTAAGGTGACTCCTGACCTCCCACAATGCAGTTTGGTTGCCTCTTATCGCACGCAGGAGGGGATGTGTGTGTGTGTGTGTGTGTGTGTGTGTGTGTGCACGTGGGTGTGTGTGTGTTTGTGAGGGGGGTTGGGATGTTGGAGAGCACACACAGTGAGAGATTGCTGTGGCTAAAGTCAGATCTTTTTGTGCTTGGTGTTGCAGGTGGTGCAGGCCATCTAGAACACTGACTCATGCTTTGTCTGGGACGCTTGGTCTCATTGTGACTCGTGTGTGGGTGTGTGTGTGTGTGTGTGTGTGTGTGTATGCGTTCCTGCATGTGTGCGTGAGTGCGTGCATGTGTGTGTGTGTGTGAGTGTGTGTGTGTGCGTCTGTGAGTGTGTGCATGTGTGTGTGTGAGTGTGTGTGTGAGTGTATGTATGTGTGTGTGAGTGTGTGTGTGTGTGTGTGTGTGTCATAGCCAGAGGGCTTTCATTTGCAATTGTCCTTCCTTTTCTTTTCCCCCCATTCTGTTATTTTTTCTTTCTCTTTGTGCCACAAAATAAATGTGCCTTTCCATTTCATGAAGCGCAGTTTGTTTTAGCACCTGCACCTGAACATTAGTCACTGTCTGCCCTGCACACTTCTCCGTCCACCAACACCAGCACGGCGGGCTTAGTCACTCTCCAGCAACTGCTCCAAAAAAAAAAAAATCACCCTTTGTCCAATTGGTTTGTTCTTTCCCATCATGCACTTCTGTCTTTCACCCCCCCCCCCCGCCTCCCTCTCTCCACAGAGGGGGGTGGCAGTTGGCCCCAGGTGTAAGACTCAACATGTCACTTTGTGTTGACAAGCACTGGTACGGCTCGTTCGAGGCCCTGTTGGGAAGCTAGAGTGTCGTGCTTGGAGGCCGTGTTAGAGGCAGGCAGAGAGAGAGAGAGAGAGATAGAGAGAGACAGAGGAGGAGAGAGAGAGGGGTGGAGATCGATAGATAGATAGATAGATAGATAGATAGATAGATAGATAGATAGATAGATAGATAGATAGATAGATAGATAGATAGATAGATAGATAGATAGATAGATAGAGAGAGAGAGAGAGAGAGAGAGACTGGATACAAGAGAGATCACTCGTTGGAGGTGCTAACCCCTGCCAAATAGGCCAACCAAAACCACATGGCTTCGAGTTACTAGCCATGCGGAATGGCAAAAAAAAAAAGATCAAGGCTCATATAATTTTCCTTCTCCTCCTCCTCCTCCTCCTCATTTGTTTTACTTCCTTTCCTCCTACCGTATCTCTCTTCCTTTCATCCTCGTCCTGATGTGTTCATTCGTGTGATTGCTTCTCTGGTGCTCAGAGGCATCGCTCCCTTCAGGAATAATTAGGCAACAGGACGCTGAGTTACTTCAGATACGCAACATGGGCTCTGCTTGGCAAGATTTCGCACAGCGGCGCTCTGACAGTGGGATACTCAGGCTAAACAAATTATGTGTTTGCCCCTGCGAGGAGGACTGTGGGGGAAAATATGGCAAATAGAATATGAATATTTCATAGTGTTTGATTAAATCCAGTGTCAGAATGGAATGGAGATTTCCTCCTTCGCTAGGCTGGAGATTAGGACATTATGCACGTGGCATTATGCGGCCAGAATCAACAGAGGGACTATTCCTCCACTGCACTTCAGCATCTCTCATTAGCATACACACTGAGTCGTTTCCATCTAGATGTGATTGATAGATTTTTTGAAACTTGAGAAAAAGGATAATAACATGCATAAAAACCCCACTACATGATGCAGAAAAACTGACATGTTCATCTAAAACTTCCATCAGAAGTGACGCTATTCGTTTTTCATGTATCATTTACTATATTAGGCTCTTTCTATATCTATTCTCTACACCCGTCATATGTGGATTTTATTCAAATATAGCAAAGCTGTGGTTTTATTTTTTACAGGCGATGGTGAGCTTATATCCAGTATCTACAAGCATCTTTTCCATGGGACTAACAGCATCTGTGTGACCAGTGCCTACTAATACAGTCCTCACACTGTGCTGTCCACTCTGTAAACATGACAAACTGTGTAGAAAGGAAGACAACTACCAGCCAACATTGCCAGCAGCGATGCTGTGACGACTTTGATTGACAGCTGCCACTGCTGGGAGAAAAAATAAACCCACACACACAACTGTCTGCCTGCCTGGCAGGCTCTTTCGCCCTATGACAACAATGTGAAGTAGCCGCACTGACGTCACCGGCTCCCCAGCCGCCTCACGCGTGCCTGGTAGTCAGCTGCGGCTGAAGATAAAGCCACGAGTCAGGGGGGTGGTGGGTGGTGAGGAAGGGCTGTGTCCTGGAGAGCATTTTATTATTAGTGGGGTGGAAGTGGAATGGGGGGCGAGGGGGGTGGATTAAAGCAGATTAGGAGACTGCAGAGAGTCAGTCGCTTGGACAATGGACAGCAGCATCATCCTTTTCTCTCTCTCTCTCTCTGTTTCCTTTCTTTAACATCTCCATTCATCTGTCTCTTTCTATTTCTCTCTTCCTCCGTCCCTATCCATCTTTCTCTCTCCCTCTCACTCTATCTTTCCTTTCTTTAACATCTCTATTCATCTGTCTCTGTCTATCTCTCTGTCCCCTTATCTCTATCCATCTCTCTCTCTCTCTTTCCTTTCTTTAGCATCTTTATTTATCGGTCTCTCTCTCCCTCCATCTATATCCATCTTTCTCTCTCTCTTTCTTTTCATTTCTTTAACACCTGTATTCATCTGTCTCTGTCTATCTTTCTCCCCCTCCATCTATACCCCACCCCCTCTCTCTCCCTCTTTCTCTCTCTCTACAACACTATCTTATTCCATGTGGATACAGCTGTGGCCATTTGGACTGTGGCCTTTTGCATGGGCTGCCCCGGGCACTCACCTGCACTGTGGCCCCCGGGAGAGCGCAGGAGCAGGGACAAGCGAGCGGTGCAGGAGAGGTCATCACTCATGTGGCACGGAACCTCTCCAGGACCTGCCACTTCACACAGACTACAGCCCCTTTCATCCTAAACCTTAGCAAAAAAAACATCTCTCTTTTTCTCTGTCTGTGTCCTTCTCCATCTCTTTCTGTCTCCATCTGTTGCTCTATCTCTTTCTCCATCTCTTTCTTTCTGTCTCTCTCTGTCTTCCCATCTCTCTCTCAGTGTCTCTCTGTCTCTCTCCAGCTTTTTGTCTGTCTCTCTCTCTCTCTCACTCTGTCTCTCTTCATGTCTTTCTCCATTTCTCTCTCCATCTCTTCATGTCTTTCTGTTTCTCCATCTTTCTCTCCCTCTCCATCTTTCTCTCCATCTCTCTCTCTCGCGTCTCTGCCTGTGTGGCTTAGAGTGCAGATCAGAGAGCAACTCGGCTGAATCTGCTAGTCCGTTTGATAGTATGCATCTGTGCGTAAGAAATGCTACAACCGTTCACCGCTTACTCAACCTCATAAAATGCTCTTCTCAGCCGTCAGGGTTAAATTAGCTCACATGCAAATCCAGTGCGACTGTTTAAAGCGCACATTTACTCATAGGAACAAAAAACACTATAGATAGTAGAGTCAAATAATATACTGTATAATTACTCCAGCGTGTTGCCGTTTCTGCTGCGTGTGTATTTTGATCTGGTGATCTGAATGGCTGGCTGCTGTTTCACCCGCTGGAACCTAAGAGAATAGCATGATAAGATAAACTAATATGGGGGGGGGGTAAAACTTCAGCGCAAAATGCTTCGCTGATGATCTCTGATTGGACCTCCCAATGAGAGCTGCAAAAGGCGTTCACACATGCCCCGACTCCCATTTCTCCCCCACTCCCCGTTTCATCCCAACTTCGGTCTTTCTGTCCTTCTTCTTTGCTGTCTCCCTTGCCCTCCTCCTCTCATCCAAACAGGGACCACACGGGCTGCAATTACAAGGAGGAAGCATGTATTTATAGCAATGTGTGGATAAATCGCCCAATGACTACTTCTGCGGCGGACGGTTATATTTAACGCACTGTGATGTCAACACGAGGCTGGACGGTTGCCATGGTTTCTCCCTCGTCTTGGCAGCGGAGGGCGCTTCTTATCAGCGGCGGTCAGAGACAGATGTGGAGGCTGGAGGACGACGGGCAACGGGGGGCTCGAGAGCGGCAAGGGAAAGCGGCAGAAAGACAAAAAAAAGGCCCATTTAAACCAACACCTGGGCGCGGCCAGGGATACAAGAGCCATTGCTGTTAGAGGGCAGGGAAGATCACAACATTCACAAGATGAAAGAAGCAAAAGGAGACAAATTGAAGGTTACTGTGTAACATGCAGGCAGACATATCAATCCCAGTTTTTTTTTTTTACAAATTGAAATACATATACGTTCATACATCATCCAACCATTTTCTCAACCAGCTGATCCTAATGAGAACACAAATCATGAGATAGGTACAAGCGTACAAGGATACAAGGATATTTTATTGTCACATGCATAGACATACTGGGTAGAGTAGGACACGCAGTGAAACAGGTAGATTAAGAGGTGATTTAACTCATTAGTGGAATCATCTCCAGAAATTAAAACACAAAAGGGCAGAAGGGAGAAATATTCATGATGGTGGTGTGCCACACAGGTTAAGTAAAGATGACAAAAGGCAAGCCACACCCTTATCTTATCTATGATGTATCTATTATCTCTAAACACTATTATTTATCTAATTACCTGTGTTGCACTGTAGTCTAGCCTGGCTGCTGTCTAGTTGTGTAATTTTCATGCTCTGCCACCCTCCGGTATACCTTTGGCCCTTTTCCTGCAGCGCTGTGGACCAGCTGCTTTTAGTTTAAAGTGTGCTATACATTATTAATATATTTTAAGATACATTTGTAGGTATATATATATAATAAATGTGACTTGTCTTTACTTGACACCAGCAGGATAATGAATAATGACGCAGCACTTACAGCACTGACGCGAAGCCATAAGCCATGGGCACTCAGGACAGAGCATCCCTGCACTTTAGAGATGTTGGAGGCGACAACGTGCCTGGCGGCTGATGGACAATCATTTTGCATTGTAAGCAGGCAGACTGGAAATTGCAGGGCTTTGTAACCCAGACGAAAATCCACAGTTATTTTGCATTACCCAGAATTACTAAGCCAACTGTAAACAGCGATTGTGAGCTGTGTTTATAATGATACCCCCCTGCTCGATAATGACCACGCTAGGGTCACGCAGACCCACACACACGCACACGGGTGCACACACACACACACGCACACACACGCACACACACACATAAACCACACAGATATCTGCATGGTTGATTGCTGCTCTGTGAGGTCTTTCAAGGCTGACCTGGTTTAAATGTGTGCACTAAGCGTTCAGACCAACGCTGACTGTGGCAGTTCAGAAAACACAAGTGCTGCATTGAAAATGCATGTCAGTGCACTCTGAATATGACTGCGATCAGATAATGAGAGTTATTATCTTTATCTTCTTCAATCAGGATATAAATAGTCATCCAAAGTGGTCTGTTAATCACCAGACCCCCTACCCCCCTTTTCATACATGCTTCCTGAACCACTGGTCTTTCTGATGCTAAATCAATATCTGATGAAAAAGGCCACTGATAGATCAAAATGGCTGGCAGAATACTTACTGGGGATAATAAGCTGGCTCTACTGATGTTTTGCTGGTAAGATATGAAAAAAGTGGTTAAAGTGGTTACATTGCTGTGTCTGTTTGCACATGTGTTTTGTATGTAAGTGTGTGTGTGCGCTTGTGTGTGTGTGCGCGTGGTTAAAGTGGTTAAAAAAGTGGTTCGAAAGATATGAAAAAAGTGGTTAAAAGATATGAAAACGTTATACAATTACAGTTAGCATCACAACATGGATGGAGGATAGATATTCTCCTGACGTAGCCAGATCATACATTTCTGTGACTGACACGTTTAGCTTTTACCACCTCTTCATGGAAGCTACTTCACCCTTGCCATTATGTCGGTGCTGTAGAGGATTTTCATGGACTCAAGGCAGTCTGCCCGTCCTCAGTAAAATTCCATCTTACCCTTTCTCAAGCAGCAGGAGGCAAGACATTCATTTCACAGTCTTTTGAAGGCAAGAAGGCCACGGATAAAAAGCAGCCGTAGCAATAACAATACGTGAAACCTCCTGAATGCTTCAAATGGTTCACATGTGGCATTCATAATGCCATTCTCACATATGTACATACGTATGTACACGCATACATATAGATATGGTCAATGCATACATATAGGTAGCCTATGTGTAATTGCATATGTGGCTCACCATGTAATAACATCAGTGTGCATCAACCAAAAAGCCAGAGACAGAACCCTCTGAACCTGTGACACCATGGCAACTAGGCCTTGACTGGCGTCATTACGGTGTGATCTGTGAATGAAAAGTGATCAAAGCCTGGAGTGGCCCTCGTGTGTTTTTCAAGCGCGTGGTTAAAGGGGCCACCGAGTATGTTAGTGCTTTTTCAAGTGGCTCAAGTGTGTCCTTCTCGTCGTGCACTGGGGCTCTTCTCTGTTTTAGCATGCCCGTGTTATCTGCATGACACAGCTGCCTGGTGCCTTGCTGAAGAGCAGAAGTAAAAAAAAAAAACTAGGATGGACTTTTTCATTGTAACGAAGGTGTGAAAGGGAAGGAGAGAGATACAAAGGGAGGAAGAGAAAGAGAAAGAGAAAGGAAAAGAGAGACTTTGGCTTTAAAAATCCCTTTATTGTCAGTAGGGAAAAACAGGGATTTGAGCGAGAGAGAGAGAGAGAGAGAAGGAGAAAGAGAGAGAGAAAGAAAGAAAAAGAGAGAGAGAAAAAAGTAAAAGAGAGAGTGACAGCATTAAGAGACAGCAATGAGGCTAAAGCCCCTTGCTAAGAGGCATCAGGCGCCTGTAGTCCTTCAAGGAGAATGGGAAAGTGGGGTACAATAGTAAGCGCAAGAGTGCTCGCTGAAATGTGGCACTTTTCACAAGCCGTGGTCTATAATCCTGTGCTCTGTGAGTGGAGGCTCCTTATACTCAGAGGATTAGGGCGCCTTACTTCTGATGTCCTCAACGTGTGACGTACCAGGGGAGCGTAGGGCTACGGGTAAGGAATAGTGGAGGAGAAAAGGAGACAGGGAGAGAATGAGGTTGAGCATAGCCCCCCCCCCCTCCTCTCTCTCCTTCTCTCCTCTCTCCATCTTTCTCTCTTATTCTCTGTTCAATTCTCTCCTTCTCTTCCCCTCTCTCTCTCCTTCTCTCTCCTTCTCTGTTCCTTTCTATCTTTATCTTTCTCCCTCTCTCTCACTATCTCTCTCTCCCTTTCTTACTGCCATTCAGAGTTTCAGTGAAGTGTGTGATCTGCAAGCTATTTTTAGCTGGATGCGAGGTGGGGGTGGGGCATTGTCTGGAAATAGCATTTTTCAGCACACTTGCGCGTCGTCCCTCGGGTGCGAAAACACAGACGCCTACATAAAGGGCGTTCTTTCACACACGTACTACACACACCGCTCACGCACGTGCCCCCCGCCCACTCCTGTCTGTGTGCGTTGCCATTGAGATGCATCAGCCGCTTGCCGAGGGCTTCTAACATGCAAATGCATGGGACGTGAACTGGGGAAAAAATGAAAGTTGAAAACCAACGGATGAATAAAATATTTCCCTACACTCCCTCCACTCTCTCCCCTTGATGCCCCCCTCCCTTCCCTTCCTCAGATGAACTTTCTGCACTGCCAGGAAATTGACAGTTGCCTTTTTC
>CM050199.1:19650000-19667500 GCA_027475355.1 Coilia nasus
CAACAGCATGCTATTGATCTGCACTTCTCAAACCTCAAACAGTTCTTCTAACCACCCCCCAACACACACACACACAAACACACACACACACACACACACACACACACACACACACACACACACACACACACACACACACACACACACACACACACACACACACACACACACACACACACACAGTAACATATGTGCCTATAGAAAACAAAATGCAACAGTGCTGACAGATTTTAAAAATACAGCGCTTTATTTCAATTTATGATGTGAAGGGAGAGAGAGGGAAAGAGAAAGAGATGGGTGGGGGTGGGGGGGGAGATGGATCCTGAGAGAGAAAAGAGAGAGCGAAAGTGGCTAAATGAGTTGGTGAGGATTAGGAGAGAGTGCAGTGGTGGTAGTGGAGGTGGGGGGCGGTGGCTGGGATGGCTCCTGTAGGGAGTTGGGAAGGATGAGGACAGAGTGGTCGTGGGGGTGGTTGTGGGGGCAGTTGCTGGGATTGTGGGCTGGTGAGGATGGGGAGGGAGTGGGGTGGAGGTGGTAGTGGTAGTGGTGGTGGTGCAGTGGGGTGGTGGGGGGTGGTAGCAGGATGTCTCCTGTTGAAGAAGATGAGGACAGAGTGGTTGTGGGGGGTGGGGGGGGGGGTTGTGGGGGTGGTTGCTGGGGATTGTGGGCTGGTGAAGATGGGGAGGGAGTGGAGTGTGGTGGAGGTGGTAGTGGTGGTGGTGGTGGTGGCAGTGGGGGGTGGGGGGAGGGGGGGGCGTGGTAGCAGGATGCCTTGTGAGTGGTTGTGGGGGCGGTGGCAATGGCGGTGGTGGGGGTGGTTGCTGGAATTGGTCCTCTAGTGGGCTGGTGAGGATGGGAAGGGAGTGGGGTGGGTGGGGTGGTGGTGGTGGTGGTGATGGTGGTGGTAGTGGGATGGCTCCTGTAGTGATTTGGGAAAGATGAGGACAGAGTGGTGGTGGGGGCGGTTGCTGGGACTGGTCCTTTAGTGGGCTGGTAGACTGGTGAGAAGGGAGTGGGGTGGAGGTGGTAGTTGGTGGTGCAGTGAGGGGGAGGATGAGGACAGAGTGGTTGTGGGGGGGGTTGTGGGGGCGGTTGCTGGGATTGCGGGCTGGTGAGGATGGGGGAGAGAGTGGGGTGGGGTGGAGGTGGTAGTGGTGGTGGGGGAGCGAGGGGGTGGTGGCAGTGGGATGGCTTCTGTAGGGAGGATGAGGACAGAGTGGTTGTGGGGGCATTGGGGGTGGTTGTGGGGGCGGTTGCTGGGACTGTGGGCTGGTGAGGATGGGGAGAGAGTGGGGTGGGGTGGAGGTGGTAGTGGTGGTGGTGGTGGAGCAGTGAGCGGGTTGTGGTAGTAGGATGGCTCCTTTAGGAGGATGAGGACAGAGTGGTTGTGGGTGGGGGTGGGGGTGGTTGTGGTGGTGCTGGTGGTGGTGGGGGTCGGTTGCTGGGATTGGCCCCTGTGGGGAGTTTTTCTCTCACACAGATGGCATATTAACGCTGCCTCTCTTCATTTCCTCCATCCACACTGCACACTGCAGCCTGAGACCTGACAGGGGGGAGAGAGAGAAAGAGAGAGAGAGAGAGAGAGAGAGAGAGAGAGAGAGAGAGAGAGAGAGAGAGAGAGAGAGACAGACAGACAGACAGACAGACAGACAGACAGACAGACAGACAGAGAGAAAGAGAGAAAGAGAGAGAGTAAGAGACAGGAAAAAAAAGAAAGA
Organism: Coilia nasus; assembly: GCA_027475355.1. NCBI lineage: Eukaryota > Metazoa > Chordata > Actinopteri > Clupeiformes > Engraulidae > Coilia > Coilia nasus. The sequence continues at coordinate 19,651,719 of CM050199.1, forward strand.
GTAAGAGACAGGAGGAAGAGGACGGGAGGTGTAGGCAGAAGGATGAAGTGAGTGGGAAACGGAAGCAGGGGACGACACTAGATGAAATGATGAAATGAGAGGGAGAGAGAGAGAGAGGGAAGGAGGGACGATAGGATGAAATGAGAGGGAGAAAGAGAGACAGAGAGAGAAGGAAGAGGGAAGATAGGATGAAATGAGAGGGAGAAAGAGAGACAGAGAGAGAGAGAAGGAAAGAGGGAAGATAAAGATGAAATGAGAGGGGGAAAGAGAGACAGAGAGAGAGAGAAGGAAAGAGGGAGGATAGGATGAAATGAGAGGGGGAAAGAGAGACAGAGAGAGAGAGAAGGAAAGAGGGAAGTGAGGATGAAATGAGAGGGAGAAAGAGAGACAGAGAGAGAGAGAAGGAAAGAGGGAAGATAAAGATGAAATGAGAGGGGGAAAGAGAGACAGAGAGAGAGAGAAGGAAAAGAGGGAGGATAGGATAAAATGAGAGGGGGAAAGAGAGACAGAGAGAGAGAGAAGGAAAAGAGGGAGGATAGGTAATGTGAAGAGAGATATAGTACGAGAAGGGCTGAGAGAAAAAGAACAAGATTGAGACAGGCAGACAGAGGTAGAGAGAGACAGAACGGAAGAAAGGAGGGAAGGGGGGAAGAAAGAGAAAGAGAGAGAGAGAGAAAGAGAGAGGGTGTTGTTCTCCACAGCTTTAATTGCCTCCTGGAGATAGTGGCGTCTCCACACATGATGACAGAAAGAGTCCGAGTGGCTGGCTGGCACCGGCTGGGAATCAAGGAATCGTCATCCTGTCTTCTCCTATGTGATACGCTCCTCTGCAATCACACCATTTTTACCCACCTCTCTCTCTCTCTCTGTCGTCTCTGTCTCTCTCTCTCTCTATATATATATATATAGAACATGAACACACCCACCTCTCTCTCGCGCTTTTGCTCTTTGTGCTTTTTTTCTCTCTCTATCCCTCTCTATCTTGTTTTTTTTTTTATCTCTCCCTCTCTCTTTCTTTGTCTTTTCCTCTCACTCACTCGCCCCTTCTCAGACACTCAGGAACACCAACACACCCACATCTTTCTCTCTTTTTCTGTCTTTCTCTCTCTCTTTCTCTCTCACACTTTCTGTCTCATTCTCAGACACTCAAGAACACCACACACACACACACGCACGAACACACACAGACACATACACACACAGACACACACACACACACACACACACACACACACACACACACACACACACACACACACACACACACACACACACACACACACACTATCTTTTCAAACAACCCCGTCATCTGATCTCTGTTCTCCATCGTATCGGCACACTTTCACTCTATCTCACTTCCACTCTAGACACACATTCCGTCACAGTCTCTGTCAAAGGCAAAAAAAAAAAAGATTCTCGTGTGTCTGTTGAAGCGTAACTACCAGAGAAGTAAAGTAAAAAGAAAAGTAATGGTGTTTTGATGTTAAGATGAATATATATATATATCAGAGAAAAGTGATGATATTTGGATATACATAATGAATATATGAGAACATACTCAAACCTGCTTTTACACAATTCCTCATCTGTCAATCATTTATGAATATATCTACAAATGTTAAAGCAGACAGAGAAGATGATAGATAGACAGACAGAAAGGTAGCAGGTTGAGAGATAGATAGCAGATAGCACAAAGACAGATCAAAACAGTCAGACATACAGACAGATAGCCAACCGACATCCAGACAGATGTGTGTCAATATGTTTAGAAATGATTAACTGATGAGAAATGGTGTAAAAGCAATGGTTACCAAATAATGAACAAATTCTTAATTAAGAGTTAACAAATGCAAAACGCGTATTAAGAAATAGTTATTATTGCCCTGTCAGCCTAATTATGGCCAATCCTGTTTTGGGTCTGCTAACTGTATTAGATCTGGCGTTGCTTGTTAATTGCATGGGTGAGGCCAATTTGTAGCATGGCTCTCGGTCTGATGTTGGGCACCTCTCCTTTTGCACAATCACTGATGGCTGCTTTATCTTCAAAGACACAGAGCTGGAAGCAGGAAGGGCGTGGGGTGGAGGTGGAGGTGGAGGTGGTGGTGAGTGGAGTGGTGTCGGGTAGGGGTGGTGAGGCTTCATGTTTAATCCTCTGACTCATGCACTTTGTTCCGGCCTCTCTCTCTCTCTCTCTCTCTCTCTCTCTCTCTCTCTCTCTCTCTCTCTCTCTCTCTCTCTCTGCTTCATGTTCTAACCAATGCAGTGGTTTTAGTCAGAGATGTTCACTGTGGCAGGGAAGAGAAGGTTACATGGTCACATCTTATTTTAAAGGCTCCTGTTAAAGTGTAACCACATCATGAAGTACAGTGTAACAAAGTTTGTAACAATATGTGACATTCTGTTCTTTCACTTTAACTTAGAGTTAGGGTAAGGTTTAGGATAAGGGCTGGTGTAAGGGTTGAGTATATACAGTGTATGTACGTAATGTTACATCTGATTGCACAAATACACTGTAACAGCAACAGTTATAATACATTGTGTCACTGTAGAGAAAATATAAATGAATTAATGCATAGTTTTTAAAGCGCTACAAAACAATTGGTCGCTGATGAAACATTGGTGCCAACACACTGCAGGCTAAATTAAATGCTACACCTTTACTTTCATAAAGTTGCCAAATTAATAATAGAGGATACTGCTTTCTAATATGCAAGTTTTACTTTGAACTAACATTAATTTTTCCAGGCACACCATTATTAGAGTTAGATTTACCCATCAGTTAAAGTTGCACCTTACTGATTGTAGTGTTCCAGTCTGTTACTTCTAACCTATTAAATAACTTTGCTGTCATTACATTAGGTAAAAGATTGTGTTGTGTAAACAACATTATGTGTTGACAATGTCAACAAATATTGTGTTCGCCTCAAACTAATTTGTCCAGCCACACTTTTGTAAGCAAAAGAGTTTGCTGTAATGTCTCAAATAATTTTTTTAAGTTTAGAATTCATAAGTAATACTTTCAATCCACCATTTAACAAACCATAGACAGAGTTTTTTGTTACATCAGCCACACAAACACACAATTTCCTATGAAGGTCTGCTACCTGGCCGTAGAGGTAGGTGAAGAATGGGAAGTCGAATTATGCTTTAAGCAGCAGCATTGAAAATGCACTCCTTGATATTGACTGTAAGAACAATCAGGCTCTATTTTTACCAGTGCAACCATGCGTCCGCTGGCATGACTCAAGCTAGACTTTAATATAATTCAGTGTCTTTCAGGAAGAGTCATTGCTCCATCCACATCAATTTATCTGCTTCGTGTACAGAAGCAGCCTGCTTTTTTATTGTTTCCAGTAGAATCCTTCGAATGTGCATCAGGGGCAAAATTAAGTTTCCTTTTTCCTTACCTAACCAAGAGATAATTTTGAGACATAAAAGGAACCTTCGTCCTTTTTCGTTCCTTGCTTTAAGAGGCATTTTACAAGCGTGAGTGAGTGTCCACTGACCCTGACCATCCAGATCTCTCTCCACACCCAGGCCCGCTACCTGAATGCTCGGGATCGATGCTCATCAATACCGTTTAAGCGCTTCACACACACACAATCCATCTGCAGCAGCAGGTCAAAATGGACGATTCTGGAAACTCCCGTCTGACTTGGTCGCCATGTTATTGGGTAGTTTACAGAAGCAATTCTGAGGCTGTGTCTGTGTGTGTATGTGTGTGTGTGTGTGTGTGTGTGTGTGTGTGTGTGTGTGTGTGTGTGTGTGTGTGTGTGTGTGTGTGTGTTTGTGTGTGTTTGTGTGTGTAAATTACACCTGCTGGGAATAAGGTGGACTCAACACCTCATGGCCAGGTGCGCAGGAAGCCAAGTGGCAGCTCCCAACAATGAGGTGTCTGGGAGTGCTGAACCATAGAGGGAGAGAGAGAGAGAGAGAGAGAGAGAGAGAGAGAGAGAGAGAGAGAGAGACTGTCATTGTGTGTCTGAGAGAGAAAGAGAGAGTGAGAGAGAGAGAGAGACTGTGTGTGTGTGAGTGTTTGTAAGGAAGAGAGAGAGAGAGAGAGAGAGAGAGAATCTCTTTGTGTGAGAGAGAAAGAGAGAGAAAGAGAGAACAAGAGAGAGAGAGAGACTGTGTGTGTGTGTGTGTGTGTGTGTGTGTGTGTGTGTGTGTGTGTGTGTGTGTGTGTAAGTGTTTTAGGCTCTGGCCATTGCTTTGCTTACCCACCTGCTGCGTGTCTTTCTGAGCACGAATCCACACCAACGGCACACACAAACACGTACACACAGACAGATGGACTGATGACAGAAATACAGAGAGAGAGAGAGGGAGAGAGAGAGAGAGAGAGAGAGAGAGAGAGAGAGAGAGAGAGAGAGAGAGAGAGAGAGAGAGAGAGAGAGAGAGAATAATTAACACTGGCCTTGGGCCATAATTTGGAGATAAAATGGCTAGAGAGTGACTATGGGGTTTTGTTAGGTCCTCACTCATCACTGCTAGGTGACGCTGGTTGTATGCTTCTTGATGACAGACTAACGGAGGGTCTAACCTTGTGCTGGTGCAATAACAAGTAATCCAGGTCTATGCTTAGCTGGGGACACTGGGGAATTATTATTCTCTCTCTCTCTCTACTTCTCTTTCACACACTCCATCTCTCTTGCTCTTTCTATCCCTGTCTCTCTATCTCTATCTCTTTCTCTCTCTGTCTTTCTGTTTTTTCTTTCCCTGTCTGTATTTCTGTCTTTTTTGTTTGTCCCTCTCACACAACACAACCCAGTGAGCAACCACAGCAAATAAAGTTATATGTAATACACATACACATGTCCTTCATATGAGCTATAGGATGGATGGATCATATATATATCAGATCAGATATGTAATGAGCATTAATTACACTGGATTGTGCAGCTACAACAGGTGTGTGTGTGTGGGGGGGGGGGGTCGTCACTGGACGTGGAAATGTAATAGCCATGCATTGAGATCCTCTCACCGATGTCCTTGAGGCCATATGCACTTATGCTCCATGTAACATACTGTATAAATACTTAAATTGCACAGCTTTGCTTTCATTACAGGATATACAACACCTGAAGAGTTTTATGAATTACTACACGTTACAGTTCCTTTTTTAGTGTGTCTACATGTAACAACATGTAATATTGGCCATTGTACATACCTAACACTAACCCTACCCCTAACCCTATGGTACAGTGCAAGTACATAATGTTACATATTGTTACACATTTTGTTACAGTGTGCCTAATTGGTGTAACAGGGACTTTTGTATAAAGTGTAACCTTTTTGTTATGCTGCATCTGTTTTGCTGTTTGGTATGTCCAAGACATGAAGTCTACATGTAAATATCTCTAATTCCTGTCTGGTGCTGATAATCATAGTATGTTCTCAAAATGCACTGAGCATGCATCTGATGATTTGGTTGTATCCCCCTAAAATACCAATTCGTAATTTCATATGTAAGCCCACTCGAGAATGCTGTGGCTAGTTTGTTTGTTCAGGAAAACAAAAACAAAACAAAAAACACATAATACCGCCACAGTCATCCAGTGCAGTCAGATCAGTTCACAAATGGGCACACATTCAAGCTAAAAGTACAGCAAATGGACAGAAGCCAATGAGTGAAATGCAGATCCCTTCTCATTCCATCACTAGGTTCCTCTTCTGGGAGACTGTGTCACTGCTTTCGGGAGCAGGTATGCTTGGTTCCCATGGGAACACAGCTTGCGGAACCAAGGGAGGGTGGACTCTGTGAAAAGGAGGCTGCCAGCCTTGTTTACGCTCAGATTTTCAGCCAGGGAAGAAAAAAAGAAGTGTGCTTTGGCATTTTGCCTGTGTAACTTAGCAGAATGAATAGACGTGTCAGAGAACGATAATCATAGGTCACTTAAAGAGTATCTTGAGAGGGAAGCTGAGAAAATGAGCAGTGACAGGACAATCTTGGTGTGCTACATCTAGAACCAAACACTCATAAATGCTGTAGGCTCTGGCCTTGCTCAACAAGGGGAATGGATTTCACTCCTAGCATACTAATAGACATGGACTTGGGCACAGCTTTGAAGCCATGTCATCAACCTTTCACTAATCAGCAATAATAATAATAATAATAGGGTTTATTTACAAATGCTTTTTAATCAAACTGTCAAGCATCAGATTTGGTTGGTTTCAGGTTTCTGATTCAACTCCAGCTTCTCCTGACAAGGTCAAAGTGTCCTTGAACAAAACACACAACCCCATACTGCTCCCGATGTGCTGGTAGGCACCTTGCATGGCAACCTTATGCCAATCGATGCATTAATGTGTATATGAATGAATCAACGTAAGGCATTGTAAAGCACTTGGGTACTCCGCTGAATGGAAAAGCGCTACACAAAGTCCATTTACCATATCATTGCACTCACCACTTACCACTCTGGTGAGTGATAAGTAAGTCCTTAGGAGAGTCTGAGATGTCATTTCATTTTGCAAACATCAGCTCCAAACTATACTCATAGCAGAACTTGCAAGGGGCAAAAGACAGTGTATACACACTTCCTGCAAAATTACGTACAAATACGTGGAGAAGTCCTCTAAAAACCGAAAAAATTTAGCCTGAACTAAGTCATTTAGGGCATACTGGGGCCCAGGTTTGCCCACAAGAGGATATTACAGGAATGTTATCATGTTTTAATTACACCAGTGCCAGTGGGAAACCGAATCGCAAAAATCATTTACATGTGTCAATCTAATTCATCAATACATTTCTAGGTGCGTAAGCCGTCAAGGGTAACAATAGCTGTTGATCAGGCAAACAACCCGTACAATGCTGAGTGTATTTGGGCCCAAATTACATTAGGCATTAAATGAGTTAGCGTGCAATTAAAGCCCACTGATAGACACCCATTGCTCAGTTAAACCACGTTTTGTAATCATCGCAGGAGGGGCTAAATTTAGCCGTCGGGACGTGCAGAATAATTGAAACCGAATTACCAGATTTTTATGCAAACAGCGGGACTCTCAGTCACAAACCCTGTCATTTTTTTAATTACATGTCTGGCACGTGAGCAGATAACCCCCAAGTGGCACACCAGGAAATACCCTTTCGCCCTCTGACTTCAACAGTGCCTATTTTGGCGAGCGTTTTACTATTTTTTAATTGGGCAGTCAGTTTTGTTAGACTTACGACTTTAACCGCAAATCTCAATGACACAAGGGTTGCAACCATACTGTCGTTCTGGTTTCCAATTTCGGAATTGGAATTCTAAAATTGAAACTTCCAATTCTGCAAGTGACACACACACAGAATGAGTTTTGCTGTTTGCTTTACTCTCTATTCCAAGTAACTGACTCACCATGACAGCCAGGTAAGGATACTGTTTCTGTCACTGTTGTAAAAATAAAATACTATCTAAATAGGCCAATGCATCTTGCAATGGCCTACAGTAAGTAGCCCAACTTAGATCACAGCCCACCACTAAACTCACTAGAAAACTGTTAGATTAGTCTGTCAAAAGATAGACCAGTCAGTAAAAAATTCAGATATTTTCCTAAATATCTGTGGCATAGGCATGTCCTTTGTTAACCTTGTGCATCCACTCTTCCAAATGTAATTTCCCTGCTACAAGTTTGTTGTTTTGTTCTCATTGTCCGATAAACTGTGCAGTGGCAGGCCATGAGACATAATAAACAAAAGGGTTCAGGAGCAGGTTTGGCTAATTAAATGATGCAGAGAGCAATAAATCCTACAGCACCGTCATTTCTTAACAAGCTCCCGATAAGTGATGTTTTCATTTCGAAACGTTTCAGTATTATCGGTGGACGGATGGGCTCAGCCATTGTATTGCCCGAGGTTAACAAATGCCAAAGAAGCGCCGGTTAACGTGGCTCTGACACCTCAGTAATTAGTTTTTTGCTTCACCGGTGGATTGGGGGCATTTTTCCAACATGGCAGTGCCATCTGTCGAGAAGCCAAGCGTTAAGGCATACGCCTCCTGCTATTCAGGTGTGTGTGTGTGTGTGTGTGTGTGTGTGTGTGTGTGTGTGTGTGTGTGTGTGTGTGTTTGGGGGAGTGTAGGGCAGTCTCACCATGAACGTTTGAGCTCATCCCTACTTGTCAAAGCTGATCCTGAAAGAAAGCAATAAAGAGCTATGGAGGCAGGGCTAAACTGTGACAGGCAGACCTGGCTACTGTATTACAGAATGCAATCTGTGGGGGCTATAAGCGAAAGTGTCTTTGAAAGTTTTCTCAAAATAAATCAACGAATGTCAAGGGGGGAAAAGTGGGACCAGCAGCGTGCTCAGTTGTGTGAGGAGAAGTGATTGCATTGTGGAGACGGGCGGTGAAACAGGTTATCTTTGGGTGAAACAAAACAAAAATGTCCTGGCCATCATCAACAACAACATCAATCTCAGTGCAATTGCCCACACTGCTAGAGGGCGATCCACAATGTGCGTACAAGGTGATAATCATGATCCATTCGTAAAACAACATTTTTGAGCCCAAACACAAAATGAAGACGTCACAGAAGATGTATTTTCCCTGCACCATGATCAAACGGAGCTAGATGATGATCAAGTGTTTTTTCGCTGTTTGTGATGGCTTTCCCTTCATCAAACGTTTACACCCCTCAGACAACTATATGGGCTTTGGACAGCATGACAATGTCACTGTTAGTCTGGTGAGTAGAGTCTTGTCACAGTCTCCTTCATGTGAAATTAAGTGCCATTCAGCTGCAAGGGCAGTGGAGTGTTATCTTTAAGTGTAACAAGTTTGTTTTGAAGAGGACAGAAATGGTGGACATGTGCTGTTCTTTTACCTTTATTTATCTCTCTCTCTCTCTTTCTTACTCTCCTATTTATTCTCTCTCTCTTTCTCACTTTTTGTCCCTCTCTGTCCCTCTCTGTCCCTCTTTCTCTCTCTCTCTCTCTCTCTTTTATCACAGCATGCCAAGCAAAGCGTTAAATATTAAAGAGGTCAACCTTTCCATGTGGACATAATCCATCCAAGCCACATGTGAGCCAGCAAACATCCATGTGTTCCCTAGAGGGAAATGGTAGAACACAGACACACATGCGCACACACACACAAATACACACAAATACAACACACACACACAGACACACACACATACACATGCACATACACACACACACACACACACACACACACACACACACACACACGCACGCAAACACACACATGCAAATACACACACACAAACACACACACATGGAAATACACACGCATGCAGACACACACATGCACGCACACACACACACGCACAAATACACACACACACACAAACACACACACGCGCACACACACACACACACACACACACACACACACACACACACACACACACACACACACACACACACACACACACACAGGAGCCACTACATAAAGCAAGCCAACAAACACAAATTACAGAAGTCTATAAGGCAGAGAGGCCCCTGCAACCCAGTTAGTGAGGGTGCGGAGGAGCAGGGCAGAGGAGGGGCGCACAGCGCTTATGGCAAAGAGTGACGCTTCTGCAAAAAGCCGGACAAGTCACATGGGGTGAGCACTCTCCCATCTAGTGCCACAGACGTATGTGTGTGTGTGTGTGTGTGTGTGTGTGTGTGTATGTGTCTATGTGTGTGTGTATGTGCATGTGTATGTGTGTGTGTCTGTGTGTGTGTGTTGGGGGTGGGGGTGGGGGTGGGGGTGGGGGCGTAAAAGGAGCAAGACACACATGAAAAGGAGAGGAAGAGTGAAAGAGAGACAGAGAGAGAGAGTGAACGAGTGATGAGGAGAGAGAGAGAGAGTGAACGAGTGATAAGGAGAGAGAGAGACAGACAGACAGAGAGAGTGAATGAGTGATAAGGAGAGAGAGAGAGACAGAGAGAGAGAGAGAGAGAGAGAGCTAATAATAAAAATGTGGGCCAGCTCCCAAATGCACTGTCCGCCTGAAAAGTGGAGCGTGAGGGTGCTGGACGCCCAGGCTCCAATCAGAGCGCCATCAACAGCCAACATCAAACGGGCAGCTCACAAACACACACACACACACACACACACACACACACGCACACACACACACACACACACACACACACACACACAAACACACACACACACACACACACACAAATGCCGCACATACACAAACACATATGGCACACACAGACACACTATCTCTCTCACACACACACAGACACATACACACACTCTCTCTCTCTCTCTCTCACACACACACACACACACACATGAGCCTCTGGCCAGCTCGCTGGGACAGCTGGGTGATGCCACAGAGGAGGCGTGACAGATACACAGATGATGATCTGATTTCACCTGAAAGCTCTCGGATGAGCACTGAAGGAGGAGAAAAGGAGCACTTGGAGTGTGTGTAGGTGTGTGTGTGTGTGTGTGTGTGTGTGTGTGTGTGTATCTGTGTCTATGTTTGGGTGTAAATGAATGTGTGTTTCCTTGACGGTTTTGGGAACAGTATGTGTGTGTATGCGTATCTGTGAGGATAAGTGTAAGTAAATGTGTATTTCTGTATGACTGTGTTTCTGTGTGCGTGTGTGTGTGTGTATGTGTGTGTGTATCTGTGTCTATGTCTGGGTGGAAATGAGTGTGTGTATGTGTATCTGTAAGGATAAGTGTAAGTAAATGTGTATTTGTGTACGACAGTGTTTCTCTGTGCGTGTGTGTGGGTGTGGGTGTGCATGTGTATGTGTGTGTGTGTGTGTGTGTGTGTGTGTGTGTGTGTGTGTGTGTGTCTGTGAGGATAAGTAAGTAAGTAAGCATGAATATCTGTATGACAGGGTTTGAGTGTGTGTGTGTATCTTTACTATGTGTGTGTGTGCGTGTATCTGCACTGCGTGTGTGTGTGTGTGTGTAGATCTGTGGCAGCAGGCTACTGTGGTTATCCTCAATTTAGCCCCAGTCATGTACCAGTGTCTTTTTGCCTTTCATCCATTTATGTCTACATGTGTCCGCTCGTTAGTCCTCCGCCATCCCCCACCAGCAGAAAGAGGGAGCGCAAAAAAAAGGAAAGAAAAAAAAAAAGATCAGAGCCTAAATAATCATTCGTTGTCTGATTCATTATCCCCTTGTGAAGGAAAATGAAAGCAGAGAGCCAAGGAGATGTGGCCAATTCAAGCAGTAGCACTTTCGCTGCAAACATCACCTACTGGTAATAATGGCCAGATGTTAATGCAGGCAGCTCATCACCATATGGTAATGAGGAGGGCCATTTGAAAGGGAAATGAAGGCCAAGCGTTCACCATGCTGATGATCTTGGCCTTGACAAGGAGCCCGTGCAGCGAGGAGATTGTATGCTCAAGCTCCCCTACGAGCAGGTGTGTGTGTGTGTGTGTGTGTGCGTGTGTGTGTGTGTGTGTGCGTGCATGTCTGTGTGCTGTGTGTGTGTGCACACATCTGTGTGGGCGTGTGCCGTGTGTGTGTGTGTGTGTATGTGTGTGTGTGTGTGTATATTTGATTTAGTGCACATGAGAGGAAAAGAGGTGTGTGTGCTCTCTTTTTGTGGAGAGGCTATGCCTTTGTTCTTTGTTGAACAAAATGGTCTTTTGTTATCGTGACTACTATGGAAGCCTTTCTTTCAGTTTGGCCCTCTTGCCTACTCCTTTGTGTTATTATCCTTCTAGTAACTCTTTCTGTCCATGAAAGATTCTTGTCTGGCACGTAGAATGTTTCAACAGTAACAACAAAAACAGTGAACTACTTCCACTACTTTTCACATCGTTTGGGATGTTCAAAAAGGAACTCTGTGGGAATAGCTATGTAAGGGCTAATGGACGACACAGTGTTCGTATATCAGAAAGTTAATGCACGTTCAAGGTGGTAATGTGGCCACGATGCGAAGCGGAGTTGTCAAGCTAGCTATTCCAAAGTTCTGTTAAGCCTTGCTTAGCAAAATCACGTTAGTAGTGAGTCCAAATGCAGCGTGAAGATGATCTCAGAGGCATATAGCATGTTGCAACTCTGTGTTCTTCTATCTGCTCATCATTTGCTAAAGCTGTCACATCTTTACTGAACTTGGCGAATTGATACATAAACATGATATGGTCGGAAAGTAGGGACTACTTTATAGGTGTGCGTATATAGAAAGTTAATAACCGTTCTAAAGGACGCATCACGATGTGAAATTGAAGGAAGCCGTGGTATAAGACACTAATAATCGAACCCTCATGAAATGATCTATAGTATTGTATTGTTTTTATGTGACCTATGCTTAAAGTAATTCCCATTTATTATTGTAATCAGACAGCACACCACAGCACACACAACAAAATTCAACTTCTGCATTTAACCCATTACGCATGTGAGCCGGGGGCAGCCATGACAACAGCACCCAGGGAGCAGTGTGTGGTGATGGTACCTCAGTGGCACTTCTGGCAACTGGTACCTTACATGTAGGGACTCGAACCTGCAACCCCCCGGTTACAGGTCCGTTGCCTGCTGGCTGCTGCCATTAGGAAGGTCAACAACCAGCAGTAGGTATGTGGCACCTGTCTGTTCATCCACCATTGTGTTCCAGACAAAACAGTCTTCCTGGAATAACTGCTTACCATCAATACATGCACCGCATTTATTTGCCTTGCCTAGAGGTGCAGAGTTGAAGCAGTATTGTTTGTTAGATAATGTTCTGTTTTGATGATGTTATTTTTCAAGTGTGAGGAGAAGCAAGTACTCTCTCATGGGCACCACAGAGACCTGTGCTGCCCTAGGCATTTTGCTTCAAACACACACGTCACGACGAACCTCAAGCTTCTTACAACAGTAGTCAAGCCCAGAATAGATTCTCTGACACTCCAAAGAAAACTGAACGGAAACGATGAAGCCCCTTAAAATACACAAAGGTACACATTTTCCACTCACGCACTCGGCCAATAAAAGTGACTCTGTGATCTGGTCAAAAGAGAAATGATGTGACATAATAAGCGCTAAAATAACGAAACTAAATATATAACCAGACACTATTTATTCTTGTTCCGTCCTTGGCTTCTTGAATTGACTAAGACAGAGGTCTTTGCAAAAAAAGAAGAGAGACCTACATAGAATATTCTGGAGGCAGTGATGGCAAAGGACCTTCATGCCGTTGATAAAAGAATGTGTCTCTTTTCAACCTCCCCCCTACGCGCCCCCCCAAAAAAGCTGTTTTTATTTTGAATAATGCCTACGTATGAGGCTGACAGGGAGAAAAAGGGGCTTTGAAAAGATCTGCGCAGTGTGACGTGGGCAGAAGCTTGACCTGGCAAGCCGGTGCATTTTAGTCCGTAAGATATTGAGTGCTGAATGTGGAGGTCCTGGGTGTGGAGAAAGAGACGTGCTTTTCTTGAAACCACAGCAACGGCTGGAATAATCTGTTCTATTTGGAAGTGCTTGAGGAAAAAATATCTGTGGAATTAATTCCAGCAAGTGCATTTTGCAAATAAATGGGCACACACACACACACACACACACTCAAACACAAACACTCATCCATACAAACATGAAAGTGCCTACATACACATATACATGCATGCACACATGAATGCATACATGCACATAAACAGACAGAGAGACGCACGCACGCACGCACGCACGCATGCACGCATGCACGCACGCCCGCACGCACCCACGCACGCATGCACACACACACACACACACACACACACACTCATACAATCACTTATCCACTGTTTGACAGCAACTGTTGCCTATGTTAATGGCACACTCATTTCAGTGAAATCCAGAGTGGCCCTTCTGGTCTGTTACAAGATTTTTTTTTATATTTCTACTCACCAGGGATGTGAGTAAGTGGAAATACAGTTTAAGTCCAGCAGGCTCTGAGGCAAGTGATGACGGTGGAGGTGGGGGGAGGGGCGGGGGTGGAGGGTGATAGAATAAAACCATGTTGCCATGCCAACGGTGCGTTCGCGACGGACCGACGTCGGCATGGGCGGGTGGCAGTGATTGATGGCTCTCCACATGCATATATGCAGCGTGTGACAGAGCAGCGTTCTGGGGCATCAAGTTGGGCAGAGCATAGACCCCCTACCCACCCCACCCCTCTAATCCTGTGCCCAGATACCCTGCTACCCCACCCCACCACACCCCCATCCTGTACCCAGATACCCTACTACCCCACCCCACCCCACCCTCCATCCTGTGCCCAGATACCCTACTACCCCACCCCACCCCACCCTCCATCCTGTGCCCAGAAACCCTAAAAACCCCACCCCACCCCACCCCTCTATTCTGTGCCCAGATACCCTACTACCCCACCCCACCCCTCCATCCTGTGTATACACTGCAGTGGATGTGAGCTGACTTTTTAGCTCTATACATAGATGTTCCTAAGAGAGTGCGCAGTGTGTGTGTGTGTGTGTGTGTGTGTGTGTGTGTGTGTGTGTGTGTGTGTGTGTGTGTGCGCGCGTGTGTGTGTGTGTGTGTATTTCCATGTACATGTACTGTATGTGCATATTGAAGAGAAAGAGAGAGAGAGAGAGAGAGAGAGAGAGAGAGAGAGAGAGAGAGAGAGAGAGAGAGAGAGAGAGAGAGAGAGAGAGAATAATAGAGAGAGGCAGACAGAGAGAAACAGTGAGAGAAAGTAAGAAAAAGGTGAGAAAAGGGGGGGGGGGCAATAAAACAAGAAACACTCATCTTTTATCATTTGAAACAGCAATCTGTTGCTGTGAGGAAATCAAAGAGAACCTGCTCAGGATCTTGAAATGTTATTTAGGATGGAAGAGCAGATGTTCCTGTTGCTAGCTGAATGGTAAGTGCTACTCAAGACCACACAGTGTCTCAATGTGTGTGTGTGTGTGTGTGTGTGTGTGTGTATGTGTGAGTGTGTGTGTGTGTGCGTGAGTATGTGTGTGCATGCGTGTGTGTGTGTGTGTCTGCGTGTGTGTGCATGCGTGTGTGTGTCTCCTTGTATCCTTGTATCCTTGTGTGTGTGTGTGTGTGACTCATTTGTTTGCATGTGTGGTGACCTAGCATAGTTATGATTTCTATTAATCTATCATTAGTGCATTACTATCATCATAAAAAGCAATAAGCATATAAAACCCATTAATCTGTTATTCACGGGGAGCACCATGACAACCCCCTGTCTTAACACAGTGTTTTAGCTTAAACACATGTTTTACTGCTGTGCAGCTGTGGCCAAGTGGTTAGAAAGTTGGTCTTGCAATCGAAAGGTTGCCGGTTCGAATCCCGCCCTACCCACAATTGAGATGCCCTTGAGGAACCCCACACCGCTCCAGGGTAACTGAAACCCCTCAAATATCTGTAAGTTGCTCTGGATAAGAGCGTCAGCTAAGTGTAATGTACTGTATTACTGCCTTAAAATGTCATGCTGGTGTCAATATGTGTGCACTTACTGGCAAGGAAGATCTCCATATGGTTACATTTCATTTTATGTGTTTTTTAATGAAAATAATGCAAACCTATTAGCAACAGGTGTCAACTCACGTCATATTTAATGACTTGTTACATTTTGACGTGCATAGGTTTATTTTTTGTTGATAAGGACCATATGTACTGCCATGCCAAATCTTACACATGCTGAAAGCTACATAAATGAAAAAACAAAAACAGTCAGAAACATGGATTTAGCCAGTTAAAAATGGCATACCTAAAAGGACTCCGCGCCGTGAGGTCTATTTGCTAGTTGTAGATAATGTTAAACATTTTATGATCTTTATTCTATTTTACTGCTTTTATTTCCTGCCTTTCTATTCTGTTCATCTGTTGGCCTGAAATGACATCTCGCTGTACTTGTATAGTGACAATAAAACAC
>CM050199.1:19670000-19677500 GCA_027475355.1 Coilia nasus
TGCGTCCATGAGGCATGAGGGGGTGTTCTGCTGTCTAACCACTTGATGGGAGGGAGATCCCCCACCACCCCCCTCCTGGCACAGCGGTAAAAATAGGAGCCCCTGACAACTGCTCGTGGAAAGCCTGCTCTTTTCTCCTCTGCGGGCCCCCTCTTCGAGAGGTTAGAACACTTCAGGGTGACTTGTAGGGAGCTGATTGGGCAGGGGTTGACGTGACCCGGGGGCGACCGATTGGTCCAGAAGTCTGGAGCGCTGCTCTAACCTGGCGGCTGCCCATTGGTTTGACGTTGCTGTGAAAGGCTGAGTAGGGCTGGCGGGGGGGGGGGGCAATCTGGCAGAACTTGGAGGCCACCAGCTGGGCAAGAGTGGGCACTGACGGGGGCACGGGTATCAAGGTTATCGTGCGTGACTGACCAAACAGCTGAATACAGTGGTCCCTCGCTATATCGCAGTTTACCTTTCGCGGCCTTGCTGTTTCGCAGATTTTTTTAGTGCATGCAGTCTCCTGTACAGTACAGAATGCGCTCAGCAACTTTGCCTGTCTGAGAAAAGTGTATAAGTGTAGTGAGGAGTTTTACAGCCTTAAAACATCTATAATAATTGTAAAAAATAAAGCTGACTACTTCGCGGATTTCGCCTATCGCGGGTTATTTTTAGAACGTAACTCCCACGAATAACTAGGGACCACTGTATTTGAATGTGAAGCTGAATGCGAAATGTCCACTCGCCCACTATTTTTTACACTTAGCTGACACTCTTATCCAGAGCGACTTACAGTTATCTACAAGGTTTCAGTTACACTCCCTGGAGCAATGTGGGGTTAGAACCTGTCGAGTGGGATTTGAACCTCTCTAACCCCTAGACCACAACTGCCCCCAAATACAGTGAAAAAATATAGTGCAATCTGTAGTGAACAAAACAATGTAACTCATACCCTATGCAGTAAACTATATAGAGAATAAGTGAACATTTCGGACACAGTCTGAGTGTTGAAGTGTCACACACTTGAAGACAGAGAACATAAAAGCATTTGGCAATAGAGACTCCTTAAATGCTTGAATCCTAAAATAGGCATGAATTTAAAACAAACACCATCACTGCCATGCTGCTCTCGCAAAAGGGAAATCTAACGGGCATTTTATAATCCAGAACGACCAAGTGTCACTTGACAAAACAGAAAAAGATATTGCCTTTCATAGACCTGCATGGGTGACATTTTTTTGTTTTACGATAGAATCAACAGAATACAACATGTAGTTCCTATGCTAACTTGTATAAACTTTGAGTCACTATCCAGTCAGAGTACGTGGCAACATCTGCACTGTTTAAAAATGTATAAGCCCCAAGCTCGACAACACCGTAATTAACAGAAATGTCACTCACATCATATTCTGTGGGCAGACACTTGTCGCTTGGCCTTAATGTGACAAATGACTTTCAGGCAAATGAGGGCCCAAGGACCTCTGTCCAGATGTGCGCTGGTGGCAAAAGCCCACAGGAATACAACACGGCAGGCAGGACCGCTATGACCCTGACCGACCCCTGTGCCTGATGGCGGGTTGTGTCACACTCAGATTACATAAGCACATGACAGGCATACATCAGCAAAGCGACTCACATTTGCTTATCATGGTGAGAGACGGTGGGAGTGGAAAAAATGATGTCAGCAGAGATTTGTCACGGAAAGGGGACAGTCGAAAGGCTCTTCACCACAACTCTGACATGTTATCCAGATCATTTGCATGTGAAAGATTACAATGATGTTGCCAACATTCCTCTTATTCTCTCTCTCTCTCTGTCTGGCAACCGGACAACTGGATGTCTGGACCTACAACTTAGCACTACTACACTCTATCACTCTCTCTCTCTCTCTCTCTGCCTCTCTTTGTCTTTTTTACTCTCTGTGAAGTGGCATACTGTGTCCTGTCGAAAGACTGCAGCGTGGTCTCTTGATGTCTGTTTTGGCCACAACATTCGGCAGTGGCGATGCTATCAGACCAGTTCTGCTTTGGCGGCCGTCGTTCTTAATGATGGGTGGAAGAAAACGAGAGGAACTCGTTTTCTCCTCCTCACTATCAGTCCGGATATCCCATCTTAATGAAGACAAACATTCAGTAGGGGCGAACACCAGATCTGGCCATGCCCCCCGACGCCAGTCCCGCCAGCCTTCACACAAGATGTTTACCATTTTTGGGTGGGGAAAAAAACGACCTAAAAAGTTGGTGCTCCAAAACAGATGTTATAACCAACCCCCATTAAAGCAACACTAAGTAGTTTTTTCAACCTTAAAATAATGCTTCCAAAATTATTTCCGTTGGCTTGAAATGACATATATGAATGAAATTACATATATTAATGGTTTATCAGCTTGAAACAGGGTGATAGGCACTTCACTTTGCCACAAATAATAACAAACCGCGCTTGCAGTGTGCTTGGAGAAGACCGTCTCTCTGTAGTTCTTTATGAGAGACAGTTCCACTTTCAACCTGTAGAACGACTGAAGATGAAAACTACTGTACTTAGTATTGCTTTACATAACACACTGTCAGTAGGAAGGTCCTGTTGGCTTGCGAGGTGGATAAAAAGGAGGCAAACTCTTCCATCTCCTAAATAAATGTATATGTGTGGGTTGGGGGAAAGCCAGCATGTTCAGTCTACACATGATTCTATTTTAAGACATTTCTTTTAGCATAGCTGCTGGCTAGAGTGGAAATGATGTTGGCAACGTGCCATGAGGACTTATACCATGTAGATGATGTGTGTGTGTAAATATGTAAGTGTGTGTGTGTGTGTGTGTGTGTGTGTGTATGTGTGTGTGTGTGTGTGTGTGTGTGTGTGTGTGTGTGTAAATATGTGAGTCTGTCTGTGCCTGTGTGAGTGCCTATGTTTGTGTGTGTTATTCTGGATGAATGAACTGCCACAGTGTTCTCCCAGGCTAACGCCACTGGCAGGCCGAAGCACAGCGCCTTCAAAGAATCATGAGGGGAGGTTGTCAAGGAATGGGCTCGCCCCAGGCATGCCTACGCACACACACACACACACACACACACACACACACACACACACACACACACACACACACACACACACACACACACACACACACACACACACAAATAGACACACACACACAGACCCCCCTGAGTGCCTTCCATAGTAATACATGCATGCACACATACACACACACACAAATAGACACACACACACAGACCCCCCTCAGTGCCTTCCATAGTACTACATGCATGCACACACAAACACAATCACAAATACACACACATACACACACACACAAATTAACACCAAAGTGTGTGTCCTATCCCACACCCCTCCCCCTCTGTCCCCCAGCATTCTGTGGCACATGACCCTGTGCCAGGCTAGCCCCTATAGCAATCTCACATGACCCTGTGCCAGGCTAGCCCCTATAGCAATCTCACATGACCCTGTGCCAGGCTAGCCCCTATAGCAATCTCACATGGCATGAAGGAACAGCAAATAGTGTGGTCCACTGCTCTCTGTGCGTCACTGGAAGCACCGCGGCATGGGAAGATGTACAGCAACTCATTACACCCAGAGACAGTTAGAGACAGACAGAGACAGAGACAGTTAGAGACAGACAGAGACAGAGACAGTTAGAGACAGACAGAGACAGAGACAGTTAGAGACAGACAGAGACGGGGGGGGGGGGAGCAAGAGAGAGAGAGAGAGACAGACAGAAGGAATAGACAGGGTAAGAGAGATAGAGAGAGAGAGGGAGGGAGAGAGAGAGGAAGGGAAAGAGAGAGAGGCACATGCTTTGCATACTGTACTCTACGCCATCTGCTGACATGCCCCCGGGTCATGTGACAGAAGACCGAGTATCAGCGGAGAGGTTTAGGAAAGGGGGGAAGAGTGTGTGTCTATGTGTGTGTGCGTGTGTGTGTGTGTGTGTGTGTATGTTTGTGTACAGGAAAGGGTGTGTGTGTTTGTGTGCAGGAAAGGGTGTGTGTGTGTGTGTGTGTTTGTGTGTGTGTATGTGTGTGTGTATGTGTGTGTGCGCACTCGCCTGCGCTCAGGCATTCAGCGTGACCCTGGCTGGTAATGTCACATATGGTTCATAATATCACAGTGCTTGCTGAAAGGCCTAGAACCACACTAGAACAGGGGTGAGGGGCACTCAACACAAGACTCCTTCAAAGCAATGTCATTGAGGATACAAAAGCACACACACACACACACACCACACACACACACACACACACACACACACACACACACACACACACACACATGAACACACACACACACCATGGAATGGAAGTTCCCACCAGCCTTCATCCAAATGCTGTTAAATGCTGCAAATATAAAAAAGTGGCTGATACATTTTGGACACAAAAAAAAAATTCTGTTAAGTGGCTGGTGAATTTTATTATTTATTTGTAAGTGGCTGGTAAATGTTCACATTGGAAAAGCTCATTTCCACCACTGACACACACACACACACACACACACACACGCACACACACACACGCACACACACACACACACACACACACACACACACACACACACAGACACACACACACACACACACACACAGACACACACACACACACACACACACACACACACACACACACACACACACACACACACACACACACACACACACACACACACACACACACACACACATTCAGAAGTCTTGGTTCACACCTCCATAGATTTCAGCTGAGAGAGAGAAGGAAATAAAGTGTAAAAGCAATCCACATGCATCCACACACACACACACACATGAACATACAAACACAGGCCCACAAACACACACCTAAAACTATACAGTACATATTTGCTAAAAGTCTGTTTACATGTGTCTCACACAGACAGAGGCAGGTCATGAAATGGGAAGATTCCTCAGCTGCTGCATAGAGACATATGATGCAGCATGGTCATCTGGGTTTGCATAGCTGCACATACTCTGGCACAAAACACATAATCATTCATCCGTTCACCAGCAAAGATAATTCTATTCAATCAGCTATTGTAATCATACGAAAATGTATCTAATGTAATCTATTATGTAATCATTAAATCAATTATCTAGTAAGAGGACTGCATATGTAAGTTAGGGGACTGCAGACGTAAATTAGCCTAAGGCTAACTCTGGTACAGTGCATCAAATGGAAACATTTATTATAATAACTGTAAATGGTCCCTTACAAATAAAATTTCTTCAAAAAATGTTCTTAGTAGTATCATTTGCCTAATGCACAGTGAACAAGCTCACAGACAAAACATACAGCTCTGGAAAAAATTAAGAGACAGCTGCAAATTTTCCTAAAATCAGCATCTCTACATGTATGATAACTATTCCTTTCCAGTGTCAGTTGAATTCTGAATTTGGTAGAAATGTTGTCAGTAGTTTACAGAATAAAGCAAAAATGTTCACTTTACTCAAACATATACCTGTAAATAGTTTTATCAGCGAAACTGATAACTTTACAGTGGCCTCTTAATTTTTTCCAGAGCTGTATAAACTCTCTTGGGGGGGGGGGGGGTCATATGACTGCCAGCATCACACAGTAGCTGTAAACAAAACAGCACAGACTCGAGCAGAACAGGAGAGAGAGAGAGAGAGAAAGAGAGAGAGAGAGAGAGAGAGAGAGAGAGAGAGAGAGAGAGAGAGAGAGAGAGAACAGAAGGAAAGACAGAAAAAGGAGGACGGGTCAATATCACTGGAGTGCAAATACGTCTGCAGCGATACTCCGCGTGGATCTCGGTGACCGAAAGCCGATCGATCCCAGTGTGGGCCGATAAAGCGGCTCCCTTTGAGCAGAGGAGCCGATGCACACACACACACACATGCACACAGACACACACACACATACAAACACACACAGACACATGCACACATACACACAGACACACACACACACACATACAAACACACAGACACATTCACACATACACACAGACACACACACATACAAACACACGCAGACACGTGCGCACAGACACACACACACTCTCACGCACACACAAAGGCGCACACACACATGCACGCATACACACAGACACAGACACACACACACACACACATACAAACACACACAGACACATGCAAACAGACACACAGACTCTCTCTCTCACACACACAAACACACACACACACACACACACACACACACACACACACACACACACACACACACACAGAGCACCGGTCATGTGACCAAACAAGCGGCTAAAGGGTGTGTGTGTGTGTGTGTGTGTGTGTGTGTGTGTGTGGGGGTCATCTCTCCTGCCATTCTTATTGACATACGCGCTAATGAGTGAAGTCAGAGCTATTCGCACACACTGGCCATTACAGTTGATGGCAATCACAAAACGGGGACATGCTTTGAAGGCAAACGATTAAAGGATGGGGAATTGAAAAAAAAGAAGAAAAAAAGAAGAGAAAGAAAAGAGTGTGTGGGTGTGGATGGGGGTGGGGGGTGTGGGGGTGAAAAGGGGAAAGAATGAAAGAATAAAAAAGGAAGAATAAAAAGTACGCAGGAGAACGGCGCTGTGAGAAAAACAGAGAGCGAGCGAGCGAGGGAGTGAGCGTGACTTACTGACATTCTCAGTCGATGATACCGCAGCGCTGCCTTAGTGCCTCCGACGTGCAGGTGCAAAGTACAAGTTGTCTCTCGCTCTCTTTCTCTCTTACACACACACACACACACTTACACACAGACACACACAGATAAAAACAGACACACACTCTCTCTCTTTCTGTCTTATTCTCTCTCTCACACACACATACACACACTTACACACAGACACAGAGACGCACACACACTCTCTCTCTCTTTCTCTCTCTCTCTCTGTCTCTCTCTCTTTCTGTCTCTCTCACACACACACAGACACACACACACACACATACATACATATATATATATATATATATATATATATATATATATATATATATATATATATATATATATATATATATAAATGCAGACAGCTGAAAGACAGGGAGAAAAGGCTTTGGTGTCTAAATGCGTCTTCGGCGCTGCACTGTACTGTGAAGGCTGTGCCGGGGCCAAGAAGGGCTAAAAATATCCCAGCATGCACTACAGGAAGCCCAGACGCCTGCAGAACATCCAAACAAGATCCTAGTGTCAACCACACCACCCCCAGCAACACCCTCACCCCCACCCCCGTTCTTAACTATCGCTGCCGCAAGAAAAGGGCCTGGGCTCCGGTCTCAGAGACGCAGTGGGTGCAAACAACAGTGACATGACATATCAAAGACGTGGGAACTTTAATGAGTGTTTGGGCTTTTGGCAGGGAGGCTGGCCTTCGTTACTGGAGACTTTGACAAACTCCCTGCTCTCTGCCTCTGCAACATGGCACCACCAGGAAAGAAAAAAAAAACGAATGAAAAAAAAAACAAAACAAAAAAAACGAAAGGTGCCGTCTCTCTCACCCCCTCTCTTTCTCTCTCTGCTTGTTCTGGGGACACATTTGACCCCACTG
>CM050199.1:19680000-19782500 GCA_027475355.1 Coilia nasus
CTGGGAATCAAATGCATATTCCTAATCACAGGATCACTAAAGTGTATATATATATATATGTCAGTGTGTGTGACAGTATGGAGAGTACACACTTAGACCCTAATGTATGCGCACACAGTCTAAAGTCAGTGGTGAAGTGGTGAAAAGGAAAGCTAGGTAAACTATACATTACATTATTATTATTATTATTATTATTATTATTATTATTATTATTATTATTATTATTATTATTATTATTACATTACACTTAGCTGACGCTCTTATCCAGAGCGACTTACAGATATTTACAGGGTTTCAGTTACAGTGCCTGGAGCAGTGTGGGGTTAGATGCCTTGCTCAAGGGGATCTCAACCATGGGTAGGGCTGGATGTAGAATAACAATAAAACAATAATATATATATATATCAATAATAAATAACAAGTGAGTTCTTGGTTGCGTTGTAGGTAACAGTAAGCACAGCGTGTATGTATCAGTTGGGTCTGGATTTTGGGTGGCAAAGGATGGTGATAGCGTCACAGTCACACATACTGTATGTTTGGATTAAGAGCCCTATTTGAAATGGTCACACAAAAAAAAAACATACAAAGAGAGAGATAGAGAGAGAGAGAGAGAGAGACAGAGAGAGATGAATAAACATGAATAAATAACATGAATAACAATAAAACAATTATATATATATATATATATATATATATATATATATATATATATATATATATATATATATTATATATATATATATATATATATATATATATATATATATATATATATATATAATATGTGTAAAATAAACAATAATATCCATGTAACATGTAGTAAAATAATATACATGTAGTAGTAAAATAAACTACTAATGTGATTTGTAATTTAATTGGTAATTCAGTTGTAACTTAACTTGCATTTGCCATTAAGTACACCACTGTATATACTATAGTTTCTATGTAAATACATAGACCTACAAAAAAATCCTCTGGCTCATGCTACTCTCTATCTTCTGGGGTGACGCAAGTCTGAAGGCTGTAAGTTTCCTCTCATTAAAGTTGCCCAATTAGAGACTATGTCTTGCCTGTCTCTCCCTCCAAATAAAGTTCTTTCAGAGCACTTGCTTACTGTTTGCCCTTTGCTTACCAATCAGCCAGCAGTGACTGGGAGCTTTTCTGCAACTCTGTGCATGTAATATAAACTAATGATGACTCTTCTTCGTCCCTGGAGGAAAATGATCCAAAGGATTACAGCATTGCGGTGATTTGGGTTTGTGTGCCTGCTCGCTGTTGTGCACCAAATTTCAGTGAAACTGCAATTTTTCTCTGGGGGGTTTCAGGTAAGGTAGAGAATAGTTACGTGTGTAAAACTGGGCGAATACGATATGTCCAAATGAGCTTACAAACATACACTCATCCTTACTCGCTCTCTGTCTCTGTCTCTGTCTCTCTCTCTCTCTCTCTCTCTCTCTCTCTCCCTCTCTCTCACACACACACACACACACACACACACACATTACATCATCCATGGGCAAAGGGCAAGTCATTCGTGCAACAATATCATTTTTGATTTGAAATCTTTTAATCTGCTCTCTCTCTTTCTCTTTCTCTCTCTCTCTCTCTCTCTCTCTCTCTCTATCTATCTCTTTGTATGTTGTTTTTGCGTGACCATTTCAAATAGGGCTCTTAATCCAAACATACAGTATGTGTGATTCACCATCACCATCACCATCCTTTACCACCCAAAATCCAGACCGAAACCGATACATACACGCTGTGCTTACTGTTACCTACAACGCAACCAAGAACTCACTTCTCCCAGCACAGGCTTATCTTCCTGGTAGCTGTTAATTGGGCCAATGTGTTGTCTTAAAAGGCTTCTGGTGTGACTCGGTAACAAGGCCTTCGGCGCTTCTCCCTGAGGGGGAAGTGGAAGTGTGTGGTTCTCTCTTTCATAATTACAAATTCTATCACGCCATCCAGGGGGAGGAGGCATCTACCTGTTCCCCCAGGGGGCCTGGCGAGAGAGAGACTCGGGGGAGGAAGAGGGGGGGATTCAGGAGTGGATACAGGAAATAGATGAGAGAGTCGGCTATATGCTGATGGCAAGAAAACACCTGTGTGTTGAATAAATAAATAAATAAACGTACCAGTTTCGCCATGCAGTCACAGGTTGCTCTTTCAGTGATCATCCTGTTCCGAGCTAAAAACAGCTATAACAAGCCTCATGCATCCACCCCCCTCCTACCCACTGCCTCCTCACATACACACACACAAATACACGCATACACACACATGCACACACACAGACTTGCATACACACACACACACACACACACACACACACACACACACAAATACACGTATACACACACACAAATACATGTATACACACACACACACACACACACACACAAATACACGTATACATGTATACACACACACACACACACACACACACACACACACACACACACACACACACACACACACACACACACACACACACTCCTTTCCCCTCCTCTGTCATGGCTGCTGTCACCTTGGGAAATCTCCCCTGTTGTTATGCTACATGTAAGAGGCATGTTGCCCCGGCTCCTGTCTTCAGGGCTCTAAGAGGATTTGTCTGTATTGTGTTTAAGTGTGAAATGTTTAATGTGTTAGAGCTGCACCAAGGAATGACAGCAAGTACTTAGACATTCACTCTGTGCAATGACTCGTGTGTGTGTGTGTGTGTGTGTGTGTGTGTGTGTGTGTGTGTAGGCTTAATACAAACGTAATGATGGACAGCACTCAAAGTGAAGCAGCAGCAACAACACACTCTAAGAAAGTGAGAGAACATGTGGATGGAGAGAGAGTGAGAGAACATGTGGATGGAGAGAGAGTGAGAGAACATGTGGATGGAGAGAGAGTAAGAGAACATGGGGATGGAGAGAGAGTGAGAGAACATGGGGATGGAGAGAGAGTGAGAGAACATGGGGATGGAGAGAGAGTGAGAGAACATGGGGATGGAGAGAGAGTGAGAGACAGAGGTAAGACAGAGAAAGAGCAAGAAAGAGAGGGAGACTGAGAGACAGAGTAAAAAAAGAGAGAGAGAGAGAGAAAGAGAGAGAGAGAGAGATCTAGTAATCTCTTGCATCTCCAGTAAGTGCAAGGCGCTATATGCATCCTAATTGTTCATCAGGGCAGCGCAAATCAGCCGAGTGGAAATGTGACACTAGATGCTCTCTTCTCTCTCTCTCTCTCTCTCTCTCTCTCTCTCTCTCTCTCGTCTCTCTCTCTCTCTCTCTCTCTCTCCCTCTCTCCCTCTCTCTCTCTCTCTCTCAGGCTCCGACGTCTTCCCAAGCTCCACACGCAACAGGGGTATTGTATTTTTAGGGTATGTGGGGTGGTGGGAGGTGGGGCATTTGAAGACTAAAGCAGAAATAGACCCTCTGCAGGCTATTATGTTCCTTTCAAATCAGACAGGGTAAACAGGAAGAAAAGTAGAATAGAGAAAGCCGGTTAGGTAAGTAGAGGAAAATGTAAAAGAGAAAGAAAGTGAAAAAAGAGAGGGGGAGGGAGAGAGAGAGAGAGAGAGAGAGAGAGAGAGAGAGAGAGAGAGAGAGTGAGGAGAGAGAGAGAGAGAGAGAGAGAGAGAAAGTATTAAGGCAGAGGGAGTGAGAGAAAAAGAAGCAGACGCAGGAGAAGGAGAAGAAAAGGAAGATGAGAGAGGGGTATGGAAAAAGAGAAAGATAGGAAACATAGAAAGAAAAAAGATGTAGAGAAGAAGGGAGGGAAAGAGGGAAAGAGGCAGAGAAAGAAAGAGCCCTCTTTTGAAGAAGCACCTTTGAGAAAAAAAGAAGAAGAAGCAGAAGAAGAAGAAGAAGAAGAAAAGGGGGAGGAGAGAGAGAGAGGGTACAGAGACAGAAAAAGGTAGAGAGAGAGAAAAAGAAATGAAGATGTGGAGAAGGAGAGAGGGAGGGCGAGAGCCCTCCTTTGAACAAGCATCATTGAGTGGAGAGTCCTACAGGGCTTAAATGTGCTATTACTGGAAAAATGAGCCTGACTGTGCAAGCCTTCAGCCTTCTGATTAAAGAAAAAGCTGCACAAAGGGAGGCAATTATCGGAGCATGAGTCACGTTAGACAGACAGCTAGATGTGACAGACAGACTCCTGTTCTTGAAGGTGATATGTGTACGATTTTTAGGTAAAAGTATGCCCAAACGACCTGTAAACATTACAAGAATGGGCACAAGTAAGTGTAGTCGTTAGTAATTAGTGTAGCCACAGAAATTATGACTATATATTGTGCTGCTGAGATATTTATTCCGGTTAGCACACTAAATGACTAGCTTCGGTCCGTCGATTGTCATAATAGCAAAGATCTTACGAACCCATATGAACCCATCATCAACCATCTCTGATAATAGCAGTTTCTGCCACTTTGTGGTAGCGGTAGCGAACGACACAGCGGGCCAGCAGCAGCTTTGTCTCCTGATATTATACTGAGATTGGGCTGGCCACTCTGTTGTTCCCTTAAGTATTATTTGTGGAGTAGGCTATGTGGAGTAATGATAAATTTAACCGAATTCTATACAGCACTTTCTAGCAGTCAGCAGAGAAAATGAAGTACCTTGCAACCTCATGTTCACCCCTTTACTCATACAACAGTGGCGGAAGGTTGCCGTGCATGGCGCCAACCAGCAGATGCGGAGTGGTATAAGGTTCAGCTTTTGTGTTCAAGGACACGTCAACCTGGTCAGGACCGTCTGGAATTGAACCAACAGCTCTTCAAATGATTGTTACCTCCTGAGCCACTGTCACCCTATTACTCTGTACCCCAGTTTCCCTATCCTATCACTCCTGTAAAGCAAAGCAGGTATTGCATAGTACTTTATAACAAGGTCATGAACTCATGCCAAGGTTATGTGAACAGATGTGTGTGTGTGTGTGTAGATTATGCTGTTATGATGGTCACATTTATCTTAGTCTTGCTACAAACCAGACAACCCCCCCCCCCCCCCCCCCCCACCCCCCCCCCGCCCCCCCCACACACACACACACACACCACACACATGCAACACACAGTCAGTCTGACCTGGCTAAACACCTGTTTGGTCTGCACCAGGAAACAGTGAACAAACATTTTGGCCCCCTCAGGTGATGCTCCTCCATATTGTGAAGACAGGATGGTGACACGCTCCATCATTTGCTAAGCAGCATGTGGGACCATCAGCTGTGTCATGTCTATGCTGCTAAAACAATCAGTTAAAACATGGTGTACAGTTACTAAGCCAAAGTTTTAGAGATCTCTGGTTTCTCGGACCGCAATAAAAAGACTTCAAAGGCAGATGTCAATGAAGAATGTACACAGTACATACCCCCTTCCATACAGACATGAATAGAATGCCTACCTATATAAGTCCAACTGAGATATGGTGTATGATATACACACACATATACAAGCCCGTATAAGGAGAACCGTAGTGAGGTTTGTTTGTGTTGATGGACTCTGTCATGGAGACACAGAAACGGTAATGTGGTTACACGTGTAATCGGCGCTCCAAAGGCTGCGGCCATAGGCTACCTGATAAACAACATACCAATGAGTCACTGCACTGTTCCCTGTCCCTTCAGTGGGGTTTCAATTGTGCATCAAATTGGAGAAAAATTACATTCCCATGCTGGCAAAGTGCTGCTTGCTTTCCCTTTGTCTCGAGCCGTGAAGGAAAATAAAGACAGACAGAATGAGTCACTAAATTCAATTCAACTGCTACCTGTATGTTGAACAATATTCTTTAGGCACACCAGATGCAACGCCAGGGGGGCGGGGGGGGGGATTTCAACCACCCCTTCTCCCAACAGCCTCAAAATGCATTATTTAAGTGCATGCTGTGGTTCTTGCTTAAATTACGTTAGCATAATTAGAAATGGTGTTGCATCTCTGAGAGAAGACAGAGCGTTTCTTTTTCGCTCTCCCCTGGAAACCAGAAAACTTTATTACATGAACAACAGAAGAATGTTCTAGTTGTCTTTTCACAAAACAAAATGAATAAAAAAAAAGTTAACAAAGATGTCTGACATAGCACGAATCTGTATTATTAACTGTCGTTAAAAAGTATTCTGAAGTGCTGCCCGCAAGTATAATTTCAATCACAATTTAAAACAGTCACAAAGCACTGTGAACAGAGTGACAAGGAGCTATGGGATCATGCTGACTTAAATTATTAACCGGCAGCTTATGGAAAGCCATTTTTTCCTGTTATTATAATGCTGACGAATGTTCCATTGACTTTGAATGGGCCACTCCAACTTCCCTTATATGGGCTTTTAATGTGTTGCTTCTGCTGCTGCAGACTGCAGACATAGCTTAGTGTCTGGACAAAAGGAAAGTCCTTCTAGACAAGTCTTTAAACTCAGTGGCCATCTTGGTGACCCTTCCAGACAACAATTTTGGATCACTAAGACCAGGGCCCTATTTAATCGAATGGGTACAGTAGCGTTCAATATTCTTTTTTATAATAAGCACTGTGCTGCACGTGATGCAGATTGCAGATGGAGCTCAGTGTTTAGACAAAGGCAAAGTCCTTCTAGACAAGGCTGGCCATCTTGGTGATGCCTTCGGACAACCATTTCAGGATACCAAGACCAGGGCCTTGTATATACAAATGGGGAGGGACCATTATTCTTTTTGATATGTGCTTTCAATATGCTGCTGCTACTGCAGAATGTAGGCCCAGGTCAGTGTCTTTGCAGAGGTTAGGCGATAAAGAGGGTGGATCTGGAGTGTCTGGCTCATCCTTTTAATGTGAAGACCCCCCCCCCCCCCCCCCCAAGTGGTCATCCATCAAATGCGGACAGGCAATGCAGTGAGGTTTCCCTGCCAGTGAAGTGAGGAATTGCTGAGGATCTGCACAAGATGAAATGTGGGGAGAAAGCTGAATAGTCCGCACCTGTCCCTGTGGCAGCTGTGGCCTAATGGTTAAGGAGTAGGAACCAGCTTGTAGACTTCTACCACTGGGAAAACGTTGGGTGGGTGAGTGAATAACCAGTGCTCTTGTGCACACTCAACCATGACTGAGGTACACCTGAGCAAGGCATCTAGCCCCACATTGCTCCAGACAGACTGGCCCTGTTCTTGAGTGACGCTCAGAATAAAAGTGGCAGCTAAATGACATGCAATGTGATGTAACATCCTTTTCACTCTGTCCTGAGAATAGAGAAGTCCACAAAAGAACAGGTGGGTTACATAGTAGCAAGGACTATCAGAGGACCCAAACTCGTTCACTCCCAAAACCCCTACCCTGTGGATGTTTGCAGAGATGCAAGACAACGCACCCAGGCCACTGTCCAGTCTAACATAGGTCTTGAATTGTCTGGCTGTCAAAGAACTTCAAGGTGACATCCTGGATGGCTGCTTAATAATTGCGCTCCATGACTGTTTGGATTTTTAAACCCTGAAAACATGTTAGGTGATACTAATTTGTAAGTATTTGTGAACATGAGTAAAAAGAAGGTTTTCTTTAAGAAACAAGAGGCTGCTACCCAACCAGGATGGCGAAAAACAAACACTACAAATGTCTGGCTGTCACGCTCCAGCCACTGGGACTGATGCAACATTTGCATTGTGAGGCAGCATCAGTCAACGTTTGTTGACAAATCGAGGATGACAAAATGACAAGTCGCCTTAATGACTTTTTTCTCTCGGCCCAGGCGGACAGACACACTGAGTGGGCCGTAGCTGCTGGGAGCAAGAACGTGCCAAGGCTCAATAGACAGAGAGGGATGAAGCTCTCCATATTTTCTGTTCCCTAGATCCTTCACACAGAAAGTAGGTGCAGAAAGCAGTGATAATTAGCAAAAAAAACACTGAACACACTTCGTTGAAATCATTACTTAGAAAACAATTGACGTCCAGAACATCTCAACAGTCCCTCAGTCGTACATGAGCGAAACTAAATCACAGCAATCAGAAGAGCATATGGTCAAAAATATACAGTACAGTGGCAAGACAGCCTGTCTCCTCAACTGGACTTAGGGAAAAGCACCATTTTGTTTTGTTTAAAAAAAAAAAAACTGTCAAGCTACATATTCTGTATCAACTGTCAAGCTACACCCTCTGAATCAACAGAGCTATATAAATTATACACACATAACACATGAGCACTATATAATAATATAAAATATATTCTTCTTTTTCTTCTATATTATTCTAGTATAGAATATTCTCATTCGTTTTATTACTGTAAAGCACAAAGAGAAGCGGAAGAGCAAAAGCATTCTCCTCTGAAGGGGCTGTTGCTGGCACCATGGATTGATATTTCAGTGGGCGCTAAGTCCACAGGGATGGTTTTGATTAGCCTCAGGCCGTTTGACCTTGTGAATTCTGAGTCAAGCTGGCTGCTATCAGAGTGTAATAGATTTGATTCGCACGTTTTTATTCACGGCTTCGTTTTTTTTTTTTTTTTTTTTTTTTCTGCACAGGTTTGGAATATGACTCATTTCCCTCCTTACAGAATTCCTACAAATCAATTCCCTACCCTCCCAACCCCCGACTCTCTCTCAGATATAAAAGGAAATATTGATCAGCTGCGCCAACTGTCCCATGTGTCTCATCTTTTATCTCCCTGTGTTTGTGTGTGTGTGTGTGTGTGTGTGTGTGAAACAGAGAGAAAGAGAGAGAGAGTAAGAGAGAAAGACATGCATACACAGAGAAAGAGAAAGAGAGAAAGAGAGAGAGAGACAGAGAGACAGAGAGGGAGAGAGAGACTCAACTCAGACAAAAGAAAATGTCTTCATCACTATGTGTGGGTGTGTCATCAAAGCCAGTATGAGCGAGTGGTGGTGTGAAAGAGAGTGAGAAAGTGAGTAAGTGGAGGAGAGGAGGAAGAGAAAGAGACTGAGAAAGAGAGAGAGAGAGAAAGAGAGATTGCATGTGTGTGAGAGAGAGAAAAGAGAGAGAAAGAGAAACAGAAAGAGAGTGCGAGTGGTAGAGAGAAAGATAGAGGCAGAAAGAGAGAGAGAGAGAGACAGACAGACATCTAGTCAGAGTAATTGGTGAAGAGTGTGACATGCAGTGTGGCAGCACGGCATGTGTTACTGCACCTACGGGAGCGGGTCATTGGCTGTCAGTGGTGAGAAATAGCTTGCTGGGATCGCCTCGTAGACCCACAGGAGAGACACTGTGTGTGTCTGTGTGTGTGTGTTTAAGGGTGTGTGTGTGTGTGTGTGTACGTGGATGTGGGTTTTGCGTGGACGATCTGTCCTTGGCGCCTACCACTGCAATCAATACCACTGTGTCTTGTTCGTCCGCCGCCAAAACTCACCGGTAGATATTGACAGGAGCCAATTACTCGACTCGAGGCCGCCTCGGAGTCGGAGAGAGAAAAATCAACCCAAAGCTGGTGTGCAGGTGTGCCGATGTATCAAACCTGTAATGGCAGAGCCCTTCTCACCTCCCACCACCACCACCTCCTCCCAAACATCATAACACATTGATCTGTGCTCCCTGGAGTGTGGCTTAACGCATATGAATGAGCCTTACCTGGGATAGCCCCACACTCTGCGCGTCACGACAGCATTCACGGTTAAATACCGTATCGTGAAGAAACAGTCACTGTAACATCTTAGTGACTGTGAAGCCCTACACATACTGCCCTGCAGAGATCTATGATCTGTGATGAGTGGAGAAAACCACTCTCATCCTGTTACTATCTCTAGTCTGCTGGCCCCTCTGTGAACCTAACCCTCCTCCGAGACTTGATATGGATCGTAAGTTTTAAATTCAGACTGGGAATTGAAACCAGTAGACCTGTAGTAAGTATGGATGCATCGAGAAGGATTTATTATTACAATGAGGTCAGACGGTAGCCATTGAGCGGCATGACTGTAGGTAGTCTTTATGCATTTGTCTGAATGATTTGGGTGTCGTATGGCCCTTTGAGAGTCACTGGGGGAGGTTTGGGCATGGCTTGTGGTGGGGAGTCAATGCAAGCGGTCAGCGTGGTACCAAAATGTCTGATCACGGAACAATTTCAGGTTAATAAGGTTTTTAGCTTTGCTAGCTTTGACGTCATTATAGTTAAGACAATATGATATTAATAATAATAATAATAATAATAATAATAATAATAATAATAATAATAATAATAATAATAATAATAATAATAATAATAATAATATTTACTTGTATAGCACAATTCATTCATACAAGATGCAGCTCAAAGTGCTTTACAGTTTGGCAAGAACACCACAAGACAACATTTTTTGCAGTCCAGTGGCGCCAGAGCGGACGAATACAATAACAAAATGACGCAATAATGCAAAAAAATATGCACACGTTAATGAATAAAATTGGCTAATAGGAGTACATTGGATATGGTATATTACATTTTTAATATGAAGATGGTTCTCACTTTTGATTCACTTTATCTTGCAGCCTTGTCTGGCACAATTTTTTTCTAGCGAAAATGCTGTGATGCTCCTGGCTAGTTGGGTGTTAGCAGCAGTTGGTGATACAGTGTGTGTCCTAGCAACTTGGACTACATAAGCACTACACCAGCAAGATGAAAAAGCTGTTCCCTAGTGGGTAAAGAAATTATTTTGTTAAAGGTCTGTTTAGCTGACACAGGTAAAACAACATGTGCCACAGATGAGCCATGGCATGAGCAAAGCGCATAGACCATGTTGTTTGTAAGTCAGAAGTCCACATTTAAACTTGGGTCATGAAACATAAAAATGATTGAATGATGATGACTGATTTATCTCCAGTGTCCATGAACATCTGAAACCTTTAAATAACATAGCACCTTTATATGGACTTACCATAGCTTAAAAAGAAATGCACATGCCATAATTTAAAATCATGGACTGGATTTAGAATAGAGCCATATTTACTGGACATAGATGGAGAAGGACTATAAGCTCTTATAACAAATAATAATGGCCAGTGATATACAATACTGGATATACTGGAAGGATATACAATACTGTACATGTTCATGTCATATATCATTTGACCATGGCACGCAGAACGCTACCTTTGCTCTTTGAAGGCAGGCTGGGATGAGAGCACCCCCCCCCCCAAACCCTACACACACACACACACAACCCTCGCCTCCCTTCTCTGGAGGCTCCGGTCCCAGCCGCTCCCTCGGAAACTGCCTCAGCTGTTACCCTGGCTGCCGCTACCGTTGCCATAGCAACCACTCCCAAGGCTCAGCAGTGTCACAGAATGGAAAGAAAGACAGTGAAGGGGAAAAAAAACGAAGGAAAGAGGAGGAAAGAGAGAGAGAGAGACAGAGAGAGAGAGAGAGAGAGAGAGACAGAGTCAGAGAGAGCTAGAGAGAGAGAGAGAGGGAGCTAAATATGTACCACCCAAGACAAACCTCAACAGAAGTGAGAGTGTGGAATAAACTTTACTGGTGATGCTGCCCCAGTTTCAGGGAGTGTTTTGGTCATCGGTGGAGCTGGCTCTGGTTGGGTGCAGAGGTGGGACCACACCTCACAAACCAGCCTTGAGTGTGAGTAAGAGCACACACACACAAACACACTCAGACACACACACACACACACACACAAGCTTTGTGGCTGTGGGCGTAGTGGGTAAACATAAGTTTGACCACAGATCCTCTCCATGCTAAGGGGGAGGATTTTTGGCTCCTCTCAGCTACCATATTTGGATTATTTGTCAGGCTGTTCTAAGGCTCTTTGACCACAAGCCCTAGGTCTGAGTCCCCCACCCCCACCCCCACCCCCCTCCAGCCCGTGACTATGGCTCTGACTACAGCAAAGCTAAAAAGTCAGACTTCTTTAACGAGACATGAGTCACGCTGCCCAAACTGACGAATGACTGAGGACGAATGCCTCATTTTACATCTGTGTGTTGGCTTAGTGTCGTTTGTTCTTTCAAATGCAGTTTGTAGTATTTTTTTTTGTTTTTTTTGTTTTGAAGCTGGTCGAGGACATGAGCTCCAGAGAGAGAGAGAGAGAGTGAAAGAGAGCAAGAGAGAGCTAATTAAATGCAATGTTTTGTCCTCATCATGCCTGTAATTATTGTGAAGCACCTCGTTGGGAAGAGATGTGTGCTGACAGCAGGACAGATGCTGTGGAGGCAGCCCCAAACGAGGGTGGCAGAGGGGTGCAGGACTGCTCATCTGTTGTTTACCCGTGAGCCCCCGCCGCCAAGATGGTGAGGTGTCACAGGAAATGCCAACGACATGCCCATCCACTCATCTTACACACACTTACACACACACACACACACAGACACGGACACATGACTGATTGCTGGATGATGTGAACATGTTAGAATATTCCACCTGACCTCAAAGTCAATTTGAAGAAGCTGAGGGAGTGGGAATGTGGGAACGGTTAAGCAGCATTAAGAACTCCAACTGCACCTGCAAGCAGACCATGCAAAACTCAATCATTTCCTCTCTGAGTCACTTTACATCATATCACGTACACACACTGCTGAAACGACCGTGTGACACCCATCAAACATGACGAATGACCTGAGGAGTGTCTCAGCGCCCTGCATCTGAGAGGGCTCGGCATTTTTTAAAGTCGCTCCGCTTGGATTGGCGTGCTGTCACCATCTCCTGCCTGCCTGCCTCCCTCCACTAGCTGGTTCTGGCCTATTTAAAGGGAAGTGTGTGGGAGGCGGGCTGGAGTGGACTGGGCTCTAATCATGCGTCCATGCTTGGCAGGGGGAGGGAATATGGCGGTGGCGTGTCTGTCGCGGCTTACTCTGTCCGTCCATCCATCCATCCATCAGTCTGTCAGGAGGAGTGGGCCGGAATTGGATGAGAACGCCTGTCACTGCAAGGTCGTGATTGCTTACGGAGCCGAGCAAGGGCATGTGATTAGGATATCTGCGCCGTCCTGCCGGAAATTTACAGGTTTCATTTTGCAGGTGATTTTTCACACACACACACACACACACACACACACACACACACACACACACACACACACACACACACACACACACACACACACACACACACACACACACACACACACTTACACGCAGATACATACAGCAACTGCACCCACAAAATTCATTGTCACTGTCAAGGACTTTGCTTTTGAAGGATAACTGCTTGATTAAACAGATATATTTTGGGCTCTGAATTAGGTTCTTCTGCTGACTATTCATTTGCACTTCACACACACACACACACACACACAAAGGTATTGACGCACAGCAAGAAATGTCAAAGACAGAACTGCCGTGCCTCAATCCCCCCTCTATCTGTCAGTAAGCCATAGTAACCGCATCAGTGGTCGGTCTCTCTCTCCCTCTCCCTCTCTCTCTCTCTCTCTCTCTCTCTCTACCTCTCTCTGCTGTGGTTGCGTCAGTCAAACAAAAGGTGCCATTTTTAGACCTCTTTTCCCCTCTATGGCATTTCTGATAGAGCGTGCCACAGCCTCTAATGCAGTGTCTTGGAGAAAGGAGTCAGGCTAGGTCGCAATGCTCTTGGTCCTGAGCTGTGGTCCGTTACCTAACTGAAATGAGGCTACGGGGACAATGATACAGCCCCGCAGTTTTAGCAGTGTGAGAGTGGGCTGAAGAGAAACAATTAAAAAACAACATGTCCGCCACCTAGCCTACATATTAACCTACCACTGGGTATGCTATGTTAATATCAGTGTGTTTATGTGAATGTCAATGTGTATCTGGTGACAAACCTACTATATTTAGTGCAGGTCGGTGTAATGGGAAACACAAAAGGGAAACGATTAAAGCAACATTCCTGTTATCTACTATTAACCTAGCACTGGAAATGCTCTATGGATGTCAGTGTGTATGTGCAAATGTCAGTATACATTTGGTGATAAACCTGCTATATTTGGTACAATTATCAGACAAAGCACTAGATTCACCTTGATTTTCTTTTTTTCTGTTGCTGGACACTTTTTTTCTTCAGCTATCTCTTCTACTCTTCTCTGCTTTGGGTCAAGACATTATTTCCACCTGATGTAATACTGTAGAATAGCAAACCACTGGTGCTTTATTAAAATCACACTCTGAAATCTGAACATTGTGGTGAGATTAAGCTTTATCTGACTAGTGCTTCTAACTAAACGTCACTACTTTCCTCTCTGGAAAGGCAAATTCTCCCATCTCCCATGGACAAAATAAATTAAAAAACAACAAAAAATGTTCACATCTGAAGTTTGATTCAGAAGATGAATGACAGCACAGAACCAGAACCCACCCCCAAACCCACAGCATCACAGAGCACCTGTACACACACACACACACACACATACAGTACAGAGCGAGGCAGACAGCGGGAGAGGATGGCAAGCTTTTTAAAGGTCATCTTAACACATCTCTGTTGCCTGAATGGCAGCAGAGCAAGGGGCCGGCTGTGGACACGCTGTCAAAATCTTTTCATCCGGAGATACAGAGCGTACACCACTTGCGACTAATCATATGGTTCAGGGATAACCCAGCGTCAAGAGGAGCGGCGGCATCATTTTAACCAATCAGCTTCTCCATCAGCTCTTGCATCAGCAGTCACTGAGGGCCTCCAGATACATTTTAGTAACTCTGAACTTCTAAGATGGCTTGGAAGCTAACCTACTATGGTATGGCCATTAAATTAGTACAGTAAGTGGTGATGCATTCATTAGTCAGTTAATCAGCAGCAATTAGCAGGCTACTGCTCTGCTTGAGGTGAGAAGGCAAGTTCTTATAATTCATGTTTAGGTCATGTACTTCAGAATGAGACCTAGGTGATATGCATGACCACCAAGTACACCATGTACACATTGGGCTTAGCCAAGACTAGATGTAAATTCAAACAGGAGTCCAGGGCTTTCTTCTTCAATAAAAAAGTGTTATGTTAAACTTTGTACTATAGTAGACAACGTAGACTGTCTAAATTAGAGATAATAAAATCAATAAGCTGAACAACACTGTATATTTATTTCAGCTAAAACTCACTGGACACCCCTGTGCTTGACCTTCACATGAGCTTTCACTTCCGGTTTTTAAAGCTTCTTCATGTGTCCCGGGCCTAAGATACTGTATGGTGCTTACTCGATTTCCATTTCTCCTTTCTCTCATGCATAGGCCCTAGATGACGCATGGCCTCGCTTAAGGCGTGGAGTCCTCTTGCCTTTTCAAAGTGCTCTCTCTCCCTTTCTCTGTCTCTCTCTGTCTGTCTCCTCTGTGTTGGGAGTCAGCTGATGCAGGTGTGATGCCCGAATCTCTCACAGTTGAGGTGTGTCAGCCTCAGCTTGCGTGTCCTTGACACAGTTAAGGGCCGAGCGAGAGGCAGTGCTCACAGACTCCGGTGTCAGATCGCTCTTTACCTGGCCTTGCCTGGTCTGGTCTCCCTGGTGTTGCCGGGCTGGCAGCCACTCTCGCCTCACCTGATTGGATGGAGGGGTCGTCAGGAGGAGGGGGAGGAGGAGGAGGACTAAAGGCTGGTGCTCTTTGAAAAAATATATCGGGGGGGGGGGGGGGGGGGGGGGGGGATGTTGCTGGACAGAAATAGATGTGAGCACATGCAGGCATTTGCACCGCTGTCTGGTTAGACTAATGGGGGTGGGGGGCAGAGTTGGAAGGGGCGGGGGGCATTCCCGAAGGTGTGCGTGATGGCGTCACTGGCCCCGTCCTGCTTGCCCGTGTCCTACTTCCTTCCCTTTGGAGTCATTAACGTTTCTGGACCTGGCGAGCCAGCCGGGAGGTTTCAATTAGGTCACCGTAAAATTGCTCTGACTACCTCACCCCCCCCCCCACACACACACACACACACTCAACCAATCACCATCGACTGCCTACCTGCGTTCGTCTTTGTCAAATGCTTTTCAGGTTCCACTGCTCCGTCATGGAGCCTGTTGAGGATCAACAGGGAGAGCTGCGGTGTAACCAGTGCGCAGAGCTGTCATGCAGACTGACTGATGCGCATGTGTAATTACTCTGGTTTGAAGTAACTAGAGCAGACCTGGTGGCCTGTGGCGGAGGAAAGGGGGGTGGGGGTGGGGAGAGAAATGTGTAAAGCTTTGACCAAAGGAACAAGCCATCCACAGTGACTTGTGTGTGTGTGTGTATGTGCATTTATTATTAATTTTATTTTTATCGTTGACAATCAAACGCATGCAACTGGGACAGTATGACCTTTGTGTGACCTCTTGCTTGAACCTCAATATCCACTGCGTCTGGCAGGAGGCTTGTCCACCCCTGATCGCCACCAGGGACACCGCTTGGCTTGTTCCTGTCTCTGTGAAGGCAAGTAAAAAGCACTACCAGCACTGTGGATGTTTATT
The DNA here is from genome assembly GCA_027475355.1 of Coilia nasus. Lineage (NCBI taxonomy): Eukaryota > Metazoa > Chordata > Actinopteri > Clupeiformes > Engraulidae > Coilia > Coilia nasus. Next base: position 19,696,255 of record CM050199.1, read on the forward strand.
ATTTATTCTCTTTTCTCACTTATGACACATATCCTCACCTCAACTCTCCCACCACCCCCTCCAAAAACTGTCACAATTCTGACTCACTGCTGTATGTCAAAGCTCCTCTCCTGTATTCCAGCAGATCGGCTCAGCTGCATGTTGATGTGCCAATAGTTTTTTTTTTCCCTCAAACGAATAGCGTTGGGTGCTAGAACTCACATAAGGCACTGGCACTGAGTTATTCAGAAACTGAATCCCACAGATAAATAAGCTGCCCTTAAAAAAAAATCAAGATGCAGACTCCTTTTTTATGATGCAACAAATTATGGCATTTCATGTTTTCCCCTCCTTTTTGACAGATCTCAGTCCAAGATGAAAGTTGACATTTTTCCCAGTGCAGATTAGATGTGTTGGAGTATTAGCATTTACCTTTTACTTTATCTTGCAAGAATCCTGCAGTGCTAAAAATAGATTATGAAGTTCCTTTTTTTGTTGTAGGCCTACATACAGTCACCTGCATTGTACTGTTGCCAGAGGCACTGTACAAATATTGGGTTTCTACTGTCAATAACTCCACTGCTTACACTGAATGCAATCCCAGTACTCACTACTGTGTTCTATTGTAGAGAACTCCAAAGCCCTGCATTGTTCTGTAAATGGGGGTAGTTCAAGTCTCCTCAGAACAATCAAGACATTCAATATATTTTGTTAACACATTGTGTATTTTGTTGGCTGTTTGAAAGTACAAATGCATCAGTCAACTTTGGATGATTATCCCTCAATAGTGGAACAACCTACCAGTCACCACAAGAGCAGCCACATCCCTCTCGACCTTCAAACCCCTTCTTTTCCGAGACTGCTTCCCTTCCAACACAAAACTTATCTCTACTAACCAACTTAGCTAAGGCACATGGATGTCCTTGTGTGTATGTGTGTAGTCTGTTTACTCTGTGTTTCTCTACACCTCTGTTAGCTTATTACGTCCTCTTTTTGTAAGTCCCTTTGGATAAAATCGTCTGCTAAGTCTAATGTACTATTCATTACATATTCAAATGCACCACTACTGACAATGAGAAGGAAATAAATGAAAAATAACATTTCAACATAATATTTAACACCTTCCCTTTTTTAGAAGAATGTCAACATAAACACCAAAGATGTTTGAAGTAAGAGATTGCCCCCATCCGCCCCCACACACAAAGCTAAGCTTATAAGCTGACTCCTGTGATTCCCTCCCGCTTTTGGTGTTGCAGACACAGAGTTGATGTTCTTATCAACCCTAATTAAAAGGAGTCGCGTCCAGTTCGTTGGGGAGCAAAGGCACTAATCAGCCATGCTGGCCCTGTGCCAGGGGAGCAAGGCCGAGCAGCAGCCTTCCAGCCAAACTTTCAAATATCCAAATATGTATTGGTTGGCTGAGACAGGCAGACTTGTCCTACAGTATGTCCAATATTTTACGTAATAATCCACTTACCGGAGGCCATATGGTCTGTCACTCATCCCCCTGTGTTATGAAAGGACCGTGGGCAAATTGTCATGTCTATTATTCTTGGCACGTAAGCCAGAAGGCACAAGTTGACGGGGAAATTTGGTACAAGTGAACCACAGGCCAGCTGCAATAAAGCTGGGGACGGAAGTGTCGGTTGCCCTTCAGCATTGCCAAGACTGATGTTAATTTTAGCAGGAACGCCAGACATTTAAAACAAAAGTTTGAATACTGGCAAACGGCACTGTCAAGTAACTCAATGTGGTGTGCTGTTTTGCTGGTGCTTTGTGTTGAGCATAGTGTTTTGACTTACTGTTTGTGTAATGTCAGGGACTTCCCCCTCTGGTTTTACTTTTGAAAACCATGTGTGCACCCCACCGCCACACATATACACTACAATCTAAATGTAGCTCTGGGATAATCAACACCTCAAAGCCCTCATTCTCATATGGTGACATGCGCACACACACACCTCTTCCAGACAGTGATTGTCTGACACAACAGCACCACCAAGTGGGGGAAGTTGACTCGCCCCTCGCCACTTCGGCCCACAGACGCACACAAAACCAGTATTCAAAGGAAACACCAATTTCTACAATAATAGTGTCATGCATGTCATGTTGTGATGTGAAACAAGTTGTTTTACACATACATCAGTTTAATTGAACAGTCAGGGAAATAAGTAGGCCTATATACAGACAAACATAGGCAACCGTGTAACGACGACATGGGGAGATCATGGAGAGGTGTTCTGAAATCCCCTCTACACACCACCTCTTACTTGGGTGCTAAATTTCTATTATCAAAAAAAAATCCCCATAACAGCTAGATTTCCCAGGTATTTTGGTGAGACTATAGCCTAGGAATTACACGATGGCCCAACAACAGGCCAAAAATATATTCAATTTAGTTATACGTGATCAGAAATAGAGTAAATACAGGTATATTTCCAGAAATCTTATGGACTGCTTACTTTGAGGTGATCAGTGCGGTTGGTTTTTGTAACCACTGATGGAACCAAAGGGATTTCCCTGTGACCAGAATTTTCTGAGGGGAAAAACGCATGTTTCTTCTGACCACCCCACATCTCGTTACACAGATCATCCCAGCCAGGCCATTTTTACAGTAGACCTACCTTTAAATCACTATACACACAACTACCTGTGAATACACATGGTCAAAGTGAGGCTTACAGACTACACCTCTTTCTGAGAATATCTGGGGTGCCACACCCGTTTCACTGAGACAGACGTCTATGGTAAATTTCACACATTTAACAATGCTCTTTGTTTGACGAACAACCTCCAGGGGGGGATCTGCTGGTTTACGCAATGCCTGTCAATAGGCAGTCTATAGTGTCAAGCTATACTCTGAATCGTGTGTACAGTGAAAAACAATTAGAACACCAAATCAAGCAACCAGAAGCAGACATACAACGCCCATTTCGATGTGTGCGCTATTGCTCCATGTGACTAAGGCATTTAAGTTTAAAACTACTTTCCAGCAAGTGTAACCTACAAGAATTTAGCCTACAGTGGCGTGCGACACCATATTATTGGAAAAGGGTGGTGTAGTCGGTGTTCCACTTTCGTTTTAACTCCCTGGTGACACAAACACATTTTAAACTCACCCATGTTTAATAGTAGGTCGTCTACGTGATGAATCAGCTTGGGGCGTGGAGAGCTTTTCTAGTGTATTAAACAGAATATCGTCTCCAAAACATCCAATTATTTTGCTAGGGAGCATTCTGCGCAATTTTCCTGTTTACGTGTTAGGCGTTTTGAGACTGGTGGTGAGCTAGCACGTGCGCTCTAACCCCCTTCCCAAAAAAGCTTTCCCGAGCCTCTCCCACGCAATTTATGGTTACAACTTCTGGAGGCCCAACCCAATTGTGAAAGCGTAATTTCACCATTTATTTAATATATTACCTCTATAAACTTGCTTCATTAGTATAGCCAAAACTGTAGGTGTAACCAGAACGTGCTTACACTGCATTTTGCAGCTTACAAATATTCCTAAATTAATGCCTACCAAACTTGCCATTTTTTACGGACTATATAATTTACAGAAATTTTACAATAAATGTATGACAACACGTATTCAATTACTCATTTACAATTTTTATTCATATTACCACTCACACATTCAACCAAAACGAACATTCGCCATATGTACAATTATGGCCGCATACAAATGACATCCATGTAGGCACCATGACGCGCTTACAGAGAGGCTGGGGTTTGGCACAGAGCTGGAAAGGTATGTTAATTACCAACATGCCGAGTCCTGGGTTGAGGAGGCTGAAGTTGCGCTGCTGTGAAACCAGCTGTAGGTCGGCGAGGCGGGTGACCTGAAAAAGTCTCTGACAACAGTTGCGACCATAGCCAACTCTTTGCAACATGCAACAAGCCACCTTTTATTACTTATTGTAAATGACTTTACACCTTTGGTTACTTATCTTAAATGATGTCACAGTGTTACCAAGGCATGGCTATAGGCCTGTATGGACAAGAATCGCTGCTAGAACATGCCATGTATACCTTCACGATGAGACAAGTTTACCTGAAGACCACGGGCGGTGGTCAAGGCAGAGCTCAGCTCGGGTTCCCAAGTGCGCAGCTGTACCTGTAAGGCTAAGCGGGTAGCTCCCCCTTACGTTTGGACAGCGTCGGTGCTTCACTGAGGAATAGGAAAACCCGACAATGAATCACATGGCAAACAACGTGACACACACTGACAAATGATCATGTACCTATAGCCAACACGTTCTTCGCTCTTCAAAAAAACACAAAATCAGAACACATTTAACACAGAATAGAACGTAATAGGCTACTAACATGGCACTTTTTGCCCGTGGCCAGTGCTCAGTCATGGTCTGTTGGCCCGGAAGGCCTGCGTCCGCGTTGGGCCTGTTCAGTGCTCGTAGCAGTCAGTCAGGGTTTCAGATTTCATTCCAAAACACAACATTGTCGAAATCTGCCTGTAGAAATTCTAGAGTCCTTTCAAATGTAGACTGTTGTGGAACTGTTGCGGGAAAGGGAACTTGCGTTCCGTCCTGTAGACGAAAGCAGCGCTCTGTAAGAGGCAATTGAGACGATGCATTGTCCTGGGTTAGCCAATCTTCACACATATCTTCATACACGCGGTCCATGATGTACTGTGTCGTATTTTGAGGTGCCATTGTAGACGAGACTTCAGCATTTTTGACTTTCTTGTTCCTCAAACCTCTTGTACAGCATACCATTGGATGGTTTAGGCCCAATTGCCTTTCCAAGCCACCGTGTCGTCTTCCGGACTTCTTGAATTGATGAACATTTCCCCTTTTTTCACCAAGGTAGCCGCGGGCTGTCTTCAAGTTGAACCTTGTCTGTAAAACGCTTTTCTTTGATTTCAGACCCATATCCTTCAACAAAGAGCGCCGAAGCATACTTTTCTCTTTTCCTGGTTCCATGACGTCTATACACATCTCACTAAACAAAAAATCTTAATAACAAAAAAAACCCGTTTGGTTTTACAAACTGCACAATTGGCAAACTAAGTAACTGATTCACGTACTAAAGGTAAACCGAAAACACAGAGGCCTAAATGAGTGAAAAGGTTACGGACAGCTCTACCGTACTCACGCTACCACACCAAGTTTCGAACGTATTACAAACGTTGCAAGTCATCGATAAATGTATCCGCATTGACGGAAGTACGTCATGAATGTTAACAGGAGCAACCAATAGTATTTTCACACCATGGTAAAAAGGCGTTAGGCATGCGCACTGAAAGTTTCTGCTGGAAGGGCTTGTCCGGTCTTGTTGCAGCTGTCTTGCCTAAAAAAAGTTTTCACTGTAAATGGAAATAAGCTGACAAACCATTTGTGGGACATGCCTTATTCCAGCCAAAGAAAATAACGGTTATGTGAGGTATATGGCCTTTGGTGACTTTGTCTTACTGTGTTTAGTTGTAATACATTTGTAATTACAACTGTAAAAAATGTGGGCAATTTAACTTTATAATAATTCAATTTAACTGATAGAACCCATTCAATGAGAAGAGAAAGTATTGTTGAAAAGACACTCAAAGCCTGTAACTATAAAATCAGATCAGAAGAAATAGAAAGAATGTAGGTAATTGTAGAAGGAGGAGGGGAGCAAAACTGGTTAGGCTATCAACTACCTTCTAGTGGAAACGCGGCTCTTGTCAGGGGTAGGGTTGGACCTTTGAGAACAAAAGCAGTCTGTGAAAGACATTTACGGTCCTCTACCCCCACAAACTGGACCATCAAACCATCAAAGTGTTTTCCCCTTTGTCTTTAGGACCTTTTGAGTACACGGCCCAATCTTCTTCTAAACCTTTACATGCTAGTCAACACATTTACAATACTGAGCCCCCACATCTTCATATTTAGAACCTCTTGGTAAACTTTAAAACCACAAATTCAACACATGATCAGCACCCAACCCCCATCTGTTACTTAACTTCTTAACTTACAGAGGAAGGCTCGACGCCGAAACATGTCAATGTTTTTTTTGCACCAAAGAGCACCATCTTGTTTTTTTATCAGTTTCTCCTCTCTGACCTTTGCCCTTACTTTTATTGTGTTTATCTCTAAAGTCTAAACTGGTCTCTTAGATGATCGAGTCTTGATCAGTGCTGACAAGTCTTTGTCGAGCAAAAACTGATGCAATAGATTTGGCTGGATTTTTTTTTAACATATTATTTCTCCCTCATGACTAATATTAAAGCTTTTAAAACATGTTGTCCATTAAAGGTAAAGGTGATGTGTTGGTGACTAAAACACAGTGTAAACTGCCATACTCCATTGCCATTAAAGGGTGTTTACTGTTGAAATTTGAGGTTAAAATATCAATAGCATACTGTTTAGTTTAGTAACCGTTAGTTTAGTTTAGTAACCGTTAGACACTGTTAGACTTTAAACTGGAATGTTTGTAAAATGAGGACCATGTAACAATGGTTTTCACAGAGGTAGATATTAGTAAAGTGGTTTGCAAATATATTTAGCTGAATTAACAAAGGTTTCTACAGCTATGACATTTACACATTGGGCTATATATAAAATGAAGGCTATATAACAATGGCATTCTCATTGGTAGATATTAGTAAGGTTGTGTTTTGCAAATATATTTTGCTGAAGCAACAACGTTTTTAAACAACTATTTGGTTTACCAAAACTATGCAATTAGATGATGACAAAGTTTTGCTAAAGAACTATGTGGCATTTACCAATATTTAATATTACCACTAGGTGGCACCAGATGTCTCTGCGTACATTTTAGCACGGCTTTGGCTTGGTCTTATAGAATAGGCAGTTGCTGACTGCAAATGTTGAACATTTCAGGAAGGAGAGAGAGAGAGAGAGAGAGAGAGAGAGAGAGAGAGAGAGAGAGAGAGAGAGAGAGAGAGAGAGAGAGAGAGAGAGAGAGGAACAGACATGGAGAGAAGTATGATAAGTGATGCACTGCACATGACAATACTCTGCCGTATGCTGCATCCCTTTTTCAGTGTACATACATAACTTTAAAACATCATCACCATGTTTGCCATGAGTTGCATGTATTGCACGTATGTCCTGGGCAGAATGTCTGACTCTAGATTTGCGTTTGCCCCATGGCTCCACCTGCCACAAAACCCCTTGTGCTCCCCCAGGGTGATGTAACAAAGCCACTGGTCTGCCTGGCAACGAGGCAATTTCCTAGCAATGCAGTGGTGATTCAGGTAGCCTCCAGTCATGAAATCATATTGTTCTGGCATGAAATCATATTATTTACTGTGTCCACACACAGACTAGATGGCAGTTCATGCAGGCTTTGCTTGAAAATACACTTCTGGTAACATGGACGGTTGACCCATGTAATGTTTTGAGGTGTTTTTTTTATTATTATTAGAATTATTAATCCCATCACTGGTATTGTTTTGAAAAAATGTTTTAGGCTGCTCCTATCATGACTCCATAATATGCAGCAACCCACACTCAATTGTTCTCTTTCACGGTTAATCTCTTAGGCAAACAGCAGCCATTAACACAACGACTGCGACTAATGATTCTCGCTGTAGTGTTCTGCTGTGCAGTAAATGGCCTTGTTCCGCTGTGCAAAGGCAAAAGACTGTAACTGCAATGAAAATGAGTTATTGTCATTTGGGGAACAATGAACATCAGTTTTATCATTTGGCTAAATATCTTGAGTCAATTTAGTTGTTTTTTTGGGGGGAAAATAACATGTTGTCTTTGCCATAACGGTGAAAACACATGCAAACAGCAGATTTTAAAAATCATGTAACGTGTCCGTTGTTTGACTCTCTAACTTTCTGTGTTTTTACCAGACAACTGAGTAATGGGTTGAACAGTTATAACCTTGTTGCTGATCAGTTGTCATTGGGCTGTTTCTCAACATGGTTATCACGTATGTATGTACAATCTTTACTTATGCAGGCATAGTGAATAAAGTTTGGCTTCTTCCTTCGTGTCATAGAACTTGACCTCCCCTAAAACTTTCAGCTTGCTTCATTGGCCTCAAATTGGTTTGGGTCTACAAACCCTGAAGAATTATTCAGTGAAGGATTCCTAGGACATCTGTCAAGTGTTACCTGTCAAGCAAAAACTATCATAGTAACCCCAACATGTTGCACATTCTTTGTTCCTTGAAGGCTGTCATGGTTGTCTATGTTTTAGCCAGGTTTCATAACCAGCATGGAGAGAGAGAGTGGAGGAGAGAGAGAGAGAGAGAAACTGCCTGGCTAAGGTGTTTATGAAACCCAGAAATGAGGGGCATTTTTCCATACCCCAAGGTCCAGGCCTCCCACTTCTTCTGCATCACAAATCACTGCCGCTTATCAGAACGTGGCCTGTGTATGTTCTCTGCGTGCAATGACTTATATTCCCAGTTATTTAGCAACCTTCAAGATGAAGAACGTGAGGTTCAGAAGCTAGAAGGGTTTTGGTACGTGTTTCTGGTAAAGAATGTGTAATGGATAGCAGCAGCTTGTGGTTCTAAGCATTATTGATGCATTTAAAATGTGGGCCTTCTCAGCAGCTTGTGTAATGTATAAAAAGATTTTATCAAGATAAATATGCGAGTTATGCACAGTGAGGGCAATGCAAAGATGGAAGTCTTGATGCCTTTCACATATTTCCTTGTGTGGTCATTGCGTCCAGCATTCAGGCCACATGAAACAAACTGTACTGTATTTCTTATGTCATAGGACATGAGTGATGCTGGTGTGTGAATACTAGTTTTCATCACGGCTCATTGCTTCCCATAACAGCTACCATTTGTTGAATAGTGCTGCTGTGCTGTGCAGTTATGTAAGTGATAATTGGCTTTTCCGTCCTGGTTTTGCAGCCATTAGTTTTAAATTCTTTTAAAAGAAATGATTGCTTGTTTGGTAACTATGAAAAATGGTGAGCAATGTGCAAGAGACATCCAGTGGGTCATTTTACATTTATGCACACAATAAAAAACATGGTGTGAATATTCCAAAGTTATAAATGTTTTCAATCTTTAGCCCCAAGGCCTATTCGTTCAGAACAATTCATTCATCGTGAAGAAATCAATGTAGAGATGTTGTGTTGGAGCCCCACAGATCCAAATAATTCTATATCTTACTGGTAGTCAAGTCAAGTCAAGTTTATTTGTAAAGCACATTTAAAAGTGTTGACCAATGTTCTGTACAAGCAAACAAAGATATCTAAGTAAACAACTGGACAACGGCACTGAAAGAGAAGATAGCATGAGAAAGTAACAAAAGTATTAAAACAATGGTGATAAGTTAACATACAAATACATTTTCAAAATGGGTTTTTGAACATTCTATAAAAGAATGCCTTCTACAACAGAGTAAGATTCTAAAATTCTACAAAATGTATTCTATGGAGCCCAGGAATCCTGAGAATTTTCATTGTCCCAACATTCCCATCTCAACAATGTGATCATCCACCTTTAAAAGCCAGGGAGTGCAGATGGCTTAAAATGGTGGAATCTAAGTGCTAACAGGAGGGGGAAAAAGCGGTCTAGAAGTACATCAGTGACTCACATCCCGTCACCACTGGACCTCCTGACATCTTGTGAGTGTGAGCAGGCACGGGCACTTCCGTGTCCCTGGATCCTGGATAAATCCACGGCCCCCCCACCTTCCCTCCCATAAATCTCACACCGGCACCCTGACACAACGTTTTACACAAACAGCGCCTGGATTTGAGAGCCCACCGGTCAGCACTCAATAAATTTTGCCTCATGCATATAGGCCACGCGGGTTTGTAGGGATTTATGGTGCCAGGATGTCCTAAAGCAATCATCAGCAATTAGGTCTTGCTCATAAAAGATGCAGTGGGTCACAGTTTTGCACAGTCATTATTCTGAAAAGTGGAGCAAAACGGAATTTGGGTTTGGAAACTATGGAAGTTCATAAAAGCTATGATTGAAATGTAATTGAAGCATTATTATTATTATTATTATTATTATTATTATTATTATTATTATTATTTAGGGGGCAGGAAAAGGTACAACGTTAGACTGCAACAGTCTTCAAATAGTGCTGTCTTCTCTGGTGCCCTCCATGCGATCGTTACCGAGGTAGCTATCCAGACGAGACTAAATTAAATTTGTGCATCCTAAATCACGCACATTAGTCATGTTGTGGCCTACATGCAGCCTTAGCTCCTGCCTTGCTGTGAAGGAGGCAGAAATTCTAAGCTGAGTTTTCGCTTCTGAGACAGTAGTGGCTGAATTATCCCGGTGTCATGAATAGAACAGAGTGCTCCATTGCCATAGAAGCTCTCATGGATGTCTGTCTGACATCTGCAAATTGTACTAGTTATGCCTATTCTGGATGTGACCCAGAGTTAACATCGTCCACAGCCTTGCTGAGGACAAAGGGAGCTGACCAGATGAGTGGAGGGGTGCAAAATCTTTGTTGAAGGTTCTATATCTAGAATTGTGACCAAAACTGCCACTGCAGTCAAATTCTAAATGTTGTAGAGGGTTTTAAAGACTGGATGCAACGTATACTAGATGTATGCTTCTCTATTCAAGACAGTCTGCGATGTTTGAGGGTGATGGGTGGGACATTTCTTCTTTTAGAGCCAGATGTTACCTAAATGGTTTCCAAGACACAATTTTTTATATTTAGCTGAATATAGCTGAATGGCCACTTCAAGCAAACAAGGTTTATAGCAATGCATCATGGACATAGTTTATCTCTTGATCCAGTGGGTAAAGGTCATCCTTCGTTGGCATTTGGTGCATGTATCACTCATCCTAAGAAACACATAACTACTGTAGTTGACAAGGGTTTAAACCTTGTCATCACAGAAGAGTTACTCAGTATCATGTGTTGAGTTTATTCACACAGTACCTATTATCCTAGCCTGGTAAACCAGCCCGTCCTACAACATTTCATTTCGTACAGAGGGTCTGGCTGTGCTGCATTAAGAAATGATTGCTTTCTGGAGGTGTAGACTCTGCTGAAGTTCAAAATTGCATCTGGCCAATCACTAATGTCTGGTCATGTATGAAGTTAGCCTGCCTACAATTCAAATGTAGCGTACAAAGTTGACGTCATCGCTCACAAACACTCCCTCTGTTCGCTGATTGGCCCGGTAAAGATTCTACCGGAGTCAACCGTGTCAGTGGAAGCAAACCCAGACTAGCACTATAGGGAGAAAATATTATAGCCAGGCTACGCGTTACCCCATGGTGTCAAGCTGTTCAGTTTAACAGTATGACATTACTAAGCCATGACGAAATGGAGCACTGGTGGCAAAAAGCTTTGGGGGCACCTTTCTGTGTTAAAGTTCATTGTACATGCCCCATCTGTGGGACCTTTGAAACGAACCAACACCGGCATTAAACCGGGCAGATTGACAGTAATACACGGGGCTGAGATAAAACAACATGGCGTATTGTTTCAGAAAAGCCGGCCGCATTTTGGCACACAACACATCCCTTATTGATGCCTTATGCGTTGGGCATATTTGCAATTCCTTTTCAGTGAAATATATCTGAAGAGATCAGAGGCAATTACATGGGCTTTTGCCCTCTTCCTCCCACCCACACACACTGTAAAACAAATCAAGATAGGAAAGCGTTTTGATTGTTTAATTGTTATGATTACATCTGATTGTGGCATTAGAGACAAATTCTGAAACTGTGACCGTGTATTTTAGATGTATGGATATGACAGTCCATGGTAACGTACTGTGCATGCATGCCTATGAGGGTGGCAACAGAGGCCACTGATACACTGGCAAATTAGAAACAGAGAATTGTGGGGGGGGGGGGTGCGGACAGATGATATGAACTAGCTGTGTCAGTACTTATCTTATCTACCCAGCTGTGAATAATCCCCCTGCAAATGGTTTCTGTTACACTTAAGAACAGATGGTGTGACTGATATCTTAGATATTAATGCCCAAGTTGTAATGGCAAAGACTCCTCTGTCTGTTAAAACTCTTAAGAGAGATGAATTTCTCATTAATAAAAGAGATACGCTGTCTACTACGAGCATGAAACAGAGATAGGCTGTGTACTACATGCATGAATCAGAACTTATCTGCCATGCAGATGAGTTATTCATCACATAATCATGACAAGGGCATCCATATACATTTTTTTTTCACACATAGATTTTACTAAAACTGGGTAAAAGACTGTTGCAGAAATGTATTTTCTTGCCTTACTCATGAAACAGGAATGGAGCCAGAGAGACTAAGTGGACCATAGCAAGCCAAACTTTGCTACCTAACACTCGGTTTACTCTGCAATTAATTTCACTGTTTTCGTGTGTACGTTGTGTTGTGATCTCATGTTCTTATGCAAGCAGTTCCTCCATTTTTTTGGCCCCATGAGTCCCCTTTTGTTCTCTCTCTGGTTTGGTGACTCTAATGAACCCTTTCCTTGTTTGCTCACATGTTAACCACTCTTTATTTTTACTTTCTAAATTCTCTTCCCTGTTCCTTGCCCAGGTCCTTGCCTGCTGTTAGTTATACAACCGATTTTGGACAGGCCTCCTCTTGCCTAACTTATCAAGTTAGTTATATTTAGTGGCGTATGAGGAACGCTCTGTATCAAAAACACTGGACCACTTCCATTCCAAACAAAATGGTGTACGTTTTGAGAAAGGTGGCCATCCATCAGAGCTGACCTACATCCATTGCCTGCGGTGGCTCCATCTATCTTCAATCAGCCATCATCTATGGAATGTTTCAGTGCCACAGCGGACAAGCAACATTATGAAACAAAACTTTCCCAGCAGTCAAATGAGCTACAAATGCTTGGGACACCAGTGACAATGTTATGGCTGTACTGAAATATCAAACATGAGTGCACAATTAATTGCCGTCACTTTTGTTTAGTTTACTTTGTTTCTTGTTCTTGGTGGGAGTGTGACCAGCAAAAGAAATGTTGTTGTTTTTTGTTGAACATTTTGTTGTTTTCTCATTTATGCTTTAGGAAGACAGTTGACACTTACATTCTGTCCTGATATTTGATGGTATTACTGTAATTCATCTCAGGCTGTCCTTGAAGCAGTGAGAAATAGACTTCATGCAGGCATGGATTTTGTTGTGCAGACTTTTTTTCCTCAACGACCAGTTTGCTTTGTATGTTTAGCACACGTATCCAGCTTGCACGCTGCAATAATTTATCTCCAGTTGTGTGAATGATACATGAAAGATGGTCTAGAACAGCAGCACACATAGACAAATGTGTCTGCAGCAGTGTTGCCTTTGCCACGTTCACAGTTAAGGGCCTTAATATACATTTGACAATCAGTTTTTATCTGCACATTTGCCATTTACGTAATGCTATTTCCCTTACTATTTAATTACTAATGCCAAAGAATGTAATAGGCCTGCTGAACCTCGCAGAAACCTCAGACAGTCGTGCTATTTTTTTGAGAGATGTTTATGACATTTCTGTCTGGACTGTGTCTTTGCTTGCATGTCACCTGCTCATGTAAACACTGTGCAGCCTCCCCGCCACGCAGCCTCAAGCCCACTGACCTTTCAGCCAGGGCCAACGGTGACGCGCGTCCCTCACGATCGAACCACACACTGAGAGACCACCATCAAGAGGCTTCGGGAAGATCAAATGCTCACGTGTGCTCTGTGGCCCACTTTTAGGTTCATATCTGCAACAACTCCCAGCTCACGCAAAACAGGCTCTCAGACAAGACCACTAACCCTTCACATTTGACTGATGAAAGGTGCATGGGATTCCTCTGTTGTGAGTGAACAGACATTGCCCTGGGGTCGGATTGGTTCAAATTGTACACTGGACAATTGTGTGGTTATGTTAAAGTGAAAATATTGGCTATTGGATTTAATTGTTCAGACAATATACACATCTTACATGTCTATTACAGATTTATAAGGAGCCTTGTTGCCACGTAAACCATTCACTCTAAATAGCAGCTGATTTATTTCACTCTGAAATACTCTGAAATACTCACACCCTGTTTGACATTTATTTTGCTTCATTCAAATGGAGTTACAGCGATATTACAGTTGTCATAAAGACAAAATATAAATATGGCTTTAAGTGGCTTGGGAGCATTTAAGGGGTTTAAAACTGAGGCTCTGTAACCATAGAAATGTGGCAGAAAAACACTTAGTCTATAATCCCTATTGGAGGGAGCTGAGGTGATAAGAGAGAGAGAAAGAGAGAGAGAGAAAGAGAGAGAGACAGACACAGGCCGAGAGAGGGAGAGACAGAGAGAGAAAGAAAGAAAGAGAGAGAAGCTGTGCTGCTGTGCTTGTGTTAGAGAGACATATGCCTGTGCCATTAACAATCTGGAAGTCAGTCTTTAGGTGGATATGGAGAGGGGAGTGGGGGACAGTTAGGAGTCTTATTTGGACGCTGGCTTGATAAATATCCCTAAAAAGTAGGTCTCGCTGGCAGAAACTGGACAGGTTTTTCTTTCTTTCTTTCTTTTTTTTAAGGGGATCGCTGGTGGGTTACAGAGTCAGCTGAGGCTAAGATGATGGCCTCTTCTCTTCTCTTCTCTTCTCTTCTCTTCTCTTCTCTTCTCTTCTCTTCTCTTCTCTTCTCTTCTCTTCTCTTCTCTTCTCTTCTCTTCTCTTCTCTTCTCTTCTGTTCTGTTCTGTTCTCTTCTCTTCCCTTTGTTCTGCTCTGCTCCGTGTTTCAGTCTTCTCTTCTCTTCTCTTCTCTTCTCTTCTCTTCTCTTCTCTTCTCTTCTCTTCTCTTCTCTTCTCTTCTCTTCTCTTCTCTTCTCTTCTCTTCTCTTCTCTTCCCTTTGTTCCACTCTGGTCCGTGTTTCAGCCGTTTGATTGTGCTGGAGTCCCACTAACCCCCGTCTCTGTTGGTCTAACCTTTGCTGGGGATTCAGATGAAACCCAGACCATGTAAGTGGGCCAACCTCCTCAGTCGGTGGCAATAAAACGCAACAACGGGGGCAAGATGAGGAGACACATGCACACTGCCTATATTACTGCTCCCCTTTTGTGTGTGAATGAGGAAAGGATGCCTGTACCTTCAACTAGGGTGACCAGATGTCCCGAAAAATCCGGGACAGTCCCGAAATCTAAGCTGTTGTCCCGAATCCCGAATCCAGCACTAAATGTCCCGAACATTACAGTCAGACAGAATACTGAATTTTCTGAGAAATATTAAACACTGTTCGTAGAGAGGTTGAGTCGACTGCACGACTACTGCTGAGAGGCTGCCCATCACGGAGCGCACAGCCCCTTCTACAGTGTATCTATTTTGTTTATTCTTTGACTTTCTATACAATTAGGCGAGAACATGCATTGACGATAAGCCATTGCGATAAATGTTCGACATGGCTGGTGGGAGAAATATTAATATTTCTATAAAAAAAAAACATCCCCAATTTCAGACAGTCCCATCTGGTCACCCTACCTTCAACTGACAGATCAAGTCAAGTGAAGTCAAGTCAGGTAGGTTTATATTGTCATTTCAGCCATATACACAGTACATAGTGAGACAAGTATAGTGCCTACATACACTATTATGGCCGCAGACGCACATAGTGCGCACACACAATCATGAAAGACTACACAGATTGACTCACACACACACGTGTCACATACCTACACATTACATTACATTACACTTAGCAGACGCTTTTATCCAAAGCGACTTACAAAAGTCATGCACACACACACACACACACACACACACACACACACACACACACACACACACACACACACACACACACACCCTTGGACACATATGTATATACATTCTATTACAAGTTAGTAAAAAAAAAAGGCAGGTCAGTGTTAACAGCTGACAAACCAAACACACTAGACAGGGCTTGTAGCAGAGCACTGTGGATAGTGGTATGATTTGTATAAAACTATTGTATATAAATATGGGCTATTAGCAGCAAAGAAAGTGCGAGGGGCATAAGGTGCAGTATGCTGGTTTGCATTCTGCATTGCTAAAGGCACTACAGGTCTATTCTAATTGCACAACAGGTTGTTTAGCAGTCTGACTGCCTAGGGGAAGAAGCTCTGAGAGAGCACTGAACCACTGCATCTATGCACACTGCATGGAATTGGCCATAGATGTAGGTGCATAAAAGTTTGGATTTTACCTTGAGAAATGTTATGGCTGCAAAGGTTACTTCTTTAGATAAAAGGCCGACATAATGCAGAAATAAACCTAGATTTTTTTTACTTGATTTTTTTTTTGATTACTTTAGAAAAAGTTGGGGTTTCAGTACAAATGAAAAATGTGTTTTAGCCAAATCATTTGTCTTGTCAGCCAGTCTAGCCCAAACACTTACAGATGGTGCCAGGATAAATCCTTTTTGTTGCTAAACCCATGCCATTCCATATCAACGTGTCAGTTTAAGTGCTGAGTTTTAAGGACAGAGAGAGAGGTAACCTAAGATAACCGCAAACACTTGCCCAGAAACAAATTACAGACTACATGCAATGATGTCAAACGGAGTTCAAGGGGTGAGACAAAGTGCTATTTTGAGATAGCATATGGCTATTCTTTACGTGAAAAACAAGCTGTGCAATGCATCCAAGTCATTTTACCTTACCACCAGTAAACAGAGTGGAGACAAAATAGGTTTGTCCTCTCTTATCGAGGTTTGTGCCGAACATTTGTGGTCTAAAAAGTGACCAATGTCTAGCAACAACAAATGCAAAACACCACTGTGTATATAATTATGGATTGAGAAATCATTTGCAGGGTGCTTATGTTTTTTTTTTTTTTTGCCAAACATCTTTACAGTTGTGTATGAAGAGTTTCAAGAACTAGTGAGAATTGCATTACACCAATGTCACAAGAATCATAATTTCACATCATGGTGTTCTGTACACTCTTCAAGATATTGGTAGTGTTACCTGTGGTTGTTTTTTTCAGACGTAACCTTTGAAATATATTCCAAACCAAACTCTACAACATTCAACTACCACTTAACCACGAGGCTATTATTTTTATCTGCCCCACAAATAGCTCACCTCATTTTCATCTCCTCAGATAAGTATCGAGCACCCTTAAATGTGGAATATGAAACCTGCAGTGGTGGAGGGCCAAAATCAAAGGCTGACATTTTAGCTAGATGGCTTGGAGTGTTTTCAAGTGGAGCCCCATGGCAAAAACAGAGCTCTCTGTGAGAAACGACCTGCTGCTGTTGTAAGTGCCCCTTCTTGGCTCTCAGCTTTCTCTTCACCACCCATCAACCTGTAAGACGCAGCAGCTTGAGGGCTTTATTCGTAAGCCACAGCAAATATTGTAATGATTAGCCACAAATGTCACCCTGCTGGAGAGTTACTTGTTGTGCCCATTGTGAAGTGTAATCATAGGCTGTGGAGAAACATGTACACACACAAAGACACACAAAGACAGACAGGCACACACACACACACACACACACACACACACACACACACACACAAAGACACAGACAGACAGACAGACACACACACACACACACACACACACACACACACACACACACACACACACACACACACACACACACACACACACACACACACACACACACACACACGCACAAAGACAGACAGACACACACACACATGTACACACGCACACACATGTACAAACGCACACACACACACACAAACATGTGCATACTTTACCTAACCTGACCACCCTGGCACGTAACCCTGTCGTAGGGTTTGCAGAAACAGGTACACAAACACAACACACACAGACAAACATGTGCATCCTTCACCTAAACTGACACCAGTCACAACCTGCTTCCCTGGTATTTCAGCCATCTCAGCATGACTGTGTGACTGTAAACAGTGATAAAAAAGGCAAACAATTTAAAATAAGTGTATTAAAAGATAAAAAAATAAAAATCATAAAATGTTTGCTTATAACTTATCTCACCAGTATGTGCCTCCAGGCTTTGTTGACTTCATGTCATAAATATTTATGAAACTGACCTGAGCCAAAAATGATACGACATGAATTCGTATGGATCAGGGCCTCCCACAGCCTTTTTCAGACAGTTATCATTTTCATGTTTCATTTATTTGTACATTTATGGTGATAATACACACAGCGTTTACAGCATATTGTGTGTTTGCTATGGGCAAAGCAGCCCTCAGGATTTTCAACAACGGACGTGCTCTGTGCTCGGTTGTCTGTCTAGACTAGGACAAAGCTGCTTCCTTGATTGATTTTAACAATGAAAATGTTATTCTTCAATTTCCAACAGGACAAAACAAACTCATTTTTTATTAATTGTCATGAGGTTGTGGTTCTCAGTGTGTGTCTCTCTCTCTCTCTGTCCCTGTGTGTGTGTGTGTGTGTGTGTGTGTGTGTGTGTGTGTGTGTGTGTGTGTGTGTGTGTGTGTGTGTGTGTGTGTGTGTGTGTGTGTGTGTGTGCTCATGTGCATGTGTGTGTGTGTGTGTGTGTGTGTGTGCATGACAGGGAGAGGGAGACAGAGAGACAGAGAGACAAAAAGCGGGACAGAGAGAGACAGCAGGAGAGAGAGAGAGAGAGAGAGAGAGAGAGAGAGAGAGAGAGAGAGAGAGAGAGAGAGAGAGAGAGAGAGAGAGAGAGAGACAGACAGACAGACAGACAGACAGAGTATGCATGACTTGTAATACTACTTGCAGGTCTTGGCTTTCAGGATGTCTGAACCAAAGAATTTCTTGCTCCAATGGGACGGTGTCCTTTGTCTCAGTCCCATAAGCCTTAGTAGGTCACACTGTCCTCCAAACATGGTCATGAGCTGAAGAATTTTCTCAAAGCAGAAAAATGAGAGGTCAAGATGAGAGGCCACTCCAGCTTGTTTATAGGCCTGGTGATATTGTCTTCCAGCTTTGTAGCAATGTTAGAGGACGATGAGAAACTATTATCTATTTCTCTTTCATATGGACAATCTTGTACATCTATAATGGCAATTTCCATTGCACAGGTACAGCATGTATTATGACATCATATGTGTAAACAAAACAAACAAATTCAAGCAGTCCGCTGTCTGCAAAAGTACACTTCAGCACGTTTTTGTACAGGAGTCAGACAATAACTTTGCTTAATTTTCCTCAACATTTTGTCAGGTTTGGTTTTGTGCCAGTCAAGAATGTAGATGTGTTTGCTATGTTTTTTTTTTAAAGAAATAGTTACGTAGACATGTTATATTTAAATCGCTTTGAATAGCACATGAGTTAAATCTTGGAAAACTAACAAACAGAAAGATGTATCGACCTTTCCTGAAAGGAATGATTTTGAGTAACTGACTAGTTCTACTTAGCCAACTCAAATAAGTCACATGGAACATTTTCTGGAAATGGTGTGTAAAATGTCATTGGCTGCATTGGACAAAAATACACAATGTGTCGAACATTTTCTACATATTTAAAGTTGGTGTATGTCAAACATGTATTATGATTCATCATATACTAAACATAGCCGTGTAAGTCTAATGTGTGTAATGTCTGACTATGTGTTTTAAAGTTGAAGTCGCGGTTCTTTATTTGTTTAGATGTGATGTACCTTGTCGGCCTGATATCCCTGTGAATCCACACCTGTCAAGTAGTTTATCGCTTGCCATATTTTGTTTCCACAACACTCTGTCTTTACAGCTGTGTTTGTGTATTTGTAAAACAAAGGCTGAGCCTCTCTTTTAATAGCAGTCACAACACCTTGTTTTGCAATAATCCTGTCTAAGGGCAGAGAGGATTCCCTTTGGGAACATCCAGTATCCTCTGTTTGATGTTGCACAGCAAACGAATGGCCATCACATGCAGAGCACCCAGACGGCAGCAGCTCTGTCAGAACTGCTCATCGTCAGTCTAGTTTTAGCCTTTAGCACAATAGCGCTGAGATAGATCAGGGCTTATTGATTGCTAACAATGTGGCTAACCTGCACCCTCCCCTGACCCACATAACAGCAGTGTTACTGCTTTTGAACTAATAGAAACAACCCGTGTGGGTTGCAACCTCTTTTTTATCCCTGTAGCAACATGGCCTATTTGGGGCAGTAGGATCCACTCTGCCTGCACTCTATGCTAACATTTAATAGCATGCTTATTCACGTGACGCAAAGCACTTAAAACCTTGATAAAGACGGCAAGAAATCCCATCAAAATGAACAAGCTTCTGGAAAAACAGCTGCAGTCCAACAGACACTCCAGTCTGTTCTCTGCATGTCTTGTGTATTCCAACTGATTGTTTAGAAGTCAGGTTCACATATTCAGGTGCAACGGAGAAATAAACTGTACCACATGTGGCTTCAGCATTTTGATTAATACTGCAAGCCAAAGGGAATGAAAGCACACACGCGCACACACACACACACACACACACACACACACACACACACACACAGTGTGCAATCCACTACACAATCCACATATGGGACCAGATGGAATGAAAAGAGTGAGTGCTTGGGGCAGTGTGTGTGTGTGTGTGGGGGGGGGGGGGGTCGTTAGTTGAGGAGCGGTGATGTGATTGATATCACCTGCATAAGAGAGGTGAGGAGGGGGCTCGAGCAGCACCTGATGAAGGGCAACAGTAGACTTGCAGAAACTTCTCTTTTGACCCTACTACATCCTTCAACAACCCCACCACCACCACCACCACCACCCCCCCACCCGCCATGGCCTGTACTTCCAATGAAGAACAGATCAATCCAGCAAGGGGCTAGTATAGTAGAGTACAGTAGAGTTAGTTTATTGATCCGGAAGGAAATGAAGGTCCAGTAGCTAACACATAATACACATTGCAAAAACAGATCAAACATATTACACACATCTGCATTCATACAGCATTCACTGAACTGATGGGGAAAAAAAAAAATCCACGAGGTAGAGAAGTGTCGTGATAAGGTGCTTTGTGGTAGCTCAAGTAGATAGATTACACTGTCCCAGTGAAATTGTCCAGTGTTATAGAAGAGTCCTTTAGTGCAGTAGTTATCAGGGTAGTGCAGTATATTGTTGTCCATAGTAGTATAGTAGTCACCACCAGGGACAGCATATGAGTGTGTGTGTGTGTGTGTGTGTGTGTGTGTGTGTGTGTGTGTGTGTGTGTGTGTGTGTGTGTGTGTGTGTGTGTGTGTGTATGTGTGTGTGTGCGTGCACTCACTGCTACTATTAACAATGGTTAGAGGCTGTTTTTAGCTGTGCAAATAGTTTACGTGTGGAGGTTATGTAACAGACAGAAAGAAAAATATATGTTTATAGCCTCGAGCCAAACTGGGAGGATTTGTGTCTCTGTGTACTCCATGGATCATCCTCAGAAGATGTAGGCTTTGTCAGAGTGGCATCTGCCCAATGAATCATTGCATTATCCACCATATATATATACAACACGTGGGGAGCCATTTGTGTGATTCACTAATTCATGGATTGGGATAAATGCAGAGACAAATTTCCCTCAAGGGATCAGAAAACTTTCAAAAAAGGTAACAAACACACGTTGGAGTAATAACCGGCCCCTTGTTTCATACTTTATATGGCTCGCTGGAGAAGTGACCTTATTAAAATGAAGACTATATCTGGTCTTTGCATTGCCCGGAACTGTCTTATCTGATATGTTAAAAACTGCATGGGAACAACTGCTTGCCTGTCCTCGTTAAGGAGTTGTTTAGCCTTAAAGGGCGAGGAGAAACACGTGTACTGTATTGTTTTTGATCTGGTAAAAAAAAAAAACTAAAAATAAAACAGTTTCCCATCATTATTACACAGCTCTAAAAATAAAAATAGATGATTATAACAGGAAATAGGAGACTTTAACAAAGTTGCTATCAGATTTTTTTTGTACAAGGACCTTGATCATTACTTGAGGTCATTATGAACAAAGTTGCAATCTGACTTTCATAACAATCTGTGTAAAACTCATTCAGTGCATCAGGCTATATAAATGGCCCTGAGGTGTAGCTAAAAGGCAACACAAGCAATGCCTTATGGGCCCCATACCAGGACTGATAGCTTTAAACTGTGGTGGTGGCACTGTTGGTCCAGCAGAACCTCAAGATAACAGTAAAGTCTGGTACTAATGCAATTGTTTGGTTAAAAACAGATGCCGTGTATAATATCATTTTTTAAAAAAGTGATCAAGGGTGCCAGAGCGGCACCTGTCATATTCTGAAACTGTACCCCGTAACCTATCAGTTTCTGCAAAAAATAAATAAATAAATAATAAAAATCCATTAGTACCATACTTCACACTAATGACCTAATTTCACTAACTTCTACTGGACTATAGGCTATAGTTTTACGATGCAAGTGGTGAGTTTTGGCTTTTGGCCTACCAATAGAATCTAGAATCGCCACTGAATGGCTCTGTTGTGCACACAACAAACAAAACTGGCTCAGACACAATCAGTTGTACTTTCTTGTTCTTCTTTGCATTCATGAGGTTTATTTTGACAGGCAAAATTACAGGGTGCTTGTATCTGATGGAAGGCAAAGCTAGACAATCATTCAGCCAAGCACTAAGGCACACAATGGCACTTAGCTTTGATTTCAAAGGGCTCCCTTGAACCTCCTCAGAGAAAGACACAATATTGAGCAGAAATCTTTTTACATGAGTGCTAAGTACCCCTTCATTTTGAATCAGGCACTGCAGTGTCAGAAATTACATCTCATTCAACATCTCTACATAGTCACAACAAATGACTAGTCGGAAACTGAGTGAGAAGCCTATACATTCTAGAGTCATTTATTAAGAAGGGATATATTTTCCAACTGTAGATATATTCCAAAAGCATTTAATGTAGGGTGACCGGGACAGTCCCGATTTTTAGTCGCGTGTCCCGAGTCCCGACAAAAGCCCGTCGGGACGCAAAAATGTCCCGGTTTTCACCCAACACCACATCACATGCCCAAATTACAGCGATCGCATATACAAAACTGTTAAATTGAAGCCTAATGAAGTTTCCAGTAATTCAGAGTCAATGTGTGTGTGTGTGTGTGTGTGTGTGTGTGTGTGTGTGTGTGTGAGTGACAATGGTAGGTGCGCTCTGGGAAATCTTCGCAGTCAATGTTACAATGTATCTTGCAGTATACAGCGGTCGTGTTTTAACGGTTTTCTTCGATAGCAGACTAGACTACTACACGACAATTAAAAGAGAATGTGCACGCGCATGACGTCACACATAGTGTCCCGGTTTTAGACTCTGGAAATCTGGTCACCCTAATTTAATGAGCATGGCAAAACGACACATAAACAACCTCTGTTATGTCACATGAAGTGAACCAGCTGACTTAAAAAGAAACAGCAATACATAGGAAAAAGAAGCTGAGCATAAACGTATTAAAAACATCGAATGTACAACGGCTAAACACTGCCACCCCGTCACAGTGACGACATTGGTCAGCTTCTCCCAGTTCAAAAGCCCACCCTCAGACTGTTCCTCTACCTCGCGTGCAGAGTAGCTACAGTAGATAAAGCGCAGCAGGAGCAACACTCACAGGGATATGAGTTTTGTCCTCACCATCACTTCTTCTCCTTTTTAATATCGGATAGGCTTCGGGGGAAATGAGGTCTGAGTGACATAGTTTTCTAATTTATTGCGTGATTACGAAGAGGGTTGCGAGGATGAATGACATTAAAGTTGCTGTTCTAGGAAGCGAAGGGGTCGGGAAATCAGGTACGCTGTCATGTTTGCGCTGTCTCTGTGATTACATGTCACTTCAGTTGCTGGATAGCATATTGTATCAAACATAAGTTTTTAACCCAAAATAAAACGTATTTCTTCAACAGCTCTTATTGTCAGATTTCTGACGAAGCGATTTATTGGCGAATATGCATCAACATCAGGTGAGTGGATCATCACCAACTTGTTCGTTTGTTAAAAATACTTGATCCTACATGCTCTTGTTTTGCTTTGCAGTAAGGCTCTCTCCCCACTCTGTACATATCACGGTGGTCTAGTTTGATTCCCGTTTCTCCCTCCTCGTAACCCTCAATTATGTAACCATTGAAACTGATGCTATTGTTGCAATTCAATCATTCTCTTCCCAAACGTTCCCTAAAAATAACTGCGGAGATAGACGTAATGCTTTCCAGCTGAAGACATTATGAATGACGTCGAAGATGTTGAATGGGAATAATGAAAGGATTTCTTGCCACAATGTTTTAAGCTAATCTAGTTGTCAGTTTCATCAGCATTTGTAACAGACTTCGATTCACATACAAGCTCTGTGGTGCACTTTCCCTATACTCTGGCTTCCTTGCTCTGCTCTGGCAGTTAATATTTCAGATGTGACAACCACTAAATGTCAGAGGGACAACAGATTCATTTGTTGATCAAATTTGTACAGTGCCAAATACGCTTTGCTTGACGCACATTCACCATCTCTTTTCCAGAGTGCATATACAGAAAGCGCTTATCCATTGATGGAAGACAGCAAAATCTGGAGCTGCACGACCCTTGTTCTCAGGTATGTGGGAACTGGCCGATACTGACTGTGTCAGTGTCAGGAGGTTGTTTCAGTTGTGCAGTTCCTACAGGTCTTGTGGACAACAGCATACATCAAATGCAAAAAAAAAAAAAAATCCACTGTTTACGGACCCTGTTTATAAAGTGGTCAAATGGCCAAAATCTGAAGTAGGCCTATGTACAATCTGTCTCACTTAGTGCACTTAACCTGCCTGGCTGTCTCCTTGCGTGCCATTTCATGGCCAAAAGTCTAGGCCAGAGACTGCATTCCTTTCCTTCTTTACGTATGTGTGTTAGTTCTCTACGTAGTGTTTCATGAACCTCCAGAACGCGCCATTCATTTTGTAAAGTCAAACTTCAAAGTTGCATGTTAACAAGTGGCTCAGAGAGACCAAGGCATACTGACTAAACGTTTACAGAAGTATCAGTATGCTTGGGAAATGGCATTGGCATAATGTGACAACACGAAGAAAGGAAAAGATAGAAAGAAAACAAACAGAAGTGTCCTAATTCTTCTCTGTCTGTCCTTTTTCATACAAAAAAAACATTATCAGAATTTGCTTCACTAATTCCTGTCATCTGTCTTCAATTGCCATTGTGCTTGCAGCCTTGCGAGGGAAAATCCACTCTAAGTGAGCAAATTCATTGGGCGGACGGCTTCGTTGTGGTCTACGACATCAGCGACCGATCCTCTTTCCTCACAGCCAAAGCCATCCTGCACCTAATCAGGGAGCTTAACTTTGGAGCCACCAAAAGGTATGCGGCCAATGACTCAAACATGCACTCGGCCCCCACTGTGTCCAACCCACCCGCAGAGCAGAGCGGTAGAGCTGCTATTTCTGATTGCTCATTCACTGTTTTTTTTTTTTTTTTCATTCTTTTTTTCCCCTCCAATGTGTTGACATGTGGGTGTTCTTCTTCTCCTCTCTGCCCGGCGCGATTCAGAGCGAGCTTTTTGTTTACCCGATCAACAGAATGTGCACTGTGGGTGGTGTTAGAGGGTGACTATATTCGTCACAGACTGAACGATGACTCTGCCCACTCATATGTTAGGAGTCAGTGTTTATCATCTGGACGTGGTCATGGATATAAATAGTGACCCAATATTTTCCTGTATATTTTTATTAGAGCATTTATTCTCTTGATAGCAGATAAAAACTATATTGTCCAGAAAATTGTCTTTAAATAGGGTAGGAAGCATCCTTAAATAGTGTAGCTTGTACTGTATTAACTTTCACATTTATGGAATACCTGTACATTATTCAAGCTGATGCTGTTAGTAAATCACGAGGCACACTTGGCCTGGCACTGACAACTGCAGTCTAGTACCATACATTTGATTCACTTACTCACTAAATCAGCTCATTCCAATTAGCAGAACTCTTGGTCCTGGTGAAAGAGTTAGTTAGTGGCAGTACCTGCCTGAACTGCAGAGTTGGAGCTACATGATGTAGTGTAGTATGGTGCTTGACTGTTGACTTCTAAATTCAGTTCAATTCTAAATATCACTGATAAATATTACCACGGTTACACCACAGTTGTACAGGCTAAAGTTAAAGATACGCAGCCCAGCTCAGACTCTTCTTGTTTGTGGTGTCTTGCCCATCACTGATAAATTATCTCTGTTTAATGTCATACAGGCAACTGTTCAATGACAATAAAGGTCTTGAAGTCTCAATACTACCATTGTTATACTAGGGTTTTATACTAGTGATAAAGACAGGAAGCTAATCTCCTTGTTTGTGGTGTGTCTGCAGGGAGTCCGATGCGGTGGTCTTCCTGGTGGGCAACAAGCAGGACCTGTGCCACATGCGCGAGGTGGGCCGGGAGGAGGGCCAACAGCTGGCGGGCGAGACGCGCTGCCAGTTCTACGAGCTGTCCGCCGCAGAGCACTGCCAGGAGGTGGTGCTCATGTTCTCCAAGATGGTGCGCAACGCCGGCCTGCACGGCAAGGCCAAGGAACGGCGGCGACGCCCCAGTGGCTCCAAGTCCATGGCCAAGCTCATCAACAACGTGTTCGGAAAGCGGCGGAAATCTGTGTGAGAGAGAGAGGCAGGCAGACAGGCAGGCGAGTGGACGGTCAGTAGGGACACAGTGGACAAACACAACCAACCAACCAACCAACACCTACACTGTTGTGAACAATGTTGTTGTTGTTGTCATTGTAATGATTAGTTTATTTGGTCATATTGGATGGGTCGTAACAGGTTGGACATGTAGCACCATTGGACTGTTTGTGTCTTATTCCTGAAGCCTGATGATACAGGCTCTATTAACGGAACACATATAATCTACCCTATATTGGAGGCCGTACCAAGGACCTTTTCATAGACTTCGTAAGAAAAGCATGTCTGTAGCAAAACATTCCATATTTGTTGTTGTAGTTAAAAAAAATGGCACAAAGAATGTGATTTACCTTAGCAGCCGTAGGAGGAAGTGTGAGATCCTTTACAGCGAAAAGGAGATTAAGCAGTTATATAATCTTGAGTAAACAACTCATTGATTGCACTTAAAGGGACCGTAAGTGTACTGTGCGTTAGAAAAAAAGCTGTACGCTCTAAATGGTAAAGAGGTGTGGTGGTAGAGTCACACAGTATACGGTTACAGAGGTAGGCTGGTGGGAAGGCCTGTGGGCTTTAGTCACAGAGTACATAAACCAGTGTTCCAGCTCTCCCTGTGTCTGTGTGGTTGCGTAAGCACTCCCAGCAATTAAAGATTTATTCCCGCCGTTCATTTTCCACATTTGCTCGAGCATTCAAGTGTGAAATGAGGACCAGAATGCTGAGATGGTCAAACACATTCAGCATCTCTCTCACAGTGATGTAAAACCAAATAACACGTTATCAAACGAAACGCTTGGAAGAGCACCCCTCTACCCAGTTTCTCCCACAGAGAACACCTGGAATAAAGTCGTGTCGCATCAGACATGGCTGAAAAAAAATAATGATGGTGATTCATGGTAAGCGTGGATTCATTAACTGGGAACACTTTCCAGTTCGTATAACATAATGCTTAATGTGTAGGCTTACTACGTAGAGCTGTCTTTAAGTCTAGTGGAACAATCCACCCGTCTAAATGATGTAACAGCTTTTCTGCCTATATAATCTATTGCCGTGTATCGCATTAGTCGTATGTCATGTAATGTAAGTGATGCCCTTGGGTTATGAATGTAATGATTGCTGTTTAAATGGGAAAAAAGGGCTTATGGTGGACCTGGTGCTTATGTGCTGTATGTAGTGACATGTTACTATGTTTTTATTTTGTATCAGTATTGAAGCATGTGTTTTCAAGGATGCCGACATATACACTCTCAGACTGGTGTAAGGCCAATAAAGAGCACTTAAGTGATACAATGTGTTTGTGACAAAGACTGACCTCTCACATGACTGATAAGTACCTGATGTGTGCTTTAAAAAATGATCTGTTTTGTTCGTCGCGGTGGTCATGTTTAAATTGTATGAACATACTTAAGACAGTTTTCTTCAAAAATGTAAAATTGGGGAACAAAAAGGACACATTCTAGTTTCTTCAGGACTAGGCTTAACGGTGTAAGACATGCTGCAAGACATGGCACTAAAATATTTTTACACTCGACGAACATAGAAAAAAGGCAAAAGGCATTAGTGGGACTAAGAACCATACCTTGCTTTAATACAATAGTAATTCAGTTCCAACCATAGTCGTAAGAAGGTCATACAATCAATGTTCTGCAATGGGTCAGATAAACAGGCAGTCCTTAGGCAGGGCAGCAAAGAGTGGGGTGGGGTGGCTTGCGTGTGTGTGTGTGTGTCTGGAAGAATACGAGAGTATGTGTGTGTATGTCTGGAAAAGTGTGTGTGTGTGTGCGTGTGTCTGTAAGAGTACGAGAGAGTATGTGTGTGTCTGGAAGAGTGTGTGTGCGTGCGTGTGTGGAAGAGTGTGTGAGTGGGTGTTGCTGCTGGCATGTCCTCTTATGTGGCATGAGATGCTAAGGAAGATACGGCTCTCGCGCCTCATAGGGGTTTTCTGTCAGCATTCTTCACGTGAGAGATAACACAGCTGGTAAACAGCTCGTTTAAAGTTTCTGGAACAGGTACACATAGCGGCTTTGGGCTTTCGGTAATCACCTGGTTTTCCACAAGAGCCTTTCTCCCTCCTTGGGGTTTTGTGTTTTTATTTAGTCTGGAATTCAAAGGGATTCTGTGGTGTTGGTCCAAACACTTTTGTTCCATGTCTTTACAGGCTCTTTTAAGTGTAGGCGCTATTGTTGATGTTGGAATTGATTATGCCTTTTCACTGGCTAAGTGTGTCATGTTCCACCCTGGGAACTCTGTGTTCTGACAAAGCGTCACATTTCACACGTTTTCCACCCCTGTCTGAGGGAGGAGTACATTACACTGTCAACTGCAGAATTTACAGGTTAACATATTTTCTTCTTATGAGCTTCTGTGATTTAATAGATACTGATAACAGCCTACTGAAGAGAAACTAAAGCTGTATCCTCTTATCAGTGGAAAGCAGCTACCAAAATAAATAGAAAAATTTGGTCAGCGACTCTGTCATCACATGGAGCATTGTGTAACAGGCCCTTACATGAAGCGATAAAAAGAAAAAGGCTTATTTTGTTGGGTCATCTCCACCATCTTGTTTTTGTTTTCTGTGTGCAGTAGGGCTGTTTCCCCCGAAAGGCTGGCTTTAAAAAAAAAAAAAAAACATGTAAAGCTTAAAAGCCAAACCAGGGGCTTTTAACAGGCACCAGGCAGTCTTTCACGCCCCAGGGCTCAGTCATCAGATGCCCACGAAGCCCTCACTCATCCAGGCATCATCAGATGCCCATGAACCCCCTCACTAATCCAGGGCTACAGCCTGAATGATTTTGTTTACCACCACCTCAGCAGTGTCATTTGAAAATGTTATAAGGGAACGGAAAAAAACATCAGACAAAGAAACGAGAGGAGGGAGACAGATTAGTGTGATTAGAGAGGCAAGAAAGACAGAGAGAGAGGGAAACAAAAACAAAATGGATTCAGAGAGTCCAGCAGGGGCAAGACAATGATAAGCTAGCAGAGATCTAGAAAGCAATATACAGACAGAGGAGGAAAAATCAATACAGATGAGAAGAAGCAATAAATGATGAATAGCAGAGGAAATAAAATGGGAGAAAAAGATGGGCAACAGTTTTGTGTGTGTGTGTGTGTAGCCGATGTGTGTGTAGGCGCATGTGTGTGTGTGTGTGTGGGGGGGGGGGTATGTAGGTGTATATGTACCTGTAGGTGTGCGTGTGTCTGTCTGTCTGTGGCACTGTGCATGTTGGGGGGTGGGGTGGAGTAGGTCTGTGGTGTGATGCAGATTTAAACCCACAATTGAGCCTTGCCTGACAAGCGATTGCACCTGAGCCATAGCACTGCTTGGGCATGGTCTGTTTTCTCTCTCTCTCTCTCTCTCTCTCTCTCTCTCTCACGCACACATATGGCTAAAGCAACATGCAGACATGCATGACATGTTTATATAGTGCTTCAAAGGGGTGTCTTTTATCAGGTGCCACTGGGCTGGTAGATACTGGTAGGCCAGGTGTGATGGAGATGCAGTGTTGAAAAGTCGGCAATTTTGATGTGGATTTAGCATCTGTGATAACTGTTGTAATTGTTCTTACACTAAGGTGTGAAGTGACTGGTGAATGTAGCAGTCATTCACACGTTATGGTCTGACTGAAATATTGGCTTACTGATTAGTTTTTATTTGTGGAATTCCTGTCAATCTGGTAGCACACTTAACTTGTCTTTTCACTGAAGTCAGATCATAGAAAGTGCTCCGCATATTCACTTGTTATGCTAATTGTACAGAGTGACTGCACAGAATGCAAAGAACATCCAGCTGTTCCCGAGAGTAGAGCAAATGTTCTATTCTTCTCTTTTTCATGGCCAGCAGCTAATTGCTGCAGTTGTTATGCAATCCTATCACAGACCTACTGTACAAATTTGCCCTTGGAAGACTCAAGGGACAATGTGTGATGAAACACAATGGGCATTTAACAACAATGAGTCATCTGTATTCAGTGAGGCTCCACTAATTTTGCTCGTTAACATGGTTTTACATAGATGTAAATGAGATCCTATAAAAAAAAACTTGTTCTTCTTTGGTCTTATTAAATTCCAAAAACTCTCATGATAACACCACCACCTCTATAATAGGGAGAAAGTGCTGGATGGTACTGTATAAATCCTAATTATCTGCAGTGGTTGCTGGGTTAGAACAGCATGAATTGTAGCATTAGACATTGCTACAGCAGTCTATCGTTATCACCAAAGTGATTCGCTAGTATCTTCTAGTGGTTAATATTCGTGGGAGAAAAATGACTGACTGCCATCGTCTCTAGGAGCTCACTGACCATTTATTCTGTGCATGCTCACAATAACATTCTAATAAGACATCACTGCATAGGCTATTTAACATGGCTTTGCTTCTCATATTATCAAATATTCTTAACACAAACTTAGACAAACACTTACAGTGCCGATCTTTTCTTTTTTGTGGATAATTGTGTTAACATTTGTAGTTATATCAGAGATTACACTTGGGCCCATACTTATTGGCCAAACTCACAAAACAAAACGTGTGTACAGTAACAGCACTCTGTCTTTATAATCACATTATCCTCACACACACACACACACACACACACAGACACACACACACAGACACACAGACACACAACAAACACACACACACACACTTACAACACACACACACACACACACACACACACACACACACACACACACACACACACACACACACACAGACACACACATACAACACTGATGATTCACAGTGCTGATCTTTTGACCAACTTTGTGGATAATTGTCCTGGAGCTATGACACTTACAGCGTAACCAGAAGATGTGTTTAAGGTGCCATAGTTACTTGCGGCAGACCATAATACCCCTAACTGCATTCATAATAAGGTCAAGGTGCTGCTACGCCTGCAGCGAGTGGCTGGAATCCCTGTGAAGTCGCCCGCGGCATCAGTGGCCCTGCATCTGGGCCTGATTAACACAGAGAGCCTGGGGGGGGGTTGGCTGCTTGGCCCCAGCACACGGCCTACTGCCCGAGCACCTTTTGTTATGACAATGACGTTATCATTCATCTTCACGGTACGTTAGTGCTAAATCCATCCCCTCCATTACAGATCCCTCTCCTTAAGGCTGGATCTCTGAAGGGTGTTTGATCAGTTAATGTCATGAAAAAAGAAAAAAGACAAGGATGTGTCACCCTCACATACATATCAAAGATTGAACAGAAGATAAACAGTGAAAGACATTTTTTAGCCTTATTTCATTACAGTGACCTGAGAACAACCACTTAGAAATGTGACATAAAGTTGATTACAGCGTACTGACTCAACATGAGATTATATAGCAGCAATTACCCCTCTCCAGACTCGAGGGCAGTGACCAAGTGATGTCATCATCATCTGACCTGGTTCCAAAATGACCTTTCTTCCATTTAAGTATTTTTAGGTAAAGACCTACTTTTAACTCCAGTGGCGACAAAAAAACAATCTACTTTCTGGTCACCCTGAAGGTAGAGTGGGAGCCTAATTCTTATAGTTTATATTCTTTGGTTGAATTTAAATATGTCTGCAGTACATTCATGTAATCATTTAGGTAAGTGATTTTTCTCGGGTGATACATAAAGAGACCAATTCATGGCCAGAAGACAGGAAAATTGAAGTGGCATAAATTTTCAAGAGAAGATACAGTAAAAAGCACCCATGTATTCAACCTCTCATTTTGTTGTGCTGAAAGGTTCACAAACATTGACCACAGTGGATGAAAACACAGACACATCAAAATCATGATCTTCACCATCCACAACAACATCCAAACAGCCAAAACAATTCTTTATGCCTTCATTACAGAGTCCAGCTAACCATCTGCTTAAGCCAACCCCTACCCCTCCAACCCTTGCCTTCCTCGCCCTCTTGTGAAAAGCATGCCACCTGTATGATCCCTTTGCCCTTGACATGCCAACGGTGTCCCACTGACGGGAACCAGCGCTGCGATGAGGGAGAGAGATAACAGCGCTGCCATTCATTCGGCTGGGCTTGCTGAGCACAGGCCCGGCCAGCATACCAGCCCAGATAGGCTTCAGGTATTTTGTAGGCGATAAGAAACCCCCGTCGGTTGTGACACGCTCCGTTTGTCCTCCCGTTCCCCTGCGTTGCAGCTCGGGCTATAACTCGGCTCAGGTATGCCCGGAATGTATTGGAGCGGCATACAGAATTAAAAGTGAAGCGCAGCGTGGCGAGAGAAAGGGAATGGCTGGAGGAAAGAACTCCCACAAATCAACAGCTGTAAGCTTTAACTTAACAGGCCAAAACAAGGGCCACCAACACCCTCAGTGAAAGCTCTGGCGAGTGAGGCGTGGAGAGAGATCTGTGTTTTATCATTACAGATATTGCTGCTGATGTTTTTTCTGAGAGAAACGTACAGGCACATCAGCTCAGAGAGGGTGCCTAAACCATGGCATTAGCCAACAGTCATGTACAGCATTTAAAATCGAGCTCCCCTTGGGTGAGTTATACATGATTTATGCGAAATAAACAGCATATTTCGAGAGACAGTTTGCAGCTTGCCTCTGAACTTTTTGTTGGTGTTTATGTAGTTCTGCTCAGCTGTTTCCCCTGTCTTAAAAGTCCTGATGGTGGGTGGTGGCAGTGGTGAAACGTCACCATACTATACCCCATGCCCCATCTTGCCTCGGCTGGTGTATACATATCGACCTGTGTTGCAAAAAAGTGTAGGGTCAAAGATGGGTCAAATTGGCGTGTAGTTTGGACACGGGATCCCGTGTCGTCGATGTGTTAGTGGCGTCCAATTAATTTCGGCTGAAATTCCCGGTAATTTCGGCAGTGTGAAAGGGGCTAGTGATACATCTCCTCAGCTGTAAAGAATGTATTCTTTGACCGGACACATTTATAGGCCTCTCTTACTTTGTTCTCACCTTTGCCCTCAGACTAGTCCCCCCCCCCCAAAAAAGGATTATACATATAGTATATGTAGAATAAATTGAAGACTGTAACATTCTAGACTAATATCCTCTGACCAGCTACATCACCAAGCCTTTGTACACGTGTCTTACCTCTTTGCCCTGGGACTTGCTGTAATTTGGTCAGGGGTTAAGACTCAACAAGGCGCTGACAGCATTGTGCGCCATGTCAAATCCATTCCCCTGCAGAGGTGAACCAGCAAAGTTAGGGGTGTCCCCCTGCCTACTCTCTGTCGTGGTGAACACAATCCATTGGAGTGAGATATACAGCGGCTGAGCTCAAGAGGGCACGTGAAGAGGGCTTGGCCTAATTTCCTACGCCAGTGGGAAAAAAACAATCTGTCTGTGGCCAGAGGTGAACAAATTGGCTTGTTTTTTGCCATGTTTTCCTTCTGGTTGTGCTCTTAACACAGGTGGTTTTTTTTTTTTTTTTTTTTGTTTTTTTTACAAATTATCTCATCTACCTGATTTAGGAGTTGTGCTAATTAGACTCAGCTGGTTCAGTAAATTTGCTGGAACAAATATGTGGCAAATATGTGAACATTTGACTCTCTAAAGCCTGGATGAACACCTGTGTCTGTGGATAAACTTCCCCAACAGAAGAGACCTCTCAGAGGCTTACTGGAGGAATAAGGCAGCACATGATAAGAAAATATGTCACAGTGACCCAAACACCTGAGCCCTATCCCCAAAATGTGACATCCTATCATTTGTGCTGCTTGTTTTTTTTTTTTTGGCAGTCACCAGCCAGTCATTACTGCATGCTGTCCAAACAACATGGAAGTTGCATGTAATAAGCTCTCCTTGGGACCACAGTGTACCATACGTTTGTAGAAGGCTAATTGTAACCAGCTGCTGCTGTCTTCCAATAGTAGCCCTATATTATTACCTATAACTACATAACCACCACAGACAAAATCATTTGTCTCAGCCTCTCTCTCTCTCTCTCTCTCTCTCTCTCTCTCTCTCTCTCTCTCTCTCTCTCTCTGTCTCTCATAACTGTATGTCTGCGGGTACATGTCTATTTGATTTTGAGATGAAAGAATCGGAACCTGTCACCAAAACATCTATCTCACCTAATAAAATTGGACCAGCCAGTGTGGAGTCAAGTTGACCTCCCCCATCCTAGCTGTTATTATTGAAAGGCAATAGTGACTTTTTGTATTTTCTTGTGCAGGGGCCCCATTGCAAACCATCTCTTGGGTTTTTACCCAGCAGTGGATCAGATATCGTGGGGTGAAGAATGGGATAGGGAGTACTGTAATCAAGCCCAGGTTATGTAAGGTGCGAGGGACAATCTGAGCTGTGAAACCGAGCAGCCGTATCCATTTCTGTCTCCGCCTCTGCCAAAACTCCCTAAAGAGACAAAGTTTACTTTTTGGGAGAGACTGCGAGCTAAACTCCACTCTTCCTCCAGGTTCAGATTATGGCTTGTTTTCAAGGGAGAGACTATTACGCCCCTTTTTCCCCATTTTTTCTTTTGAGCAAGCAAACACAGTGGCATTAAAGTGGCAGGCAGGGCACAAAACAGATGTATTATATATATATATAGAAGTTATTTGTACTGAAATATTCAGCTCTCACAAAGAAAACTATGCCATTAGATCACATTACTGACTGGCTATTACCCTGGAGGGTTACATTGTGTGATCTCTTGAAGGATTTTTCACAGAAGCACTGAGTCCTCCAGTCGTGGTTCCATAATTCAAAACCGCTGCTGGGAGCAAATGGCGCATATACTGATGGCCATCCTGAGAGCACGGGATAGCCCCCCTGTCACGCGAACAACAGGCACCTCGCTGTCTGGAGCTGTTCCTCAGGACTTACCCTGACGTTCTCCCTCGTAATGTGACAGAGGTCTCGGGAGTTACGTAACCTTCCAGCGGTTCCGGGGGAGGGAGATTTTGATTCTTTGTCCGCGTTCCCAGCCTGTTCATCAGGGTTTATCTGGCGTCGGCTCTGCCCTCTCCACGGCCTGTTTCCCTCCCTCACATTAGACAAAGTAGAAAATAACGGCCCTTCTCAAGATGGTGGCCATTGCCAGAATAATCAAACAGTGACCTCTGGTCACTGGGAGACTGGTGGTGGCCCAAGGCTCAGTTACACTGGAATATTTGAAGCAGAGTGATTGAACTCAATTTCCACTGTGTAACAGCAGCATTTTTTACTGATGTTTAAGGACTGGGATGTGATTTCATTCTGAAGCAAATGACACTGTGGTATGTTAACATTTAAGGGTGTGAGTTGTCTGAGGCCCTGTCCACATTAATGCGGATACATATGCAAACGCATAATAATGTATTCGTTTGCGCCTCCCTTCCACATTAACACGGCGAATTCGAACACGGCAAACGGAGCTTTTGGAAAACGACCGCTGAAGTGGAGAGATCCGAATACGCCGGCTTGGAATGGAGGATAAAACATTGAGGTGCACTGGAGTTTGGCGGGACTGGAGTGACGTAACAATCACAACATTTCGGAATTTTTGATAGCAGACATTTCTAAAAACGACAGTGTGGACGGAGATTGTTTTTACTACGGATAAGCGAATTTGTATTTATCCGCATTAATGTGGACATAACCTGAGACTGCATAAAAAGAGTGCATTCTACAACATTGTAAGATTCTAGAATTTCACATTATATATTCTATGGAGCCAAACATTCTTTGCAACTTTCATCCTCTGAACATTTTTGCCACAGCAGCTTTGACACTGGTGCACTTTTAAATTTGAAGATGTAATTTTTCACAGCGAACATCTTAGGATTCAGTCCCATAAACAATGGACTTTTACATATAGATAGATACAAGGTGTACAGTAGGTTTACCTCACTCCCTACTGTTTATATATTGAAGTTAATCCAAAGTGACACACATGGGTTGCTTTACTTTGCAAGATAAAAGGCCTTGATATTGTAACCAAGTGGGAGCAGTAGAACTGTGTGTGTGTGTGTGTGTGTGTGTGTGTGTGTGTGGGTGTGTGTGTGTTTACTTAGCAGTTACTACCCAGTGATTTGGCACTACAAGCTAAGTGTTCTCTTGGCACAGTTTGAAGTGGTCTAAATGTGTCTTGGCGTGACAAATGACTCTTTGCTCTCCCACTTCTCCCTTTGTTTAAATATCAAGCTTCCATTTTCAAAATGATTAATATAAATCTGAAGTGAATGGTGCACGCAGAATTGTATGAAAATGATATAAAATGGCATCATATGTTATGTTTATCTCACTGTGTTTAAAAAGCAACTGCCATTGATTATGTCTCCCTGTCATGGAAACTCAAATAGATTCACAAAGAGTAAATGTCTTCAGATATAATCTGTTTATGGTTTATCATGATATTTGATGAATCACTCTAGGATAAGGCAATGAATGTAGTGATAAAGGTACTATGCTGTAGTCAACACTCCAGATCTAAAGGGTACTTAGGAAAAGACATACGTCATATTAAATATATTTGCTTTGGTTCTGCTTTTCATTTGTGACCAGATCTGGCAAAATGACTTACAGTGACTCCGTGTGACTTGGTACCAGCGAAAAGACAAGACGATACACTCAGAGACACACCTTGTCGAGATGTAGTTTTAAATGTGACATCACACCATCTTTTTAAAGGTGAGAATATGACATCCCACCATCTTTTTAAACCTGAAAAAGTCTGAGTTATTTTGGACATTTTGGTAATATTTCAGTGGTGCAATTAAACTTTGGATAGCCAATTTTTAACATTAACATATCTTGACAAGGAAAAGTGGGGAGATGTTTTGAACACCTTTTGTTTCATAAAAGAACTAAAAATAACATTTTATATATGTAAGGTTTCCTACCAAAATTGCCCTATACCTTAAAATTTAACTTGAGGTTCACGTTGTTTGTCAATGAAAGCAATACTTATGATATTAGTGACAGTTGATGTCATCATCATTGATTAACCAAACAATAGCATTTTTATGCTGACTCAACATAACTTACAGAATATATATATATATATTTTTTTATCTTGGTTCACATTCTGTTTTAAAATCAAGATTAAGTGTCTCTTTTATTCCTTGACCAAAGACATTCCATTGGTTGATGGTCCAATATAAATCCATGTTAACACAGAAAAGCATACAATCCTGTTAGTGCAATGTACATTCAGTTCCTCTCCACCCAAAACTGCCAGGGACAATCAGCATCTCTCGTGGTCTACATGCTGGGCCCTACAATGCGGTCACTGTTCCCTTGCTTTCCACATCTCTTCGCAATCTAAATGAAGTCATCACTGACAAACACAACCTACAAAACAACTCCAGGAAGTTTAACGAGTCCAGCATTTGACACTATGTAGATGCTGTAATCAGGGCTTTGCCTAAGGAGGCCACCACCAGATAGTGTAAATACTCGAGGCTTTAGTTTCCAGGGATATGAGAGGATCTTGAATTACAAATGCCTTCGAAAGTAGTTGTCGCTCGAAATGACTGTCAAACTGAGCCTTTGCTTATACTTCAAAGTGCGTATACTGCAGCCCAACAGACACTTTGAATAAGTTTCAATTTTGGACAATTCTTCCAAGTACAATTCTTTAAATTGATCTTGAGTGTTCTTGTTTTATTTCTTTGACCGCAAGATTACTTCATCAACGGACAGACTTCATTTCAGATCTCCTATCGTGGCAGGCTGCCAGTGTTGATTCAGCCGCCAGAGAGGATGATGGATGACACAAAGGAAGCGCACACGTGTGTGTGTGTGTGTGTGTGTGTGTGTGTGTGTGTGTGTTGTTTTTTTTTTTTAAATGGCATAAGAGATATAGATATGTTCCAGCAATCCAAACCTGGCTGCTGCCTACAAGCTTCGCTCTCTGGAAGAGAGGGGATGCTATGCTTTCATGCCATGCTCTGTTCTGCTGTCAAGCCCCAGGATTTCACTGGGTGGGACACCTGCAGTTGGTGTGGGTAGCCCCCATAATCACTGTCAGCTTAACTTTTGATTTTGGCCTCATACCAAATGACCTGCTTTTCTTAAGTGATGTAATCCTTGCTTTTCTAGACTGACCTTTGCAGTATCGACAGAGTTTCGTTTGAATTTTATTTGAAGCATTTTATTTCAGCTTGAATAAAGCTGGGCTATTGACGGCCATGGAACCATTACTGTGTAGTGATGTTGCACTAGTGGTTAATACTCAGAGGATCTGAGAATACATGCAGTGTGCTACCTTCGATACTGCTGGTGATAAACCTTACTTTATTGAGACTATAACAAAACACGAGCGCACATACACATCTAAATGCCTGGGTGCTGGACCACAGGACAGCCCTACAAAGTAAGCGAATATTCTGCAACACCAATAACTTGTTTCAATTTGGAGTAGTTTCTATGCTGTATCTATGCTATGCAACAACAGCTGTGCAATACATTTACCTAATTTGTATTTATCTTTATTCTGACAGTGAAACATAACATATAATTAGGATTGTATGTGCACCGCATGTGGTGAATTAAACACAAGGTAGAGGTACATTAGCATTAACTACAAATAGAAAACACAATGATTGGGGTAATATTTTAGCAAACCATTACACCCTCAATTCACAGCGTGTGCATTTTGTACAGGCCTACCTATCCAATGAAGCATTTTATTTATAGTGGGCAATCCATGTTACATGGTGCAACTTTGTAGGCATTAGTGATTTAGAGCTATTGTTATTTGCAATTA
Organism: Coilia nasus; assembly: GCA_027475355.1. Taxonomy (NCBI): domain Eukaryota; kingdom Metazoa; phylum Chordata; class Actinopteri; order Clupeiformes; family Engraulidae; genus Coilia; species Coilia nasus. The sequence continues at coordinate 19,735,321 of CM050199.1, forward strand.
GTCAGATTAAGCAGTAAATGTTCAAATTGCTATGAAGTTAGAAGGGTATAAAATGTTAGGCTATTCAAAGCACTATGTTGAATAAAATAGTGATACCCCCTACACTGCTGTTTAATCGGTTAGGTTGATGTCATTCAGGAAATCAGTTAAGGCACAATTTATTTTTGTGGAACAATTTATTTTTCTGAATTTGACATACAAATTCAAACTGATATATATGAAAAGGAAATCCCTGTCACGGTTTTACTCTGTTGGGTGGTGGTTTTGTGTTTCCCCGTCTGTGTCGTATTTTCTGCTACAGTCTCATTGTCTAATTATCAACTCTATCTCAGTCACTTTACTTCCCCGGTCGTTACCTCCTCTCTGAATACCCTCACCTGCTCCGTCACGCCCATCTCCAGCTGCCACTCGTTTCCTGGTTACTCTACCTCGCTATTTAATCTCTCACTTTTCACTTCTTCCTTGTCAGTCCGCCTGCGAACCCACTGTGTATTCCTCGGCAAGCTTTTGACTCCTGGCTCTTCATTGTCTGCGTAGCAGTTTCTCCCGGTGTCTGTCTGTTCCCTGTTTGTTCCTGTTTTCCCTGCCTGTTTATCTCCAGTCTTCGGTTGCTGACTCCTGCCTGTCCCTGACTCTGCCTGGCTCTCCCGCTCCTGGCTACGACTTCGAACCGTCCTTGGCTCTCCTTGGCTCTTCAGTCCTCCGGTACCGACCTCCGCCTGTCCCTGGTTCTGCTCTGCTCTACTGCCCCGGTAACGACTCCTGCCCGTCCACGACTCTGCTCTGCTCTACTGCCCTGGTAACGACTCCTGCCCGTCCACGACTCTGCTCTGCTCTACTGCCTCCGGTTACGACTCCTGCCCGTCCACGACTCTGCTCTGCTCTACTGCCTCCGGTAACGACTCCTGCCCGTCCACGACTCTGCTCTGCTCTACTGCCCCCGCCTCATCGATCCGCTTGCCCGCGACGACGCTCTGCTCCCCTGCCCCGGCAATCTGACCTGCTGCTTGCTGTTTTCCCCGAGGACTCTGATCGCTATCAGTTCCACGCACCACAGCCTGCTGGGCCGTGGCCACTGGATTATCCCCCTTTTCCCCCAAACCTTAAATAAAAACTCTCTTGTGAACGTGACGCTCTTGGGTCTGTGCCATTCTGTTCTGGTTCTGACAGAACGGACTGACCAGATAATGGACCCAGCGCGCGTTCCCGGCCCCCGAGACCCGGAGTCGGCGGAATCTCCATCCGCTTTACAACGCCTGGAGATGACGGAGGGTGAGGTGAGGCGAATGTCGGGTGACGTCGCGTCTCTCCTGGCTGTAGCCCAGCAGCAGCAACTGCAGCTCCAGCAGCAACAACAACAACTCGCTGAGCTAACGGAACTGCTGATACGACGACTGCCCTCCGTACACCCACCGGCTGTCAACGCTCCTGTCGCTCCCGCTGCTGACCCAGCTCTTCGCCCGCCTGCTCAGCCAGTAGAGCTCACCGTTGCGGGTTCCTCCGAGCCCCGTGTCGGAACCCCGGAGAAATTCGACGGCGATCCTGCCCAGGTCCGGGCTTATATCACCAACTGCCGCCTGATCTTCGACCTGCAGCCCAGAAACTTCGCTACCGAGGCGGCGAGAGTTGCCTTCACCATCAACCACCTGACCGGGCGAGCTCGACTCTGGGGGACAGCAGAGTTCGAACGACAATCTCCTGCCTGCTCCTCTTTTCGTCAATTCGCCGAGGAGATGATTAAGGTCTTCGACACGGGATCATCGTCCACCGAGGCTTCGAGGGCTTTGATGGCACTTCGCCAAGGGAGGCGTACGATAGCGGATTACTCCATCGACTTCCGCACCCTGGCTAGTCGAAGCCGCTGGAACATGGAGGCTCTGGTGGATGCGTACCTCCATAGCCTGGCGGATTACCTCAAGGACGAGCTGCTTTCCCACACTCCGCCCACCAACCTCGATGATACCATCGCCCTGACGGCGCTTATTGACCATCGCATCCAGGCTCGTCGCCGAGAGAGGGGCCGCCTGAACCAACCATTCGCCAGCTCGTCCGGGATGACCAGAGGAGTCCCGCCGCCACAGCCATCGCCTATCAGCCGACAAGAGCCTCCGGAACCCATGGAGGTCGGCCGGACGTCTTTATCAGTGGTTGAACGGCAGCGTCAAATGTCAGAACCTGTGCCTCTACTGTGGCGGAGAGGGGCATCGCATCGCTTCGTGTCCGCGAAAAGGGCAAGCTCACCGGACATAGGAGGAGTCCGGCTGAGCTCTACCACAGTACCGTCCTCCTATGGGGGTAAACCCCTGCTCAAGGCCTATCTTCACCTCTCCAACTTCACTCACTCCCTGGGTGCCCTTGTTGACTCAGGCGCAGAGGCTAACGTTATGGACACCTCTTTTGCCCACCAGATGGGGCTAAAGCTCCATCTGCTGCCTGTCCCTTTACCAGCCCGAGCGTTGGACAGTCATCTGCTGGGTACTGTCACCCACACCACTGAACCGGTGGGAATGAGGTTGTCCGGTAACCACCTGGAGACCCTTCGGTTCCACCTCCTCTGCTCTCCCGGTCAGCCTCTCATCCTGGGCTGTCCCTGGTTACGCCAACACAACCCGCACCTCGACTGGCGGACTGGGGAGGTTCTGGAGTGGGGAGTTGACTGCTACCGGACCTGCCTGCTCTCCGCCTCTCCTCCGATCTGCTCAGAATCTGCCACCTTGCCACCTGATCTGTCTGGTGTTCCCGACTGTTACCATTCGTTACGAGCAGTTTTCAGTAAGACCAAGGCTACGTCCCTACCTCCACACCGCCCGTATGATTGTGCCATTGACCTCCTTCCCGGTGCCACTCCTCCCCGGGGCCGCCTCTACTCCCTCTCGGCGCCCGAGAGACATGCCATGGAGGAGTACATTTCCGACGGTTTGGCTGCAGGGATCATCCGCCCTTCCTCCTCTCCAGCCGGGGCTGGATTCTTCTTCGTGGGGAAGAAGGATGGTTCGCTTCACCCCTGTATTGACTACAGGGGCTTGAATGATGTCACGGTGAAGAACCGCTACCCTTTGCCGTTACTCACCTCCGCCTTCGAGCTGCTCCAGGGAGCAACCGTTTTTACTAAACTTGATCTGCGCAATGCCTACCACCTTGTACGTATTCGGGAGGGTGATGAATGGAAGACGGCGTTCAACACTCCCACTGGACATTACGAATATCTGGTGATGCCATTCGGACTCACTAATGCCCCGGCCGTCTTCCAAGGGCTTGTTAATGATGTACTACGGGACATGCTAAACAAATTTGTTTTTGTTTATCTGGACGATATTTTAATAGCCTCTAAAGACCTGTCAGAACATAAGCAGCATGTCCAACTCGTCCTTCGTCGCCTCCTAGAAAACTCCCTGTTTGTGAAAGCAGAAAAATGCGAGTTCCACACCCATACCGTTGCCTTCCTGGGATACATAATTACTGAGGGTCGTATCAAGATGGACCCAGCTAAAGTGTCTGCAGTCACTTCCTGGCCCGTCCCTGATAACCGTAAAAAAACTACAGCAGTTCCTTGGATTCGCCAACTTTTACAGACGTTTTATCCGAAACTACAGCTCCGTAGCGGCACCTCTTACGGCTCTCGCCAGCATTAAAACAACTTACCTTTGGACCCCAGCAGCAGAGGAGGCCTTCACCGCCCTCAAGACCCGATTTTCGTCTGCACCCATTCTCCAGGTGCCCAACCCCGACCACCAACTCATAGTGGAGGTTGATGACTCGGATGTAGGTGTCGGGGCGATTCTTTCTCAGAGGTTGGCAGAGGATAATAAACTCCACCCTTGTGCGTTCTTCTCGCGCAGACTATCTCCTGCTGAAAGGAACTACGACATCGGGGACCGGGAACTGTTGGCTGTCAAGCTGGCGCTGGAGGAGTGGCGTCACTGGCTGGAGGGGGCGTTGGTCCCGTTTCTTGTCTGGACAGATCACAAAAACCTAGAGTATATCCACACAGCTAAGTGTCTCAATTCCCGTCAAGCTCGATGGTCTCTTTTTTTTGCATGATTCAACTTTACCCTGTCCTACCGTCCCGGCTCCCGCAACGCTAAACCTGATGCCCTCTCCCGCCAGTTCCAGAGGGAGGAGGAGAGTGTCCAGGGCTCCATCACCATCATCCCCGGTTCCCGGGTCGTAGCCGCACTGACCTGGGATATAGAGGGCCAGGTATAGAGAGCTCTACAGGCGCAGCCAGGTCCCAGCACATGTCCTGATGGACGACTGTTCGTCCCGGAACCCCTGCGCTCGCAGGTCCTCCAATGGGGGCATGATTCCTGCCTAGCCTGTCACCCGGGGGCTGCTCGAACTAGCCGGCTCCTCGCCCAGCGCTTCTGGTGGCTATCGATGGAGGGAGATGCCAAGGAGTACGTCCAAGCCTGCATCACCTGTAACCAAAATAAGTCCTCCAATCGACCCCCTGCTGGTCTTCTCCAACCTCTGCCTGTACCCTCGCGTCCGTGGTCCCATATAGCCATGGACTTTGTCACGGGACTACCTGTTTCGGAGGGCATGATGGTCATTTTAACCATAGTTGATCGTTTTAGTAAGATGGCTCACTTTATCCCGCAAACGCAGAAGGTTTGGCTATCCGCCAGGGATCTTCCCATTCGGGTAGAGTCCCGCAAGCTGGCAGCCCGTTACCTGGGACCCTTCACCATTGAGAAGGTGATCAGTCCGACGGCAGTCCGGCTTCGTTTGCCCAGCACTATGAGGGTCCACCCCACATTCCATGTCTCCCGAGTCAAGCCGGTTCGGTTTACTCTGTTGGGTGGTGGTTTTGTGTTTCCCCGTCTGTGATTTTCTGCTACAGTCTCATTGTCTAATTATCAACTCTATCTCAGTCACTTTACTTCCCCGGTCATTACCTCCTCTCTGATTACCCTCACCTGCTCCGTCACGCCCATCTCCAGCTGCCACTCGTTTCCTGGTTACTCTCCTTCGCTATTTAATCTCTCACTTTTCACTTCTTCCTTGTCAGTCCGTCTGCGAACCCACGGTGTATTCCTCGGCAAGCTTTTGACTCCTGGCTCTTCATTGTCTGCGTAGCAGGTTCTCCCGGTGTCTGTCTGTTCCCTGTTTGTTCCTGTTTTCCCTGCCTGTTTATCTCCAGTCTTCGGTTGCCAACTCCTGCCTGTCCCTGACTCTGCCTGGCTCTCCCGCTCCTGGCTACGACTTCGAACCGTCCCTGGCTCTCCCTGGCTCTTCAGTCCTCCGGTACCGACCTCCGCCTGTCCCTGGTTCTGCTCTGCTCTACTGCCCCATTAACGACTCCTGCCTGTCCACGACTCTGCTCTGCACTACTGCCCCGGTAACGACTCCTGCCCGTCCACGACTCTGCTCTGCTCTACTGCCTCCGGTTACGACTCCTGCCCGTCCACGACTCTGCTCTGCTCTACTGCCTCCGGTAACGACTCCTGCCCGTCCACGACTCTGCTCTGCTCTACTGCCCCGGCTCATCGATCCGCTTGCCCGCGACGACGCTCTGCTCCCCTGCCCTGGCGATCTGACCTGCTGCTTGCTGTTTTCCCCGAGGACTCTGATCGCTATAAGTTCCACGCACCACAGCCCGCTGGGCCGTGGCCACTGGATTATCCCCCTTTTCCCCCAACCCTTAAATAAAAGCTCTCTTGTAAACGTGACGCTCTTGGGTCTGTGCCATTCTGTTCTGGTTCTGACAATCCCGGTTTATCTGGTGACCCCTACCAACACAAACAGTTTGTTAACAGTGACTATCTAATTAGGATGTGGTCAAAGATATCAAGTAATTATACGAAAAACACACATGAGTTAAGAATATGTATGAATGTGTACTATGAAAGAACAATTGATTCTATATGACTAATGTACAAAGGGGTCATTCCATGCCAAACCACTCAATTTTTTTCCGCCCCCCCTCCGATTTTGATGACATTTGGCATGTTCATGGGCATCATTGATAAATGACAACATACCAAATTTCAGCTCATTTGGACCATTTTTCAAGAATCTAGAGAGTTTTGCAAATTTCACCGTTTTTGCATCAATTACTGACCATGAAACAGAAAAGTGGCTACATTTTGCAAACCCATCACTCGATTTCCATAAATTTGGTATCATTACAAAGGGGAGACATTCCCCATTCAAATGATATATAACACGATGACCTTTCAAGGTCATTGCATTTTCAAGGTCATTTGATGTGCGCTTGACCTTTGACCTAATTTTTCAGACAATGAGTATCGATCAATTTTGACGAAAATTTGACGGCAAAGAAGTATCAATTATGCCTGCAAAGTTTCAGTTTGGAGAATCAAATGGTTTGGGAGATATTCAAGGAAGACTTTTTGATATACAGGGTGTTCCAGAAATAAATGCTGGCAAATAGACAGTGTCGAGTAGTAACATTTATATTTACGTTTAGGCTACACAAATTTGCTGTAAACATTGCTATGGTAGATATTCAAGGACGTCTGTTTGATATACAGTACAGGGTGTTCCAGAAATAAATACAGGCAAAAATGCAATATCAAGTACCATTTTACACTCACATACAACTTTATGGTAAATGGTGTCATTTTGACCATAAATACTGTACCTTGAACCTGCAGCTAAATGGCAAGGTTACTTGATTAGAGATGCTCAAGCCATACTAGATTCTGCACTTGTCTAGCAGCCAAGTACTATAGAATACCACAGGTCTTAATCTCTGTTATAGTGACTTTCCCCAAACTGGTCAACATTGCCACAAATGGCTGGATGCAAAAAAATGTCTGAAAGGCTGTTTTATGGAAATGAATGAATCTTTCTTCATGGAATTTTACCAATAGAAATCATGTCAGTACTTGGTTGTGCTGCTGGATCATGCTCTTGATGAAAAAAAAGACAATTAAAATGTTATAATGATAAAACACCAAGTGTATATGTGACCCATCACACCAAAACAGGTATTAAGTGGCATGTGGTGGTTCTGAGATAGAGCCCAATATAGTTGCAGAGGTCATGCTGGGCCAATTTTGTGTTTTACACATTTTTGTTTAATTAGGCTTGTGGACTTTCACCTTCTGACCATAAAATCAACAAACTACAAATTTCTCAGCAGTTTCTGTAACGTCATATCAGATACATCAGGATTTGCAAGTTTCTTCTTTTCAGACTGTGAATTAGTACTGTACTGAGTAGTGAGTACTGTCAGGATTTCTGTTGGTGAACTTCCATGAAGAAAGATTCATTCATTTCCATTAAACAGCCTCTCAGACATTTTTTGCATCCAGCCATTTGTGGCAATGTTGACCAGTTTGGGGAAAGTGACTATAACTGAGATTAAGACCTGTGGTATTCTACATATAGTACTTGGCTGCTAGACAACTTGGTGCAGAATTTAGTATGGCTTGAGCATCTCTAATCAAGTAACCTTGCCATTTAGCTGCAGGTTCAAGGTATTTAAGATCATTTTGGCCAAATCATTTTGGCACCGTTTACCACCGAGGGCAGCTGTGGCTTAGTGGTTAGGGAGTTGGTCTTGCAATCGGAAGGTTGCTGGTTCGAATCCTGCCCTACCCAGAGTTGAGATGCCCTTGAGCAAGGCATCTAACCCCACACTGCTCCAGGGACTGTAACTGAAACCCTTTAAATATCTGTAAGTCGCTCTGGATAAGAGCGTCAGCTAAGTGTAATGTAATGTACTATAAATTTGTATGCGAGTGTAAAATGGTACTTGATATTGCATTTTTGCCTGTATTTATTTCTGGAACACCCTGTATATCAAACAGACTTCCTTGAATATCTTCCATAGCACTGTTTACAGCAACTTTGTGTAGCCTAAATGTAAATATAAATGTTACTACTTGACATTGTCTATTTGCCAGCATTTATTTCTGGAACACCCTGTATATCAAAAAGTCTTCCTTGAATATCTCCCAAACCATTTGATTCTCCAAACTGAAACTTTGCATGCATAATTGATACTTCTTTGCCTAACAGATAATAAAATTTCGTCAAAATTGATCGATACTCATTGTCTAAAAAATTAGGTCAAAGGTCAAGCTCACATCAAATGACCTTGAAAATGCAACGACCTTGAAAGGTCATCGTGTTATATATCATTTGAAAGGGGAATTTCTCTCCTTTGTAATGATACCACATTTATGAAAAACGAGTGATGGGTTTGCAAAATTTAGCCAATTTTCTGTTTTATAGTCACTAATCGATGCAAAAACTGTGAAATTTTCATAACTCTCTAGATTCATGAAAAATGGTCCGAATGAGCTGAAATTTGGTATGTTGTAATTTCTCAGGGATACCCATGAGTATGCCAAATTTCATCAAAATCGGAGGGGGGGCGGAAAAAAATTGAGTGGTTTGGCATGGAATGACCCAAAGACCTATACACATAAACTGTTGTTAGCAAGTAAAACTTGTTATTCTTTTTTCAGTCACCTGCTATTCCTGTTGCTGTTTTACAGCATGAACAACTATTACAGCTTTCAAACACTCCATGTTCCATTAAAGAATTATTGGAATCTTTGCATTACAGAAGCTCAAACCTGCAAAGCCTATTCACTGTGGTAAGCATTTGAAAAACTATAGACATTCCTTTTGAATTTCAGTGCCTTATCCCTGGAACCAGATTGTCCCACAGTCTGTCCCAGAAGGCCTCCTGTTGTGCCGGGTCTTGTGGCCATTCTATGTAGGTTCTGGTCTTGACCAGTCGGGTCAGCCTATGGTGGGCGGATAGCAGGTTAGAGGGGATCTCCTCCAGAAACACCAGAATGAGCACATCCCTGTGCTCAGCCTGCAGCCGGTACAGTAGGTGCCTAGCTGCATCTCCAGGGAGCACCAGTTGCTGCGCAGGTAGTGACGGAAGACCAGGCAGAGGGTGCGGCAGCTTCTGTACAGATCGTCCGTGATGTTCTCCACGATGTCCTTTCCCGGCTGGACGTCCTTCCTGGGCAGGCAGAGTCGCAAAAAAAGGAGGCCCTTGTCGTTTCATGACAGGCAGGAAGCTGTTCATGACCCAGCTCTCATTTTTGCCACTGTGAGACATGTAGACATCATCAGCATGTAGCGCCCTCTGGTGTTGATGTGCAGCTGGCACATGAGGGTGCACAGGCAAGATGAGGAACAACACAAATGATGCAGTGCTGAGGAACAGCTCGAATCCGAGCTGCAAATTGCAGTTGGTCAGGCCATACCTGTCCAAGTCTCGCCGCTTGTCCCAACCTAGACACTGCAGTGTGTTGTGCTGTGGTTGTGCTTGCACTCCTGTGTGTCTCTCTCACTTTGCCCAGCTACTGAACCCGAAGTTTTCACAGTTGCAGGACAGCTGTGGTTGAATTAGAACGACTGACCATAAACTCTTCAAGGGTTCAAAGCTTTGCTTGGATAGAGTGGTTGACAGTGGAATACAGAGAGACAAAAACTTTGGAGATTTTGTGTTAACACTGACAGCCCTGTCAAAAGAAGTCATTGGGCAGTTATAGAGGTTTAGACTCTCAAGTTTGGTCAAGCCATGGACCATCACACTGAAACCAGGTTGGTTGTTCAAATTAACATTTCCAAGTGTAAGTCTTTTTAAGAGTGTAAATCTGTTCAAACCTTACAGATATTCAACTGTGCTAGTATACCACTGCAAAAATTGCAAATTGACTACAGAAGTAAAGTACTGAAGGGGAACAGTGAGGTCAGGTGCACACAAAAACTAATGAGCCATAACAGACGACTCATGACCGACTTTAGGAAACGCCTCTCATAACCTTATAACACAGTCTTCTGGCCTGAGAGAAAGAGGCTCAGGCTGACATATGGGGTGCTGTCATCAGCGATGACCAGAGTCATGGGGCGAACTGGGGATGTGAGGGTGAGGTGAGGCAGCTGGTGAGGGAAGCCCCCGAAGATCGAAGTGAGGTTGAGGAGCTGCATGCCAGAGTGCTCAGGGCTGGAAAACAGCAGGTTCCCAAGATGGAGGACCCTGAGTGAGGGCAGATGGGCAAGGCAAGATGCTTCAAGATAGCCTGGTGAACCAGCCCCTCGTACTTCATTTCGTTTTGTACAGAGGGTCTGGAGAGGAGGCCGTGAGAAACGAGTTCTTCCTAGAGGAGTGGACTCTACTGAAGTTTAAAACAAGCAGCTCTGCATTTACCCAATCACTAATGTCTGGTCATCACATATGCAATTAGCCTACCTACGAACTTCAACGGCCTCCGGTCCAGACCTTCTGTACAAAATGAAATGAAGTACGAGGGGTGGGCTTCTTCAGGCTAGCTTCAAAATTGGTTATTGTAACAGGTTATTGTTTTCAAGACTCAAGATCTCCATCTTCTGAAGCCCAAAGAAGGCTTTTGTGTTTATTTCTGAAATTCCATTCTCATTCCAAACAAGCTCTAAGTGTTTCAGCTGTGTAAAGTTTCTAAAAGCAACATTTTGTATGGCGTGAATTGAGTCATATTTGAAGGATAACCATTCAATATTTACTAGACCTAAGAACAATTCAGGCTGTATAACATAACAATGTGCACTAATACCTAAGGTGTGCAGTCCATCTAGTCCTTTAAAAGCTGTCCTGTTACATTACCTTGCTTAAAATGTTTGGCAGTCTACCAATTAAGAATTCTTTGATATACAGACTCCTCCAGCCAAATATTATGCTCTTTAAGTTCTAGACTTTCTAAGTGACTCAAACAGAGAAACTGCTTGGCACTTACTGTCAAATTGTGCTTAGTTGTGTATCTGAAATCCCTCAGTGATTGAAGAGAATCGTACATTTTACAGAGAGAACCGAAAGATTTCTCTTTTAAGACAGTTTTGTCCATCCCATGAAAGGCAGCACTACATTTTTTTACATTTTTTAAAATGGACATGAATCTTAGATCAGTAGCTGTCAAATCCTTGCCTTGAAGAGAGATTTCTTCTAGCTCAGCACATTTTTCCCATGATGACACAGAATATTCTTGAAATAACTTAAAATGCAAATTGATTTTGGTGACAGACAGAAGAACTACAATTTCACAGATATATTTGATGTTGACCTCTGTCAAAAATAAGTCCATCTGATCAAGTAGTTGTACCCCAGAGGTTAGAATCTGACTCTGTAACACATCATTCATTGGCATACTTAAGAAAGATATGCTCTTTAAAACATTTAAAGCAGCATTTTCTATTTTCTTGATGTGCCTAAATAAAACCCTGACAGCCCCTAACACAGGAAACTTACTTTGGCCATGAGGGCAATTTGAAGATTTTAAAAGTTCTGCATCTTCTATTTCAATACTGAAGGATTTAAGGGTGGTTGAAAAATATGACACTTTGGACAGAAGGTCTGTGAAGTTGATATTGCCCTTGAGATCGAGTCTTTTCATTCGACTTAGTCGATTCAAAACACTTGGTGCCATCTCTGATAGTTCATATTTTTTAAGTTTCACATACTCCAGACTGTACAAATCACTAAACATCTCAGGTGGTAAAGATAGAGTGTTGTGGGGAATCGATGGAGAACATTTGCAGGTTTGTAAGTCCCATTAAGGCTTCTGGAAGGATTGCAGACAGACAGCTGTGGATATACATGCTTTTGAGATGGCGGAATTTTTCCCAGAAGTTTTTTCCCAGAAGTTTTAACCTAGAACTGGCCCACAAACATAGAACTTGGATGGTACTTGGGACTGTGGAAAGATCCAAAGTCACGTTAGAAACTTCCAGACAGTTAGCTGTCAGCTGACTACGTGGGCAGGTCACTTTTCTAAAGGCGAAATCTGGATATGGTGAGTCGTCATCCAGCACCATGCCTTTCTCCGACATCCAAGCAGAGGCACAGAACCCTTCCACAATCAAAAGGGAGAAGAGAAAATCCATCTTATGGAATTCCAAAAGCTAAACCGGATCATGTAAAACACATGCAGTCCACTCAGGCTGAACTTGTGATTAGTGGGGGAAAATGTCCTTGGCTAGTGATGAATAGTTGTTCTGTCCAAAGACGACATCCCACTGGAGTCAGTGGTGAGTGCGAGTGGTTATGTTTGCTGACTTACATGCTACATGTGACAAATGATGGTCTGAACAGGAAGCTAAGAAACTGCGTTGAGTGGCCAGTCTCACACACTGAGTCACATGTTTTTGGTATGTGTGAGTTCACACAAAGCTAAGTGTTTTTAGAGGGATTGCGTTTAATAGGGTGCACAGTTCTATCCTTCCAAATGGGTTAGTGACTAAATCATGATCTTTGATCAACAATGTGTCCACAAATATTTTCAAGCAAACATTTATCCCTGCTGTTGCTTCTCAGGTTTCGCTAGGCAGGGTGGTAAGATAATTTTTTCCTATGAATTTAGTAATATGTGGGTTTTTTCAACGTGTGCCATTGTTATTCTGCCAAATATTGCGAAACACCTAATGCCTGGTACATACCAATGTTAAGAATACAGCTAATTTATTGCAGTGTGATAGGGACATATGTGTACAGAGCTATACAAAGTGTGACAACTTCAGTCACATCAGTGCCCTTACTGCAAATTAATTGAATGGAAACCCAGTGCTGACAAAATGACATGACAGACAGTGTATCTTCATAGTCTTGTTCTGACTTTTGCAGAGAATATAAAAGGGGAAGGAGGTGGAGGCGTAATGAAGGGGTGAAAAGTGTGCTGGGGAGATGACATTTCAAGATTGACTCATGAGTGCCTGGGGACGTACCAAAATAGCAGGTGACAGGCAGGGGTGCTGCTAGAAATGTTGGCCCCGCCTCCCATTAAGTAATAATATTACTAGTGTCCTCAGATGGCCCCCTGTCAATACCTGGCCTATAGAATCACACATTAAAAAAAAATTGAACCGGATGCAAGAAATAAAACAACATTAGTACTTTCTGGATGAAGTTCCTACTATCAGGCCTGTGTTTACATACATTCGTGTGTACAGTATGGTAAGTTTGTTTTTGAATTATTTAAATACTTCAGTTTGCTTAATTAAATTAATTGCGGCATTAAAACAATTATTTTATATCTTTAGTAGACAGTAAAATGTCTACTCTTATCTGTTTAAATTGTGGTATAATGTTTCCATCATACACTCACTGTTGTCTCACTGGTGTTTTATGACTGCCACCCTCTGGCCAAACAGTGACATTACAATACTAAACATCACTATCAGGCTAGGAGCTCAAGATGGCATATACATTATTAACTATCAGAAGGTAGCCTTGCTTTCTTGTTAGTATGTATATCCATAAATGTAAAGCAGACATTAACATTTACAGGATATTTTTCGAGGCTGGAAAGTCAATGATACATGTCATTAACATGCCATTAACAACAGATTACTCATAAGGTTTACCTGATGTAGGCTAATGCCTTTAATGCATTTAAAACATGTTTTAACATAAAATATTATGCATTGTTGTAACTTTAATCACACAGCAGTGAGAACACTGTGCTTTAATAGAGCAATATCTTACATGGCTGACAAGAGCATCTCATTGCTGTGGGATCTTTTACCCAAGCCATTAAAATGGGCCGTGATGTGCAATTGATCACTGCGCTCACTGACGAAGGACAGCAGAGGAAGTTACTGCTAATCTAGCAGCACTGAAAACGTCAGTGCATTGTGGATTTGTGGGGTAAGCAAATTAAATTGCCCCTGCAAAAGCCTCTTCATAAACATTGATTCAAATAAAAAAGTTGAACAGGCCAAGAGCAAAGAATAGATTAACAGGAGGAATGAAAACCCATTTACCATCATGTTATATGGGGCCATTCAGAAAAATAACAGTATTACTAATAATGAAATATTCAAATCACAAAGAGGAGTTATGACACAATAAATATGCTATAGATTGTTGTATTTAGCAATGTCCATAGTTATGATGCAGTTTGTCAGATCAATGGTGTAACACATTAAAACTGTTCCAGCTGAATATTTACGCTTTAGATATAATGTAGCTGACTCATGTAGGCGTACTCTGAACACAATGCAGTGTGTTTGTGATGACTGAAATTCGATCGCAACATTAAAGCTAAATTACCAGTAGAGGTCAGCAATAGTCTACACATGAACACCCTGCGCCCATCTGAGAATATTAATATCGCTTTAATTAGGCCTACAGCATAATTTTCATACCTTGCATGTGCTAATACAGTAATTAAAAGCATTATAGTTTCTTAATAAAAAAAAAACAGTTCAACCTTGTAAACCACAGTATTCAGTAAAGCTGTTAGGATACAGTACAAAATGATATAATGCTTAATTAAAGGGGACCTTCGATGCTTTTTTAACTGATCATTATAATCATTTTGGGGAAGTGCTGAAATGGATTCACATGTAGTCTTTCTCATTCCTGAAATTCCATTCAGCACGGTTTAACTTTTCTGTCACTTACTCACTGACTGACTGACTGACTGACTGACTGACTGACTGACTGACTGACTGACTGACTGACTGACTCACTCACTCACTCACTCACTCACTCACTCACTCACTCACTCACTCACTCACTCACTCACTCACTCACTCACTCACTCACTCACTCACATACAACCAAGTTGTAAAAAGAAGACTTAGATGGATCAGACTGAAAGCAGGCATGCTTAACCATAGGAAAACCATTCTACATTGTGTCTTTATCGCAAAAAAGGAAAGATTGTCCACACTGTTTCACACAAGGTGATGTCGTCTTGGGCTGAAAGAGACAAGCAATTCCAATAAGACATTTGTATGCAGGAAAGAACAGTAGGTTACACTTTATTTTACGGTCCCTGTTATAGTGTATCTACATCATGAAGTGCAGTGTAACAAAGAGTGTAACAATATGTACTTATACTGTAGCATAGGGTTGGGGTTACGATTAGTGTTAGGATTGGGGTTAGTGTTAGGTATGTCCAGTGTAAGTACATAATATTACATGTTGTTACATTCAGATATACTGTAAAAGGAACTGTAAAAGAAAGTGTTTTTGAAGAGTTACTGTGGTATGTACCTATAGGTTCCTGTAACTCTGCGTACTGTTTACATACAAAGTTACACAGCGTGACACAGACCTGGACTAAAAGAACATACAGCTGAGAAGCATAGAAGGTTCGCTTTAAGGCACCACATTACATGTTAAAAATTAGTAAAATGATATTATCCAGTCACAGTAAAGACTCGTTTTCAGTCACTTCAGATACTCTGCTGTTCCTGAAATTAATTGTCCCAGTCTCATGGGACAAGCCTTGAGTCTAGCCTGGCTGTCAGGTGATGTAGACAGTCAATCACATGCGGGGATGTCACTAGAAATTCTGGGCCGTACAAAGGACTACAATTTTGGGCCCCTTCTCTTCCCAATAATAATAATATCACTGGTAATAGTGTTACCACTAAAGTGCCTCAGAGGGCTGACAGCCTTTAAACCGCAGCGGTGTGAATGCAGTTTCCAAAGAAAGAGGTGGGTGTTTGCTTGGGGCCCCATCGTAGTCTGGAATTGCCACTGGCCCTATTTTGCCTCCACACCTCCATTAATATTAATATTGCAGGAAGTAGTGTCATCAAAGGGCTCCCTGTCAATGCTCGGCCCCTAGAACTGCATTAACGTCCCCTCCCTAGCGGCGACTCCTGGCCACATGGTGCGTTCTCCCCTTGCATGGTGTCCAGACGGCTGCATGATGAGTGGGCACCAGACACAGCTCCTGTCCAGCGACCTCCTCAGCTGAGTGTGAGGTCTTGTCTGACGGCTCGCTGGAGCTCCAGCAGTGCCTCTGCCCACAGGTCTCTCTGGTAGCCCTCGGGGGTGTGCGCGAGCTTCTGGGCCATGTAGACCATGGTCAGCACGGTGCGCTCGAAGTCCTCTTGGCGGAGAGAGGTGCTGCTGCGACGACGCGTCAGCCCAGCGATCAGACGGCGGATGTCTGACAGCTTCCTGGGAAGCACGTCTTTGCAAATGACCTCAAGCGTCTGGACGCGGCGCAGAGAAGCCAGCTCTTTGTCCACCTCAGAGAAAAGGCCCCCCTCCTCCTCTTCCTCGAGATGAAGACCAGACAATAGGATCTGAAGAGGGGAGTTGAAGGTCAGTGCTGAGGAATGTTTACTGATATATAATCATTTGCTTATATAATAACCCAGCTAGCTTTATGTTATGTTCACCACAGAAAATTATTTTCAATACTAACACAGTGCTTCTTTAAGGTTAATAAGGATATAATGTTATATAGAGGTGTACTTATAACAATTTTATAGACAAATAATACAATTATAGTCATGGCGGACTAGTTCAGACACTGACCTGAAAGATATGATGCCACAATATGTATTAAGACAGCTATAACAGCAAAATTCAACAGTATGTCACATTGAAAATGCAGTGCATACTTTAATGATAAAGTGTAATGCACAATCCATCTCAGTCACCACATGTTTATCTGCATTACAGTAATACGTCAGGCAGATGGAATGATCATTTATGCTGACAGCTTTTTATTTGAGCCTTTTGGCATGTCATTACATTTTTTTTCTGTTGGGACAGCTGTCCTTGTTGACTCACCCCAAATCTTTAATTCTGAAGTTCTAAAGCTTGTGTTTGGATATCTGTCTTGGTTTGGAGTAGCATTGTTTTATTGCTTCCTCCCATGCCAAACACACACAGCTCAAAACAGATGATTGACTTTCAAGAATGAAGGGAAGTCTGGGAACCTGAAATGTTCCATATGTTCCATTGTCTGTTCTATTGTGTCCACAACCCTGTGTTCCCTATCAATCAAAACACAGTAGATGTTGAAATCACAAACCCTCAGCATCATTAAACACAAGGCATTCTTGTGGCAACAGACCAAAAGAGGGACTTGTTAGGACTTGGTGACTAGGTGACATCCCAAAGGAAAATTTAATTCCTATTTAGCTACACCAGTCTCATCTTTGTCTCTCAGAAATAAATATGATCTAATTGACTTTTGATCTGTACCTCCCACACACTCTTACAAGAACAAGAACAGTGTAAGACTATTTTAAGGTATTTATGTAAGATTAAGAATTATGTAAGAACTATGAAACAAAGGCCAGATCTTACTGATGTCTGAACTGTTTCTTTAATTCTATGAAGCAGTACTTTCCTGTAAGGAGGTGCGATCTGTTAATAAAAAAGTGTGCTAAAGTACTGTTTAGACATGCATAAAAATAAAAAAACAGCTTAGCAATGCAGAATTGTTTTTCTGATCTGTAGGGTCACCAGGGTAATGTGAAATCTGCATTGTAATTGAAACAGCCCGGATAGTGATGGGTCACAGAGGGACATAGCTAGACGCCATGTCAACAACCAGTTGGTCCCCTGGCACTGAATTAATGAACCTTCTTAAGCACCGCTAGGATATTCTCTGGGGCAGCATCCGTCGGCATGTACTTAAAATGCTCAAACTTTGTAATGTAGAATGTTTACACAACCCTATGGAGCACTTTACCTTACTTAATGGACCATTACACACAACAGGGCAAGAGTACAGGAGAGAGAAGTGTATTCCAGCAATGCACAATGCAAAGTCGGGAGGACTACTTAAAGCAGAGCGATGTGTTCCCAGGCCAGTTTGAATTAGTTCATAAGAAATGTGCCTACCAAATATGTATGTTTTTACATAATGATGATGACATAACTCTGTATATATACTTAAAATACCATTTAACAAGGACAAAAGGTTTCAGATTTTGATGTCTCATTTTTTGGGGGTAAGAAAAAACAAATCTGTTATTCTAGTCATGTTTTAGTCCTTTACTACAAAAGCTTGGCTGACCTCATAGAGCAAGTTGATGTCCTTCACAGACTTCTGGAAGGTGGGGTTGATGAACGCTGGTGTCCCCCTCTTCACTCTGTATGCAGATGGGTAGAGAGCTGCAAAAAGTAGGGAAGGAGAGATGGTGGAAGGGGAGAGAAAAGAGAAATGCAGAGAACACGTGTGCATAATGTGCTTGAGTTCTGGTAAAAAACAACAACAACAAAAAAAAGCCTCTAATTCATCACCTACCCTTTCGACCTCAAACTCTAAATTTTAGCCTGCCATGTGGTGCCAGGAATATGGATGATTCATACACCTGGCTGGCTCACCGGATGACCCGGCGTGCAAGACCGGTGAAAATCACCTCTAATTGGTCAAGGAGTTGGCAGTGTGCAGCAGAGTTTGGAGCCTGGTCATCATGCAAAACAGGTAACCGTGGCCACCACTCTGTGGAGTACAGGCTAAAAAATGGGGCCTTTATTTTGGTCGGGTGAGAGAGAATGTGGTGCAAGCTCTACGGGAAGACATTCCTTTTTTACAGATCCCATGAGAGAGAAGCCCTCCAGAGGTTACTGTCACACTTTCAAATGTTTTTTTGGAGTGTGTGTGTGTGTGAGCGAGCGAGTGTGTGTGTGTGTGTGTGTCTGTGTGTTTGAGAAAGAGAGAGACAGAGACAAAGAAACAGAGAAAGAACACGTGTGTGTGCATGTATTTGTGTCAGACAGACAGACTGAGAGAGAGAAGGAGACAGAGTGGGTTTAGGTGGAAAGAGGAGAGAAAGAGAGAGAGAGTGAGAGAGAGACTGAGAGAGAGAGAGAGGCAGAGAGAGAGAGTGGGAGAGAGAGAGAGTTTGTGTGTATTTGTGTATGTGAGTGAGAGTAAGAGAAAGAGAGACAGAGTGTGTGTGTGTGTGTATGTGTGTGTGACAGAGAGAGAGTGTGAGAAAGTTTGTGTGTGAGAGAGGAGGGGGGGGGTTGTTGGGTGCATGGACGTGGGGCGAGCGAAGGGCAGAATTTCAAAGTGTCGGGACATATGCACCGCAGACTGACCATCTGTGAAGAGTTGTGTGTGTGTGTGCTCCCCATCCTATCACAGACATGTGACTGGTAAAGCATGTGACCGGTAAGGCATGTAAAGGCCTCTATCTTTTATCACCAGTGCTAAACAGAACAGTGCACAGCACACACTGCACCTGGGAACAGTAAGGCGGTAGGGGAGGCATCAGATGATTTAAAACACGTTGGACGCAGCTCCTTTATGGTAAGCTTGCCCAGGTGGAGTTAACAAAGTGTTGTGGGATGACTGCGAATAATAACAGAACTCTGATGAACCACCACTTCGCAAACAAATCATTGGAATGTCATTAAGAAAGACAGATTTCATCACAAACATGTGTCAATTACAGTAAAAAAGTGTGGCTTCATGGCAATCAGTGTTTTCATGACAGCAGTGGAGTGATGCATTTTTTAAAGGACCCCATGGTGTCCTCTGTGCATTCCTTTGAATGATTTTGCACCTCTTATTCACAAACAAAACAAATAAACAACAACAATAAAAAAAAAATCCATTTAGAAGTTCGCTGATCCCCAAACAGCCCAACATGCCAAGAGTGCTTGGTTAAAGAAGGCCCAAACAAACGCTTCATCATCTGGACAGGTCTGGACCTTGCCCTGCCAGCAAAGTTCAGTACAAGAACATTGTGTGACACCAAGTTGGCTCATACTGAACCCTGTGGAAAAGAGCAGGGGAGATGTTATGAGGTGTTATCCTCCCCAAAATGGCCAAAAAATGACGAAGCGCTACTGTGCTTACACCTGGCCTTATTAGCATCTTTCTTGCAAACATTCACAGACCAACAGGGATTGTTTGTACATGGATTACAATCCTCAAACCACCTCACAATATCAACAGGGATTGTTTTTACATGGATTACAATTCTCAAAGCTGCTCACAAAATTAGTCTTCGAATTTGAGTGCGAACCATTTCATGTAAACAATAACTAACAAAATTCCTGGCCTTTAATGACTTAAATCCTTTGTATATATTTGCACAGTAATACATAATGAATAATGTATTTATATACATTTACATATTTATAGGCTACATTCATTAAGATAAACAGATGTTTTGCTGAATAAATACACCAGAGAGAAACTATGTGAGAAGCATTTTAATTATTGTCCTAATTACATACCCCTATCCCTCCCTTGACTTTCCATATTTTAAAACAACTTTTTTGTACAGCTAGCCTTTGAATTATTTCTCAGTTGAGTTCAGTTGAAGAGTTCAACTTATTTACATTACATATTTATGTGATGAAGAGTTAAACATCCTTAACATTCTTACAAGCTGCACAGACTACTCCCTGCATAGTTTTGGTGGGAAAATGTGAGAATATCTCCTACATTTATCCCCTTGGTAGGTCTGTCTAGACTTTGAGAATGTCATAATACTGTATTAAGTGTGTGCAACTATAAAATGTATTTATTGTGAATATACATAGTTTTTGTGCAGAAATGTGAGAATGTCTCTTACATTTAACCCATGGTAGGTCTGCATAGATTTTGACGATGTAATATTGACATAACTCGAGTGTTTATTGTCATCAATCATATTATACCATAAGTAATACAGTGTCTGAAATGCCGTTTCCCTGGTACCTGTCTTCGGTGCTAAAACCACTACTTTATACTTTATACACAACACTGTACACAACGCTCTACACACCACTGTACAATGGCTCGTAATTAGTCAGTTTGTTAGGATATGGAATGTGCCTCCCAGGTGTAGTGAGAGAGAGATAGAGACAGAGAGAGAGAGAGAGAGAAAGAGAGAGAGAGAGAGAGTCAGGGTGTAAGTATAGTTTAGGCAGACTGTATTATGAATAATACCACTTACACTTAAAAAGTCTTTAAGTATGTGGTCTAGTGGTTAGGGAGTTGGTCTTGGGATCAGAGAGTTGCAGGTTCAAATCCCACCCTACCCATGGCTGATGCCATGAATGCCTGAATTGAGCAAGGCATCTGACCCCATACTGCTCCAGGGACTGTAACTGAAACCCTGTAAATAACTGTAAGTTGTAAGTATTGTTAGAGTGTAAGTATAGTTCAGGTACCATGTTTGAAGACTGTGTTATAAATTCAATGGAGAACCTGATTGAATAAAATTACCTACACATAAAAAAATCCTTTGAGAATAACCAACAAGAAACGCACAGAGTGAGCACCACGCTCAGCATACATGGCCTAAGACAACACCTAAAGTACTGTAGGCCTAGGCTGGGAAACGTGCCACATACTGTATCCTATCATACTCCGGACAGACAGTGTGCAGACGTTTCCGGGCCCGTGAGATCACGTATCTGAAAAAAAACAGCTTAACGATCCTCATCTGTAGCCCGCGTACCCGGCAGATTGCACAGGCAGGTGTTTGATGTTAGGCTGTTTTGGAGCTCGCTCGAGCCACCCCACTCCGAGACTGACGGCTGAGGCTTAATTAACAGAAGACGTGCCCATCCATCACATTTTTTACACAGCCCTCACGCCCAAAACAGCCAGCCAGTCCCTCCATTCATCACCACAGGAGAGGAACGCCATGCTGGTGTCAGAGTACGCTTATTGATGATTGAGTATATGGCCATACTACAGATATCAGAGTTAGTAGGCTTACCACTGAGGTACATGGCTGTACTACACTGACATCAAAGTATGTTTATCGCTGAAGTATGTGGCTTCACCACACTGACGTGAACGTATGTTGATAACAGTTCTGGAGGACCTGTGGCGGGAACATTCTTAAGACATTGGTCAGAATAACTTCACATATCTTAAAGCTAAATATAGAACAAGGCTAACTCCTACAGTATGTGTGTGGATGGTGCCATTTTTTTTTAAGTTTGAAGAGAAAACATTGCTTGGAAATTCTATACAAAATGCAGCCCCTGGTGTCCTAACAGAATGTCATTGTCTTTAAAAAAAACAATATAATTATGCATTAAGTGGGATAAAATTACTATCCAACTGCGAACAGAAAGACTTCCTGATGGTTTTGGCCGAAGCAGGGCTGACATTTGGGACAAACTGTCCCCTTCTTAACCCCAAGCTATTTTATGGTATTTGGCATCATTTCGATCTGCTTGACAATGTTTTTTTCCCCATAAACCTCAGTGTTTATCAAGATGACAATATTTACACACCATAATGACAGTTTTTACTTCTTACTGTCACGGCAGTCAAAGCACTTTACACACGCTTACTGGGAAACCTATTAGGGGAAATGGTGATTAGTTTGGCTGTTCTTTCCCAAACTATAACAGCATCCCTGGACCACTGCTGTTTTACCAATACTACACAGAAGTTTCTTTGAAAAACATACAAAGGCAGGGAAGGGCAGGGCAGGGCCTAATTAGTAAAATGGAGGATCAGGGGGAATTCTTTTTCCACCAGCTAAATAATGAAGACCCACGACTCCAGACCTCAGTGCTTCCAACAACAATAGGTCTGGTGAGAATGGCTTGCTTTTGCCTGAGAAGTTGGGGATCCTTGCCTGGATGGCGTGTTTTCCTCCCTTCCCTACATTCTTTAACACACCACACCCAAAACAGTACACAGATCCTTTTTGCTTTTTGCATAAAAAAAACATTTGCCATCAAAACACTTCTGTTAATTGTATTGTGTTAATAGTAATTTGCAATAGAAAATAACACATGCACAGTACATCACTCTTGAATAACTTTGATGATAATAATAGCCCTATGTTTTCACACACCATAATTGTGTTCAGGTACATTCGATCACAGAAAAGATCATCCTCAGCAGGTGTCTTACCTTTGCTCCAGTGTGACGCTGTGGCCAGGTAGAGGTGACAGTACAAGACAGTGATGACCAAGAGCCTGACAGGCTCCACGCTGACCAGCCTGGTCCCCTCCATCCCTCTTCTCTCTGTCTCTCTGTCTTTCTGTCTCTCTGTCTGTGTCTCTCTCTGTGCCTCTGTCTCTGTCTCTCTATCTCTATCTCTCTCTCTCTGTCTATCTGTGTCTCTGTGCTCTCTGGTGGAGCCTCAGAAAGCCCTCACAAGGGCCGAAGGTGCCCGACAGCAGCCCTGTGTCAACACCCAGAGGAGGATTGCAGTCAGCTCACAGACTTACTCCACCAACTGACAGCAGGTTTCTGTTTCCTCTAACTCAATCTCTCTCTCCCTCTCCCACACTCTCTCTCTGTCTTTCTTTCTCTGTCTCTCTCTCTCTCTCTCACACTCTCTATCTCCCCCTCTCCCACTCTCTCTCTCTCCCTGTCTGTCTCTCTCTTTCTTTCCAGCTAAACCCACTCTGTCTCCTTCTCTCTCTCAGTCAGTCTGTCTGTCTGACACAAATACACAAATACACGCTCACACGCCTTCCCTTAGCCGAGTGAGTGTGGAGTCGTGTCTCCGCTCTGGCCAGCCTCTCTGCACTGTCATCTGGAAGTCATCAAAGTCCAGGGAGTAGCTCCTGCTGTACTGGCAGCTCTCAACACAACAGCATCAGCTGTCCCAACCAATGTCATTTACCTCAGTAAACAAACAAAGCAAATCTAACCTCAGGTCCTGGTAGATCATCAAATGAAAATGTCAATTTTAGACATTTTCTTAGACTAGTTGTGAGTTTAATTTGAGAATATTGTGTTTGATTACAGAAATCCACTGGGGATGCTGCTGGTATGTATAGTATGTATAGTATTTGGCGCCGATTTAAAGTGTTTAATCTTTGTTTTTCTTCATTGCTTCAATGCCCTTTCCCCCCCCTCCTCCTGGATTGACGAGCCCTAGCATTCAGAGCACTAGGATTCAGAACTTTCAGCTCCCTGCCAGGGAGTATATGGTTTACAGTGCCGTTGCCATGTTGTAAGGGATTTTTCCCCACTCTGTTTTGCCTGGCATGCACTCACAGGCAAGCACGAGTGAGGAACTGGAGTGGAAAAGAAAAATAAAATTCTAGTCACATGAGCCAATTCATCAAGCTTTTTTTGTCTTTTTTGAGAACATTGGCGCTCCTTGTCCATCAGCGTTAGGTCCTGAAATGCAGATGGTCTCCGTGGAAGAATTTTAGCCCCACAGCCAAGTCCTTCATTTTTAAATCACTCTGCCACCACCACCTTCAAAGGCAAGACAAGGAAATAAATTATTTAAAAAAAACTCTCTTGAGTAATCACTCAAGATAACACATATGGTTGAAGCAAAATATGTGCACAGTAGATCCAGTTGTATGAAGGATGATAGATGCTCTATTTTACTAATGGTTGAACTTTAGGTGAATTCAGATGTAAACTTTTTCAAGTGATAACATATGAGAGTCTGTTAAAGTTTCGCAGACTCCCTGATGCGTTTAAATTATTTTGCTCACTGAAGTTGGTCAGATCAGAGCCCTCCTTTGAGACCTCCTCAAAGGTTCACCTTCAGAGGATGCGCGGTGATGATCATGAATGAGTTAAGACTCTAAAATCTTTGAATAAAATAAATTTATGATGACTTTCAAAACCAATATTTCTCTTCCAGTAAGTCATTTTATGAGAAACACAGGGAGTAAAGGAAGAAAACAGATGGTTAGCAGTGTTGAAGAAAGTGCTATGTATGAGACACCCCTACAAAATTCCTGAGAATCTTCTAGCAAGCAACATTTCATTAAAAAGCAGCCCCAAGCCAACATTTCCAGCCAACTCCTTCGCTATCTGCCCGACTAAATGGCTCCTGACCAACTGTTAGCCATGGGCTGTGTTGAAATGTACAGTTGTTGACACAAGCAGCTGACA
Source organism: Coilia nasus (assembly GCA_027475355.1). Taxonomy (NCBI): domain Eukaryota; kingdom Metazoa; phylum Chordata; class Actinopteri; order Clupeiformes; family Engraulidae; genus Coilia; species Coilia nasus. Next base: position 19,759,836 of record CM050199.1, read on the forward strand.
TGATGTAGAAGGCAACTTTCTCAAATTACACAGACTAGACCTCTGTTAGTCTTTCACTGAGCGACCGGATGTCTGATCTGTTTTCCCAAGGTCTGTGATGAAACAAAGGCTTAGTATGACTGAGATAATCATTGCTGACTTTATCCAGAAATGGTAGACCTACTGTATGTAGGGGTTCTGTGCTCACCAAAAGGGGGCAGTATGAGCATCTATAATACCTTGTGCTTTCACTGAGTGATCTCTGACAGTGCAGTCTGCAGGCAGCATCTTCAGGGGCAGTGGGAAAGGGGTTGGGAATGGATCGAAAAGTTGATGAGACATACCTAGTTTTATTATTACAAAATGACATTGAGAGCCTCAATTGGCTTGAATTTCTGTCCAGATGGTTCTCCTTGAAGACCCTTTACCCTAATTGCGCAGGCTATCTGATGCTTGGATCATGCAGGTGAAGTGTAAAATTGCCGGTATTGATACTCTGAATGGAAGGTATCAAAAGAATAATTAATGAAACAAGCCTTCTATCGCAGTCTGTTGATAACCTCAGATGAATTGAGGCCTCATTATCTCGATATGGTTGATGGGATGCATGTACCATAAAGCACAAAAACAACGAGAGATTAAAGCAAGAGGCTTGTGTTGTCATTATTAACGCAGAGATGAAATTTTATAATTGCGATACTTAAGTCACCCTTGTATGCCCCTGTCTCCTTGTTATTCCAAGAGAGATTTTTTTTTTCAACGTGAGATCAAAATACATGCTTTATTTTGTTTCTAGTCTATCTTTTACATCTGAATACTTTGTATCTAACTACTACCATCCTTGGTCTTATTTCAACTGTCTCTTTTCTTGGCAGGGCTTTTGAAGGACTTGCTTACTCCTGTCCTCAAGTTTTACAAGGTCATATTCATCAGAATACTAACCATTGGATGACTGCTCTGTGATGATGAGTTGTCCCTTGCACGAGTCTCCTCTTTGAGGGCTGTTGTAACTTTCTATTTAGCGCAACAAATCTGTGCCCTCCTGTCAGAGACAGCTTGCCCTCCAGTGCAGCCTTTCAATTAACACCCCCCTTAGCAGCACATATACACACCACCCACCAAGCAGAATGTGACACAAGCTGAGCATGTCAAACACACTCTTTAGTTAGTGCGAAAACTCTGCTTACCATTGCCAATTCATAGGCGGTTGTAGACTCCATTTAGGTCCCCAAGCAAAAACTCCACACCACTTTCATTGAAAACTGCCACTGCTGTAGTTCAAATGGTAGTTAGCCCTCCGAGACCCTCAAGAAACCTAGACAGTCCAAGCGTTTGCCTGAGTTGCCTGTTGTCTACCTACACCTCTGATTAGTGTTCACAGCCTTATTTCTTTTGTTTTTTTACAATGCTGTTTCACTTCATACTTTCATCATTGCACCTTGGTGGCCTTGCTGTCTAATTTGGTTGTACAGGCAACTGTTCAATGACAATAAAGGTCTCGATATTGAATCTTGGATCTTGAATAATATTTATTTTAATTTCACTGCACCACAGCTCATACTTCACAGGAACCCGATTGTGGGGAGAGGAACAGATGTCGGCTGGCTCTCCCTGTTGTTATTCCTGGACAATGGGCAGTCTGGATATGATTGACCAAAAAATGTATGTTGCTTTTGGCTTCAGGCTGTAGCAAGTCTACACACAGCCAAAATGACCGCAATTGTCCAGGACAAAAAAAAATGTCTCAGTAAACATACAAATACCACAAATGAGCCGCAATGGCCAGTGGCCAGTTTATATCCAGTTATGTGGAGGCAGGGAATTGACATGGAGATGGAGATGACCACTAGCCTGGTAAACCAGCCCCAGGTACTTCATTTCATTTTGTACAGAGGGTCTGGACCAGACACCATCAGAAACCATTTCTTCCTAAAGGTGTGGACTCTGCTGAAGTTTAAAACAAGCCTCTGTCTTTACACCGTCACTAACACCTGGTTGTAACGTATGCAATTAGCCTACCTACGCACTACAATTCAAATGTAGCACACAAGGTCAACGTCACCGCTAACGAACACACCCTCTGTTCGCTGATTGGATCGGTCTTGCTGGGGCCGACTAAATGACCCTCAAGAGATTCCGGTCCAGACCCTCTGTACAAAATGAAATGAAGTACGAGGGGCGGGTTTACCAGGCTAGATGTGCTTGGAAAAGCAGATGTACCAGCAAATGTAGCAATTGACATTTCTATGCTGTGTACAGTCTAACAATGACCAATTGAAGCTCAGTAGCTTCCCTCCCAAATCTGGTCGGACCAATCAAATCGGTCTATCCTTGTAGACAGTCGCTGATTGGACTTAACATGATGATGACAGGGCTGCGACGGTGCACTGTTGCACAATGCTGTAGTGCTCTGATTGGTCGTAGTGCTATCCTATTGCGTGCAGAGACAGTTTGAAAGAAAACCGTTGATGCCCCCGTTGATGCCCCCCCCCCCCCCCCCCCCCGGAACTCTCAGTCTCATATATCATGAGACTGAGAGTTCATTTGCGACAAAGAATCAATCTAGAGACACCAAGTCACAACACCCTTATCAATTACCCACTCTGTCCATCTTCATCAGAAATGTAAACACTGTGTGTTTGTGTATGTGTGGATGTGTGTACGTGTGTGTGTGTGTGTGTGTTGATGGTTAAATAGGTCTTTCAGCTCAGTTACCCTTGAAACAAGTGCTGCTGTTGACTGTTTCTTTGTAGTCAACTATACAGTTGTCATGGGTGGTGAAAACCCCACTATAGCGCACACATACCGTGACATACGCACCCACCAAAGAGGGATAACAACAGTGAACATATGAAACTGTTTTTCTCTTTTTTTGTCTCTCAGTACCTCCTCTCTGCAGGACGTGGTCACATGTGAGTCTGAAGGCATGTGTGTGTGTTTGTGTCTGTGTGCGTGCTTTCACATGCGTGTGTGTGTCAGCAGGACATCTGGTCAGTTGTGAGTCTGAAGGCATGTGTGTGTGTTTGTGTCTGTGTGTGTGTGTGCTTCCGTGTGTGTGTGTGTGTGTCAGCAGGACATCTGTTCAGTTGTGAGTTTGAAGATTTGTGTGCATGTGGGTCTGCATGTGTGTGTGTGTGTGTGTGTGTGCGCGTGCGTGTGTGTGTGTGTTTGTGTGTTTGTGTGTCAGTGTCTGCGCTTGTGTGTGTGTGTCAGCAAGACATGTGGTTAGATATGAGTCTGGAGGCCATGAAATGGGCTGAGCACAACATCTGTGTGTGTGTGTGTGTGTGTGTGTGTGTGTGTGTGTGTGTGTGTGTGTGTGTGTGTGTGTGTGTGTGTGTGTGTGTCTGAAGCACCTTCACTGACAGAGATGGGCCGCATGTGGAGCGTCACGTCTCCGATAGCTCATGAGGGCCAAGGTGTCTTAGCTATTGTACAACTGTTGTGTGTGTGTGTGTGTGTATGATTGTGTGTATGTGTCTGTGTGTGTGTCCGAGATGAGTGGGGAGACATATCAAAGTGAGTGCATCTTCAGACTGCAGGTGCATAATGGCAGGAGAGCCTCAGACATACACACACACACACACACACACACACACACACACACACACACACACACACACACACACACACACACACACACACAAACCACATAATATAGAGACTGAAAGAGAATACTGAAGGTCAACCTAAAACATAAAAACCTTTCCCATCGATTGTATATATCTTAAAAGCCATATGTGCCTTTTTCCAAACTTTAACATCACTATTCTCTCTTCCCCAATTGTGCGTAACAAAACTTCAGCACTTTGGACTAGATTGAACTTTGAAGTCAATAAACTCAATGCCATAGCTTAAGAAGTGAGAAATAAATCTTTTCTTTTTCTTTCCTTCTAATTTTAAGAGCAACACGATGGAAATAACACTGTCAGACTAAGCCCATTATCATGTGCTTAGGGCTCTTTGTCTAATTTGAGACTGGTGGCTGCCATTAATATGAAATATCGTGTTTGGCATTTTGGAGGCTGCATTCTTGTGCTTTAGTGTTGGAGGCTGTGTGTGTGTGTGTGTGTGTGTGCGTGTGTGCGTGCGTGTGTGTGTGTGTATGTGTGTGTGTGTGTGTGTGTGTGTGTGTGAAAGAGAGAGAGAGAGAGAGAGAGAGAGAGAGAGAGAGAGAGAGGGGGAGAGAGAGGGGGAGAGAGAGGGGGGGAGAGAGGGAGAGAGAGATAGGGAGAGAGAGAGAGATGGGGAGAGAGGGAGAGAGAGAGAGAGAGATAGGGAGATAGAGAAGAGAGGGAGAAGGAGAGAGAGGGAGAGAGAGAGAGACACACATAGCCCTTGGGAAGATTATGTTACAATGCACATTTTTTATTTTCTCTGCAGCACCAACAGAAGACAGAAAGTCTTCACAAAACCCTGTCTAAAAGATTAATAAACAGCTCTGGCTTAAATAAAGAATCTCAACAAAACAGAAGCATAGCACTGTGAAGGGAGATGAAACAACATTGTCCTCCTATACTTGATTTGAAAGTATAGTTTTTTGTCTTCTTTAAAGGCAATGTTTTACAAATTTATCATAACAAAATCTTGGAGAAACAGTTGCCGTGGAGAAACAGTCTTGGAGAAACAGTCGTACTTGAAGAAACAGTCGTACAGTCGTACTTTTATTAGTGTTGAATATTCATGCTTCACTTTTTATTACTTTGGCTATGGTACAGAGAAATGCAAGATAATGCCTAACACACAACCAAAGTGCAAAGAATAAGAAAGAAACATTATCTTCTAAACCTATACAGCAAGACCTATGTATGGTACATCAACTTATGTTATAATTTACAATATAGGTAGCTCAAAGCTCTATAGGTTTATCAATAACCTAAGGGCTCAATGACCCTGATTTTACTTGAGTTTAAAAACCCCACAGCTAAGACATACTTCCATTTGCACCTATATAAAGATGTACAGGAAGATTACTTTGGTCCCACTTCTATTGCCACCTCTAGCACATCCATTACAACTCTCACTGTCAGGAGGCTCATCAGAAAAGATTAGTGCATACCAGGAGTGGAAATTAAATTTGCAAAATGTGGACATTTACCAGCCAGCAGCCACTGACAAATAAGTTTGACCAAATAAGCCACTTCAATATTTTACCAGCATTTGGCTGGTGGCTGGGGCCAATTTCCATCCCTGGTGTATACACAGGATATTTTCAGATGAGTTCAGGACTATCTCAGCAAGTGGTTTCAGTAACCCCATCACAGTGAAGCCTAGTGTTTACGTATTACATGTAATTCAGCTGACAGCTTATCTTATCTGTCAATTAGGTAGAGGACCAGTCCCCTTGTAGAAATGGGGGGGGGTGAGATGAGCTTTGCTCAAGGTCACCTCAGACATGGATTAGGGTGCAGGAGTGTACTGGCTATTCACTCCCGCACCCCCAATACTGGTAGCGGTATTAAACCTGTTAACCTCCGATCCCATCACCAACCCCTTAATCGAACTCCTGATCCGGTCACAACTGCGCCCTGTATATAGCTGTCCATGTGTGACTTGATTGCCCAAGTTGCATTTTTTGAAAAAAAAAAAAAAAAAAGACAGGGTCTATCTGCCTTGACCAGCAACATTTTATGCTTTTGCCTTATATAGTCTTATGCTTTTGCCTTATATAGTAGACCAGTATAACTCACTCAGGTTTAAAATGTAGGCTACCTCTGAAGCTCTTTGACGTCATAAAAAGGAAATTTCTGGACACAAAGAAAAAGATTATTTTTCAGATGGAGTACAAAGTCAAAGACATCACCACAGGCTAAATATTTGTCTTTCACTTCCACCACTCTGAGGTCGATTTAGACAGGAATGGGACGTTTTGTGTTGAGCCTAGCTATCATACTGCGGACAGACCGGGTCTGGGAGGTCATGATCAGAGCCTCTGGGAAACTGGACACACAAGTTGACCTTTAGTACCCAGAGCTGAAGGAAGCACATTCTTCATTGTGGAATTCCCCGATGAGAGAGGCTTTTATAGCAACGTCCTCTGTGAAAGTAATTGATCATTAAAATATTACAAACATGGCTAGACAAACAATAACCTGTTTATGCCCTCCCCCTTCTCCCCAGCCCCCAGCTCGACCCACACTTGTTACACTCATCCTTTCTGTCCTCCTCTGTTTTGCTCTCTCTCTTTCTTTCGCTCCACATCTCTCTCTCCTCCCCGGTGTATCTGGGTTGTTTACTGCATACATGATCACCTCCCCAACCCAACCCCAGTCTGCCCCACGCCGCTTTTCATTCATTACCTTCATTAGCGATCTCATTACAAGCCCCACCACCGCTGCCACCACCACCACCATCCGAGCCCCCCTAAAAGCCCCTGTCATTACGGGGGTTTTGTCTGCGCCTCTGCGCCTCTCTCTCTCTCCTGGCCGTGTCCCCACAATTTTTCGTTTATGCCGCTCCCAGCCTGGCAGACAGCCAAAGTTGACGAAAACAACACACACACACACACACACACACACACACACACACACACACACACACACACACATACACACACACACACAAAACGGCAAAAAAACAAACAAACAAATAAATAAATAGCATTAAACGTTGGCTTTAGCGCATCGCTTCTTTGGAGACGAACCACAAAATTTCATCAACACCGACTGAGCAGAGGAGGAGCAGATGGCCCCATCCCTCATGTGCAAGCAACCAAAGTTTTGACCCAAGTTTCAGAAAAAGCTAGTGGGCATTACCCACAGCAGCTGCCCTGCCTTTAATATTTCATCAGGAAAACAAGACAGCAGCATCCTCCTGCTGCTGCGTCATAGTCTCTCAAACTTTGAGAGCTCCTCGGCCTAAGAAGAAAAAACACCCAAAGCCGGCTGTCCACCTTCCACCGATCTGTAAGCAGCTCCAGTGTGTGTGTTTTTTTTTTTGATGTATAATCCCAGCCCACAGGCGTGAGTCGGGGCTTGTGGCGCGGTTGGCAGCATCAAGGCCCTGCTGGTGCTGTAGAACAAGCTGAGAGGAGAGGAGAGGAGAGGAGAGGAGAGGAGAGGAGAGGAGAGGAGAGGAGAGGAGAGGAGAGGAGGAGAGGAGAGGAGAGGAGAGGAGAGGAGAGGAGAGGAGAGGAGAGAGGAGAGGAGAGGAGAGAGAGGAGAGGAGAGAAGCCTGTGTATGTAGGCTGTCCTTTAGGCAATGCTGCTTTCCTCCCCAGATTGTCCACATCAGAAGATGGCTTATCTCATCCTTCGCTGGTTGGTGTTATCTAGAGGGATTCAACCCCCTTTTCCTGGCAGAGTGGGGTTTGTGGCTACCCTGTAGATTACCACAGGAGACAGAGGAGGAGGTTTGGTTGCGGGTTTAGCCTGCCCTGCTGTGCCGCTGGTAGTGTTTTGCTGCTGATTGCATCTGTGTGTGTGCAGAGCTTGGAGATCATGGGTCATAGATATACACACATGACTAGAGGGCTTTTTATCACCAATACACTCATATTTTCCCATGCTAGTGTGCATACATGTGTGTAATGTGTGTGCGTGTGTGTGTGTATGTGTGTGTGTGTGTGTGTGTGTGTGTGTGTGTGTGTGTGTGTGTGTGTATGTGTGTGTGTGTGTGTGTATAAGTGTGTGTGCGTCAGAGAGAGAAAGACAGGAAGAGGGAGACAGACAGGAGGACAGGCAAACACACAGACTCGTACTCAGGGCAAGTTTCTCCAAGTTTGTCCAACTGTCCAACTGAACTAAGGTCACAGTCAAACAGCACCTCACCAAGAAGTATACAGAATCAGCCATGGGAAAGATCGGCGTAGGATGACACCACATCCCATAGCACTGCAGTGTGATGGATCCACTTGAGTCACCACCACAACACCTCTGCTTGGCTCTGGCTGGATTGAGCTATGGCCAGTTGGGCTATTACTGTACCTCTGATAGGTCTGTTTACTTGCCACGTCCCTCTGCTGTCAAACTAGCAGCATGTCCAATGTCCCTGGGTGACGGTGAGTATATGTGTGCATGGTTGTTTATTTGTATGTGAGGGTGAGTTTGTGTCAGTGTGTGTGTGCCGGTGTGTGTGTGTTCGAGTGTATGCGTGTATATCGATGTGTGTGCGTGTGTGCGTGTGTGTATAGGTTTGTGTCGATATGTGTTTAAGTGTGTGCGTGCGCGTGTGTGCATATGTTTGTGTCGATATGTGTTTATGTTTGTGTGTGTATTTGTGTCAATATGTGTTTATACTGTATGCATGTGAGTGTGTGTGTGTGTGTGTGAGTGTGTGTCAAAGTCCCCATCCCGAAGCTATCACTGACCTCTGTGCCATCCGGCCGTCCTCTCTCTCTCTCTCTCTCTCTCTCTCTCTCTCTCTCTCTCTCTCTCTCTCTCTTTCCTCTCTCTCTCTCTCTCTCTCTCTCTCTCTCTCTCTCTCTCTCTCTCTCTCTCTCTCGTGCGCTGTGACCAGCCCCCTGTTCACTGCTGCCTCTGGATGCATGCGGGGAGGTGAGTGAATGTGTAAACAGATGGAAAATGCCACCAGTGGGGCTTATGGATTTTTCCCTCCTATTTTCTGGTGCTCATCAGTGTCTCCAGGGGAGCTGAAAGAGCTGGGGCAGAATTGATTACCCCTTAAGGGGGTACAAACACACCAATCCAAGAGCCTGCCTAGCACCCCCCCCCCCCCCCCCCCCCCCCCACACACACACACACACACACACACACACATCCTGTTGTTGTTTTCCTTTCTTATTCCTTGTTTTGTGGACTGTCAAAGACAAGCCATCTTCCAAGCATGGGGGATCGACATGCCCACAAGGTAATGTTCTGTATGCAGAATAAAGGTAGGTCTGATCCACCCTCGAAGGAAAAGTGTAACATTTCTCTTAGTGCCTGTGAGCTCAACTGAATACTATACCATACGTTTTGCCCTCCGATTTACTTGCCAAAGGTGCCTTTGGTTTACTCAATACTTGACGCATAAATATTTGACACATTCTATCGACTTTAAGACTGACGTATTTTTGTCAGCGTCTCATTCATGACTCGGCTCGATTCAGTCCTTAAATATTTCCATTCCCTGATGACTTAACATATAGCAGAATCTGTCTGAATGGTGTTATGGTTGTCCAGCAGTTTGAAAATATTGACTTTCTCCAGACTCGTGACGTCTGCCCAATATAGTTTCCATTGATGCACCTCAGTAGAAGAACAGAGGCAGGGTTGGCCATGACCTCTTAGATCATTCCTCTCAGGTGATGCAGGGTAGCCAAGACCGCTGCTGGGATCGCTGATGAGATGGTGAGATAAGCTAGCCAGGCTAGCGCTGACAAGTGTCTCCGGTCAATATCATTTACCTCCAACAACTGCGTCAGAGAGCCTGAACATAAGTTTCGGTTGGCTCTGTCTCTGAATGTGAACGGGCCATGCGAACAGATGGGGGGGCTGAAAACGGTGACATTGAATTTAAGCTTTCAAATGGAGGATTTAAATCCATAACAAGATAAATTCTTGAGGAACTCTATCAAGGGAAAAGATTTTATTGTTCTACTTACTACGGGTTTTGATAAAAGCTTAATGTAACAAGCAGTAGTGATTGTTTAAAGCAACCATGAAGCAAATGAATGCTAACACAGAGGTTTCAGACACTTGCACAGAGTGAAAGCGGCTGATGTATCAGGCTAGAGATACAGTAAGCAACATCTTGTGTCAAATTCTACACTTTACAAAGTATAGATGGAAAAAAATCTACACATGATATTCAGCACACTCAAAGGCCATGTGTTTCAGCTAACCCAGATGTTCATCTGAAAGACATTAAAATGATTCATGACTATTTTGCTCCCAGCCAATCTTTTTTAAGCCAAAGTAATTAGTCTAAGATGAAAAAAACGAGCAATAAAACTGTAAAAGAATGTCAACCAAGACCTTCTGAGATTTTTTTTAAAAATGTAGTTGTAATAAGATTAGATTAAAGGATTTCAGGGACATGATGACAGGATGTGGGTAAAGACAGCCAAATGATCCTTTTTGTGTTTTAACTTTTCACTCTCTCTAAGGATCATCAAAACCATTAGAGGGGACTAAGGGCTTCTACCTTGGACTCCATCTCTTGCTGACAGTGAGCACAAACATCGCTCTCTGTTTTTGCAACCATCTCAACAGGCTTATGCGATGTCCTAGTCTGCTCAATTAGCTCGCTTAATTAGCATCTAAAGCGCCTCTTTGTTGTTCGGCCATTCGAGCGCACCGGTGCCTAATCAAGACGAATCTGCCACACGGAGCGGACCGGCCGCTGTGAGATTTGCCTTGTTTTCCCTCATTTCTCCTCCTGCTTGACAACTTAATTGCCACTGCAGGGCCCCTGGCATGAAGGTGGGGGGTGGTGTGGGTGTAGGGGGTGTCAGGGGGGTTTGAACCTGACTGGAGCCTGAGCCATTCTGACTGGCCGCCTTTAACGAAGCACTATACACTTGACACGACTGCTGTGCGGAAAATGGACTGGCACCAAGTGAGCTGTATAAGAAGACACAGGAATGTCCATCAGCTTCCAGTGGTGATGTCAGCGAGGATTTCCAGAAATTGAACACAGGCAAGAAGCTGCGGGGGGGAGGACAGATAGTCAAGTGAGCTCTGGCAACTCTGTGGGTTTTTGGAGGCGGACAGGTGAGCTGTCATTTTTGCTATGCAGAGTGAGTGATGCCGTCAAGACGTGACAGTGGTATGCCCTGTCTGACAGGGGGGTCTTGACATCCTGGGTTACCGTAGATACGGAGATGAGAGCTGGGGCAAACGCCCACGCAGACCAGCAGCATAACGATCTGATGCTGTGGTACTGGGACTCCCAGCCACTGCACCAACCTTTCAATGCAAATCCCAGAGAGAGAAAGAGAGGTGGCGAGGGGAGAGGGAGAGAGATGGGTGGGTTAGAGAGATAGAGAGGGATAGAGAGAGAGGGGGATAGAGAGAGAGAGGGATAGAGAGAAAGAGGAAGAGAGGGATAGAGAAAGACAGACAGACAGAGAGAGAGGGAGAGAGAGGCCTGTGATCGAACAGCACAAAGAGTTAGCCTCAGGCGCCATCCATGGCCTTCCCCCTTTGTCACAGCAGAGCATGTTTGGAAAGGGCTTGTTTCATCCTTAGTGATAGAAAGCCATAGCATCCATCCAAATCCAAATGCACATACACACACAGACAGAAAAATAGACAGAGGAAATAGCAGAGAAATGAATTAAGAAAGGAAATATTACTATATAATGTTGCTCAGTGTGAAGAGAAACATTCAGCATCCATCTGTGACAAGGTTGCACCCAGTTGGATGACTGAAAATTAACAGGACATTACTGCAATTCAGTATTTAAATGACCGGGCTTACATCCAACTTGGTCACACGCCATTCCCTAAATTAATGTCATCATTTTATTGTTTTTACTGTTTCTAAATCAAGATAAACATCTCCAGATGTTTTGAGTTTATAATACATATCTGCTTCAGCCAAAAAGTACATTTTCAAGTAATGCAACAGGGGACTTAATGGTTATGATAAAGATTTAAGTTCCATTCTTTCATAATCCATGATGAATCCATCAGTGTCAGAACTTTTAATTTCTGCCGTCACTTTTCTTTTCCGGAAGTTGGTACATTTTCTCTGCCACTGTCACTTCACAGTAGATTTTTTATTGATGTACCTGTTTCATGCCATCCCTAAGTGTCCCCCATCACTATTATTTTAGGCTCACCGTGCGTCTAAGAAACCTCATGAAAACCTTTTTGTGTCGTCTTGTCAAAGGGCCCCAGTGAGAGCCTCTAATCGAGAGCATCAATCTGACGAGAGACTCCCTTAATTGCTCCTGACTAATCGCGAGGACCTCTGTGTCTCACTGTGGCCCAGCAGTGATTAGGGGGGCGGTGTCTCTCATTCTGTACTTATGCTGTCCATCACTGCATGTCACTCTAAGGCAAATAAAGAAAACGATGCTCAAAGTAATGATTATAAGCATTTCTTCCATAGGCAATTCTAGACTCCTTTGGCACCCCAAGCAGAATATCCACATCCTCCATTGAAAACTTTATTGTCACTACTGTCGGTTAAAGTTTGTGCAGGTGGGAAATTTCTTTACTTAAAGTTATCCTGAAGGCAGAAACGTTTGTGATTGGTTTAATCTGAGAACCAATTACAAGAGAGGAGGGAATTGCAGAGGCGGGGCCACCATTTTCAATCTTGACAATGTGCCACCATTTTGAATATTGACAACTTCAGTTGTGCCTGTTGAAAATTTCTGCCCTGCCCAGCCAAGTGGAACTGGTTATCATTTCAAACTAAGTTTGTTAAAACAAAAAGGTGAGCAATTTTCTCCAAAATGGAGCATTGTATGTGCAGCTAAGGGGGTCCCAAGCAGTTGCCTGTGTTGCCTGTTGACAAGTTACGCTTCTACTCAAAGGCGAAAGGACTTTCACAGTGATGGCGATTCCGAGAATTACTTCCTGTAACTGTAAACTAGACAAAGCATCTTGTAGTGAACGGCGAGAGCAGTCATCCAGCCTTGAACCCATGTCTCTGGGCTACCAAATACGCACTCTGACAGACTCAGATACATGGGTATGACATAAAAGTACATGTTTGGTACCACAGAGACCCGAGTTTGAGGCCGGGAGTGGTGACTCTTGCCCTTGTGTCAGAAATGGGATGGTGGCTATAAGCCCATCAGAGATGCACCTACTGTATGAGCAGTATGAGGGATGCCCGGGTTAGGCTGATCACAGTGGGAGGGACCCCAGTGATGTGTGAAGCATAAATATGTGGGGCACCCTGAGAAATGAAAGCCTGCGGAAGTTCTGCCAGGAAGACGACAGCGGCTGGGACGGGCGCAGTCTCCACCAATCAGTGGCCGCCACCTGCTTTATAATGACTTGACTAACTTACCTTTTCCGCTGCTTCAGGTGCCGACATTTCGACGCATCCTCCTTCCTCCCCACCACCACCAGTTTGGTCCCGGTCCATCCGCCTGGGGGGAAAATTCTGGGTTCTGCTAAACGGCAACGGCTGGTTCTGCCGGATCCCAACGATGCAAGACCCAGGCTGATGACCGGACCTACGCCAAAGAATATCTACTGTCCAATTAATGTTCAGTTGTTTATTTTGTCCATATAAAATGCTTTAATTGAAAATCTTATTCTCTGAGTCTTTCTGGCCGAAGTGTGATGGGAGATGTGCAAAGGGACACCTAAATGTGTGTGAAGCGGTAAAACGCATGGATGCACTTCCCAAAGGGGTGGTCTTGCCCTTCGCTGCAGACCTGTTAAACCTCTGATGCGGGCAGGGTTTTGTGCAACTCGGATATAACTGATGGGCTGAATGGTGAATAAAGTTACCAATCCTGTTTACACTTTTCAAAAACTCCTCTCTACAACAGCAAAATAGGATGTACACTTTAAGGTTCATTAGACACATCTCGTAAAAAGTTTCCCCGTTTTCTTATTTGAATGCTGCTTGAAATTTTAGCGAAGATCTCAGAGGCACACTGTTGAACGAAGCCAAGCAAGTAGGCTAATCAATTCTCAGAGCAGCATTTTCATGCTTTAAAAGCAGTCGTATAGACTGGATTCATTTTGATTTGTCATTCATTTGTCTGCTGCTAGTGTTTTTGCAATTGTTGCAAAACTAGTTATTTATGCAATTATGTTCACACATTGTGAATTATTCAAGGTTGAGTTGCACAAACAACTTTGAACAAATAAGAAAGCAGTGAGTGGTGAAATGGGCATGAATGACAAATCAGCTTGAGGCTAGAATGACAACTGCCACTTGAGGAAAAGTTTCATGTCACACACGATGTCTGACAAAAAAAAAACTTTTTTCCACTTAATTTAAGTTTTTCCTTCCAAGTTGCACTTCAAACACCAGTGTAAAGAGACACAAATGAGTCATAAGAAGTCCAAACTGTGAGAACTGCTTACCAAAGATCACGTAAAAAAACAGTCCCTTGTTGGGACATCAGCAGGGGTGTTTGAGCAAGAGAGCTCCTTACAGCATCATTAACTAAGAAGGAACTGTTTAATTAGCCGGGCACTCAAATGAACCATTGTGGGACGTGTTTTGGGTTTTAAAAAAGCCACTCAAACCAAGATGGAAAGGCAACAGCTTTTTTTTTATCTTGGTTTACTTAGTGTGTGAAGCTCCATGAGCAGATGAAAACAAACTCTGAAGAATGTAAATTTACAAAAACAGATATTTAAATGCTATTGCAGTGCCAAAAATGAATGTGAAGGGATGAGCGATAACATGAAATGAAGATAATGCAAGTAATGTTTGTCATCGCAGCTTATGCAAATTACTACCTCTGTTCACAACCCTGAACCTGTGATAGTCAACTATTTCTTAAAGGAGTGACTGAGCCTTTATCAACCTCCCATTCGCACCCTCCTCAAACACAAACATTATAAAGCGCATCTGGTTGGAACTGTTTTATGGCACTATTGGTCTTCAGGTTGATTTACTTGTGTTCTTCGCATGACCTCTCCAGCCCCAGCCCCACCCCCCCAACGCCCTCTCTGGCCTGCCCTCAGAAGCCTGTTTAAGATTCTCCTGGTGTCTGAGACCCCACGCATTAATTCAGTGGCCTTTTCTTTTATAACAAATGATTAGCTTCCCAATGATTTTATAATCTTTCTTCATCCCGGCTCCCAGTGCCCCCCGAATTTGCATCGGAACGTGGCCTACGCTGATACTGCAACCCCCTCCCCTCCCCACCCCATTACCCACCCCAGCCCCTCCCCTTGCACCCCACCCTCCCACGCCCCATCTCACTCACTTTACTGCGACGTGAACAAACTCATGCCATCAGGGACATTTCAAGGCCACACTACAGCAGAGTAGCCAACACAAAATCACGAACACACACACTCTCTCTCTCTGTCTCACTCTTTCTCTCTCTTACACACAGACACACACATACACGCTCTCTCTTTCTCACTCTTTCTCTCTCTTACACACACACACACACACACACACACACACAAACATACACATACACACTGTCTGTCTCACTCTTTTTCTCTCTTACACACACACACACAAACATACACATACACTCTGTCTCACTCTTTCTCTCTCTTACACACACACACAAACACACACACGCTCTGTCTGTCTCACTCTCTTACACACACACACACACGCGCGCGTGCACACACACAAACATACACATACACTCTGTCTCACTCTTTCTCTCTCTGTCTCTCTCTCTTACACACACACACACACGCGCGCGTGCACGCACACACACACGCACGCGCGCGCACGCACGCACGCGCACACACACACACACACACACACACACACACACACACACACACACACACACACACACACACACACACACAGACAAACAGAAACAGAAAAAATGTTACAATGTGTAATATTCTTTACTGATGCTATGGATTGATAATGTGAAGGAGACATTCAGGAAATTGATATTATCGATGTGATAGATTTCTGACAGGCAGGAAGGTAAGTCAGTTGTCTTGTGTGTCTGATCATCAGAGATTTCAATCAGACAGCATGGTCTTCCCATGAATGTTTCATAAAGCATAAATCTTTTATGATTTTGATCTCAATAGGCCAAAAGCAGATAAACCCACTAAGGGCTACCCCATTATTACTGCTCATCCAAAGCTTTTTCAAAACTATTCAAGAGTTCTCAAAGAAAACTTGAACAATTTCTTTGAAATAATAAAAAGACATGCCAAAAGAATGTCCTTCGTAATAACTTATTGATTGAGAAATTAAAATGAATAGCCCTACTCAAGGCCGAGACATTGAGCGAACATCGGGGGAATAAAGGAGCTGATTACCTATTCATATCAAATATACCTGTTATAATTCCCATTCCCCGAGCTTTGCTGATACTCCTCAAACACAGAGGGAAAGATGATCTTGAAACTTTAAAATTCTCCCATGCTTTTACCTTTCTCTCCTGCCCCCCCCCCATCTTTCTTACCCTCACCTCTTCATTACGAGCAAAACGAGCCAGGGAGAGGAAGGCTAGGCAAGGCAAGGCAAGTTTATTTGTGTAGCGCATTTCATACACAAAGGCAATTCAATGTGCCTAACAAAAATAAAAGGAAACAAAAATATGTAAAAGCATAAAAGATAAAATAAGTGTAAAAGGACAAAATAAAATTGAGTATGAGGTAAATAAAAGACACAAACGCATAAGAAATACATATAATATATAATATACAATATAATATATAAAATACATATAAATGAGTAATTAAAGGTAAATCATTACTAGAAATCACTTGAAAAGATGAAATAAGCATAAATGCGTAAAAGAAATCTGAAATTAGTACAAGTCATTAATAAAAATCTTCTGAAAACAGCTTGGTTTTAAGTCTAGATTTGAGCATTCTTTTACGTTTTCTGGAAGTTGGTTCCAGAGCTGAACAGCATAGCAGCTGAAAGCTGCTCCTCCACATTTTGTTCTTAGACCTAGTTGGTAGCTAAAACATTTCTGATAGGTAGCTGGGTCCCGTCCCATCCCATTTAATGTTTTAAACACAAGAAGCAATGCCTTAAAGTCAGTACTTATAATAACTTACAACTTACTGGGAGCCAGTGCAGGGACCTTACGGAAGAGGAAGACAAGGAGGGAGGGAGGAGGAGGAGGGAGGGAAGGAATGAAGCAAGGGAAGTCTCCACTGAAGGACTAGCTGGCTTATGAAGCGAGGAGGAGGCATTTATCTTCTCCTCCCACTCCTCGTGCCTCTTCTGATGGAGCCCGAGCCCAAGCCCGCAGCCGTCAGCTGCCTCCACAATGACGTCCTGCCACCCCATCTGTCTCCAGTCGTGCAGAAATGTCAATGCAATTTGTTAGCGTTTCCCTGTGCCAGAGTCGAACCCTCCTCCTCCTCCTCCTCCTCCGTACTGGGGCCCTCCCTTCTTCAGACCGCTCTAGCTTCAGACACATCGGGAGAAAGAGGAGTAAGTATTCAAAGTATTCATCTCAATCCAGCAATGTTTGAAAACCTGCTCTAACCTTAAAAGAATGGTGTATATATACATAGTATGGTACACAAGTATATGGTACATATATACTTTATTGATCCCAAGCTGGTAAATGAAAGGGTAAGTGTGTAGGGAGCTGTAATTTAGATGCCATTTTAAGTACAGAGAAAACATAAGGCCTGATTCACACTGACTTGAGTGTGTACAGCATATATCCATGTACAATAATGTTTGTATAGTGACAGAATACGCTCAGAATAGTCTAACTTGTAAACATGAATTCTAAATGAATACGGTCAGAAAACGGGCACGCGCTGTGTACGCAAAGTGTTTGGTGTGAATCAGGCCTAAGAGGGGCTTACCTGTGCACCAGTGGTGCGCTTACATCACAATAGGCTGTAGAACTGCAACAGGCACTGGCAGCACGAGTGCTTTTATGGCCGTAAGCAGTGGAATATGTCCAATATACCACATGCTCTAGACCTGCCGTCACTTTTATTAACCTTTCATTTCGATTCTGATCAGTTCAATTTTATCTTCATTTTCCCATGTGTGCAAAGCAGAGTCCCCAAGGGTTAATGCAGTGTACATCAATTTAATCCTTCCTTTCCCTCAGCAACCCACTGATATATTTATATTAGTCAGTTTTTAGCACCAACATTTAACTTATTCTGTATGAACAAGAAATAAAGTAGAACTAGAAAAGCACCCAGAGAGTGCAGACGTCTGCTAAGCAGTTTAACACCCCCACCCCTTTTTTTTGTAATATCGACGATGGAATTTTCCATGTTCATTTTCTTACATTTTTTTGTGAGGTAACCAATGAACCAATTGTCACCAAAAAAGAATCACCTGGAGGCAGTGGTGACAATATCAACATACTGTAAACATTTCAGAACAATATGTTTATAACTTTTGGAGTTATGTTGCTAACAAACAGACAGCCAAAGAAACAAACTGACAGTTAAACATTTCAGAACAATATGTTTATAACCTTTGGAGTTATGTTGCTAACAAACAGACAGACAAATAAACAAACTGACAGTTAAACATTTCAGAACAATATGTTTATAACTTTTGGAGTTATGTTGCTAACAGACAGACAGACAAACAAACAAACTGACAGTTAAACGCTGGCAAAAACATAACCTCCTTGGTGGTGGAGGTAATAACGCAAGGAGTGAATAATAGTCACCTGCAATAGTAACTGGTAAAACTGTTGAACTTTGAATAGTGCTTGATAAGAAACCCACCACTCAGAAGACAAATATGATTTAACAATAAGTTTTGATTGACTGTTATAGAAGCAGTATATTTTGTGGTATTCAATATGCATTCATCTTATTTCTCTCCCCACTGTTTTGTAGACAAGCCAAACAAGCCTGGCATGGGCATTAAATCATGAGTATTCCTTAAAACCCTTAATGTCTTAATGTTTATTCCGAAAATTCGCAGGAACTGAAAACAGCTGAATCATCAGCTGCCTAAGAATTTTTATGGAAGCTTGGCAAACACCTCCCCACTTTTTCCCCAGCTGTCCGAGAGAAAGAGACGAGTGCAATATAAACAAACTAAAACTGTTAAAATAACTATCACACTAGAGATATCAGTTGCATCCGGGGGTAAAACAGGATGTATTTGTACAATATATGATGACAGAAAAGCATTGTGTTATGGAAATTGTACTGTTATAGAATGAAACTTCATCAGAGTAGGGAGTTGTGTACAGTATGTGATGTGATTTGTAATCATATTGGTCTTCATAGACTCCACATCATACAGCACACTGGAAGTGTTTTTATTTCGTAAACTCCAGTGCTTGATTGAGGTAAGGTAAACATTGCAGCTGGGTCTCAGCCAGAGCTGATAACTTCAGCAAGAGGATGTAGTGGAGGAATCTTGGCAAGGCTTTGGCCTTGTCAAGTGTTTTCATAACAACCACCTCCACCTTCTCCCAGGACCGTCCTAAAAAAAAAAAAACTTTTTAAAAGAATGCAACTTCTTCAGATTGTGTTACTATACAGAAATATCCTCTAGTCAAATGAATATTTCGGTCAGTTGTCCACTTTTATGTTTAAACGAATATACATGACAGATGGCGAGTGACTACAAGGAATTATAATATGGCGTCTGTGGAAGAACAAATAAAATAGCTTAAGAGCATACTGGGAGATAGAAAGTGAAACAGCCCTTCCCTTCTGCCTTTGAGATGGCTTAAGGCGATCCCCACGCTGTCTGAACAGCCAATAACGCAATATGTGCTCAACATCACACCCCATGGCCCTCAGAGTGGAACTCTCTCCTGAAGAGCTAAAGTTTGCCGAGTCAGGAGAGAGAGAAGCTTGCCAAAAACATAGACCAATAAAAAGTAAGTCAGAAAGAGAGTGAGAGATATAGATAGAGAGAGTGAGAGAAAAAAAAAGAAAGAAAGAAAGAAAAAGAAAGAAAGAAAGAAAGAAAGAAAGAAAGAAAGAAAGAAAGAAAGAAAGAAAGAAAGAAAGAAAGAAAGAACACAAAAAGGAAAGAACAGAGTGAAACTCATTTGTGAGAACACATGTATTAACTATGGGATTCCATCCACATTTGGACCCTCAAGAATTTGGACTCAAACAGACACACCTGCCAGCACACCTGGTGCCGTCCCCTATGGAGCCTTTGCAGACAGCGCTGAGCATTAACTGAGAAGACCCTGCACTACCTGCCACCTCAGCACCCGCTCTCATCCAGTGGAGCCTCGATCAGCCGTTCCCCCATTTTGCACGGACCATGTGGCGCCAGGGCCCTCATACCACAGATGCAGATCCACTGACTCTTTAATTAAAATAGGCAGTCAGACTTCTGCTGATCGGCCCCTTCCATCTTGCTGTCAGTAATGGCCACGGCTAACGCGCCGGCACCGCCACGCTCTGGCGGGAGATGAAATTAATTGGCACAGGCCCTCTGGAAGATGGGCGTAAAGGAGCAAGGAGGAAGAGGAGATGGAATGATGAAGACAGAGATTGAGAGAGAGAGAGAGAGAGTGAGAGAGAAAGAGAGAGAGAGAGATTTGATAGGTGTCGTGCACACTTCGATTTATTTAATGGATACTTGGTGGGGAAATGCGGTGTGTCATCTGGAGCAGCTATCGAAATATCACAGAAGTCCGTGGAGATGGTGGTACTTTGGGACAAACACTGAACTTGTTTTTAATAACGTACCAAATGTGATGCATTGCATTTCTGCATGATTAACCACACTCGTGGTCAAATATATCAGATCAGTTTGATTTAGATAAAAAACCCTCAGTGACCAAAAATCTAAAACTTCAAGCTAATGCAGTGTATTGGTTTCTGTGGTTAAAACGGTTAGAGAAAAAAATATGCATACTATGTAATGAACCCAAGACGCAGAGACGCGCAGCACTGTTCCAGTGCAGCATGAAACCATTGGGCATTCAGAATGACACGAAAACTGGCAGCAAATAAATACAGTCATTTGCATGAGAAAGCTAAGGAAAGCGTGGTTCTGAAGTTACCCTCTCTCTGCTTAGCATGGGCAGGAATGCCTAGCAGATGTCTCGCCAAGGAGTCCAGCTGTTGTTTGGACTTCGACTCCCTGGCAAAGGCACTCATTTCCTTTTTCTTGCTCAAGCCACTTTTCCCCCCTTTCAGAAACAGCACATAAAAAAAAAACCCTGTCATGTGAACTTGTTTTTGTTCTCTGGAAATCCAGAGGATCCAAAGATGGCTGCCTCAACAGCCAGAGAATTTCACTAGGGTTCAGTAAACAGCCTTCCTCCTCCATCCCTCAGCCCACCAACAGGACAGAGTAAGACAGCAATGACTCAGACTTTAAGGACTGCTAGAAACTATTGATATTCATATATGCTCTGAGGTGGTGAAGAGGTTAATTGAGTGTGCATAATCCATTATCTTTGGGGAAAACCCCATTTAGCACTGGCATAAATTATTCAGAGATTAATAGTAAAACACTATGGAGGAAGAGAGACTTAGCACGGTTTGCAATGGTGTTAATTGAATTAATGTATTCTAACCGCTAGATGAAAGCGAGTTTCTTCCTCACTGCTGCTGTATTTTTGCACGTTCTACTTGCTTGCTTAAAGGGCTACACAGGCTACAGGCATTCTTGGCTCTCGCCTCGGCCGGGCCATCTTTCGCTCTCATCTGCTCTCCTGAAAAGCGGCCCAGATGAACAGGAGCTAATCGCTTCCAGAGCAAAGCTACCGCTGATTGTGCAAACAAGCATTTTGGCTGTGAAAAGCCATTAGCGGCCACAGAGTGACCACTCTGACACACGGGCCAGGAAGCAAGACAATTCACCCACTTGGAATGACACACACACACACACACACACACACACACACACACACAAACATACACACACAAACACAAACAAACACAGACGCTCCTAGAGAGAAGCAATTACACTCTATTTGGCTTGAAAGGCTACACTAACATCCACGGGGACAGGGAGTAAATGCGGCCCCGACGGAGGAGGTAATTACATTTCAGGCGGCACCCAGTCATATCCGTCCTAACACGGGCGAAATGATGATGGACAGGTGTTTGCTGTTATTCCTTCCATTAGCAAACTAAGGAACAACATGTGGCCTCTACAGTGCCTATACAAGGCATAATACAGAGGGCAGAGGAGAGAGAGTTTGTAGGGATATAAATAAACAAGTTACCCATCTTTGTCATCCTGTATTCTATCTATGGGAACAATAAAGAGTTTACGAGAGTCTCGTCGACTCTGCTTCTTTTGTCTGGCTGTAGATCCAGGTCGTTAAAACCGGGGAGAGAATGTAGGAGCTTTATTAACGGGGTGCCGGGCCATAAAGCTCTCTCCTGTGACTACTTAATGGAGTGATCAATGCTGTGACACGTAGCTCTCTCTGCTGTCCACTTAGGATGTCCACTCAATATGCAGCAAACACCTTACCTCACCACATACACACACACACACACACACACACACACACACACACACACAACCACAGTATCCCCGCAGCGGTGTGCATCCATAGCCATGTGTTATTAAAGAATTAAAAAGGCACACATATACTCTAATCGATACAAACACATGAAAGTGTCTGTGGGTTGAGATGGAGGGGAGCATGTCCAATTGGCAAACTGTATACAATTCATCAGTATTCCCATAACTTGTGTGTGTGTGTGTGTGTGTGTGTGTGTGTGTGTGTGTGTGAGAGAGAGAGAGAGAGAGAGAGAAAGTGAAAGAGAGAGAGACAGATTAGAGAGAGGGAGGGAGAGAGAGATAGAGAGAGAGAGCGAGAGAGAAGTAAAGAGAGACACCATGCCGGTGAAGTTGCAATTATTGACTCTTCTGTAGAATGGAGAGCCTGAGGACTGTGAGATGGCCTCTGAGGCTGTTTAATGAGCCACTGCTCAGAACAAACCCTCACCGCCATGATAACTGAGACTAACTGATGTTCCTAGACTTCAGCGATTCTTTGTAAGAAAAATAAAATCATTATCCGCCTCTTAAAACTTTGAAGCACAGCTGTAAATATACTTTTCAATTTTGGTGGTCATTGATTTAAGGTTCGCTCCCGTGGGACACGTGTGTAGAAAAAATGTGAAGATTGGGATGAAAAAAAAAAGACTATCGAACAATGTGTTACGCAATGAGAATACTGAAAACTCAAGCAACACCACTAAAATGGGCACA
>CM050199.1:19787500-19797500 GCA_027475355.1 Coilia nasus
AAAGTTTTAATCATGTGAGTGCCAATCACTGCAAAAGAGAAAGATGAGGACAGGGGGTAGAGAAAGAGAGAGACTACTTACTATTTGAATTTTATCCTGATGTTTTTATGCCTCTTGAATAATTGATTTCTCTTTAGCCTCCAAGTGTCGGTGAGAGGCTTCAGAAGCGTGAAGAAATAATTGCCATGGTGGTGGGCTTAACGAGCTTTGCACCACCAAGAGAGAAGAAACTTGAGGGGGTCTTCTTTAGTTAGACCAACATTAACTACACTCCTATCTATGGTACATCTGTCAACATCGATTTCATGTGGAAATGTGTGCTCTTAATATTTTATCAAGATCTTCTGTTAAACCCATGTTAGTTTGAAAGGTCTAAGGCTGACATCAAAAACATGAGCCTTTCGGGTTGAAAAGATCTCTGAGGGCTATTACAGGCAGGATTTAATTCAGTCCCCTGAAACGCACACACACACACGCACACACACACACACACACACACACACACACACACACACACACACACACACACACACACACACACACACACACACACACACACACATAAGATCAGGCAAACAAAACAATTATGGAATGCTTACAGATCTCAGCTTGATATTTTTGTATTTATTCACTGGTTTTCTGATGGATGATAGTGGTTGGGCTTTTTGACTGATTTCAGTGTAATTTAATGCATCCGGGGAGCAGCAGTAGGTCATGACCACATGTCCTGTAAACACAAAGACACCAAAACATGGTCAGTGGGAGGTACTGCTTATGTTGTCTTCTAACATTTGGCATCAAGCTGCCATGGTGTCCCTTCTCAGTGTGTCATGAGAAACTTTCTGTTCAGGTCTTTGTAGGTACCACTTTTGACGTTCTTGCAGATTGAATTTGATTGAAATGTCTTGTTTTATCTAAAAAAAAAAAAAAAAGCTTTAAAACATCACTGACTATGTTTGGAATGGCTGAGTGGCTGGCTTAAAGCAATGCATTCTGGACTTGAAACAGTGATGTTTTTGGACAGTCCAAACATGTATGTGGGTATGGTGTGGTGCCGTGACATTTGGACAAGACTGTCCAAAAACATCTCTATTTTAAGTCCAGAATGCATTGCTTTAAGCCAGCCACTTCATTTCAAACAAGCGCATTGGTACTATAGGCCGCTGATGTGCAATCACAAGGCATTGTGACACACGTGGTGTAAGTCGTGGTGTGAACCCTACACTTCCCTGTTTCTAATAAGGCTTTAAAAAGCAAACATGGTCTTACAGAACTGAAATTAGTTGAGTACTTGTCAAGCACTTATCACAGCTAATTGATTATTTCTTTCTTGTGACACGACTCAGAGGAGGCAGCAGCTGCATAATCGCTCAAATTGAGTTTAGAATGGAAATTGACTTTATAACACCTCCTTTGTCTTGTGACTAAATCTCTTGCTTCTTTCTATTAAGAAAGCACATACTGTAAAAGCATCACCACTATTATACCTACAACATGTTTGAGAGGGCAGTGTGACAACTTTACAGGCATTTTTCACTTTGCCTTTGTAGGGCAGCATTATTCAATGAAATATACACAAGGTGATAAACACAGTTCATGAGGTGCTTTCACAGCCACTGACTGATGTCTGTGGATCTGATATTTTAATGATTTGTTATGGGGAGCCAAATGTCAAACAAAAGATCAGAGGCTAGGCCACAGCCTTCTACTCAGGCAGACTCCCAAACACAGACAAAGTAGAAACCTCTCCCAACAAAAGGTTCACCACACCATCAAATCCCAGGCTGTAATGCTTATACAATCATGAAGTCTGTCAACAACAATCCGTCTCTCTCCTTAATCGCATGCAGGTAGGCAGGTCGTAATATGCAGCTTTGCTGCATGTGATCAGATGCATTCTGTTAGACCAAACTAGGGGAATAAAAACAAACTGGGAAAATGTACTGACAAAGTCCCCCATAGTTAGGTTGTGCTATCTTGGGTCATTTCATGTTTGTATGCATTATGTACAGATGCTCCCTGTATGTTACTTTGAGATGTTCCAATTCTACTCAAGTTTTCTTTGTTTAAATAAGGAAGACGATGACAAAAAGGCAATTTCTCCTTGCTCAATGTGCTAGAGTGAGACCAATCTCCTGTCCAAGTCGTAATCTGTAAAGGACACTGAGCTGTGGGTATTGTAATGGTGGTAAATAAATAACTTTGAAAGAAATTGAACTGAATTGAGCCTAAGGCCACCATTTCAGGCAATAGAGATCCGTCTCCCATATAAATGAGGGAGACCCACACCTTTATGGTACCTGTGAGGAATCATCTGTCTCCTATAGTGTGTGTGTGTGTGTGCGTGTGCGCAATGTGGTGACCACTGTCTCCTCTCTCTTATGCCAGCATAGGCAGAACTCTAGAGACTATATACAAGAAGAATGAAGATGTGCTATAATGATGCCCTCATCTCATTGCAAGTCCAGACGGCGTAATGAGGAATAAGCAGATGTGGGCTTGCTTGTTTGTCTGGTACGTGGCCACACGCACATAGACACACACACACACACACACACACACACACACACACACACACACACACACACACAGCGCTTAGAGAGCACAAGGGGCTACAGAAGAAGCCGAGTGGACTGAAATCAGCCTTCAGTCTGACAGATTCAGCCGATAGCGGCGTGGTCATTATAATTAAGCGTGGGGCGGGGGGATATCTCCTGGCCCCTGGTGTCAGTGTGTGGGATGGGTGACTCAGTATGAGAGAAGAGAGAATTGAGTCGTGAATGCAATTATTCATATGAGCCGGGTCGTGACTGGTCGGCTCTACTGAGTGCGTGTGTGTGGTCTGCAATAACACAAAGCCAGACTGTTTTTGTTTTCCTTTTTATGTTTATTTCAGTTCTTTATTCCACATGTTCTCACAATGATGCCAGTTATTAAGCGTTCCAACGCATATCCACTATCTGAGAGCAACTTAAAGCAGGAAAGCAGTCTTTTTTTTTGTCCATTTTCTTTTTTTTTCTTTTGTTGTTTTCTTTTGTAAGAGCTTCACAGAAGAAGCAGTTCTGGCATGCAATGAGGCCAGCAGGAGACTTAATCAAACTCGGAGTGAGAGAAACCGAAACCCAAGGCCAGAAAACCCATTACGTAATGTGCCCAACAATCGCAACTACTATATATGATGATTGCAGCAACAAGGTATTAAGTAAAAGCAAAAGAAAGCAACCGAAAGGAAAAATAAAAACACTTTCACCTTAAAACTGTTATTCTGTTTAAAGAAGCTACTGTAAAAAGCTGTAGGCGAGAGAAACATGAATTTCTTTTTTTTTTTTTTTGGTACCTTTTTGATTCAATTGCAAAACATTAACTACAAATCGACACTTACACTGCGAGTGGTTGTGAATTGGTCAATAACTGAAAATACTTAGGGTGTGTGTCTTGGTCTTAGTGTGACATGTGGTGAAAATGTGGAAAAGTGGAGGGGCTATGCTGTGTATGCTGATGGCGTGTAGTCATCATCAGCAGCAGCAGCCCCACATCACCACCAGACCTCCCACACCACTCGTAAGGAAAGACTATCGAACTTTACAGAGGCCGTTAGAAGGGCAAATCCAGCATAGTCAGAGAAGAGAAGGGCAGCTAAACGCATCAGTGCTCGAAAGCAAAAGTCTTATTTCACAACCGTTATTTTGAAAATTCCAAACCCACTATTTTCGATAACTAGTCCTTACCCCTACAATCATATCAGTAACTGTGTGGCCTTACAGTACTTTGTGTGTAGAAAAAAATATATATACACATAGTTTTTCATGGCCATTTCCAGGAAGCTGTTTCTCAAAAGGCATGAAACCTGTCATCAAGTGCCATTTTTCTTTTTTTTTTTTCTTTTTAATTTCTCACACTAACAATAAAAGTCTGTCATTTCAGTGGTCTGATTAAAGGTTTAGGACTGAAGGCGGACTATGGAGGAATGGGGGAAATTTGTTCAGTAATTGGTCCTTAAGCGAAAGCGTGAATTTTTGTTTTGGGGGAAAAAAAAAAAAAAAAGTCTGTTCACTGAATAACAAATTTTTAAGAGTCGGGAAAAGGAAAAATTCACCCTGCCCTTCCACCGAAAAATAACACTATCCTACCAAAAAAACAAAGTCATGAAAACCAAACGCGACTATCACACAGATGAGTGATGCTATGGGGGGTATCTGTTTCTCTGCAGGGATGGATGGATAAGGCGGGGGAAGAGGCGTCAGCGTCAGTCCGTCACGTCACGTCTCGTCTCGTCTGTTTTGGGAGTGGGGAGCCACATCTGTCTGTCTGTCCATCCGTTTGTCCGTCCGTCTCATTTCCTCGTTCCAACCTGGACTCTGCCTCACTTGAGGAGAGCCTTGATGGCTTCGCTCTCCGCCGCTTCAAAGGCACTAAGGCCATCTGGCCCCTTCCGCTCCTTGTCAGCTCCCTGCACACAGACAAGAAAAACACAGGCCGACACTCGCGGTTATTTTCTCACACTAACAGAGTTCCTTTAACACCTGAGCCAACCACACACACACACACACACACACACACACACACACACACGCACGCACGCACGCCTTTTAATCGCACATCAGTTGCCGTTTTCCCCCTCTACTGCTCAGAGTCATCTCTTGCTGTGCAACATGGCACACCCCCCCCCCCCCTCCCATCTTGTCAACTTTGTCAGCTTCCAGCCATCTGAGTTGGTGCATGCTGCTGTACAGAGGAATTGTGTGTGTGTGTGTGTGTGTGTTTGTGTGTGTTTGTGTGTGTGCGTGCGTGCACGCGTGCGCGCGTGTGCCTCGCTGAATGCGTGTTATAGTGTGCTGCTGTACCTACGCACTGTGTGTCAGAACATATGGGCGCGTTGGGCCATTATGGCCTAAACAAATATATGTAAATGCTATGGACTTCCTGTAATGAGTCACCTTGGGAAAAGCACAAACCCAGAAAGCCAAGATCAAGGCCGCTTTATACATCAGCTGAAAGGTAAGTGGTTAGAAATACATCTTTGGGGCACCATGACAAGGTTAGCCCCCTGGTTCAGGATTAACACATCAAAGTCAGTAAACAACTTTTGTTTCTTTCAGTGACTGTCACGAAGAGATAGATGCAAGAAAGACCACAGGACATAAAAGCCACAGACAGAGGAAGAAAGAGTGAGATGAGAAAGTGGTCCTGACCTACTTTTGATGGCAAGGCTGAAAAACGTGGTGCCATGCAGGCAGTGGACCGAATAGCTGGAGAAAAAGGATTTCCACAGACAAAAGGGGTACAAGCACCCCTCATATGCCCACCTCTAATTGCGGAACGAGGTACAGAATTTGACCCCATCAGCCCAGCGCATTTGGAAATGGGGCGGATGACGGGGCCCAGTTTTTAGCGTCCTACACACAGCGCCCAGTGTCACAAAACTAGGTTTTGGGGGCAAACAACTGAGGTGGGGATTATTGCGGGTTGTACCGACATCCTGCATTTGGTCACTGACTGAGGCACTTCACTTTGGGCAGGGATTACGCAAGACTTTCAGTCAGTCCAACAAGCAGCTTTGGCAAACTCCTTAAGCAGCTATGCCGTCTCTCTCTCTCAGTCCTCAACTGTCAGCCAGGGCGCGAGGCACAATCCTCTTTGTGCAACGCCATTCACACCTCCAACAGGTGACCCTGGCGTTTGATTTTCTTTTGGCTCCTGCCTGTAAACAGGCTTAAAGTCAGGACTTTCTTCCTCATGTTCTGCCAGAATCAAAGGGTGCCGTTGTTCACCTGGGTTAGCTGCCATCCTTCTTCCTCTCAAGCCCTTTCAAGTTCCCTCATACACACAATATATTAACTTCCCTCCCACCATCTTATCAGTTTGTTTTATTCTATGTTATAAATACTCTACATACATGTCTGCACTGCAGAAGGAGTTGCTTTTAATGTCACTGTACATGTGTATAGTGACAATAACAGGCATTTTATTCTATTCTATTCTATTCTATTCGCTTATCATGGCTTCAGACCTGCTGATAAAGCCTGTCTAGTTCCAGTGGAGTCTCTAACAACATTCCCTCTAACCATGCCGAGAAACACACACACACACTCCCTCACTGAGAACATCCATGTACATGTGTGCAGACACAGCAACATATAGTACCGTATACCCACACATTACCAGATACACAAAAGAAAGGATAGAGGCGTAGACGCAGGCACAGACACACTGAAAGTTATCACCCGCTGCTGGCGTAAAGGGGTGTCGTGCTTTTGCAAGAGCAGAACGGTCATGGGCACTAGGGCTGTCAACATTGCTCAAAAATGATTTTCGAATATTCGCTCCAAATAAAACACGAATATTCGAACTATTCGAACAACAGGTGGCACATTTTGTCAATGACGCGCATTACGTCAATAACAGGACAAATTAATACAAAGAAACATAACTACTTGTATAGGTAGTTTATTTAAACATATGTAAGAATGCATTACCTACACAAAACAAGTAAATCAAAAAAATATTTGCCAAGACCGCACGCTCACTCTCACTCGCTCTTTCTCTCTCGCCCGCAGCCTCACGCTCTCTGCGCACGTTTTTTTAAAACCTGGAATGCTCTGAGCGAGCTGTAGTGAGGTAG
This sequence comes from Coilia nasus, assembly GCA_027475355.1. Classification (NCBI taxonomy): domain Eukaryota; kingdom Metazoa; phylum Chordata; class Actinopteri; order Clupeiformes; family Engraulidae; genus Coilia; species Coilia nasus. The sequence continues at coordinate 19,794,123 of CM050199.1, forward strand.
GCCTAAACATGACACTTTTCCCTGACATGAAACTTTAAATAAACAAACCAGTGCAAGCCTGAAGTGCATGAAACTGTAACGTTAAATAAAACGCACACAATTCCGACAAATGTGACAACAAAGAACTTTTACCCTGAGGTTCATAAAAAATAAAGCGCTATTAAAAACGAAAAGGCTACTTACATTCTTGGTACTTGTATAAAAAAGAAAAACTGTCACCGTCGGGTCTTATTGGCCTGAAGACCTACAGGTTATTTGCCAAAAACACAAGATAGTCCACATTTGAAGGGGCCAGCGCCGATCTCTTTTTATTTACTATATTCCCAGCGGAGGAAAAGACGCGTTCAGAGCGCACTGAAGATCCGGGGATGGAAAGATATTTCTTCGCCATCTGGGCGACGTGAGGGTATCTCCCAGAGCCCAAAGTTTATTTTTTATAAAGTGATGTAAATGTCCTCGTTTTTATTGGTTTGCCATGGAATTTACCGTGTGGGCGGATTTTTTTACTCTCACTAAGCGGACACCGAGTATTTCTTTTGCCTTCGACATTCCAAAGCGCAAGTGCACGTTTTTTTTCACATTCGAATATTAACTTTCACCTTCGAATTCCTTTTTTAAAAAACTATTCGAATATATATTCGAATTTCGAATATTCGTTGACAGCCCTAATGGGCACTACTGGCCCCACATGTAAGGAAGATCAAGAGAAACAAACTTAACAAACCATCAAGCAGCAACTCCAAGGGTGCTAATGAACTCATCCAGATGTAGTTGTGCTTGTGGACATGACTCATACCATGTGAAAAAGTTGGTGAACACAGCCTCTACAGGCAGGCAGGCAGCCAGGCTGGAGGTGTTGGTGGCAGGGGAGACACGAGGCTTGTTGCTGCCAGAGGTGTCCATTAAGTGTTCATTAGGCTGTTATTGAGTGGGAAGGAGAGGCTCTCCATGTATAATCTATCAGCCGGTCCAGCACACCGACAACTACCCCCCCCCCCCCACCCCCCCCCCCCCAACTGCTACTGCCACCCCCAGCACGACGCACGACGTCCCCCAGAGATCAGCCCTGAGAATGAGTGAGCGAAGCTTACGGCAGTCTATTGACCCACGGCCTCCTCCACTCAAGCACTTGCGGGTGCTGCTGGACATATTTTACATGGCATTACTTACGGCAAGGCAAAGTGGTGCTGCCGATCGATACCTGCTCAGACAGGAGGGTGGAGGGAAAGGAAAAAAAGAAGTGAGGAGGAGGAAGAAGAAGAACAAAAAAAGAGACAGAGAGAAATAGGGGAACATAAAGTGTAAAGGAGAGAGTGCAAGCACCAGTGAAAGACAGCCGGCAGGTAGCCTAGCTAGGCTGTCGCTGTGGTGGTGTGATATCTGCTACAATCAAGGATTCTTTCCCACACAGATGCCAGGTCAAAATTCAAAGATTTTAGATTTAAAAATAAATAAATAAATAAAATCAACCCTCCAAGACAACAGCCCTACAACGACTGCAAATATGCCAAGGCAAAAAGAGATGTCTCAGAGCAAAGGAATATATTTAAAGTGAGACATCTAGAAAACCTATATACTTAAACAAAAGAGAGGTCTTATGGAAGAAACATGGTACATTTAAAAACAGAAGTGTCGTACACAGCAGTTACAGTCTGTCCCTAAACTCTACAACGCACTTCTGTGCTCTGGGGTTGAATATGATGTGCAAGAGACTAAACATAGAAAAGAGGAAATGGTTGTCTGCTGCACGGTCCTAAAAACCAGCTTCCTGTTAGGCGGGGTCACCAATTTACTCTAAGTGGTAAATGTCCCTACACATAAGGGTTGCACCCACCAACTGATAACAGTTTCGTTTTTTACATAACTTAAGTGTCCCTTGAGCTTGTAGGACAAATCTATTCAGCTTACAGCAGACCAAAACTTGCCAATACACACTTTCACAGAGCAATTAATGTGACAAGCACAGAAAAGCATACTAGGGAGAAAAACTCTCTTAGGCATGTTAACTTTTCAGTTGTTTTTGTTTTGTTCAGATATTTTTGGCGCACACACTGCCTGCATTTTGACAAAATGTGAGAAACTTGACATGGTCAGCTGTAACGTGACAATCAAGCTCACATTTAAACTGTGTTAGGAAGGTGCATCCTTGCACTGTAGTTGTACCAGTAATGTTGCCATGAATTATTATTTCACAGACTAGAACATTGTAAAGTCATTCGCGCCAGTGCGATCCAAAAAAAAAAAAAAAAAAAAAAAAAAAAAACATTACAACAGCACACCTGTTTACCTTGCATATGCGAATAAAACGTTGTCACCGTCAAGCCCAGTAGAAATCACATTCATATGTTAGTAAGGCATCCATTATTTATGACTAGTCTGCATGCTGCTCATCAGAGGAGCAGTACTGAAACCACCTGAAACTGAAATCTTATCTGAAAGCTTGAAAATCTTCACCCAAAAGTGCTAACCAAACATCACAATCTTCACTGTTAAAAGTTTTCAGGCATCCCTGGTCTTCATAAAAAATTGCCATGGCAAATATTGCCTTTCCGCCGGTGATGAACTGAACTAAGCCAAGGGAGCAGCCAAATGTCAAACGCATGTGCCGCAGACTAACGACTGTGGAGGTGGGTGTCTGGGTCAAAGCCGGCGAAAGCTTGCTGGGCCGACAGGCGATTCTGACCTTTCTTGTCTTAAGCTCCTGCAACTCTCCGCGCGGCGAGCATGCCGCCGTGTCGCTGTGGCCCCTCGCCTCCCCCCGTAATCCCTACCACTCAGCCCTGCCCCTCCTCCTCCTCCTCCTCCTTCGCCTCGGGGTGAATTAATGACCGACACTGCGTTTTTTAATATCCGACTTTATCCGCACGAGTGCTGCCAATTTCACTCGTGGGCGTAGGCCAGCTATGGAGCTCACTTGCCTGCACGTAAAGATGGTGTGTGTGTGTGTGTGTGTGTGTGTGTGTGTGTTGGGGGAGAGGGGGGTGTTGATGGGGATTGGCAGGATAACAATCAGACACAGAGCACAGATCAGGCACTGGGGGATCAACGCTGAGGAATTGGATGTGGTCACTCATAGGGCAATCTTATTCTTAGGCGCAGCCTCTTCAGTCTTCATTTTATCCGACAGGTTTTCTGCACCGAAAAACACAGCATGGTATGCTTTTAACCTAGACGCCATTTTAATTGAACACTTTGTGCACAGTATTCAAAGATCAAAACCACAAACCATCAGGACGCTGCTCAACTGCACTGCAAATCGCATAGGCGATATCTCCAAGATCCAAGTAGGTCCTGTGCCATCTTCACTATCACATTTACTATGTGTACAGTCGGCTCCTCTGTAATCAAGATTACCATCCTTTACTGTCACAAACATTA
>CM050199.1:19800000-19815000 GCA_027475355.1 Coilia nasus
AAAAGAGGATGCCAAACAACGGTAAGCAAAGAAATCAAGACCTGACACAGGAGGGTGACAGTAAAAGACACATATAGAGGCAGACCAGGCGAGACAGACACCGTGACAGACCAACACAAGAAAGGAGACAGAGGAGGAAGGAGGGACACTGAGACGTGCAGAAGAAAAACAGCCGACCTGACTCACACCAGCACACATTTACAGGCAGTGCTGGGGAAGTTACAGGGCAGGCTTACCCAATCACCCTACTCTTCCCCCTCCACACACACAAACACACACACACAAACAAACAAACACACACAAACACACAGACACAGACACACAGACACACAGACACACACACAGACACACACACAGACACACACACACACACACACACACACACACCATGTCCAGCCGCGGGACAAGCCCACAGTCTGTTCAGACAGAACTGCGGCATGCAAAACAGCTTCAGGCTTGTGAGCATGTACCTGCGTGTGTGTGAGGGATGTTTTTGTCTTTCTTTTTTTGCCAAGTAGGTGCTACACCTTCCAAAACATGGCACAAGGACCCTATCAGAGCCTCCTGTGCAGAAGAAGCGGAGAGGGAAAAAAATCTCAGGTGCACTCTGGGAGATTAGTGGCAAATAACGGTCGTAAAAAGCCACTTCCTCTGCCGATATGGAAATGATCTGGCGTGACCACAGTCTGTCCCTGTAGGGATGCAGCAGTCTGGACTGAGTTGAAACAGGACACCTGACACAAGCTTTCAGCCTACGCTGATTAGAGCATGTCAGGGGTGTCCATGCATGTCCGGTGGGGCAGCATGTTGTCGAGTCCAAAGCCCAGGTCAGAAGCCAACTGCCCCATCCTGAAGCTGCTTATTAATCATGCAATCTTGGGTGTCCACAACTGACTGACTCATCCGGTGGCTATACTACAAAAGGTGGTTAAGTGACAAATGTGGTTTATTCACCTCCGAGGTAGTCATACACCTAATAGAGAAAGGACCTTTGGCCATTTTGTTTAGTTAAGACAATGAAGCCCTGGGCTCTTCTACTAACAGGTTTACGACTACATGTGGGTCAACTAAACCACCTAACCAGCTTTGTAGTATACCCTCCACCCCACCAATGTGCTTACGCACGATCACAGCACAACCTGCTTGGCCCCACGAGGGCCACTGGAAGTAGCGTGTGGTTTGGCCTGTCGAAAGAGGATACGTTGCTGGGCAAGAGAAACAGGCCTTGTGCTTACAGTCAATTGCAGGTGCTTGTAAAAAACCTGCAGGGGTCCTGTCTGAGTGAGTTTGTGACAAACCGCAGGCGGGCTCGTACAGGAGGGCCTTTGTCAGCTTGCTGCCGCACACCTAGCGGACAGGCAAATCACAGGCAAATGGGCAAGGTGGGAAAGGCCTGGGGGTTGGGGGCTGGAGTGTGGGGCTGTGTGTGTGTGTGTGTGTGTGTGTGTGTATGTGTGTGTTATGAACAGAGGACTCTTACGTTAATATCAGGAGGGGTGTGCGCGCGCGTGTGTGTGTGTGTGTGTGTGTGTGTGTTATGAACAGAGGGCTCTTACATCATCAGGAGGGGTGTGTGTGTGTGCTGTGAACAGAGGGGTCTTACGCTAACATCAGGAGGGGTGCGTGTTGGTGTGTGAGTGTCGGTGTGGGTGTGTGTTATGAACAGAGGGCTCTTACGTTAACATCAGGAGGGGTGCGTGTGGGTGTAGGTGTGTGAGTATGTATGTGTGTTGAACAGAGGGCTCTTACGTTGACATCAGCTCCCCTGGAGAGGAGAAACTCAACCACATCGGCATGGCCGCAGTCAGTAGCATAGTGCAAGGGCTTTCTCCCTCCTTCCAAGGTCCGGTTCACATCTTCATCCTACAAAAAACATAAACAAACACACACACAAATCATTGTTTATTTCTTAGTAACAGGTTCTCTGGGACTCATAAAAACACAGTTACCTGCAAGAGTAGCAGCTCTGACATTCACCACACACACACACACACACACACACTTGCCACACAGTGTTGCTAACAATGATCGCACTGTGTCAGAGAGCTCCATCCTCCTCCAACTTCCCTCCTGTGGTTTTACTGTGCCCTCTCGCTGATCAGCAGAGTGCCAGCAGTGTGCAGACCAGCCATGGGTACAAACCTCAAACTCACACCTTTCTCCTCTGACTGCACTTGTGCACGTAAAAAACAGACCCTAAGGGCTCATTCACACCAAAAACACTCTGCGTATTCAGCGCGTGCCCGTTTTCTGTCCGTATTCGTTTAGAATGCATGCTAACAAATTAGACTATCCACATCGCAAGCGTGATCTGCGCGTATTCTGTCCCTATACAAACATATTGTATACGGATATGCGCTGTACACGCTCAACTCGGTGTGAATGAGCCTTAAGGACTGACTCACACGTTTGAAAGTTAAAAAGGACCAGAGTGACATTTCATATGTAAGTAAGTATGGCGAAATGAGTGATGATGTGATAAATAATCAAAAAAATTCATCCAAATACATTTACCCATCAAAACATATTAGATTGAAACAGGCCAAATGTATACAACATATACCACATTTTAAACATATCCCTCCGAGGCTGGCGGCTCAAATATGTTAACAGCTGCCTTAAGGCTTTTTTTTTTTTTTAAATACCACAGATACCAAGGCTGGTAAATTGTTGGGCACTAAACATATTTTTTGTATGCAAAAGCCAAAAAGCAGACTATATATATATATATATATATTGTGTGTGTGTGGCAGGATTTTCAACATCATGACTGTCAGACAAACCCATTGACCACATCATTCCACTCTGGTCGTGCTGCTTCCGTAGCCTACACCTCATGTGTGCTCGTGCACTTAGGCACAGCACCTTACACCACTGTAAGCAAGCACAGCAGTGATAGCAGCAGCCCTCCAACCTGATATTGCACAAACACACACCGCACCACTTCAATTCAGACAACACACAACACAAAGCTATTCACACATCTAAACTTGCACTTGCACTTTCAATACTCTCTTTTGAGTGGTGTGTGTGTGCGTGTGTGTGTGAACTGCTGATGACAAGAGAAGAGAAGGGTGGTATCTGTATCTAATTACATGGAACTGCGGTGTAATCTTGTGACACTGGATATGTGTGGTGACAGATGAGGCAGTTCGATAGCAGGGGCCTAAACCCCCCTGTGCTGGTCATCAAGAGATATGCTAAAATCCCAAGCTCCCCTGCAGTTCTGGGTGCAAGGCCATGTCTGATGTTCCCTCACTGGGGAGCAGATCCAGCTTAGGAAAAGCTAGTGGTGTATGTTAGTGTGTGTGTTCCTCTGTGTGTTTGTAGAGAGGTTGGGGGGTGGGGGCTTGGATTTTAGGCTCCAAGGCTTTGTGTGTGTGTGTGTGTTTTGTGGCATTTTAGGCTGTAAGGATGTGTGTGTGTGTGTGGCATTTTAGGCTCTGCCCATTGCTGTGTGTACCCACCTGCGTGTGTGTGTCAGTTTATGTGTGTTGAGGGTTTGGGGGTCATCAGAGCCAACAACGGTGTGCCATGAATAGCTTCTGCAGTAAGTCTGTGGTGTCACTGATGGCTAATGACTGTCCTCCAAATAAATTCTTTTATTGCCCGTGTGGGTCAGTTTCGGGGCAGGTGAATTCAAGCCCGGGCCTGTCGGTGCGTGCTTTGACTCAAGGGTAATGTTTCATTCCTGAGTTGAGGGCCTGGGTCAACATCTATAGGCCTTGAGTTGACATCGTCCTTGAGTGTATGTGTCATGCAGTGTCATTTTTCCACATGCATGCACAGAAAGCATTACATACATAGGCTGTAGATTAGGGCTGCACGATATTGGAAAAATGTGTGATATGCCGTAACATTGCTGAATGTTACGATGACGATATGTTTTGTGACGAAGAAATATTTACATTTTCAAATATAGTTTAAACATTTACATATTTATACATAGTTTAACATCTTTCAGCGTAATCTTCACCGCTAGTCCATAGCCAGTGCACAGCCTATGGGGGTGGATATCAAGGGCAGTAGGACTCCATTTGAGTTCCCAAATATCTTCATATGTGGAGCGTGAAACTTCTTAAAGTAATGTCCCATTTATTGCAGTTAAGCCATGTTTTGCAATATGTATATCACAATATTGTATATTGCGATATCACAATATTTTCGATATACTGTGCAGCCCTACTCTAGATGACAAAATGTTAAATCATCACGTACCACTGACATTCAAAAAGGACACCACTAAATGGAATATAATATTACAACAGTATTACAACTTTTTTCACATCATATAATTCCATGTGATATTTGGTTTACAAGCTTCTACACCATAATCACTCAGACATGCATTCAACTTTGCCCTGTGGCATAAAGACAGACGGTCACCTAGAGACTAATGCCACCAGTGCTTAACTAATTACCATACATTGCCATCCTTTGGAATGTCAAGGTGAAATTCAACATCTTGGCCCTTCTAGCGTCTGATCGAATGCTTATACCTGAGGGGGAAAATCAGACTGCTACTGTAAGGAAGCTTATTTTACTAAGCCCCCATGCATTGCAGTAAAGGTCCAACTCAGACCTGTTTGGAAGGGTGGAAGTGTGCATCTCTCTGTAATTCGAAAAGGCCTACATACCATCCAAAATACACAGTGCTATTCCATGTACTTCCCGCCCAAATTAACAAGAAATTAATCATTCAGAATGAGAGGAAGTTAAAGGCTAGCTGATAAAAACAACGAGTCCTTCACGAAGCCACAATTCTGCGGTTATTGTTTTGTGCCATGGCACAGCTGAAGGTGGGCTGGGCTCTGGTGAAAACCGAAAATGCAGGCCATCTTGAAGCAGGCCAGCAGCACTCGGCAACATTTTCCCTAGCTACTCGGCTTTCAGTAAGGAAGGGGTATATTCGTTGTAAATATTAAAGCGAAATGTAATCACAGATGCTTATGTGACCTCTGTTCACTCACAACCGACCCGTGTTCCACTTATCGACTATCAAAGCTGTAGACAGAGGGGTACATGCCAAGGATGTCGTGGGTGTGGACTGCAGATTGCTAACCGGCTACCTGTCAATTGTGCGCGGCTGTCGGTTGTTTTCGCGTCTTGGATATTAAACAACATATTACAACCCATTCCACCAACCTGTATAAAACGGGAACTTGTCTCAAAAGTAGCAACGTTAAAGTTCTTTGCACATCGTTCCTGAACCCACGCCCACCTCACGACACTGGTTACCATTAGCTTACTAGCTAGCAAGCTATTTTATACAGTGTCCAACTTAAAACCCAGCTATCAGAGTCGAGTCGGGCCAGCAGAACTTGACGTGAGACAAAAAAAGCAACATAAGGTCAAAATCATGACGTTACCACATTTGGATTTTACTGGGGGTAACACTAAACCTCCTTGGTGTTTGACGATCAACTTCTGCATTTCCTTCAGTTTGACAGGCTAAGTCCTTATATGCTAAGATGCTAATTCAGCGACATCTATTAAAACTACATCTTAGCTTTCGCTTCAAATAAACACCTTTACCAGCAGGCTATTGCATTTTGCAGCTGCCTCGGCAACTCATCAGCTGCTTAATCGTGTTGGCCCTTTTCACAACAACAGACTTGGGCATATCCATAATTGGGTCGATTAGCCATCAGACAAATGCGGGGTGTAGCTAACGACAGAAAGCTATTCCTGTCAAACTCCTCGGAACTGATGTCTTATCGAATGCAACAAGCTGTTTGATGCCATGTAGAAGTTAATGCCAGACAGCAAGCCAGCTAACAAACATGCTTGCCATGTTAAAATGTGAGCTAATGTACAGAGATAAAACAATAATGAGTACCAAGAACATGTCAGTGTCTCGGCATTTCTCAGATAAGGACGACATCATTCATAACAAATAACCTAGTTTGTCAAACCTACGAGCTAATTTCAGCTAACATAGCAACATAATAGCAAAGCTAGCTAACGTCAAGCTTCTACCGAATGTTCGAGTCAATCCATGGTAAGGCTGGCTAGCCTGCTAAACTCTTTTCTTTGGTCATTAACTCAACTGACAATTAACAAAGTTGTAACGCACAGTCTTACCTTTACCAACAAAGCCTTCACTTCGTCCAGGTCTCCATTTTTCAAGGCCCACATCAGCTCTTTATCCCCCATTCTCGTAGATTCTAGGTTTCTTTAGACTTTGCTTTTGGAAAGGCAGTTGTCCACTTAGCCCGGGAGCTAAACTGTAGCTATTTCGTCAAAAGGTTTGCTTGCTTTACAAAAAGTCACTTTATGTGATACGCGTGATGAGCAACAGCTGATAAACTCTAAAGGTAAAAGTCATACACACTAAGAACTGTTGTTATTTATCACACGCGACCGCACAAACGTTTAAAATGTTGAAAAGAAAAGTTTCAAAGAGATGAGACAGGGGATCCGCCTTTGCACTTGCCTCAAAGTCGACTTAACTTCCGCTACCGTTTCAAAATAAAAGCCCTAACAAATAGTCAGTTAACTTTCACTCTGCTTTATTATTATTATTATTATTATTATTATTATTATTATTATTATTATTATTATTATTATTATTATTGTTGTTGTTGTTGTTGTTGTTAATAATAATAACAATGATAATAATAATAATAATGTTAGTATTATTCTCAATTAAAGGAAGCTACAAGTACTATACAATTTAAATCACCTGGTACCTGTGCAGATAATAATACCTGTGCAGGTAATTTTAATAATTTTGACTCTCCTACCTGGCTGAAATCAGCTGGGCGCTGCAGTTTCCCACATCTGCTGCAGCTTGACTGTTGCGCCCCAGTACTTCCTGCATCCAATTGCTGTGACAGTAACCTTTGTCTAGTCCTGGATTGGAAACACAGCTCATAAAAAGCATACTTCAAAGTGGCAAATTAATATGTGGCATTGCAACTGTTGCATTGTGATTAATTTAATTTACATGCCAGACATTTTTGTGCCTGGAAGAATATGTGCCTCTGTTTTCTACCCAATACAGTCAAGCTATTTTTGTCCCTCTGCCATGCAGCCCATCACAGATTTAATGGAGGGTCTTGTATGTTCTTTTTTCCCATGTTTTTAGAGGCTTTTATAAGAAATAACAGTAAGCAAAGTTATACAGTCTGAAGTGCCAGAGGGAGTAGTTATATTCTATTGACACAATTTCTTTCACTTGCCCGGAAACATTTCCTTCCAGTTCTGGTAATTTTTTCATGTTTCTTCCTTATAGTCCTTGCAGCAAAAATAAATAGATAAATAAATAAAAAAGAAAACTCAAAACAGTTTATGTATGTGAAAGAATCTCACATAACTTGTAGTGGCAACTCAGAGTTTCTTCAGTCAAGCTAAAATGTAAAATAAATTTGATTGAACTAGGTAGGGCCTTCTGATATGCCTATCTCTGGTCTGGCTCTGTAGTCTAGCTCGGTAGTGAGATGATGAAACCTCAGGCACACACATTCTGTGTGTGGGAATTCACAAGACTGAAATGAAAATGAAATTAAAAATGAAAAAAAAAAAAAACATCAAGAAGTTTTCCTCCTTGTGCTCAGCATTGGTCTTGCAGGCCAGAGCAGGTCTGTGGAAAGCAGTGTGGGAGAGTGAGGAGAGTGGAGAGAGGAGAGCGATCAGGAGGAACAAACAACACATTACCTCAGCACCGCCATGTGAATTTCCATTACCTTCCAGCTATTCTCAGCAGGGCTCTAATGGAAAACAACTCCCAAACAGACACATCCCACCCCAGCAAAGTGTCCAGACCATAAAAAACGCAGGATAGGTATAGTGGGTGCCCTATTCCAGATGGATATTTGTAATAGAAAAAATGTCAATTTAAAAACCATCATGAAACTTTGATTTAACACTTACAACCTACTTAAAAAGCATGCAAAACCTTGCACACATCGACCACCCAGTTGTGACATAAAAAACTTCTTAACATGGTAATCGCTGTTGTCACATAAGAAAAGTTGTTAATATGGTAATTGCTGCTATCTTGCAGGTGATATTAGATATCAGTCTGTAAACACTTTTCCTAATTCTTTGCATGGTTAGACCTGAACCAGAACAGTGACAGTAATATCAATAAGAAGTTGCACATTATAACACCGCAAGAGGTGGTAGATTGTTGTTTTAAGGGCAGCGGCAGCTCTCACCTTTCTAACACTCTTCGACTTTTCCGCACATCTTGGGACCCTGCCATCTCATTGACACCCTCTGTGTATCCCTACTTCTTGTGGTGAAGGAAAAAAAAAAGCTTTATTAGGTTCTTCCCCTCTCCTCAGTGAAATATGGCTGATGGCAAAGCTGCCTGTAGCACTATTATTACATGAAATAAGCACTGCAGAGGAGAAAAGGCAATGCGGCCAGAGGACAAACAGCACTATAAAAGTCCCCATTTGGAAAAAAAAAATCCTTACATGGCTCTGCAGGGAGAATAACAATGAAGGTAATAAAATCACCCCCACCCACACCACCCAAATCAGCACCTACAGCCATGAATGTTTTCTCTTAGCCCATGAGAAATACTGCTTAAAGACAGCTGGGCTGTGGTGTGTGGACATCCTTGTGGTGCCCACATGATTACAGTAAATTGCCAGCAAAAGGCAGGAACTGAGCTGTGCTAAGGAGATCCCAGGCATGACAGCCCAGGCACATTAAATAGGCATGTTAATTTGTAACACAAGACTCATCACTCGTGTACTTCCTGGTTTGCCCATGAAAGTAATATTGCTGAAAATTTTTATATTTTTTTCTATGCATGCTTCTTGTCCATGACATTGATACTGTGGGTAGATCTAATTTTCTACATCCTCTGTTAATTTTAGATTAAAACAAAACATTTGCGCAACAACATGATTTCCTCCTGCATGTCAATGCATATCTGAAGAACATTCTGAGTTTCAAAACAGACTCAAGCAGTCAGATTTATCTGAATAACTGAAAAAAGTAATTTTACTTTATTAGCAAGGTAAAACACATGCTTTTTTTTGTCCTGGACTCAAGATGTTGCTGTGATCTTGAATTATGAGATGTCTGCTGCAAATGATTCAAACTACGCTTAGGCTGAATGATGGGGCCTGGCACATCCATTTTTCTTTTTCAGCTAAACAATACCTCAGCATCAGAAAATAACCTTATTTCATCAGGATAAAAACCTTGGGCTTCATCCAAAGGAAAATGAATGTATCTCTGTATCAATATTCATTGCTGTTGCCATAAATATGTGGATGTAATATTTCTTGTTATGTTGCAGTTCTGTGCTAAGGTATAAATCACCACAGTAATCACCATTTTATTTCTCTCTTAGATATCTTTTTCTTCCAGCTGTCTTGCCATGTGATCATCCTGCCAAAATTCCTTGCTTCTGCATCACAGCTAAGAGTGAGCATCTTGACATCTTATTCATTTTTAGATTCATTTTATTTATACGTTTTTTTTTTTTTTTTTCAAAGACCATGTCAAAAAACGTTTTCACTTGCTTTTGCAGCTGATAGCCAGCTGTCTTTGGCTGGGCTCTGTTTTTTTGTTCAGTTTGGCTGTAATTAAAAGTGAAAGGGTAGATCCTAAAATTGTGTCTCATACCTTGGTTGGTAGTTTGAAGTTTAAATGGCTTTCATGTGCAGCCAGGGGTACTGTAATGAAATTGGCTCAATTTCCCCTTTTAGACGGCACAAACTTTCAGCTGTCAGCAGCAGGAAATCAAGCCTCCCTTCCCTTCAACTCGTTTTCATCCTCCCCATTTCCTCCTCATCCTCTCTCTTTCAGGTTACTCACTTTCTCTCTGACAGCAAGAAGCGCTCATGATTCCATGGTTTCCAGGCTAAATCTGAAGATTCTTCAGAAGCCCATTCACTCTTGTTGTGGTCCATTGGGTAGTCAGCAGCAGTGCAGTAATCCGTGCACATTAGACGTGTTGGCTTATCCATCTCAATCAGTTTGGCGTGGAGCTGTCACCTATAGCCCAGCCTGGGATTACAAATGAAATGTGATCTAACACGTATGCTTAAGTGCCTGATGTCTGTAACAATAAATGTGAATCAAATCAGTTCAGAGCCACAAAGATAGCACATTTACATGCAGACAGAAAGGTGGCTAAGTAATATGATCACACCGCAGATCAGAAATGTACTATTCATGAAAACTGTTAGTATGATACAATTTTCACCTCCTTTCTAACCTGGTGCCTGGATATGTGTAGCATATTAAATGTCATGGAGGAAGTTACTGGAGTACCCTTTCCACACATGGGTCTATGTATTACAGAAGGAGTCATTTCACTGCCTTGATGATTACCTGATGACTTTGTATAAAGGAAGAGATACATAACGCTCTTCATGCCAGCATCCTGTCGTGAGCACTGCACAGATACACCTGGTTTCATTTTGGCAAAGGTGGCTCGGGTAACCTTCAAGGGGGGACGTAAGATGATTGCTTTCAACTTTCAGATAGTAAAAACGTATATATAGCCTGAGATATTGCATTGGAATCAAATCCAATTTGCGAAGTTATGGTTTGAAGGGAGGAGAAGGGAAATGATTGAGAAGAGCATCTGGTAGTGCAGGCTCGTGAATTAAAAAGTTTTGATAAGAAAGCATGATTGAACTTGGCCACCCCAAAAATTGAATCAGCTTTGCCGTGGGTGTTTATGCAAAACACGGATGGAAAGATAGCAAAAGGCAATAAAACAGGTGTGGAATTGTGTGTCAATTTCCTCAGAACATTGGAAGTGAATGGAGTTTTTTTTTTCCAAAGATGTGTTTCACTTTAATACCATTCATGTGGACATAGATCTTCTTACCTTCATGGTCAGCCATGTGCACTGTGCAGTGTTTGTACCAAAACTGATTAAACGGAGATTCAGAAAAGAAACAGTTTCACAAAAAAAGAACAGGATCCAAAGCCATAGTGAAATGCCCCCATAGTTGGCAATGGCAAATAACATTCGACCTGGATTTAGATTTATTGACCAATGAAAAGCTACACCATGAAGTGTGGTATTTCTGAATTTGTACCAGCTGCACATAGGATTTTACGCCTTTTGTGGTCAGTTTTTTTTTACATGGGAAAGTACATTCAACATGATGTTATATCCTCTATTATGTTATGTGATTGTATGTAATTATGCATGTACTTGGGATGCACAATATATTAAAAATATCGGAATGTCTCAACATACAGTATGATGACATACACATCAAAATGGTACATTTCTTTGAGCTATGCTTTTGTGTTCCACATATAAAAATATTTGGCAAATTAAATGGAGTCTTACTGCCCTTCCTGACCTCCTCCATAGCATAGGCTACTCACTGTCGAGGGTTTAGTGGTGAAGACAAAGCTGAAAGGTGTTAAAAATGACTTATACCATGGCTTCCTTCAATTTCACAATTTGATGCTTTATATACAATGGTTATTACTTTTCTATATATGCACACCTATGAAGTAGTCCCTGCTTTCCGACCGTATCACGTTTATGTATCAATGCACCAAGTTCGTGGTGAACTGTAAATAAACAGTAAAGTTACCGTGTTTTGAGTTTGCAGTTCCACACACTCATTCAGCAGTTTTGACCTAGGTCTTTTTTTAGTAATGGAAAATTAAGTTTCATAACATTCAGCATCTAGTACTGCATAATGTACACTGCACAAGTCTGAGAAGTTGGTCTCAGGACTTTCTTCCCCTTGGCCTTTACGTTTTTTTTTTTTTCAAGAAAAGGTAGAACAGGATAAAAATAGGTAAAAATCCTCTGTCCACTGAAGTTAAATATTCTCTGTCCACTGCAGTTAAATATTCTCTGTCCACTGAAGTATGCAAACGTCTCAGAATCCTAAGCACACAGGGCAGGAAGGTCATGGCAGGCATACACCCCTACAGGCTGACAGAATTCATTTATTCCCATGTTGTTATGGGTGGATAAAGAAATGCCCATGGAGGAAGTCGGGGAGTGGAGAGGAGTGGAGAGTTGCAGACCAAAAATGGAAATTTGCACCAGCCACCAGCTACCGTTTTAACTAATGCTGTTAAAATATAAAAGTGGCTGGTAGCTGGTAATAATGATGTACTGTTGAGTGGCTGGCATATTTTGCCATTTATCTGTCAGCAGCTGGTGAAGGGTTCATGCGTGGCAAATGTCCACCCCTGGTGCAGATATGGCAGTGGTGGTGGGCTGCTGCTGCTACTGCCTTTGACTTGGGCATCTGCCTCCCTCTAGGGGTCAGGTGTTGAGTGCTGCTACGCTGTGAGGGATTTCACCACTACCACTGCCCACTGAGCTGAGGAGGCCCACTGTGACTCGCAGAACCTTAAACATTAGAAATATATGCACTAAACTCTGGCGGCCATGGGTCATAGACAGTGTATGTATTTATGTGTGTGTGTGTGTGTGTGTGTGTGTGTGTGTGTGTGTGTGTGTGTGTGTGTGTGTGTGTGTGTGTGTGTGTGTGTGTGCATGTGTGCATGTGTGTGTCTGTGTGTGTGTTTGTGTGTGTGTGTGTAAGTGTGTGTGTGTGTGTGTGTGTTTAATAGAGACAGAATGTGAGTGTGTGTTTCTGAGCTGAGGAGGCCCACTGTGACTTGCAGAACCGTAAGCATCAGAATTATATGCACTAACCCATGGCGGCCATGGGTCATAGACAGTGTATGTATTTATGTGTGTGTGTGTGTGTGTGTGTGTGTGTCTGTGTGTGAGTGTGTGTGTGTGTGTGTGTGTGTGTGTGTGTGTGTGTGTGTGTGTGTGTGTGTGTGTCTGTGTGTGAGTGTGTGTGTCTGTGTGTGAGTGTGTGTGTCTGTGTGTGTGTGTGTGTGTGTGTGTGTGTGTGTCTGTGTGTGAGTGTGTGTGTGTGTGTGTGTGTATTTGATAGAGACAGAATGTGAGTGTGTATTTCTGTGTGTGTGTGTGTGTCTGTCTGTCTGTCTATCTGTGTAAGTACTCTGTGTGTATGAGATGTATAACAAATAAGGCATGGCAGTCATTAAGCTCTGTAGGTACAGTATTGCAATTGCAGTATTGCCGTATTTGCATCGTCTAGGTACAAAATGTTCCCAGCAAGCAAAATATGTTAATGCAGGTTGTGTATGTGTATGCAGTGGTAATGGGAATGTGTCTCTGCATATATGAGTTTCTGTGTGTGTGTGTGTGTGTGTGTGTGTGTGTGTGTGTGTGTGTGTGTGTGTGTGTGTGTGTGTGTGTGTGTGTGACAGAGCGAGAGATGGAAAGAGAGAGAGAGAGACTTCACTGATCTTTCTTTTTTCCTTAACCGTGCATGCTATTTGACAGCATCCAAACAAAAAAACACTTTGTCAAGCTCACCATGGCTTGCGCTATCATCCTCATCATCACAGCGAGCCGAGAGACCTGCGCTGACGACATAAATTATATTTCTCCGAAAAATACCGCTCACCTTCATCACCTCCATCATTCCCCTTTAACTCCCATCATGCAATGCTCCTGGCCGCCATCCATCATGCACTGGGCCTGTCCACTGCTGACTGCCCATGGCTGTCCCTGACTGGAGCGAGCTGTGGGGTTTCACCATGTGTTGTAGATGTGGCCACTGATAGGATGTGACATCTTTATTAGGCGCAAATCAGCAGCCTTGCTCTCATTCTCTCGTGGACGGACTGAACGATGTTCGCTGCGAGCGAGTGGTGATTTTCTTCTTCGGGCACGCCTCGTACTCCATACCTCCCCCTCTTCTTTTGTTTTTGTCTTCCCTCACTCTCTCCGTCTCTCCATCTCTCTATCTAACCCATTATCTACATCCCCCCTTTACCATCCATTACGCTGTGATGAAGTCGTGGGGTCTCTGTCACCAGGAAATGAAAACGACACAAGCCCACTGCTGCCGTCTTCACTACCGCAAAGACAGAGGCAATCAGCCACCTAATAGACATTTCACAATATGTCCTGATAATTTAGGGTGTAATGCCCAAATAAAGTACAAAAAAACATGCCAAGTTGCTGGTGTGGTTTTAAAGCTTTTGTACAATGTCACTGACAACACAAAATTAGGTGCAAAACTTTTGCTTCAGGTGGGCCTGTTGAAAAATGAGACCAGTCCTGTGCCTTCTGCAGCGGCAGCATAAATCTCCTTGTCAATGTGACAAACAGTGACAAAGCAAAGTCTGTTGGGATTAGTGCTGTCTCTGGTCTTTCTTAAGTGCACCTTAAATGAAAATCACTGTTTTGGTCTGAAAGTTTTGGCAAATACAGAAGAGTAAGCACTGAATCAGTTTAAGAAAGAAGGATTTGGAAAACAAATATTTCGCTCACCTCAGCACCACTCTTCTTACATATGTTAAAACTTCTCACTTTGACACAGAGAGGAGGAGAGGAGGAGAGGAGGAGGATTTCACCTTTGGTTTGGATAAGAACCTTTTTTTCTACCCCATACTCACTCACTGAAAGTTAACTTTGAAGAAGAAGACATAAAAAGTCACACTCTTTATTCATGCCAGCATGGTTTGCCTGGCTTCCTCATTGTGTTTGCGTTGCTTCAGGATGTTGTTGCCAAGCTAAGATGAATCTGGGCTTGAAATCTCCAGTCCCCCTTCTATGCACATTCATTAATCAATGCAGACATGCAAATCCAATTTTCCCTTCCTGAAGTGCTATTCGGGCAATTGAGCAGAAAGGCTTTTCTGGAGATTGTTGTGAGCTCTCTCCAGCCTTAGCTGAAGCGTGGGAAAATTATTAGATCTATTTATCTTCCTCTCTCTCTCTCTCGTGCTCTTTCTCTCTCTATCCATGTAGTCGGCCTTTAGTTATCATCCTCAGGTCGTGATGATGCTCAGCTTGCGACTGCTTCTGCTAATCAGGGCGAACCTGGAGCTGTTAATCTTCAGGCTTTGCTACGCTTTTCAGACAGACACAACACAGCCTCCAGTCTGGCTCCCTACGATTGCACACAGCTCTCTCTCCCTCTGCTCTCTCTTTCTGTCTTCTCTCTTTGTTTCTGCTCTCTCTCTCCCTCTCTGCTCTCTCTTTCTCTG
>CM050199.1:19825000-19842500 GCA_027475355.1 Coilia nasus
ATACTGTAAATGCATATAGACCTATTTATTGCTACAATGAAAACTGATTTTTTAACATGGGAATCAATTAGACTTGTGAGGCATTTACACAACGTCAGAACGTTCAGTTAAAGCTTCATTGTTTAGCCTAGAACACATGTGTCAAACTCAAGGCCCGCGGGTCAAATGTGGCCCGCCATGTCATTTTATGTGGCCCGCGACAGCTTCAATTTTAAGCCTTAAAAGGTCTGATTTTCTTATAATAAGTCAAAAAGGTGCATTGACCATGTTAATGTCATAACTTGTTTTTCCTTTGTAGCAGTGCAGTAGCCCGTTACCAGTTGTACACCACGCTACAGTGCTAACAAACACCACGGAGATACACGTTTTTAAACACAGCCCTTTTTTTTTTACCACCGAACGTGAGCATGCATCTGGCAGTCACGGGAGTACAGCATCTGCAACAAACACAAAAACTAACTTTCATCAATAATTTGCTTTACTTCAGGAGTTGCCAACTGAAGATAAATAACTATGGACATAGTTTGCCACATAAGGGCAAACATTTTACTTTGGCAAACAATAGATAGCTAGAAAACTGGTGAGCTAATTACAAACGAGTACAGTTTACCTTGTATTTGCAGGTTGACTTCCTGGTGTCGACTGAACAACCCGGCGGGAGCTCTCAAGGGACAATTATAGTTTGGAGAGCTCACGTCAGAGGTATGCATGTTGCACCAGTGTGTGGGGAAGAGGGGTGTTTGTGTGTTTATATATTTTGTGGTGTTTATGAAGTGTGTGGTGTACATATTTTAAAACCGGAGTATTTATTGTTTTTAAACAGAGTATTTATGTCTATTTTTGTACTGGTTCTTAGCTTTTTAAACATGATTGATTTTGCACATGTTTTGGTTGGATCCGTGGGCTAGAAAACCCAGGGAAAACCAAATGGCAGTCAGTTGGTTTTGCGGTGAGCTACTGTGAACAGCTGACTACAACCAGAGAGAGAATTGCACAGCAAATATTTTTACTATTGCTTTATATTATTGAATTTACTTTGCCCTTAAAAAGTTTGGCTTTACATCTATGCAAATATATATGAAATATTTGTAATTTTTATAAGTAAAAAAATCTGAGTTATTTAACATTAAGGATTAGTTGCATTTATTTTACATTACATTTAGTTACTTTCCGCTGCATTTATACTGTCTTACAGTTACATTTTGCCCTTCGAGGACAGCCATTATGCTGATGTGGCCCTTGGTGAAAATGAGTTTGACACCCCTGGCCTAGAAGGTTGCTTGTTGGTATTACACACTGATGCTTCTTCCTACTACTCCCCCTCCTCTGCCTCAGGTGCGTGTCTGTCTGTCCAGGTGGGGATGAAAGGGCTTGGACAGAGATGCCAAGACCAAAACATTCTTGCAGCTGTCAGAAGTAGCCTGCAGAGATGGCAAATGATGTAATAAATGAGTCGCTTTTCTGTAAAAATAATCATTTAAAAAAATGGCTCGAAGCACTGATATGAATATTATTATTGTTGTTCAATGTGCTATTATCTTTAAACCCTGATTTCTGGAAAAAAAAAAAAAAAACATCATCACCAGTCCCTCTAAGGGAAAGAGGGTGGCTTATGGAAAAAAAAAATGGAGCAGATACCAAGTTACAGGACAAACTCCAGAATCAGCCTGATGAATATTAAAATGTTTAAAAATATGAAGAAGAGATTATAAAATCAAATAAATACACAAACATTTCCTTCACATTTTAGTGTGAGATAAAAAAAAAAACTGATCTTTGTCAAACAAGCATGCATCCTGACGTTCCCCCCTTTGATAAAAGTGGAATAAAAACCTGCTCTAACTTCAACTCCTATCCGTTCAAAGTACCTCCAGTCACTTTTCTTGCACATAAATTATCCACAAGCGGCTATTATCCAGAAGTGCCTAACCACAGCTACTCAAACTTACATTAGAAAAAAAAACTTCTGTCATTTTCCTTTGCATACAAAGTTTTGGCAAGATGTATCTGGCTCTGACACATCACATACTGTGAAAAGATGGATCTGACACTAACACATACTGTAAATGACTGTAAGCAGCAAGGAAAGAAGAGGTTGAATGGTCAGAAGGTGAAGGCCCAGAAATCTAGCGTTTTTTTTCCAAATTTACGCCCTTCCATTTACATACATGGGTAGGGCATTAAGAGATTCAGAAAACACCACCTTGGTGAGCCCCTCAACGTCACAGCCTGCCACTCCCCTCCAATTTGAGCTTAGTGGTATGACTGACACATCACATACTTTAAATGACTGTGATTAGGTGAGAAAGACGGGCTTGATTTTTCACTGAAGGTCAGAAGGTCTCTTTAGAAAATTCTTTGTCAGCAGCCGCAGATGCCACCCAGCATCTCAGTTCAGATCACAACTCCGCTGTCCCTAAAAAAGGTCCCTGCCGTTCCCTCACAGCAGTGGACCAACCTTGTTTTGCATTTGTGTCCAGCCACTTTGTGCGTTTTCTTGCTGATTGCTGTATTGATTGGACTGGAAGTCTTTGCATGAATAAGCTGCCCTTTAGTAACGATGTGTGAGGCCAGAGCCGCTCTCTAGGGGAGAGAGAGCCCTGACATTCTCGCTTTGTTACAGGCTTGGCACGTTGTCTAAGAGATGACAGGAGTGGCTAAAGGACCAGTGGAAAGCATCTATCATCAAAAGGCTGATATCAGCATGGTGTTTGATTGGGGGGCGTGCTAAAAATGTCTCTAATAGCACTCATACTGAGTGAAGAAAGCGAGAGATCAATTAAATGTAACCTGATCTGATAATTAGGAAATTTGAATAACTGCTGAAAAGCTTTTAAAAAGTTATTATGAATGAATTAAAAAGTTAATTTATTTATGAGAGTTCATGGGGTGAGCTAAATGTCACTGCCCTCTGTAGTCTATAAATCCCTTTTTTTGCAAGTCAGGGAAATGTAGTTGGGGAAGAAAATCAAACAAAAATATGTAACTCATGCAATCATTCACTGCCATCTTTAGCTTATTTGCATTGAATGATTAGGTCTATCAATCATATTTTGGGGGGTTCCCCCGGAGACCTCTACCTATGCTTTAAAGCTATGCCATTTGGGCATACAGTGAAGTTTACTTATTGAAATATTATTTTTTAATTGGATGTTCATTCATTCAATAATTTTTCTTAACTCTGTTTCTTTTGAAATGTGTACAGTAAATGTGGCTAACATTCACTGCGTGCACATGGACGAGTTGAATCCGATTGGAAATTGTTTGGGATCGTATCAAATTCATGTGCACAGGCTAAAGATCGTATAGGGATTGGTTTCGCGAATCCGATTGCAACCCCTGGCTTAAGCCGATGTTAATCCGCTTGGTGCCGCCTTGTGCACGGTATTGGTTTGGATTCGCGTACTGCGCATGTAAAACCACTCGATCCCAGAAGCTTCTGTCCCTGATTTTCATCTATACTGAACGTCGAGGCTTTCTATCGCCTGCTCTCAACAAGTCTCGTTGTCCTCAATTGCTTGTAATATCAAACGCCGACGGCACAGTTCATGTCATATCAAGGAAACCGAAAACGCTGTTTGTTCTTTTATACGGACTTCCAAACAAAGGAGAATGCACAACATGCATGCAAATGCTGCTCTGTCAACCTCCTCGAGCGCTATCTTTGTTTTGTATGCCGCCAGATAGTTTGTTTATTTTCTTTTTAGCAGCCGTCAACCTGAAGTAGTTCTAACACCACTTGTTGAAAGGAATATAGCGCCATCTAGCGTAGCGGAAACGGACAGATCTCTGACCATTATCCGCTAACACGAACTCTCATGTGCACAGGGATTTGGGACAGACCACCCGTTGGATAGCAACTCCCAATCCAATCCCAATCCAATCCGATCCTACCATGTGCCTGTAGTGAGTGTGTAGTCCCACCCAGGGGCGTGGCCACGTGGGGGCCAGGGGGGGCCATGACCACCACTGGTCAGAGGATGGCCACCCCACTGGCTCCCCCTATGGACCCACCCTTTGCCTACTTGAACTTAATATTTTGCACTCACACTTACTAGCTTGGCAGATAGTTAAACAAAGTCAGCCAACAATAAGAAGACTTTCCTCATTTGCTCTTTACTTTTTCGTGAAACCGAAGCACAATAAAACACGAAATACAAATGAGCATCTGTCATTCAACTGTTAGCATAAGGCTAGCTTAACATTAGAAAGTCCATAGGCAGGCTAACCGCGATTAGCATAGCTATATTTAACATTTACTTTAAACGCGTTACAATCGTGTTTTTATAAAATACTAAGTAGGAATTACAAAAATAATATAAAGTTTAAAAATCCGTCAGTACTGTAACTTACAGATCTGAATTCTCTGCGTCTTAAAGAAACTGATTTAATGCAACTCTTTCCAGTCTCCCATCGTCAGGCAACTACCTAACTACGGCAAGCCTAGAGGGACAAACTTCACTACAATACTTGCAGGGCAGAAGGTTCGCTAGCGAAAGCGGTCATTATAGTGTTGCCGCGACTTTTTTCCCTTTCCCTGGCGAAGCTAGGTGTCAAAAAACTGTTTTGTTAAATAATTCGTCAACAATTTTGCCCAAGACAACGACGGCAACAACGACAATTTTGTGTTAGTATGTCGGTGTTACAGAGGCGTATCGGCCCAGCCCATAAACACTCACTTGAAGCATAGCGCCACCTAGTGATAAGGGTAAATGCAAAAATTGGTATTTTGAATTGCCAATATTTTGGACTAAGAAGGTAGGAACTGCATAAAATATCTCATACACGATCAACACAAAGACCTCTAAAAGCACAGCACATGCCATAGAATTGGCCCTATCTCATGCACGATCAACACAAAGACCTCTAAAAGCACAGCACGTGCCATAAAATTGGCCCTATGGGGGCTGCTGTAATTGTACAAAATCTCATTTTGCCTATTCCTTTCACAAATCACTCCTACACACTATTCAAACACACACAATGTAATTCATTCAAAACCCACATTCATGCCCACTTCCAGGAAATCATTTCCACACAAATTCTCACCTCACAACACTGCTCTACCACACACTCATCATACCAACAGTTCCCACATTTCAATACACTGCGGCGGTCATACCATGTACCGCTATGTGGTACATCTAGTTTGTGTATTGATACGTGGGGAATTTTAAAAAAAAGAACCCTGCTAGAACATGCCGTTATCTGTGGAGTCTGCAGAGTTCATCTTGATGGAAAAGTGTATAGTCAACAAATATGGATACAAGACGATTTTTTGAAGCATCGTAACAATGAGCTACCCCTGCTGCTAATGTAGGTAATATGCTACACTTAACGTTTTCAGCATAACTCCCCCACGTTTTGATTCAGTTTATAATCATGCAAATGACTCAACAAGATACCAAGGCTAAGTTAATCTTTAGACATGTATCCACTGGCGGTCTACTTTTTCATTTAGAAGTTGCTAAACACAATTTCTGAAGTTATTATGACCGCCGCTAGCAAAGCTAGCGAAAGCGGTCATTATAATACCATTATAATACCATTATAACACCAATTTTTGCATTTACCCTTATCACTAGGTGGCGCTATGCTTCAAGTGAGTGTTTATGGTCTGGGCCGATACGCCTCTGTAACACCGACATACTAACACAAAATCGTTGTCTTGGGCAAAATTGTTGATGAATTATTTAACAAAAACAGTTTTTTGACACCTAGCTTCGCCAATAAACATCGCCCCCTATAATGAAATGTCACAAAATTTAGTACACATGAAAAGAAAGCTGTTTAGAGATGGCATGTCAACTTTGACCAAATTTGAGCAATTAAAAGCCAAGATATGGATTTTTGAAGAATTTTAAGCTACGTGTTAAATGTTCATTGACGTGTAACTTCGAAACGGTTTATCTCAAGATAAATCCTTTAATAACTTTTTGTCAGCATTGTCTGTAGATGACATATACCAAATTTGGTGAGATTAACATGAACGGCCTATGATGAGTTCGTTCAGATTTGTTTTCGCAATGTTAAAATTTCACGGAAATTGTTTTTGTTGGAAGTGGGCGTTGACCAGTGTTTTCAATGCATGAGGGTCAATAGATTTCATGATAAAAAAAAGTTGTTGTAAACATTAGCATTCTCTAGATAATAGGCAAAATGACATTTTCTACAATTACAGCGCCCTCTATAGACTAAATTGTATGGCATGTGCTGTGATGTTAGAGGTCTTTGTGGTGATCATGCATGACATATTTTATGCAGTTCCCACCTTCTCGGTCCAAGATATTGGCAACTCAAAATCCCAATTTTTGCATTGACCCATATCACTAGGTGGCGCTATGCTTCAAGTGAGTGTTTATGGGCTGGGCCGATACGCCTCTGTAACACTGACATACTAACACAAAATTGTTGTCTTGGGCAAAATTGTTGATGAATTATTTAACAAAAACTGTTTTTTGACACCTAGCTTCGCCAATAAACATCGACCCCTATGACGAAATGTCACAAAATTGAGTACACATGAAAAGAAAGCTGTTTAGAGATGGCATGTCAACTTTGACCAAATTTGAGCAATTAAAAGCCAAGATATGGACTTTTGAAGAATTTTAAGCTACGTGTTAAATGTTCATTGACGTGTAACTTCGAAACGGTTTATCTCAAGATCAATCCTTTGATAACTTTTTGTCAGCATTGTCTGTAGATAACATATACCAAATTTGGTGAGATTCACATGAACAGCCTATGACGAGTTCGTTCAAATTCGTTTTCGCAAAGGTAAAATTTCACGGAAATGGTTTTCTTTGGAAGTGGGCGTCGACCAGCTCTTTCAATGCGTGAGGGTCAATAGATTTCATCATAAAAAAAAAGTTGTTGTAAACATTAGCATTCTCTAGATAATAGGCAAAATGACATTTTCTACAATTACAGCGCCCCCTATGGACCAAATTTTATGTCATGTGCTGTGGTGTTAGAGGTCTTTGTGGTGATAGTGCATGACGTACTTTGCGCAAATTTCCCCCTTCTCGGTCCAAGATATTGGCAACTCAAAATACCAATTTTTGCATTTACCCATATCACTAGGTGGCGCTATCTTTCAAGTGAGTGTTTATGGGCTGGATCGATACGACTCCGTGACACCGACATATCACAAAAATTTCATGTCATTGAGTGAAACGTTCATTGAGTTATTCAGCAGAAGCTTTTGCCGGTCTCCCCCTCTTTGACGGACACTGGCACAGCGGGGGGGTGGCCCTTGGGGGCCAAAAGCTTCTAGTCACTTCTAGGGCTACATGCCTACAAAGATTCATGTCCCCCAGACTTCCAGTGTCCCGGAAACCGTTGACGGAAAATTGCTGAAAAAAAAAAAAAGGGAAGAAAGTCGCAGCAACACTATAATGACCGCTTTCGCTAGCTTTGCTAGCAGCGGTCATAAATATCTCATACACTATCAACACAAAGACCTCTAAAAGCACAGCACGTGCCATAAAATTGGCCCTATGGGGGCCGCTGTAATTGTACAAAATCTCATTTTGCCTATTCCTTTCACAAATCACTCCTACACACTATTCAAACACACACAATGTAATTCATTCAAAACCCACATTCATGCCCACTTCCAGGAAATCACTTCCACACAAATTCTCATCTCACAACACTGCTCTACCACACACTCATCATACCAACAGTTCCATAAAACATAAAAAAGAGGCCAAAAGAGGTCTTAAGGCGTGCAATGGGCATATGGAGAAAACACTGACACTGGACAGGTCCTGGACAGGCCTTTATTGAATGACTACTGTATGGCACCAGATATGCCACCAAATACACAGGAAATCAAATGTAGCTAATTAAAAAAATTCTAGGGGAGGACCCCCCTGGACCTCCAAACTACATTGGTCAAAACATGGCCACCCCTTCAATAACACTGGCCACCCTTTTGCACCCCATGTAAAAAAGTCTGGCTACGCCCCTGCTCCCACCTAGCAAGAAGCTGATATGATATGCTAGCCCTGCATCTAACTGACTGTCATGAAGTGTTGCTAGCTTAACTAGTGGAATACCTGTTGGAGAGACCCTGCGACAGAGAAGAACCATGCAGCCTTTGAAGTTAATGCAGATATTATGAAGATCTAGTGATGTAAGGTATTGTAACCGATCATTTCTTTTTGCCCTATTAGGTTGAGGAGTCCAAATTTAATGTTCGTTTTTTGAGACCACATAGAAACATGAGACCACAAGCCACTACAGGTCTTTCTTTAGGCGCATTATAGAATATTTTTTTTTTATATGAGGACAGCTAATAGCTAAAAGTTAGACAGTGCTGAACTTAAGCACACTAGCTTCCTGGATCCCCTGAAGAGTATCCTTCCAACTTCACCTTCTGACCTATGTACAGCATTTTAAAGTTGTTGTAGACACTGGTCCACGGTCCAGTTTCAGAGAATTGCCTTAACTCCCAGAGCAAACCATTGCTGTTCGGTGAAAGTTAAGGTTGTACAGAGAGTGGAATGAAACTTATGTTCACTTGAAAAATTGGCACGAAATGAAAAAAGAACAGTCACCAACAAGGCTAAGATGAAAGTCTACTGAAGTGGTTTGCACCGTCAGTAGAAATCCCATGTTACTATGTCCAATATAAAATTATAGAATAGATAGACAGCCTGTAGGTCATTACCATTTGGGTATCCACTATTAGGCAGCTGAAAACTGGTTGACATATCTAATTTGTTCAGAGGCTTTTATACTTCAGCCCACTGGCATTCACTCAGTATTTCTAAAACCCTAAAACTTTTAATGGGCAGGGAAAATCCACTCATCCTCGATAGCATGTCACTCGGATTAAATCCATTATTGTCAAGAAGTGGAACTGGCTGTAGTGTTAGGTTTGAGGAGGGGGAAAGAAGAGAAAGGAGAATTAGTACTATAATGGGGGAACTTGACAGCAAATCACACCTTACCCCATCACTTGACTGAGTAGTGAGTTAAATGTGCTCTCTCTCTCTCTCTCTCTGTCTCTCTTTCTCTCTCTCTTTGTCTCTCTATCTCTCTCTCTCTCTGTCTTTCTCTCTCTCAAACACGCACACACACAAAAAAAAAGAGAGAGAGAGAGACTCTGACACATAACGCAAACATGCACACACAGACACAGACACACACACACACACACACACACACACACACACACACACACACACACACACACACACACACACACACACACACACACACACACACACACACACACAGAGGTTGGAAAATAGCAATGAAAGGATAAAAGAAGCAGGTGACTGTTGAGGAAGGGAAGGCTGACATACATCAGAAAAAAAACACACAGCCCACTGGAGAGAAGCTCTTCTCTGTCATGTTTATATTATGTTTGGCTCATTCATTTTTAAAAGGTCCTTGTCCCCTTACCTCATGTATAATGCAGAGACGTGCCAGTGTGTGTTTGTGTGTGGCGTGTGGTGGAGGGTCGGAGGCGGCTGAGGCTGGTGCTGGGGCTGGAGAAAGAGAGCGTAGGGGGAAATGGCCAGTGAAAGAGAAACACAGCACTGCTTAGTGCTTATCAGGACTCAGGCAGCAGAGTGGAGGGCACCCGGCGTGGCGGATGGTCTGCAACAATACTATTAAAGAAAAGCCAAAAAAAAACACACACACACACACACAGATTAGCGTTGGACAAAACAAATTACTTTGCCTCCGCAAATGAGATAAGAAAATAGGGCCATGCATAACAAAACAGACAAATAATAGAACAGAGCAAAAGAGAACACACAAAAGAGAGAGATACAAAGAAACCAAGTCTGGCATAAAACAAAGTTGAATGAAGTCCCCAGACAGGATTGAACAGCTAAAGGTCGGGTTCAGCAATGAAGCAGTGTGGGCTCAGAAGGCTTTTTTGCATGAATGACTGTCCAAGGTGGGCAATGTGCATTCAACGATACACAGTCTCCCTGAGAGGATTTGGCAGTCACTTCAGCGCCGTGCTTATCGCACACAATGACATCCCAAGAGTTGCAGTGCAGTGCTGCTGGGCAGTTCACAAGGCCCTAAAAAGGGAAATGTTTTTGTGTGTCCATGTTACCCTTTTCCTAAAGGACAAAAATGTCAGAGCCCATTCTAAGATGAAGTTCTCCCATGCTTTTCCTCCTAAACGTCCTCCTCTCGTCCTCCTTCTCCTCTTCCTCCTCCTTCTCCTCTTCTTTCTCCTCCTCCTCCTCCTCCTCCTCCTCCTCTTCTTCTTCCTACTCTTGCTCATTGTCTTGTGTTTCTCCTGTGAGGGGAAAGTGCATCATTTCTCCACACCACCTAGACTGATGAGGTGGGCTTGTGCCTGCGGGCGCTGTGCGAGGGGCTCTGCGGGAAGCAAAGTGGTGATTTCCAATCACCACCTGTGAAGGCAGGGCCATTTTTCACCCCCGGACTGCGAGGCGGCCGAGGCTGCTGATTAAGACACGGTGCCGCGTGTCAGCCTGACGTGGTACTGCAGTCGGGGCGGCGGGCTTGGAAGAAGGAAGAAAAGAGAGAGGAGGGAAAGAGTGGACGGGACTGGAGGGGAGGGGAGGGGAGGGGAGGGGAGGGATGGAGGCGCAGAAGCACTGGTGCTTGCCTCACAGACCCAGTGTACCCTCTCTGCTCCCCACAGTTCCACGGCTGGGCTCATTTCCTGCTGCCCTCCGCAAACTCTTGTTTCCTGCACTCATGCTTGACACGGCTGTCCTCCTTCGACTTCGGCTCCTCATCCAGACAGCCAAACTTTTTCTTTCTCTTTCTCTCTCTTTCTCTCTCTTTCTCTCTCTTTCTCTCTCTTTCTCTCTCTTTCTCTGTCTTTCTCTCTCTCTCTCTTACACACACACACACACACACACACACTCTTTCACACACACTCTATTTCACACACACACACACACACACACACACACACACACACACACACACACACACACATACACAAACTCTCTCTCTCTCTCTCTCTCTCTCTCTCTCTCTCACACACACACACACACACACACTCTATTTCTCACACACACACACACACACACACACTCACACAAACACACACATACACAAACTCTCTCTCTCTCTCTCTCTCTCTCTCTCGCTCTCTCTCCCTGGAATTGCTCTCCGCTCCTCTTATTACAGAGACACTTGTTCACTGGTTTCTCTGCCTTCCCTGCCTTCCTCTCTCTGCCCATGCTGCCTTTCTTAATTTAAGCCTCTCTGCCTCTCGGCCCTGCACTCTCATGCCTCCTGCCCCAGTTTCCCCCTCTCTTCCTGTCTGAGTTCAGACTGTTGCCCTCTCTCAGCTCTTCTCCCAAGAATTTTCCTCTTTTCCCCTTTTTTGTCTTGGTTTCACTCCACTAGGCCTGTTCTACTTGTGTGCTCAGTTGTCTACTGATTATTGTGTAGTCTGCCAACAAACAAACATGGCTCCTTGACCCTTGGAACACGAACAGCTCAGATTTTCGTAGATAGTGTACTGTAAAATACCTACTTGACAGGCAATACCGCATCCTGTGGACGTCTATTATCATTGTAGCTGTCTGTTTAAGCTTAATATTCAACGCGCACTAGATTGACAAAAAAGTATTGATGACCAAGGGGTGTCATCAACATGTCATCAGACTAGATTGGCATAAATCTGTAGATCTCAGCTGTCTCTTCCGTCTTCTCCAGACGTATTTTGCTAGACATCGTTACTGTTCTCCTAATGAAAGGATCGTCCCAGAGATGCGAAGCCAGAGTTATTTCCTGTTTTCCTCCCATTGCAAGAAAAAAAATAAACGATCAATCTGTGAGAGAGATGAACCTAGCCACCCCCCCCCCGACACACACACACACACTGCCCCCTCACACACACACACACACACACACACACACACACACACACACACACACACACACACACACACACACACACACACACACACACACACACACAGGTTCATGGCAAACCACAGTAAAACACTGTGCCTCTCATCTGTTATAAATCAGACCAGCAGTACAGCCTCGTATAATACACCAGTGTCCATGCCATAATTAAAACAACGCCTTTCCCTTCTCACAAAGCCATTCTGCTGTTCTCAAACACTGATGCCTCTCTCTGAAACTAATTACACTAAAACTCAAGAAACACTAGAAATGGGATGTCATGTTTTCCCGATTGTATCTTGATAAGTGGCAGAGCGAGTGTTTTGTTTTCTCTCAGCATGAATTATGAGGACTGAATTTAATGAATGCATAAACGAGGGGTGGGTTTCCAAAAGCTCCATCAGGTCGTCAATACAAGATTATCATCGAAAAAAAAAAAAGACAAATGAAAAATTGCTCAAATTAAAAGACCATTGCTCTTGTGGTGACAGCAAACGTGATGTTCTCCAGTTTTTGAGTGAGAAATTACAATTCATGTGGCTTCTCTGCGACAGGCTGTACACCTGAAGTGAGCTACTGCAACCTTTAACAATCTCTTTCACCACTAATGACTTGAAACAACAGTCCCAGGGGGTTGAAGAGGAGTTCACAGTGTGCGTAGGGAAATTCTAGTACGCGTGAGGTAATTCTTCCATTGCCCGGAAAAGTACACCAACTCTAAAGGTCAAGAGATGCCATCCTGTGGTTAGCCGCTACCGGAGACTGACTTCATCTCAGAGTTGGAGCAGTCATGTGCTAGCAGTTAAGGACGTGGGTTTACAACCTAAAGGTCATAGGTTCAATTCCCAATACCGACAGTACCGGAGTGACTGACCAGCGCTCTCCTCCATCCTCCCCCATCACTGAGGTGTCCTCAGCATGGCACTGTTCCCACACCCTGCTCCACCAGCACCGTTGTCATAGCTGCCACCTGCTCATGTGTGTGATGGGTTAAATGCAGAGGTTGGTTTTCATTGTGTGCGCTGTGTGCTGTGATGTACCACGTGATCAGAATGACCAATGGGAATGACTTGCACTTTTGACCACCCATTTGCCGAATAACTATTCTAGGCTCGAATGGGCTATTTGAAATGCAATCGATGCTTGATACCTCCAGCTGGATAATAACAGCAGATAAATCTGTGAGCGGATACATTCTGACCTGAGATGTGCGTTCTACTTAATGCCACTAATTATGAACATCGTTGACTACGGCACAGATGAAGTTAGAGAATTACAATCCGCACTAATGAGTTTGGCTAATTAGTCCATTAATTATCTCCGCAACAGCTAGCATGCGTGAGAGAGGCAAACTCATCTGCAGTATGATGAAGACAGTGAAAGCCGTGGCAAGTTTTGCATCATGGGATTTAAAAAAAAAAAAAAAACTGGGAATAAAATATCAGACACTCACGTCTCCTCGTCATCTAGTGCCTGTATCTTTTGGAAACTTTTGGGTTAAAAGCCACAAAATGTGGAGGAGCAAATAGCCGAATATTTCGTTGAGAGTGAGTGAGAGTCGTTTCCTCCCATTTAATTACACTGGTGTGAAACCACTGACTGTACTGCCAATTATGCATATAATTTCATTTGTGAAATTGGAGAGCATGTAAACAATGCACCAGGAAGCTAGCGGCTTGGCCTCCTCCATCCTTCAATTTCGAAGTCTCTGATTGGCCCTGACCCGATGTGGAGCCATCCATAATGCATGCAAGCTGAATGCCGAGGTGATGAGCATTGCAGTCCATGGCA
This sequence comes from Coilia nasus, assembly GCA_027475355.1. NCBI lineage: Eukaryota > Metazoa > Chordata > Actinopteri > Clupeiformes > Engraulidae > Coilia > Coilia nasus. The sequence goes on from CM050199.1 coordinate 19,838,666, forward strand.
CAGACCACCCCCCCCAACCCCCACATGCACACTTGCACACAAACACACACACACACACACACACACACGGAGTGATGCGCATAATGAACTTCTGCAAGCAGAAACACACAACAGAAGGCCGAGCTTTGAAGTGGCTTGGCTAATCAGAGTAGTAATATGCTGCTGCATCTTGAATCAGATTGAGGCTACTTGGCATCGGTTCTGTATCGAGAAACTTATTGTAATCTATATTATAATCTCAGGGCAGACTGTCTGTATACAACAAGCCGAATATTTTAGCCATAAGTTTTGTTGTTTTGATTATCTGAACTGCCGCTGCTGCTGCGATAAGAGTTTGAAAGGACACCTTTGGGAAAGTGCATTAAAAAATACTAACAATTGTGAAGTTTCAACAGTATTGTGTTTCTCGCAATGGGAAAAAAACAACCCTAACTTTTGTGACATTGAAAATGTTCTGAAGAAAGTAAGTTGGGGCATTTATTTTTCTGGGTAAAGGTATAACACTTGAAATCCCTGTTATTCCAGTCTAGTCTGTAATTCTCAAAGGAAAAGCAAGATAAGCAGTCAGGAGTGGTGGACTTGATGGTGCTCCAGATCTCCAATGCAGGGCTATTATTTAGCTCTTATTTACTTGACCGGTCAAAGCAACAGTAGTGGGTATCTACAAAATTGATGCCAAGGGAAGTATTGAGGAGATGAGCGAAAAAAAGAAAGTCATTTTCTCTTTTTGGAAGCAAATAGAACATTTTACTCATTTGCCTGACTTCGATTATAGACCCGCAGCCCTGCTCAATCGGTTTGCCCCAAGTGTAAGAATTGAGTATCAGAACAGTTGTGTTAGGTGTTTTTTTTTTGTTCAGCTTTAATTGAAATTATTCTTTAGACAAGCACAATTCAAAAGTTCGGACTACTTGAGTTACTCCACTTCTCCTGGTCATAGTGAAATGCCCAGTATGTGTGCAATTCAATTGACAGATATTGAATCTCATTATGTTGTCTGAAATTTTGGGATTGTCTGTAGGCATGCCATGCTGTCCGCTGTGGCTGATGGTTGAAGCAGCCCTATGCCACTCTCGAAATTAATTCAGTTTTCTCCATTTTCAGAGTTTACAGGTAGCATATTTTTCAGTGGAGCAGCCCCTACAGCTTCAGGGTACATATTCTACAAAGCTGTGCAGTGCGGTGTGTGTGTAGTTGTGCCCTTTACACAAGATTTCCTGATTGTGACGACACCGGGCTTTAACCCCTATATTGCACCAGGCCCTTTCCCTGTGACAAATTCATCGTAAGTCGATCTGAATAAGAACGTCAGCTAAATAACGTCATAAAAACATGAAAATGTAATGATAACTCTGAAGGGAGGTTTCTTCTCTTGTGTGACACAAAGCCTGTCTCTCAGGAGCAGTCTGTCTATCAGGGAACCCCCCCCCCGTGCCACTTTGAGGCCAATGCTGTCGTGTGCATTAAATGGTGTCCCACATTTTAATTGAACTGCAGGAGGGAGGGAGGGAGCGTAATGAAGGGATAAGCATGAATGTTAAGTGCTCTGGGGATCACAGGGGAATAGAGTGCTCTGTCTCTCTGATGCTGGACAATGTACTAATGACCCCCTGACTCACCCCTCCCGCACTCTCTCTCTCTCTCTCACCCTCTCTCATCCTCACTCACCCTTGCCAGTGTCTCCAACAAAAAGGTCCATGTTTGACTCACAGCACCCATTTATATTTTGTACTGACATTTCCAAACACTAGAGGGCAGCACTTAGATCCAGCATCCTCGTGCTGTGAATTACGTTCTACTAATAACCATAAATATGTCCGGCGTAATGGCTTGTGACCAAACTCACTGGGGAATTTAAGATTCCCATGGCACAGGCTGACAAGTGTTTTAAAATGCGGGCGGCACGGCTAAAATGCAGAGATGAGCGGAAGGAAGGGCAGGGGTAAGACAACAACCGGAGGGGCGATCCTTCAACTCGGTGTCAGAAGACTCTCGTGCAGCCAGCTGGGAGCACAGACCACAGAGCACCGTGGTGTCCTTGCTCAAGATGTCGGGGAACAAAAATGATGGCCAGATGGCCTGACTCTCTCTCTCTCTGCTCACCTCTCTACCCGCCTCCCTGCCACCCTCCCATCCACTCCCCTTCCTCTCTCCCTCTCCCCATGACAAAGTGTGCCAGGAGACGGCCTGTTTTACCTGGCTGCTACACAGATTCATGATCGGAAAATGTGGAGGAAGGCGGACAGAGCGATGGAGAGAGACAGGATGCCTGGGAGGATGTGGAGGAGAGGAGAGGAGAGGAGAGGAGAGGAGAGGAGAGGAGAGGAGAGATGCGATCGTGCTTCAGTCAGAATGGCCTGCTGCCAAGAGATTACATCTGTATTCCCTGCCATAACATCAGCAGCAGCCTGAGGAGGAAGAAGAGGAGGAGGAGAGGAGAGGAGAAGAGAAGAGAAGAGAAGGCGGGTGGAGAGCAGGGGTGGAAAGGTGGAATGATGCACCTTGTCTTGGGGGGGTGGGTGTGTGGTGGGGGCTGGGTGGGGCACCAGTGCTGGCTCTGGATATGAGCCGCTATCCTATAAAAAAGGATTCAATATGGGGGAAACAGTAGGGGCATGAGGAGGTGCCATTTGCAGTTATGGGGTAGAAAGAGTGATGGCAATGCGAGTATTCGCTATAATTTTAGTCGCCCTGCAGAGTCTCATATCAACTCTGCCCTGCGGCACAATATCTGGGCCCCACACCTTAACAAAAGTCAGGTAATAAAACACAGAGTAGCAACTTTTGTTTTTTTGTTTTTTCGCATACTGTATGTGAAATCATGAGAGAATTTCCTTATTGCCTGCCTTTTATTACTGGTATATGGGTGACACCTTCTGACAAAAAAACACACTCACAAAAAGTTTGTGAGGTTATTAAAAATGAAGGTGGTTAGCAGGCCTTTTATGTGTAATATGAACGACTGGCCTGGAAAAAAATCTATATTTATTTCCAACTCTGCTGAACATTCAACAGTTTAAAAGATAAAGTTAAAAAAAATTGTGAGACAGGCCCTTTGTCATATTATGTAAGGTAATCTGGCTTTGTTCCGGTGTGGTCCCTTCATTTCGAACAGGCATTCCCTGTGCGTAGGCGATCCCGAGCTGTACAGACTTAAATTAAGCAATTCAATTAAACAGAAGAGTGACTTCTGCTTTCGTCCAAGTCCTACTCACAGAGGTGTAATGGCACATTTTAAGTTTTAATCATGGGGGCAGCAGTGTGATCAATGGCCACATGAAGTGCCAGATCATTGCTGCTGATTGACTTGCAGAATCTAATACTGTTTCCCACTGCATCTAATTATGGGCTGAAATGGTAAATCACACTCACAATCACCAGTGTTGATTCACCGCATGTCTCATGTCTCTGACATCCGTCAGAGTCAAAATTTCTTGTGTCTGTATGTATACAGTGGTCCCTCGTTATTCGCCGGAGTTACGTTCCAAAAATAACCCGCGATAGGCGAAATCCGTGAAGTAGTCAGCTTTATTTTTTACAATTATTATAGATGTTTTAAGGCTGTAAAACACCTCACTACACTTATACACTTTTCTCAGACAGTCAAAGTTCACACTTGCAAACATACAGCACTTCAGAGTCACACAGCTAGCGGCGGAAGATTTATGTAAATTTTACAAGCTGAGCGCATTCTGTACTGTACAGGAGATTGCATGCACTAAAAAAATCCACGAAACAGCGAGGCCGCGAAAGGTAAACCGCGATATAGCGAGGGACCACTGTACTTGGCCAATAAATCTGACTCTGATTCGGGTCATTGGTGAAAAACGTTTAC
>CM050199.1:19847500-19860000 GCA_027475355.1 Coilia nasus
CACAGCGGAGTGGTTTTCAAAAGCGGTGGGGGTGGGGTTGGGGGAGGTTGCGGGGATGCGAGGTGAGGAGATACAGAGGAGACTCTTTAAATAGAATCGCCCATCCATCCATCCCATTTACGGAGCGGCTGGTCGCCTCCTAAAGCCATCGCTGTCCCACATAGTCGGCCACCCCCGCCACTCGCCGAGCAGCTTCTCCACCTCACTGGAGAAAGATAAATGCGGCGGAATCTCTTGTCCGGCTCCCAGGGTTCCCATCAAGGTTTTTTTTTGCTATTTTTCTTTCTTTTTTTTCTTTCGACGAACGAGGGTGGACCTATTTCTGGACCGTGTCCATCTGGCCGAAGAACACAGTAGCAGTCGGTCATAATGCCGTCACATGACACACGGCACTAACAATGGGAAAGAGTGGAAAGAGAATGGGAAAGAGAAATGTAGTTACAGATGTGACAAGTGATAGTCGACACACACACACACACACACACACACACACATCATAGAAATATGTCCGCCGTGTGAATACAGTGAATAATTAATGTGTGTGTCTGTGTGTGTGTGTGTGCGTGTGTGTGTGTGTGTATGTGTAAAACAACATCACTTGTCACTACAGTGATAACACTGAGGTGGAGGAACTGTTCCCGTAATCCATTTCTGCCCTTGGAACCACAGAATGTTATCTTCCACAGCTATGACTATGAACAAATTACTGTGGCACAGAATGCTGACTGTATACCCTTTTAACGGTAGAAACAGAAACAATGTCTGAACGTTCTGTTTCTATTGTAATATTCTACTTCATTTCCAAGCTACTTTTGCTACATTTCACATTGTTGGGAATGTTAAAATGGAAACCTTGTGGCATCAGCTCAAATCAAATACTTTTGAAATGGTATATATTCAAGGAAATGTGTTTCTTCATGTTTGTGCGTTGTGTTGCCTTGTCTGAAACAACCCAAGTCAGTGATTACACACACTCGATGATAGTTTGCTGATGAGTAGGTTTCTGACGGAACTGCCGCCAGCAGCTTAGCAACACCTATAGGTGAGAACATCCGTTGGGCATTTTGTGAACGTAAGCTGGATTTACTTCCATTCTGTGCTGACTCCACCCAAGAATGGTGGAAGGTCACCAAACCCTAAGACTGAAAATACATTAGAAACACCTCTGTGTATTAACCCTGACCCAAACCTTAACCTTAATACCCAGCTAAACTGACACTATGGCAAAAACGGTCCATTCAGCCATCAACTGCCTCCCTGTTTACAGCAGTGACTAGTGATGCAGCTGCATCTCTCTTACTATGCTTTCATTTATGGCTGTCTCGAGAGATGTGCTGCAGATTCAACATGACAGTTGAGATGAACAATGGAAAAATGAGAATATGCGTAATGTGTCTCTTTGAAAATTGAGACAATAAAACCTGTAGGCGATGCACATTCACATTCACATCAAGATGACGGTGTATGTATACAGATATTTTACAGCCCTCAGTTGTGCCCCCTCAAGTGCAAGTGTGAACCCACGGCACCATTTCGAGGTCTTGTTGTAACAAACATAAACAAATACATTACAATTACAGACGTGCCTTTCAAGTGGCTCTGGTGGTGGCTCTGAAACTAAGGAGAGAGAATGTACGATGGATAGTGGACATGAATATGAGAGGACAGGAGATTCGCCACTCATTCTAATGGTGGTGTTTATGGTGTGACTGTTCCAGAATGGTACAGAAGAGAGGGAGGGAGGGAGGGAGGGAGGGAAGGAGGGAAAGAGATGGGAGTAGTGATGGTTGTAAATGAGTAACCTGTCACAGGTCACACACATGCAGTTGTTAGATATCGCCTGCTGAAGACCCTGGGGACTTATGACTGATCGAAGAGGGCCCATCTGACAGGCTGGTTCCTGCTTTTAAGATGTATAAGCTCTATAGTAACCACAGTATCCTAATCGTCACCATGAAACAGCCAGAAACAATATCCCAGAGGACATTGCTAATGGTACTGCATGCTCCCACCAGAGTAGGGAGGTCATTCTGCCTGGAAGCCACACACATGCACATGAGTCACACACACAGATGTGCACACAGTCACATATACACACAAACACAAACAGAAAAACATGCTCATAAACAAGCAATCCTAAAACAGCAATGTGAACACCTGCATGTATAAGCTCCACGCAGTACATATTGATCTCTTCATACATGACACTGACAATATAATTGAAATCATTCAAATACTCCATCCTGAAGCTCAATCCAACAAAATCCATCAGAGTGACTTCAAAAGAACACAGAAAAAAAGTGAAACGCTTGCCCACTGCATTTCTCAAAGGAATCCAGCGTGCCGCTTTTTGGTGATTGAAAAGGCTCTTTTGAATCCTGTGACTGTCAGCTGTTTCTTTGAGGCAGCTGCTCGAGCTTGCTCGTGACACAGTGGGTGAGGCCATTAGAGTGGCTTAGCGCATGTATGCAGTTCCCGCTAATGTCTGGATGAGCGCAGTGTAACTGCTGCCTGGCAGACACCCACAAATGGCTGCTGAGGGGCTTCCAGTGTCTGCCTCGGAACTCGAGAGCCCATGGAGCGAACGCTGGAGAAGAAAGCCTCGCTCTAATTCAGCGTTTGCTTTGATTAAACCCGCTTGCGCCCCATGATATAATCCTGAAAAAAATGGCACTACAGGTCAGCTCTCCAGGATTCCTTTGATTGTGAAAAAATGTCTTTTTTTGCTATTGCCTGTGAGCTGTGATAGAATGTAAAAAACATTATCACCCACTCTCTTAAATCAGCCAGCTCATTTGAATTCTGCTGGGGTTTTGATGTTATTCTGCATTAGTCTGGTGCCGACAGTCTCCACTGAATGAAAAGGAATCTTTTAAACTCTGTTTAATCAACTCTGGCACAAAGCACAAATAATTTAGAACTGTTCAATGGTTCCCACACAATTTGAAATTATTATTCTTGAAAAACATTAATCACCCTCTTGCTGTGATGATTGATTTTGTGTGGTCATTTCCAATCAAAGGTGTTAGATGAAGGAAGCACATTGATTGACCATTCCCACCAGGCAAACCAATCTGGGTGCTTTTGGCAGCGTTTAGTATTAATACTTTTTATATTGTAATGGCAGAAAGGTTTTTGGGGTGTGCTAATGATCACAGTCTGTAATAGATTCATTCGTCAATAATTTATTCTGGGCTATTTGCGACTGCGAAATGGCTTTTGCACCCACATCTATGAAATCTATTCTGTTTTAATTCATTTGTTGATACGGTAAACAAAACAGAGAAGAGTGGGTAGATGTGCATAATGTGTGTATCTCTGGGAGAGACCCATAGGCCGAATCCAAAACGCTCAATTATTGACTATATAGTGTGTTATGTAGAGAACAAAACAATGTAACTCACACCCTATAGTGCACTATACAGAGGGTGAGTGAGCATTTCGGACGCGGCGATAAGGACTAAGTAAACAGAATGGAAGAGAGTGTTGGTAAGAGCGATGTGGTAAAAATAGAGGGATGGTGCTGTCTAGCTGACTGTCTGTTCTTCCTAGCATGCCATGGCGTCAGTCGAGAGTGCGTATGGGGTAGCATTTGGTCCTTGTCTTTCCTCCCACCTCTAGTCTGAGCCGAACAGCGAACCTGCTCACGCCGACACGACACCCGTTTTTTCGCCGAAGGCCGGCGCGGACGGCCAGCTGGAGGGTGGGGAGGCAGGGGCGAGGAGCAGGGAGGCAGGCCATGTGGCAGCGATCTTCAGGCGCGTGCTAGCAGGAAGTGTGTGGTGCTCTGCTCGTCACTGACTATCCTGCGGTACCCGGCAGACAGACTCATGGGGAGATGTCATCTCTCATCTGAGACGCATCAGAGTGTTAGTGCTAATGAAACAACCCTGGAATCTGAGGACACGTGGAGAACACATTTGTCCTCTCTCTCTCTCTCTCTCTCTCTGTCTCATTCAATCAGTCTACCTTGGCCTGTCTCGCTCAGAGTGCGCTCAGAGAAATAGGCATGTCAAAATAATACTTATAATGCAGTACATATGGACAGATAATGCGAAAGATCCATAAGGACGTGTCTTCAGGTCCACTCGGAAAGCCCTGTTCCATGACCACATTCCATGGTCCTTTTTCCATGGGTCTGTCAGTGTCTAACTTGGCTACGTAGATCATTTCACCTTTTATTTGTGCTCTTTGCTGCTCTGTTTGTGTGTGTGTATGTGTGTGTGTGTGTGTGTGTGTGTGTGTGTTGTGTGTGTGTGTGTGTGTGTGTGTGTGTGTGTGTGTGTGTGTGTGTGTGTGTGTGTCTGGGGCAGGCGTGGCACGGTGCAAGTGCAGTTTAACATTGTGGATGTACCACTCTGCTAAATATTTGGTATTTGCATATATAGGAGAGTAATGTATGCTCCTGTTTAAACTAAAATGTGCTAGAGCTGGACATGAATGCAACTTCTCTCTATCTCTATTTACAGCAGCTGCCACAAGTTAGTCTCAGTCAGACATGTCAAATTCCCACAAGTGTTTTGGATGTGCAAGAACGGTTTGAGCTCTGACTGCCAGGCTGTGACGCCAGCCTTTACCAGCTTGACTGGCGCATAGCCCGGGTGGAGTAGAGATTGCTGAAATTCCTATGCCCATAGTTGTGGCCTGGATCCCTGGCAGATGGGCACAGCACACGCTAGTACTCCCCCAGATCTGTGGATCCTGTCACGTTAAGATTCAGCCAAGCGACAGCCTGTTCTTGAGATGCCAAAGCAGACCTGCACGTCTCTCCCGCCTTTTGCACTGCACTGCTGGCAGGCTGGGCCCAACTTATGGTTAACTAAAGAAAGTTTTTCCTTCTGAGTCTTTGAGTGCCTCTTTATACTGACGATACCAAAACAGCACTAATATAGATGATTAGGAATTCGTTAAAATACAATTAAGACAATCTCACTGAAAATGCATTCCCGGATTGCGCAGTAAAAGATCAATGCAACACAGTTTAAACAAAGTTAACATTTAAGTTAAGTGCTTTGAACTGCATTAACTTTGGAAAATTCTGAATGTATACACATAACTGTGCACACGCCACATGACTAGACCCACAACACTGACGCTAGATCAGCTATTCAGTGTTGCCAGAGCACACCTGCCGCCTTAGACCATAAATCCAAGGCCTACATACATATGTTTAAGTGTTAATGGTTGCTGGCAATACTGATTTTAGTCATTTTCACAGTACCTTTAACAGTATAAATGAATAAACAGAAGTGTTGCATAGACCTGAGTTCAGTTTCTGAAGCAAGTAACACTTTTATGGTAATTGTTATCGTTAGGCTACAAGGCACTATCAAAGGAGGAGATACAGTAATATTTTCTTGAATTACTCAAGAAAAAACTCTTAGTAGTTCTTTCAAAGCAAGAAACACATAAATATACAAGCAAGATAAACAGCTCGGTCCTTGACATGGTTTATGGTTGCAGTTCCCTCAAACAAATGTAAATGAAATTGGACGAAAATCTGACTATACGTGGCAGTGTACCAGGCCCCTATACCCAACCCTATCTGTACACTTAAGATAGATTAGAGCATAGGTTAGTACTGCAAACAGCTTCCCCATGTATCTGTTGGAAAATGTGGTGCTTATCAACAAATTACATAGGCACTAAAAAAATATATATTTATATACATGTATATTTGTTATCCTACCTTTGTGTTTGTTATCCTACCACAGTGCATGAGAAGGTCAAGTAAATGTAATTTTCACCTCTTTGTATAATACCCTATGGAATCTCAGCCATCTATAAGTGTTCGGAATCATTTTTACCTATTCAGTCAGGCATTGAAAGACAGATCATTGCATGCAATAGAAATGAAGTCATCTCTCCCCATCATGCAATATCACTTTTAGTCAGGATTTAAAGGTCTATTGTGTCAATGCATCACACACAATCCAGATTTGAGTATCATTTCAAGGTTATTTATGGTGCTTGTACAACTCCCCCAAAGCCAGTGAGGCATGGCAGTAATGCACCTGTCTAATATAAAATACATGATTACAAGGCACCATGTAAAGACTTCTTTTCCAAAACACTATAAATCAACTGGATTTTTTTTTTTTTTTTCAGAAAAAACATGACATTTATTTACCCAAACTCACATATTTTGCAAATATGCATTTAATCCTGTTAAACGTGTGTGTTGGCTCAGGTTGTACATGTACAACAATGATTGTTAAATCTAACAACATTGTTGCGAAAATATTGTTTTTAATTTGGTGTTTACTGTGCTTCGGAAAAGAGCTGTCCATATGTTTTCATATGTGGATGCAGTGTTATCAGATGCCCTGGACACTGACACTGTTGCTTGGCTTCAGCCTTACTTTTCCCCATAACAACAGCTGCAACCCTGTGTGAGTCACACGTCTCTCAAACTACTCCTCGCGGCTGTCACAGTAGCAAAACAAGTATACTACACTTATTGCTTAAACCTTCTTTTTTTTTGCTTTATCTTATACAGTATAGATTCCTGATATAAGAAAAATTACATGGGACAAAATCTAGAACAGCTAATGATTGGCCATCTGTTAAGAGTTTCAGCTAATTTTTGTAATAATTTCTGATATTATCTTGTTATAATTACATATTCTGATATGTTATTGTTATAATTACAGATGTGAGGTACAGGTACAGTATATAAAAATATAACATGTAGAGGAGGTTGTGTAATATTATTATTATTATTATTATTATTATTATTATTATTATTATTATTATTATTATTATTATTATTATTATTATTATTATTATTATTATTATTATTATCATTATTATTATACTACCTCTTCTATATGTTATATTTTTATATATTGTACCTGTACCTCTCACCTGTGCCCATTCATCAATAGTGCATATGCCTGTGTTTGATGATTAGTTTCATTCCTATTACTATTTTTTTTGCTTTCAAATAGTAAACGACTCACAATGGAAAGTATTTCAGGGGATTAATATGCCGTCAAACACAGCAAGAGTTTGTGATCAAGAAATTGGTAGGATAGGATTGGTAGGTTGAGATAGATGTGAAATATAACAGTCATTCTTTTTTTCAAATAGTGAAAATTTCACAAGAGACACTTTGCATGTATGTGTGTTTGTGTTTGAAAACACACAAGGTGGTAAAATTGAGAGGTAGCAATGGCGGCGAGACTGGCCAGGGAGTTTGGCTACTTAACTACCTCATTACTTTAGAAGAGTTTTTGAGTAGGCACCGTACTCTGGGGAAATTGTTTTCATCGCTTTCATGACCTTTCTTTGATTGCTCTCATAAGCGCAAATTTTCCACGAAACATTAAAAGAGGTGGTTCGCTATCGCATGGGAGCTGTGTTCACCTAGCCATTTTAAAGCAGATGTGTCTGAGTGGATCACATGATTTGGTGGGAGAGGATGGAGGAAGACCGAAAATAAAGTGGAGAGTAATCAGGCGGTGAAAACACCCTAGCTTGGGTTTCCATGAAACACACAATACGCCAACCAATAATGCGAAAATCACTCCACTGATAACAACTCTAGTTGTTTACCGCCCCAGCGGAAAACAAGGTAGATGGGGTAGATATTATCCGCTGAAAAAAGGTTACGGAAGAAGAGAAGGAATATCCCAGGAGTCTGCCCCACACCAGAGATGACTGCTTAAAGGGCTGGGAAAAAAAACAGGAGCGCTACAATGCATTGGTACACGTCAGCACTGAACTTAAGGAGCCTGTAAGTCACTTGGGATTGGCTTTCAGGTTTTCTGTAGCGATTCATGGCTGTCCTGGGAAAAGCAAGATACTGCCATAATCTCAAGGCCACTTCAACAGGGAGCACTGGATCTGCCATGCAGATGGATTGCCTAATGTAAGGAAGAGTACATAGTCATCTATGGGAGGGTTGGTTTGGTCAGGGATGCTATATATGTAGCAGAGTAACCTTTACTTCAGACATCATCAGCATACCTTAAGTTTGTGTAAGCTTAAAGTCCACTGGAATGGGTTGAGAAGCAAGTCCGCTTGTACACCGCCTCACATTGGAATATAAATAAACCCAGTAAATCTGTGAGGGCTGGGTTTTTCTGAGAGACAGCCTGGTGGTGCGAACTGTGTGGATGGCGTGTGGGCACAGGTGACAGAGGTGAGGCCAAAGAGTCACATCCATCTATGAAGTCGAGATGAAAGCTCCAGAATTTCCCCCCTCCTGGAGGAAAAAGATCCCTCTCTTCTCTCTCTCTCTCCTCTCCTTGCCTTTCAACACGCCTGCCTCCGAGCCAGTGATGCATCAGACGCCGCCGACTTCAGTCCTGCAGAAAGACGATCTTAGCTGCAATAGCCCACTCAGCACAGCCACGGAGGCAGGGAGAGAGATTGAAAGACAGAGATAGGTGGAGAGGAGGGGGGAGAGAATTAGAGTAAAAACAGGGTGGGATATATAGCAGTATATTCATGATACAGTTTAGAGCAACAGAAAAAAAAATATGCAGGAAGATAGAAAGACTAAAAAGTGCAAGATAGAAAGAATGCAGATGATTGAGCAAGAGGGAGAGACCTATTCTAAAATAGAGCTGTTTGTGCTGGGAAAATTTAAAGCATCTGGTTACAGCTATTAATTATTTTATTCTGTGCTCAGCTGACAGCATCGTGTAGCGAGCTCTCATACCATATTTACTGTTTTATTGTCTTCTCCTTAAATGTTTGTCAGTGTGAAGCATTTCTCTGTTGTCGTATCTGCAGGAGGCTAATGGAAGTGTTTTCTGCCACTCGAGATGCTGTGGGGCCCGACGTTGCCTGAACTGCAATAATATGCATACATTTGCATACTCAATTCCATTGTCTCTAATAATCCAATGCGGGAGTGAGTGATGGAGGCATCACGGCTCTTGTCTTGCGTCAAAGATGAATGTAAGGTGCTTATGCATTTGCATCTGTAATTAACTTTAGGGCTTTTGGCCGATTGCAATGACTCATATCCACTTTGGGAGAGCTGTGCATAACTTCTCCGTATGAGCATAACACATTAGCACGGCTCTTCATGGCTTATCATGCACTCCAATCCCCGATAGAACATTCGAAACAACTTCTGTGATCATCCATCTAACACTGACTGTCCAAACCACTGGAGAGGCCATTATGTGCTGCATGTTCTTCCATTATTACCTGCAGTGAATGCAGGATCACACGAGAGAGACCCTGGTTCTTTCCCGTTCCAAACAGAGGTGATTTTAAATCCCAAGTGAAGAGGGGTCGGGTGACATTCAACTCCTTGGCGGCTCTCTGGTCTCTACATTCGCTAGGACTACACTATTAGGAAGGTGAACGTTGACAGTTGAGCACCCAGCCTCCCCAAGAAGTGCAGCTTCCGGAGATGAATAGGGGGGGCACTCAAGGAGATTTAGTGGGGAAGATTAAAATCTCAGAGGCACTGCAGCGTGCAGGTCACGGTGAGAAAGTCACTCCTTCAGCATTTGGTGGAAGTAAACTCTATGATTATTACTTGTGTTTTTTTTATTTACAGCTGCGATGACGTTTTTATCCCCCCCACCCTCCCCTCTCCTGGAGCGGCCCAGCACAGCGTGTCCAATATAATGACCTTGTCGGCATCAAGATCTCTTACTTTTTTTATCTTCTTCTTCTCTTCCGACATCTGCTTCTGCGGACAAACACTTGACCATGATGGAGAGAAGGCTCTCAAAATAAATATAACGTCTGGCCTACCCTGTGACTAAAGACCCAAAGCGTATGCATGTTACTTAATAACAATGGAGGCTGAGTGGCATAAAAATGGGTTTCTTGATTGACTTTGGAAGGTGAAGGGAAAGGAGATGAGGACGGAGATGAGTAGGCTTGTATTCAAGCCTCTTGGTGATTAGCTGTGACAAAGCCGAGCTAATTGCCGAGTAAGAGCTGTTGACATAGTGCAAATGAAGGTGAAGATTGGTGGTAATATGCAGATCCAAAAGAGTTACGCACTGGTGAATCTATAAAAGTTTTCTTTTTTGTCATGTAACTTAGAGATTAATGGCCCAGGTGCATAATGAAAGAGGGAATGAGCTCTCTTTAGATTGGTTCGAGGCATAACTTTATTGTCATTACATTTGACGCCCATTTGAAATAAACCAGGTGGCGAGAATAAGATAAGAAGCCGTCCAGTATCAGAGACCACAAAAACAGAGGCAGTAAGCGGGAGGTGGAAGAGTAACTGTGCTGCCTTAGAACTGACAGGGCAGGATCAGTCCACCCAGTCCACCTGACAAGGACAAAGTTTCTTATCACTAGTTTGCCCTCCACCACAGCACAGCTTTGAACTTTTTAAGAGCCATGAAAAACGGTCACGGTGCCACACCGACTGCTGATTTTTTTTTAAAGCACCCATTGCATGGCCATCTTGGAGCCTTAAACCTCCTTTAGCTTAGATATAATGCAATGCTTTGAGAGCCAGGGTATCCCCAGTCTCTGTCTCAAAACCACTACTGCTACGTTTCTCCGTCTGGCCTCGTGCAGCCACAGTAAGAGTGCAGGTCTCTACCATATCAGCCGAGTATCCAGGAAAGGGTACGGGATTTCATTACCATCTGTTTGACCTAAAGATCATTTGGAATACATCAACGGTAGTGGTTCGGTAATCATACTAGTATGCTAATGCTATAGTGGTTGGGTGATCCAAGAGCATGGTAATGCTGTAGCTAAATGTCTATTTAGGTCCATGAGTCTGAGCGCTCAAGGTCAAAATTCCACATAACAGTGGATTGCTTTGCCTTTCTAACTATATATGAAACTGTGCCGCTGTCAAGGAAAAATATGAAGCATATTTCCAAAAGCCTTGTGTTCCCTGCTATATTAGTCACCTGCTTGACTCTCTACACTCTTAGATGATGTTGTCAAACCAACCCCCACATTTCAGCCCCCATCCAAACACACAGGGGGGACACAGATTCATGGCAAGCTGCTAGATCATGCCCGCAGGCTGTGGCGTGTGAAATAAGTGATGATATTTCTTGGCTAGTGGTGGTGGTAGAATGAGGACAATGCCCATGGCTACACTGTGATCAGTCCATCGAGTGATATAATGTCCCCAGTTGTCTTCCAGGCCCCTTTGAGCTAGTGATGGATACAGCTGCAGAGGGCATGCATGACACATGGCTCCCATTGAGAACAATAACACTCACGACCGGAGTATGGCTCCTCTGGCCAAAGAATCACAATGCCCCTAGCTTTATGGACACATCATTTCCCATTTCCCCTGTTTTGAGGGAAAAGAGATGACGAGTGGCTGCCATGGCGTACCCTGGAGTGGGTGTCCTCGAAATGGGTTCAGCGCGCTGGAGGGAGAATATGAGTGGGTATTTTTTTCATTTCCACCTTGCCGTAAATGACTTCCTCCTGACTTGGCTAAAATTATGAGAGGGTTAATGTCATTTCACAGTAGGCCTCGGATGGAAATCGCCTCTGTTGAGTGAGAAAGTGACAACCCGAAATGTAGTCGGCCACCATAAAGAGATATTCTCTTTCTCTTCTCTCACAAAAGCCCTCAGATAGGGCCAGCTCTCTTGCCTCGATAGACTCTTAGCGCAGTTCAATCAGCCATGAAACCACTCGGTCTCACTGCACCAAAACAAGACAAGGGGACATTATGCTTCCGAATCTCTCCCATACAGTGCACAGCATGCAGTCTGCAGCATCACTACACAGTCACTGACTCTGGGTAAAGACCATTTATGTCATTTTTGCCAAAGAGGCTAGAGAAAGCGAGAGAGAGAGAAAAAATTGCACATAATAACGACCCTCTCTTCTTAAATCACAATGTTTTTTTTTTTGTTTTTTTTTTTAAAGTAGGCTGTAATGAAAGACGTGGAGTGTGGGGTGTGAAGATACAAGCAAAGGGACTGCAGAGGACATGCAAGAGGACACTTCGGCAGGCCTTTACCACTATGGGGGGAGCTTTTATCAGGTCTTTAGCAACACAGGCTTTTACTGTGATGTGATTGCGTTTACTACTCCTTGCCTGTTGGTTTGTATTGACACCATAAAGACTGGTCACGTTGAAAAATGCTCCCTTGTTTTTTTTTTTTTATATGCCTCATAGTAGTGCAGTATAAAACATCACATTTACTACTATAGTCTGACCATGAGGTTCAGCAGGAACAGGACACGGGGAGTAGAGAAGCTCAGAGAAACCGTTGCAAAGGCTGGGGTGGAGACACCATGGCAATAGTTGTTGCCCATCAGGGGCACTGCAGCACATTAGAGCTATGTTGTGTATCATGCTGGACACTTGTGTGATTGATAGCCATTGCAAAATTGCACATTTTACACAGATCATGTGTAATAGTGTAATCGGAAATCTTTTTATCTGCAATATTAGCTTTTTCACAGTTTGTGCAATGAACCAACATCATGACAGCCAGCTGAGAGATGAATGCTTACGCACTCTTTAGTCTTAATCCCAATTTGCCCTTTTATATGGTAATGTCTATTCAATCTAAAACCCCTTC
>CM050199.1:19865000-19880000 GCA_027475355.1 Coilia nasus
AATGACTACTGTTCCTCCCTCTGCACATTATCTTCCTCCCCCTCTCTTCATTCACTCTCTTGCTCCATGCTCATTAAATATCCTTCTCTCCATTCCTTGTCCATCCATCTACTAGCTATTTTCTTGTCTTCCCTCAGTCCCTCCATTCCTGGCATTATGGGATGTTATTATGGCAGAAAAAAAGTAGACCAGCACCCCCATCACCACAAGCAATCCTCAGATGCCCACAACACTTTGTCACCCTCTCCCTGTGACATGCATTACAAGCAGCCAAAAGAATCCTTTTAAAAAATCCTCCTCCTCCCTCATCCTCATCCACGTTGGGAGCCTGTTTCACTGCTCTTCTCTCCTCCTCTGCTCTGCTTCACAGGCACTGTGTGTCCTTATGACATGGATACAGTACAGATGGATGCAGATATCTGCTTGTATCTCCCCCGGCCCAGTACCACATGTGTGGGCACACTCACGCAAGAGCACACACACATACAGTACACGTACGCACGCAGACACACACAGATGTATGAACTCACATGCACACAGACACAGACAAACACACACACACACACACACACACACGCATGCATGCACATGCAAAGGAACACACCCACCCACGCGCATGAACACACAAAGGCACACGCACACACGCACACACACACACACACACACACGCGCGCACACACACACACACACACACAAGCACATACACATGCCACCTACTGTAACATGCATAGAACCGGGAGCTTACGTGTCACTCAGCTCTCGAACACCTGGCTTCTGGAGAGCAGCTTAAAGCTGCTGAGACAACACATACATACACACACACACACACAGGGTAATAAAAATAGGCCTGGCGCCAAAGGCTTTATGAGCACCGCACACCTGCTCCAATACTGTCGTGCGGGTGCACACTACTGCACACACACACACAACCTGGGGGCACAGCTTGGTTTGGTTAAGCCAGGAACAGACCGGAACATCTGACGAAGACCAGCAATGGTCGAAATGTCATTCTGTGCCACACAATGAAAGACAAAAATGAATTTCAGGTGTGCGAATCCATCTTTATGGATTTCATTTTGACACTTTTTGTCCTGCACCTGAGATGTGCAGAAAGATGTCTTTGGTGACTACAAGCCAGGAACACAGTAATGAAAGAATTTTACTCCCTTGAATCCTTACCCTCCAGGCAGGGCCACACTTACACAGAGCCATTGCAAGCACTGCATCCATCTACCACCCTTACCTAGCAGACACAGAACTGGCGGACCTTCTCCAGGGCTTTACATATTGAGTGTTGAGTTTGGTCCTCAAGAAAATATCCCACTACCTCTGCAAAACATCACAAATAAAAAGCCAGCTAAGCCAGGAACCAGGAATCATGAAAGACTTTCGGTCCACATGACTTTTTACCCTTCAGTCAGGGCAGCACTATTACACAGAGCAACCTGCATGCAGCACATCCATCTACCACCCTTACGGAGGAGCAATTAATTATTGTCCGCTTTGCACGCTTGACATCTCGGGGACCGCAGAGAAATTATGTGGTATGTCCCCGACTTCCTCTCTCTTGGCTTGTGCTATTTCACAAACAGCAGGGTGGTACAGAACATGCTACGCTCCAGCCCACAATCTCATTATGAAAACACTCTTAGATGTAATGTTTGGTGCATTCTCTCTCTAGCTCTCTCTCTTTCTAACTCTCTCTCTCTGTCGCTCTTTCTAACTCTCTCTATCTCTCTCTCGCTCTCTCTATCTCTCTCTCTCTTCCTCTCCCTCTCTCTCTCTCTATCTTTCTCTCTCTCTCTCTCTCACACACACATACACACACACTTATATATGTAACACACATGTGTAACACACACACACACACAAACACACACACAGATTCAGACACAATCTCCCACATTCACATTCACAGTAAATGAGCTCTTTATGCATAACACATTCTTCGCGGAGGTGGTAAATAACTTTTCCATAATTAAAATGGACTTCAAGTGATGGAATGGAACAATTGTAAAATGACATTTATCAATTGTAATAGAAATTAAATTCCCTCCCTTTGCCATGTCTTTATTTTATCATGGATTAAAGAAAAAAGTAAAATCGTTTTTGTGTCTTGGTCTTGGTCTCTTTCTATTAGCGAGATTGAAAGGAAAAAAGTAATGACTCAAAAAAGCTCATTAAAGGGTTTGGGAGCATAAACGAGATACGCAGAATGGAGCAGAAACAACAGAGAGACGGAATTAAAAGTCCACTTCACATGTGACAGTAGGAGAGGTGGGCATGTAGTGAGCCTTCTTTGAAGCCCCACACCTAATTTCGGTGTAATTACCCTCCTGTCTTTTGTACGCAAATGAAAGTTCCTCATTTGTTGCTTTAGAACTGTGAAAGTATGGGGTGCTGTTTTTTTTTTTCAATTGTGCAGCCTGCCTGCCTCTCCTTTGAACCCAATGGCCAGACACATTCAGCAGCACCGAACTCTGGCAGAGGACAAACCAGTTGCCCACAGAAGAGGAAAGAGGAAGAGGAAATCAGGAAAATAACATGGGGCTGGGGATAGGATACACCCTGCGAAGGCCTACAAATAACACCACCAGACAAGCCCTAACATGGAGCCCACAGGGCAAGAGAAAAAGAGGGCACCCAAGAAACACCTGCCGCCGACAACTTCAGGCAGACATTAAGACCATGGGGATGACCTGTAGCCCGCTAGAGAAAGTAGCCCAACACAGAGATGTCTGGACAGTGCTTGTTCACAGCCTTATGCCCCAGAAGGGGTAGTAGGCGTAAGTCAGTAAGTAAGTAAGTACAAGGGTGCAGCAGTGTTTCTCTGGAGAGGGTCTGCAGTAGCTCAGAGATTCACTCCTTGTGTTATATTTTCAGCTGGGGTTGTGTGGAGACATGTTGTAGGCTCTGTGCACTGCACCTTGTGGAGGCTTTGGAGGCTGCCGATGATCGAAGAGTTGAGACCAGAGAAATCGATCAGACGAGATCTTTATTTTTTTGACAAGACAATGAGGTGGTCTGGAGACTTTGGAAAGGATCTTCAAAGATCTAAAATGTTTTTATTCTTTATTCTTTTTAAGTTTTTTCTTACCTCTCTTTATGTTATTACACATCATCATTTGCACCTTGCTGTGCTGAATTTGGTGGAAGAGTCAAGACTAGAGTTGATCCTTTATTTCTTTACAAGACAAATGGGAAAATTGTTGTAACAGACTCTTTTGTATGTGGCAATGTATTATACCATAGTGGAGAGGCTAAACCTATGTCTGCCTTTTTTTCTTGAAGCATACAAAAAGCAAGCTTCAAGACACGATACCACAAACTCATCACATTGTAGAAATCTGAATATTATTTCAAATATGCTCATAGTTCTCAGTGAACTGGCCTGTGTAAGTTACAAGCCTCTACACCCCCTTCCCTCCAAAGAAGGTAAATAAATAGATAAACAAACAAACAAATAAATACATATTTTGTGAAAATAGTGTAAAAATCAGGTGGTTGTGGAAGGTGGCTGTTTGTCCACAAGGGACTGGTCCAAACAGACACTCTGAGTGCCTCAGGCACTGTAGCCAAGGGCAAATCACTGCCACTTTCACTCTGTGCCTTAAGCCATACCTGTTTCAAGTGTATGTGGCTATGATGAACCCCTAGCAAGGACCACCTTTCGCAGGGTGCTTACTTAAAGGTAGACATGCTCAGTGTTTGCTTTAGAAGATGTGTAGTTGCTTTCAGTTGTTCAGTAGATGTTGTCTTACTAGCATATTTAGTTAGGAGAGCTCAAGACAGAATGATATGTAGCAGATACAGCAGCTGATGACCCAACCCCCCTCATCTGTTCAAAGTTGGAGATCTCATCCCAGGAAGTTTATCTGCTCTTCACCATCAGAGCAGTTCTCATTCTCTGGATCATGTGACCACAACGACTCTCACTCCAATTCACACCTTGACAGGTGACTCATGTGACCCTTTATCTAGGGAATCAGGGATGTGGTCTACAGCTCCACCTCCAGTGATCCTGGTTTCCCATCATCAGGCCAGAACTGAAGAAGCATTTTGGATGAAAGCTGAAACATCTTCAAGCTCCAAAAAGAAGTCCAGTTGCTTACAACTTAGCTCCTTTGACTACCATGGCCTGGATGAATGAGAATCTACATAGACATCTTACTAGTGCATTAAGTTAGGAGAGCTGGGGGTATTCAAAGCACATGGTGAACTGACTGACCCAAGTAAGTTACCTCAAAGTAAGAGGCAAACCCAATTACTTTGTTTTACTAGGATTATTATTATTATGAAACCAGGAGGATTACCCCTAGCTGTAAGTCACGGGCAATTTCAGGTGTTTTTTTTTACAAGGATGACCCTAGATGGGCACTGAAGGGGTGGAAAGGGGTGTTTGCTTGCTGCTTACATTTCTACTGTGTCAAATGTTCTGCCTTCCTAGGTTTTAATGTTCAATCATAGACAAAAATGTTGGGGTCCCACCTGGCGTGGCCAGTTAGATAACTTGGGTGGTCCACACCACCCAATCCCCCGCTTCTAGCTACGTCCATGCTCTAAGTTAACATACCCAGTGGGGTATTTCAGAAAGCAGGTTTAGTCACTTCGCTGGGTATGTTAACTCAGAGGAAGTGGTAAACCTACTAGTAGAAGAGCCCCATGGCTTTGTTTTGCCTATAATGAAGTCATGAGACTCTTCTATTAAAAGGCTTATGACTGACTGTGAGTTAGCTTATCCGGGTAAGTCACTAAAGCTAGGGATATACTCTCCGCACGCAGAAGTGCGCGCGCAAAAGTGACGTCACAGGGAACCTTGCGTGTCAGAGGAGTGAAACATGACTGAATCGCAGGTTTACATCATGATTTGGGAATTAAACTGGATAAATCCGAAAAGGCAAATACATGTTTAGGCTGGTAGTTACTAGGCTAAAGTTAGCTGAAACCAGACGAGCCATTGCCTATTGTTTTCAATGAGGCTGCCGCGCGCAAGTTACAAAAAATCGGAGGTGCAGACACAGCAAATATGCGTTTCAGAACACCGCGCCAGATGTGCACTGACGTCATTTTTACGTCACTTTTGCGAGTATATCCAAGCCTTAAATCTACCTACTCCAAGGTAGGTAAATGACTAAATCTGCTCTCTAAAATACCCCTCCCCCCAGGTATGTGCAGCTTGGAGGTTCGTCCCCTCTATAATTGACAGGTTATATCAGTGAAACTCTTTGCTAAATGTGCAGTGTAAATATGCAAAGGCATGTGGTTGTAAAAACACCCTTGTTTGCTATCACTGGAAACTGGACGTGTAAAGTTGTTGTGTGTTATGTGTTTATCTTCGCAGGAGTCTGGTGGGGAGGTGGCACACATTTGTATGCGTAAGCATGACTGGGCACATCATACAGTAGCGTCATAGGCCAACTCCCCTGTTCACATGATGTGATGTGTCTCGCCGTGGTTCACGTGGAGGTGAGCAGCTTGGCGCACTACTCTCTTGCCTCAGCTCGTTTGCTGTGTTGGGCCTGACTGCTCCTGTGGGCACGGACGCCCTCCCCTCTGCTTGGCCAAGGTGAGCCAGAACTGCAGCACGGTGAGGAGGATCTGGGGGGAGGGAGGGCTGCTAACTGCGATCTGTCCTTCATCCAGCTTTTCTACTGGTAACATTTTTACAAGCGTGTCCATAGGGACACCATGACACATGCATAACATATTTAGAAAGGTGTGCTTGAACATTTATGAGCATTTTATGTCAGGTTTTACTAGATGCTAGAAATTCACAAATCAATATATGCTGTTTATACATGAGGGAATTCATAAAATTTATAGGCATATTGATATATATAGCAAAGCCTGTGTTTTAGCATTTATTGACAGCTCATGTCAGAACAAAAGATCTGATATATGTGACATGATATGACAAATGAGGGCACTGAAAGACAGCCAGAGAAGTCATCAACATCAAGCATGGAAATGATAGTGACTTTATTATTCATTTGATATGTCAAGCAGATTCTGCATTAATATTTGAATGATTT
Organism: Coilia nasus; assembly: GCA_027475355.1. Lineage (NCBI taxonomy): Eukaryota > Metazoa > Chordata > Actinopteri > Clupeiformes > Engraulidae > Coilia > Coilia nasus. Next base: position 19,871,033 of record CM050199.1, read on the forward strand.
TGTGCTGCAGTTTTGCTACAGTTTTATTTACCTATTCTTTATTTTCATCATTCTCAAATGATCTTATCCTTAGTCTGACGGTATATATTTAGTAGTCTTTCATGTGATCCACATATTGAGTTGTTATGCATATATTGTAAGTATTGTTACACATTATCTTTTGTTGTGTGTTGCCTTTCAACATTACAAGATAGTTTCAATTTACAATTGTGCAGTGCCATGCAGGCAAAAGCATCATTAAGACATTAACAGTGTAAGATAAAATGAATAAACAGCCATGCCATAATGTTAGCGTCAGCGTGACTAGCAGGAGGCAACATTGATAACTCCGAGTTTGAAAAGGAGAGAAAAGTTTCTGACCCCATTTTAGGGAGGAAATTGAGAAGTCAATGTCAGCTTTAAGGACAAAATAACTAACCCATGTCGGCTTAAAATATAATCACTGTTACCATCAGGCGCATAATCACTCTGATTCTGTTTCAATAAAAAAGTCATCTGCTCACTCAGCGAGAGTAGAGTTAACTACCAGATGCACAACATTTGAGCACGTGCCTCTTTACAGCACGTGGGGAGAGTCTTATGAGCGCAGCATAAAAAGATATGGCGCTCTAGCATTCAGGGAGGAAGAGATGAAAACGGTACAAAATGGGGAAAAATACTATTTAAGCAGAGCCAACATTTCCCCTAGAGTGCTCCATCAGGGACTAAGTCCTTGGGTTGTCTTCACTTTCAGAAGCCCCTATTACCTCAACTTATCAAACACAGGGTTTTATTTATTTATTTGTTTGTTTTTTGGAGGGGATGGGGAGATTTGATGGGGACCGTCTGTCGATGCATAATTCAAACGTTGGAACAGGCCTGAGCAGGCATCTTTTTGATTCCGCCTCATTCTGACCACGTTCCATTCCCAATTCCCTGTCCTCTCTGCCACTCCCATCACTCTGTGAGGTACATCTCCATTTCATCACCCTGGCATAGACGTGTTTATTTATTTATTTTAAATCTCTGCTAATTATTATCATAACTGTCTTGTAATTGCAGCACGTGTGCCACATGCTCCGGTTACGTGCCTTTGTGACAACAGCAAGGGGGGACACTGTGTGACAGTTGTGTGTGTGTGTGTGTGTCTCCACGTGCCACCTTTTGTTCCCTGCTCCGCTAACACCCCCCCTTGTTTACAGAGGCTGAATCTAATTAAACAAATGCAGCAGGCCTGACCTGATCCGGTTATGTACGGGGGGAGTTTCCTGGAGCTTCCTGTAGATAATGCAATCGCTGGAGTCGGTGGAGTCAATCAGTTTAATCCCATATCTGCGTGTCTTTCTGAGGCCTGCGCCGTGGCACGAGGGCAGGAATTTCCCGGAGGTCTATGAATGCAGAATAGGGCAGCCCTTTTTCACACTGCTGTACGCGCTCTCCCCCTATAGCTCCAGCACCTGCGCACATACACATACACACACACACACACACACACACACACACACCCTCTCTCTCTCTTTCTCTCCATCCCTCTCTCTCAGTAGGTACGTAGGTATCTCTTTCTCTTTCTCTCTCCAAATCCCTCCCACCCTCCATACACACACACACACACACACACACTTTCTCTGTCTCTCTCACTCTCTCTCTGTCTCTCTCTCTTTATATCACACACACACACACACACACACACACTTTCTCCGTCTCTTTCTCTCTCTCTGTCTCTCTCTCTTTGTATCACACACACACACACACACACACACACACATACACACACACACACATTTCATTTCTCCTTTCCTGTGTATTTCCCTTCTTCCCTTCCTGCCATGTTGCTCCTGGGAGCTCACACGTAGCCCTTGCCACCATGCACTCTGTGCTGGCAGGGGCGGCGGGCACAGAAGAGCGGATTGGAATCAGAGGGCAACCTCGCATGACCACCCCCTGGGCTGAGACCGCCCCCAGCGCCAATACACTGACTCAGCAATGCAGCCCCTGGGCAGATGAATGTCACTCGTGAGAATATCTGTGTGTGTGTGTGTGTGTGTGTGTGTGTGTGTGTGTGTGTGTGTGTGTGTGTGTGTGTGTGTGTGTGTGTGTAAGAGAGAGAGAAAGCAAGAGAATGAGAGTGTTTTTGTGTGTTTGTGTGTGTGTGTGTGTGTGTGTATGCATTTGTGTGTTTGTGTCACTGTGTGTGTGTGTGTGTGTGTGTGTGTGTTTATATACTTGTGTGTTTGTGAGTGTGTGTGTGTTTATGTTCATGCACGCGTATATGTGTTTATGTGTGTGTGTGCATGTGTGTGTGTGTTTATGTGCATGTGTGTGTGTGCATGTGTTGTGTGTGAGTGGGTTGAGGTATAGCGTGCTCTGAGATTGAGTGCACTTACTCCCTGCACACCCATTAAATGCATTTCCCTTAGTGCAGTCCTCCTGCTTTTGCCCTCCTCTTGTGTGCTCTCCCTTCTTCTTCTCTCTCTCTCTCTTTCTCTCTCTTTCTCTCTTTCTCTCTCTTTCTCTCTTTCTCTCTATGTATCTCTCTCTCTCTTTCTCTCTATGTATCTTTCTCTCTATGTATCTCTCTCTCTCTCTCTCTCTCTCTCTCTCTCTCTCTCTCTCTCTCTCTCTCTCTCTCTCTCTCTCTCTCTCTCTCTCTCCCCACACACATCATGATACAACACTTAAGTGTCACTGTACCCCCCACACACCACACTGGCAGGACACACATGGCAGTTTTGAGCACAGCTGCCAGTCAAGCCTCCTGTAGCTCACCCTCTGGGGAGCAGGAAGACAGGTCTCTACTGACTGCTCTGCTCTTAAATAGCTGGCGCTACGCCTTTATTTATGCCTGTCACGCTCTCTCTCTCTCTCTCTCTCTCTCTCTCTCTCTCTCTCCCCCTCCATCTCTCTATCTCAATCTCTCTCTCTCCCCCATCTCTCTTTCTCCATCCCTCACTCTTTCTCTTACTTTCTCCCTCTCTTTTTTCCCTTCACAACTTCCTTTCACACTGTCTCTCTCTCCATGTATTTATTTCTCTCTATCTCTCCCTGACTGTCTCTTCCTCGCTCCCTCTGTCTTTTTCTCTTCATCATTGCCTTCACTTCCTCTCTCTCTCTCTCTCTCTCTCTCTCTCTCTCTCTCTCTCTCTCTCACTCTCTCTCTCTCTCCCTGAATTACTCCCTTTTATTCTCTCTCTCTCTCTCTCTCTCTCTCTCTCTCTCTCTCTCTCTCTCTCTCTCTCTCTCTTCTTCCTATCCACCATTGTGCACTCAGTTGGATGCTGCTACAGCTGGTGTTGCTCCACACTAGTACCCACCTGCCCAGCCACCCCCGCCTGCTCCTGCCCAGCCTTAGGGTTCCATAACCCCCCCCCCCCCCCCCCCCCCCACACACACACACACACGCATACCCACACACACACCACACACACATACCATCCTACCACCTCCCCCTCCTTCACAACCCCACTGGGCTTGCTCAGTGGAGCGAAGAGGTGAGTTCACACGCCCCAAACAAACCATGCACCATGGTCGCCCATGGAGAGGCAGATGATTTGCATTTTGCAGGGAAGGAGGATAGCGATTGTGTGTCATGTGCATTTGTGTGTGTGTGTGCATTTGTGTGTGTGTGTGCATTTGTGTGTGTGTATTTCTGTGTGTGTGTGTGTGTGTGTGTGTGTGTGTGTGTGTGTGTGTGTGTGTGTGTGTGCATTTGTGTGTGTGTGTGTGTTTCTGTGTGTGTGTGTGTGGATTTCTGGTTGTGTGTGTGTTCCTGTGTGTGTATTTGTGTGTGTATATTTCTGTGTGTGTGTGTGTGTGTGTGTGTGTGTGTGTGTGTGTGTGTGTGTGTGTGTGTGTGTGTGTGTGGCAGTGAGCAGTGTAATGCAGGTAAATCGGACATGGTCTATGGGGAAGCAGCCCTTCTGATCCATCCCCCGAGAACCTTTAAATATGAGTCACTGACTCATATTAGGGCCAGCAGATTTCCATATATTTACAGCCCTCCCCTCATCTAGCTGCTGTCTCACCTGTACGGGTGCACCTGAAACGCGGGATGGATTTCCAAGCCTTGAGTGAAGAGAGTGGCTGATAGGGTGGGGCGGTGTGTGTCTGTGTGTGTGTCTGTTTGTGTGTATGTCTGTGTGTGTCTGTGTGTGTGTGTATGTGTGTCTGTGTCTGTGTGTGTGTGTGTGTGTGTGTGTGTGTGTTGGGTGGGAAAGAGGGTGTTTTGAGGCCCTCTGGGAAATTGAGAGGACACATTTCCATATCCGCCGTCGAAGCAGGACAGAGATTCCTTCAGGCAGCCTGCGGGGAAGGAGGTTTGCTAACTTCAAGCAGCTCCTAATGGGTCTGTGTGAATGTGACGGATATTACTACTTCGCTGCAGGGGAAAGACTACAAGTGGGGTCTCAGAGCTCAAAGCAGCCAAGGAAAATATGTTGGCGATGTTGAGCAACAGAGACATCGACAGGGACCATTCTTGTTTGTTGCTGTGTTAGTGTGTGCGTGTGTGTGTGTGTGTGTGTGTGTGTGTGTGTGTGTGCGCACATGTGTGTATGTGCATGTGTGTGCATGCCTGTAACCTCTGTCAATAACAGGCATTTTATTGCCATTGTGGGGTTTCTGCATTGAAACTGGAGAAACACACGTGAATGCAATATTCATTTAATAGAAAGTCATTCATTCAGTGTGTTAACTAGACTAGGCGCCCTTGAAAATGTACTCATGCATTTCCGTCAGTGAATAATATAATATAACAACAGCAGTAAATATTTATGAACAGATAAGACCTGCTTTACCCTTTGTTTACACGCAGGAAATGCACCCACAGTGATACTTGTGCACGCCCATACTCACGTTGAGAGCACTTAGACACACTCAACACAGAGAGTGAGAAAGGTTGAGTGCGAGCAAGAGAGAGTGTGTGTGTGTGTGTGTGTGTGTGAGAGAGAGAGAGAGTGACAGAGAGAGAAAAAGTCAGAGAGAGAGAGAAAAAGATAGTGACAGAAAGAAAGTCAGAGAGAGAGTGACAGAAAGTCAGAGAGAGAAAGAGAGGAAGTCAGACAGAGAGAGTGACAGAGAGAGAGAAAGACAGAGTGACAGAGAGAGGAAGTCAGAGAGAGAGAGAGTAACAGAGAGAAAGTCAGAGAGAGAGAGAGAGCGAAAGAGACAGAGAGAGAGAAGAAGCATACACAACACACCACTTATCCACGGCTGCTGCACCTATAGTGTGTGCACACAGACACATTAAACTATGCTGATGTTTGCCCATTTTCCAGTCATTATGGAGCAGGCCTCCGCTGATCCTTATCTAAACACAGTCCAGCGCCGCACTTTTGTCCCTTATCTGCCATCCTTAATCAGCATAGCCAGAGCCTCAATGCCTCTTGGCCCCTAAGCACACACTCGCACACACATGCATGCACACACAAACACACACACAAACAGAATACACACACACATACACGCCTACACACACACACAAACACACCCACTCGCACACACATGCATGCACACACAGACACACACACAAACAGAATACACACACACATACACGGCTACACACACACACACACACACGCACACACACTCGCACACACATGCATGCACACACAGACACACACACACAAACAGAATAGACACACACATACACGCCTACACACACACACACTCACACACACACACACACACACACACACACACATGCACACACAGACATACACACAAACAGAATACACACACACATACAGGCCTACACACACACACACACACACACACACACACACACACACATGCACACACAGACATACACACAAACAGAATACACACACACATACAGGCCTACACACACACACACACACACACACCCAGCACACAGACACGGCCTCCCAGTTCGATTATCGGAGCTTATGTATATTACCCCCAGAGTGGCTGGGCAATGGAGAAGAGTGAAAGCCAGGGAGTGGGGCCGAAGCGGGGCTGAACGCCTCTCTAATGGATCTGGGGGAGCAGCAGCAGCAGCAGCAGCAGCAGCAGGTGTGCTGATGTAAAGATAATGGGCTCCCCCCACTCCTGCCTTCGCCTTAATTGCGGACCTCTCACGATTCCCTGAGCAGATTAAAGGTGTGGCGGGTGCCTCTTCCTCCTCGTTCTCCAGCTGTGTCAGGCAGGGCCCTCCGTATGGAAGCGGCCCCAAGTTTCTCACCGGCCGTCTGAAAACAAAGGACTGTGTCAGCATCCATTTTGTCAGGGTAATGTCTCCCAGGAGGACCGTGGACTACAGGCAGTTAAAGCTGGCTGATAGCCTGTTTGCTGTCTGGATGGTGTTTTTTTGTTTTTTTTGTTTTTTGGCTCTTTTTTTCCCTCTGTCACTGTCTCCTCCGTGACCATGGTATTGAGTAGTTTCTCTTTCAAATTCGCTCACTTTGTGAAAATTGCCAGTGTGTTAGTCATTTGGAAAATGAAAGATAATATAAACAATACATGGAAATTCTGCACAAATGTTTTGTATTAGATAATATGTCAGAGATCATTCTCAGTAAACCATTTATGCAATTTCCCATTATATCCGTCTTATAACAGAACACAAACAAAAAATAATAGCATTTTTGTCTGCCTAATGTCCAATTTGCTAAACTATAAACATGAAACCATTTAAAATCAAAGGGCTGACATCTATTTTTGCTTAAAAAAGCTATTATTTCTTCTTTACATTCAAAATTAGGACAGTAAGCACAAAATGTTAGATGCTGCTGAGAAAGAATAAACTTTATTGATGACTCATTCGTAAAAGGTCTTGTGTAAAACGTGCATATCTCAGGCATTTTGCAGCTGCAGCAGCAGTAATCCATTTCAATTACGCCATAATAATGTTCAGACAGTTCATGGGATGATGCACACACACATTTTGAAGGCCGTTTATCCTGCACTTGTCACATGGCTGTTCCACTTGACAATAGCCTAAATAAATTATGGTTACAGGAAAAACAGAAAGCATTCAACATGAGAAAGCATTTAGTACATTTGTCGTAACAAAGCATAGTTAAGCTTTCCGCAGTATTGCAGGCAGTGTTTTCTCTGGTCGGCCAATCATGAAAAATACCCCCATCTCTGCTGTTCCCACCCCTGGCTGGCCTCCAGAGCTTTCTCCCCTCTGGTCTTCTCCATTTAAAAGGCTCAATATTGTACTGTATTTCGCTACGGTACTCTGCCAGGAATCTCCAACTGTAAGAAGCTCTAAGCTCCGGCTTGCCTCAACCAAATTTTTTGGGGGTTCCAATCAGCCATAATTGTGTAATCTATCATTTTTTTATTATTACTTATGGTCAAATATTATTTCTTTTATTTTATCTGGTCCTTCTGGAAGAATGGAAAGTGTTACGTTAATAAGTATAATTTTAGGTATTAACTATTTTTGGTTTCAGGGGAGTGGTTCCCCCAGAGGGATTTTTGGGGAAGGTCTTGTAAAAAGAAAGGGAATAGACTGGAGTCCACTGTAGAAGTCCACTGTGTAAGGCTGTCTCGAGGTCGGTCAATGAAGAAGTTATTTCGTCAAATGTAACCTCTCTGGTCGCTTCACTCAGGTCCCAGACTGGAGGGTGTTGGTCTGTTGAACCACAGAAATTCAGGTTACAATTGGTCAAAGGCAGGCACAGTGGTCTTAAAGTTCACACAAAGTATCCGTCTACCTGGAAGTAAATGTACTACTGTATGCCTGTGGAGAATAGCTAGACTCTTTGGATGGTAGTGAAAAGGAGTGAATGAGTGTGGTCCACCAGGCTAGGAAATACCCTCCTCTCTGCCGGCCATGCCCTTGGCAGGCCTCCAAACCCTCCAGAGGATTCTGCCTTAAAAGGGTCTACTTTTACTTATCACTGTGCTGGAGCAAAAAAAAAAAAAAAGCTCTCCTCCTGAACTGGAGAGTGGAATGGAGGAAACAGATTCGGGGAATCCGTCCCCATCTTTAAGCTCATTGCATGTCAGACAAAAAGATTCTTCCAAGCATAGATGAAGGAGAGAGGACCCACTGACGTACTTTTGATGTATGTTATACAGTAAACAGGACCAGGCCCGCTGACAGTCTTGGCTGGGCCCGGGACAGGATAATCTGATAGGTCCCCCCCTCCCATATTCCGTAATGTAAGGAGGGACCAGTTCTGGGCCCCCCTTTTCCTGGCCCGGGACAAAAGACCTGTTTGTCCCCTCCTATCAACGGGCCTGGACAGGACAGCTGTGGCCTAGTGGACAGGACAGCTGTGGCCTAGTGGACAGGACAGCTGTGGCCTAGTGGACAGGACAGCTGTGGCCTAGTGGACAGGACAGCTGTGGCCTAGTGGACAGGACAGCTGTGGCCTAGTGGTTAGGGAGTTTGTCATGGGATTGGAGGGTCACAGGTTTGAATCTCGTACCAGTAAGAAGACCGTGGGTGGGGTAGTAAATAACTAGTAACTATTATCCTCATCCATGTCTGAAGTGCCCTTGAACAAGGTGTGATGGAGTTCCTGTTTGGTACCCTGGAGACCTGGGTTCGAAGCCAGGTGGGGTGACTTCTCCTCCCCTTCGCTAGAAATCACTAGGATTGTGGGTGTGCTCTGACTGCCATACCAACGAGCCTGGCTCTTTGGCGTTGCTGTCAGAGAACATGTTTGGTACCCTGGAAACCTGGGTTCAAAGCCAGGTGGGGTGATTTCTCCTGCCCTTTGCTACACAAGGCAGCTACCCCAGGGACTGTACCCTGTACCTAAATAACTGTAAGTTGATCTGGATGAGAGTGTCAGCTAAATGTAATGTACTGTAGGTAAATGCTCAGCAGGGTACACTTGTTAAAAAGACATTTTCACCCACAACATTATGCCATCACTGGCCTCCAAAGAGTAGTGTTGACATCATAAATATTCACTGTTGCAGTGTGTTGTTCTTCTGACAAACATGTGTGACCTGGCACCAACATCTGGTGTATTGGTACCTCTGCCAAATCCACCATATGTCCTCTGTA
>CM050199.1:19885000-19925000 GCA_027475355.1 Coilia nasus
CTGGCAATGTGTTATCGTTTTGTATGTTTCATTATGACCAGAATCCATCAATGATCAAAGTGATAGGAATTATTTGAGAATGTAAACAATGGGATCTGCTAATGTTATTTCATGACTTAGGAACATAAAGCCATTGTACTTATACTATGTTACTAAATGTATGTCATACAACCAGATGGAGCAATCAGCTGGGAATGCAAAGTAGTCCAGCTTATCTTCAAGCAAAAAGTATGGGATCTCTGAGCAAAAAATCAGTCGACTTTCCAAGTGGTCAAGAAAAATGTACAAATAACTAACCTGTAAACCCAAACAACTCTACATTCATAACAAAAAGTGTGAAGGACTTTTGGTAGAATGGTCTTGTGCTGGACTTCAGGTATTTATTTGGAAACAACAATATATGCTGTAAATTCAATATTGCTTTAAGTTACCTAAGCTAAGCAGGTCTTAAAACCAGCCACCTGTGCTAACCTGCTGCTACAATCACCATCAGTGCGCAGTCAGGTTTCCCCAGAAGAAACTGATTAAATTATCATTTAATTGCTTGTGCAAAATAAACCCTAATTTAATATAATAGCAATAACTTTATTCAACATTTAATTAGCTTGGCTGTGTAAGCATATTCATGCACCGATGATATATTGCACCCTGGTCGGTGTCTTTTGCACTAATATTTCCAGGACAGCAAGCACAGAGCAAGGCAAGGCAGAGAGGCTCAGCTATGAAGAAAGAAATTCCGGTGGCAACTCAATTAACCTCGGAGCATGCGAACAGCGATATCATCGCAAGCATATGTTTCAGTCCTGGACAACGGCAGCTGAAGCAGCGAGAGCACTGATAGAAGAAAGGAGTCATTGGACTTGTTTGAAATTGTCTGCACTCTCAGAAATATGGGGACAGTAGGGGTACAAATCTGTATCTTAAGGTACAATACGTATTAATGTACCAAGAAAGGCTAATATTTGGACCTTAAGGTACTGATGTGTACCTATTCAGCTCTGGAGAAGGTACAAACTAGTTGAAAAACAGTGGTTAAAAGGTACAATTATGTGCCCACGAGGGTACTGCCGGTGTGACAAGCTTTGTACCCCTAAAAGTACAATTCTGTACCTTCTTTTCTGAGAGTGTGGCTGGCTAGTGGCTGGCTTAAAGCAATGCATTCTGGACTTGAAGTAGTGATGCTTTTGGACGGAATGTCACTGTACCACACCGTATCTACGCATGTGGTAAGATGACGTTCGGACAAGATCGTCCAAAAATGTCACCATTTCAAGTTTAGAATGCATGGCTTTAAGCGAGCCACTAGCCAGGCAGACCATTTCAAACAAGTCCATTTTGACAAAGAAAGGAGTTGCTTCCTTATGATCTCTGTATGCCCATCATCACTCCCAACCAGATCAGGAGGACAGCTGATCAAGTGGTGGAGAGGTAATCTTAACGTCTGGCAGAAAAGAAGTCGGACACTTTAACAATACACAGGCCTCTTTCATCTCCAAGGCTAAAAGCAAAATTTGATTGAATCTGGAAGGATGTCAGGCTGGATTTGAATCATTAATGACTTTCTGATACTTCCCGTGTCCTCATGCTTGAGCCTGCAGTCTCTGAGCAGTCTGTGAAGGGTGCCTGAGACACCAGGTGTGATGATGAAACCTTGGTCGCTCATAATCCTCAAGAAGACCGGCACCCCAGCTCAGCATGACATGAGCAGTGGTGAATAATTTGCTGTTCCCGTAATAGACTCAGCCTCCAGTTCCACCCAACTGTTATTTCTTGTGGGCCACATCCACCTTAATGCATCAGAATGTGTTAACTGAATGAAGATGTATGGTTGCGAAATACATGCTACAGGCAGTAATTATGAACACGGGTATGCACACACTCATGCATACACTCACACACACACACACACACACGCACACATGCACACACACACACACACACACACACACACACACGCACACGCACACGCACACGCACACACACACACACGCACACACACACACACACACGCACGCACGCACACGCACACACACACACACACACACACACACAATAAGATGTAATGGACCAAAACACACTTTCACTAATGTAACTGAAGGTTCAAAGTAGAGATCTGTAAGTCCCTAAATGTGTCTGAGTGTTGGATGTTGAGATCATGCCTGGTTAATTACTTTGTAATTTCAGACACAATTCGCAAAGGAAGTCATTACCTTTATGCCACCAAAAAGCAAAGTAATGTCCTCTTTAATAGGGGCAATATGGACCTGAATATAATGCCCTCCACATACAGAGATGTAGAAGATGATCTTCCTTGAAAAATAACCCAATACCTAATACACAGGTTTACATAATACACAGCTTTACAGTTTTATAGTTATCTTTAGCATTAATGGCATTATGTATTTAAAAGTCATTTGACAACAAAAGGCACCTCTTATGTTACAAATCCGTTATTACGATTGCTCATTAGTGAATAAGTTTAATAATTATACTGTATAATCCTATAATGATGTACTAAAATAGCCCACTGTGAAAGAGTTAAAAAACTGTAGGCTTAAATAGAACTTGAGAGCACTGGCTGAAGCTAATGTCCACGGCTGAGTAGAAGAACAATTTAAGGGGTTTGCTAAATTTCTGCATGCTAGGGCGTTTTTCCTTTAGCTGTGCAGCAATTTGCATATCAGAGCTCGGTGAATAGCCCAGTAATTTGGCCTTACCCTGAAATGCAGCATCTTGCAATTACCACTCTTTCCTCAGTAAATATAGCCCCCAGACCCACACTAGCATTCACAGGGACTGGATAATCATTCATGAATATTTTACCTTGTGGGTTATACTGTATATGCACTTTGTCCCCATAAACAGAAAGGATATAAAAGCAGCCAAATCCTTAAGGCTTCCGTGACTTTGTTTGTGTGGAGCCTTAAATAACACAGCATACTCAACATGACATTTGGTTTGCAAATAACGTCAGGGTAGTTTTTCATCTTCAGTTTCTTGCTATAAAGAGACTGCTCTGAGCTACCATAATACAGTAACTAGCTGGACTTATAAAACTGCCAAGTTGGGCTGATGAATAAAAGAAACTCTTCCCTAAATGAAGTGGTAATAAAGTGGTATGCCTGTATAATCCCACTTTCTGACCCTCAGAGTGGCTAAATGTTTATATTAAATGTCATATTATTAATAATGTTAAATGAAAGTAACGCAGGTGTATATGTTTGGTTTGTGTGTGTGTGTGTGTATGTGTCTGTGTCTGTGTCTGTCTGTCTGTGTGTATGTGTGAGAGTGTGTGTGTGATAGAGAGTGTGTGTCTGCAGATGTTTTCACAGAGACTTTGCTAGGACTCTCGAAGTACGATAAACATATATCATTCCTTTTATCAGTGTGTATTAATAGCAGGCAGTACATACATTCGCCAGCATGCCGATAAACCCGGATGCATCCCTAATTGATCTGAGGAGCCACTGGGGGTCCAGAGCCTTTGGGTACAACGTGGGGCATCTCCGCCAGCTCTCCGAAAAAGATGATGGATGCTCTTCTCTGGCTGAAGATATATAAAAACAGCTCTAGGGGAGAAAGCAGAATGCGGGGCAGACAATGAAATGAAGAGGGGGAGGTACTGTTTGAGAAAAAAAAAACATGACTGAGTTTTAGATAACAAACACAGATAGGGAAATAGGTACATGCATCTCTGATGAGAACGATTGAAGGGATTTTTTGAGGAGCTGTGTGGAAATGACGCCACGCAGGCAGATGAGCTGAGTGAATGCACAAGTTTTACTGAGTGTGTTTTGGTGTGTCATCAACATTGCTGGTGTGTTGGATGTTAAATGTCAGACTTGGTACACACATACACAGACACACATAGAGACACACATGGAAAACATGGAGTTGGTCAGTCAGAAAGTCCTGGTGAAATGCATCTTGTCAGGAGAGATGTACTGGGTCACAGGAACAACATGGATTAATTTGTAAGGATGAGTCACAATATCGTTTCGGTGTAACGTAGTTACTTGTCTGAATATTGTTATGCCTGTGAAGAAAAGATGGTGTTGTATTAGGGTGCTCTGTCTTTTTCCAAAATATAAAACACAGGATTTACAGAAGACAGCCCTTTTAAATAAAATAATTAAAGGACCAGAGTGGTACAGTGGGACGCACAGTATGGCTGTTGCAACAGTGTTGTGCAGAACATGACGTGCCCTTTTCTGATGCGGAATCCTTGGAAAGTGTCCTTATTCAGCCCCAGTTATAAGCTATAAGCCCTTTTCTCTCCCAGCTCTAGAAGCAACCCTTATCAACTTCAGACCGACACAGTAGATGCTAACAGGTCTGTCTCCAGCATCAGTACTAAAGTCTTTTTTAAAAAAAAAACAAAAAAAAAACAAACACACGTTAGTTGTTACTGCAGTTTTTGTTCTGTTTGTTAGTCATGAATAATTCAGCATGACTGTAGCTTGGCAAGGATTTTAAGGAAGATGGGGATTGAGAGAGAGGGGGTATGGCTCTGACAGAGCAAGAGGCGAGGCAGAAACCTATTTTAAAACGCAAAGTGTAAAGTTGGAATGGATTTGACCCGATCCTTGTCTGGCTTTGCTAGTCTACTGCTGCATAAGTCTATTCATGTGCCCTGGGCAATTATATTGGCTGGGGGGGAAATGCATGGCTTTATTCCAGTAATATCTTTGGTCAGCAGCCTTATATTCCCCTTCAAAACTCTTTTGACACTCTTTGAGAACTATTCACATGATTAAAAAAAAATGTTGGACACACAAGAGAATCCTTAAAAATTCTAAACAGACATCAGAAGCAAGCGAGTAGTAAAGCCTGGACGTTCTGTCCGCCTTTGTTGTGCAACCAGTGCCATGGAAGTTCTGTTCACCAGAACATCAAATCCATCGCCCAGAATCCTACCATTCTTCGTGATTGCTGGCAGTACATCAGTTTGAACTGGTTCCCAAAGCATATCTCAGAGGCTAGCCCAAGGGCACTGGCAAATTGAGCTGTCAATTTAGCCTAATATATACTCAAAGGGATGCCTCCTCTATGTGTAGCTGAATCATATATGATTCTATCGCTCCAGCCAGCAGGGAGAGAAAGCTTCTCTTTTCATCTCACCAAACCAACATTTGTAGAGGAATCCAAATTGTTTTGCAAGAGGTAAATAGTTTTAAGAGCAAAGTGACTAATCCTGTCTTCTGGGCCCCCTATTCGAAAGCCGCTTTTGTGATATACCAATGGGTTAAAACGGTGATTAAGCGCACAGTTTTTTACCAGGTGAAACTTTGGGTGAATTTAGTTTCTTGGGTCCTCATGAACAAAAGAAGTGCACACAAAGGCTAATGCAATGCAGCCTTGCTATGGGGTGGCCTACATAATGAATTGTGTGGTGTAACTGGTCCCTAAGGTGTACTCCTGTTCAAGACACAGAACTGTGAAGCATGCAACCTTCCTTCCTTCCCCAGCAAGAGTCCAGGACAATCTAAGTAGCTAATTTAGAGCAAGTATTGGCTGCCCACTTCCATGGTGTTGGAGATTAGGAGTTTTACTAACACTTAAGTCTAACCGAGTAATCACAACCGTTGAGAATGGGCAGTAAGATAGAAGTCATGTAAAGAGTCCCCCAAGACAACGTGGCCCCCAAAACTGGAAAAGAATTTGTTTTGATTTTCAAGTGCATATGAAGAGGGTAATGCTATGACCCTGCGAGTACTCCTACTTATGTGTAACTTTAACAACTAAAAGAATGATCTGGTTTCATGGTAACATTGTATCTTAGTAGCCTGGGCTCGCCCAGACTTTCACGTACAAGCCAGTGTTGCCAACCTGCCTATTCTCAGCTGTCCCTTTGCCCAAGAAATCGGGCACCAATGAAAAACGAAGGCTACGCATGTGTCATCGGAATCAGTGGTCTGATTGGTTGTAACTCTGTCCAGTAGTATACAAAGGCATTTTGGTAGACACCCACTGATCCTGTATCTGAGAACTCTGTGGAATCTCTGACAGACCAAGCTCTGTCTATGAGCTTGGTGCGACAGCCAGGCTAGTATCTTACAGTTTTACAAAGACTTTACTATGACACTAAGCTAAACTAGCTTTTATAAAAGTATGTTATGCAGAAGTAATATAGAGCAAAGAACAGTTCAGGAAACACTGACACCTTCGGACACAGTTTCAGGTATAACTTATTTTGGAAGCTAATCCCTACACATTTCAAAACCAGACACATATTTATTTGTGTTTGCGTATGGGAGGAGAGTGTTTTTCTTGAGTCTTAGTGAAGTGAAATCTTTCAAGTGATTGGCATATCAAAGATTTTGACTTTTCTTGTGCAACATCTAAAATAAATGCCCGCTCCTTCCACATGATTATGTCTCACTCACACAGTTCCGCTTTTCACTTTGAGGAAGAAAGCTAGTGGCTCTCGGTTGCTTAGGGTAGTCTTTAATACTTTAGTCAATAGTCTCTTTTTCTTCCTCTGCCTGCCTCCCTCTTTCTCTCTCTCTCTCTTTCTCTCTCTTAGTGTGTGTTTGTGCATGTGTGTGTGTGTGTCTGTCTGTGTGTGTGTGTATCTGTGTGTGACTAGGGGCATGAGATTCCCTCTGAAGAGACTGACCGGAGCAATTAAACCTCGCCGACTGTACCGCACGTTCCTCTCATCCCTTTCATCTTGCCCTCCGAGTGCCCCTGGTCCAGCTGCCGCTGATGGAGTTTTTGTTTGTAATCCATTATCTATGAAGGGGGCTGAAAGCGAGCGCAGGAGTGGTGGTGTCAAGTCAGCTTTCGTGAGGGTCGCAGAGCCAAAGTGGCACCAATTACACCACGCCGTAGAGTCTCCCTGGCTTTGGCTGCTTTACTGTTGCTCTCTATGTCTTTTTTTTAATCTTTTTATCTTTTTCACTCTGTTCTGGTCCCTAGTTGTGCAGCCATGGAACAAACATGTCCTAAGGCCCGTTCATATGATAACAATAACTATAACTATAAGGCCAAATTAACGTTGACTACAGCAATAACTGTAACCATGTCTTTTAAAGAAAACGTTATTTTAGTCGATTGCAGAGTTCACAATTCAACTGTAGCGACAATCACAATGATATCATTAAGATGACTTTCAGAGCTGTTTGTTAAACAATAAAAACACTGCAGCCCAGCCAGTATCCATTACAGTAGCATTCTGTTCCTGCTCATGAGGAGAATCTTGGCATTGAAACGTCGTTCTTTAGTGTGAATGGCTCATTGAGGTTGCAGTTATTATCATTCTTGGTGTAAACTGTCTTTTATCCCATGGTGGTGGTATGCATAAGGTAAGAAAAAAATCTTACTTGTGTGTTGCTACTTTGCTAAGTAATCTTTTTATGGAAGTTCAATCACAGTTCTGTAATCCCCACTGCTCGCTCCAATCAATACGTTAAGGATTTAATGAGATTGTCATTAACAATTCATGACCTATAAGTGTATAAGTGTAAATGAAGTGCACTGGAAATTGGATTCTCATGTGGTAGTACTGGCTTTGCTATCATGGTCAAGACCATAGGAGAGTCTGGCAGATGGGTCATCTTTTGCCAGATAGACACTCATTCGCACAGAACTATTACATAGGTCTTGTAATGTTATTTCGCCCCTGAGGCAATTTCAAAGAGATGGGTTAAACGAGGACAGGGAGAGAGCAACCCTGAGTGTTCACTTAATCACGTGCACGATTCCTACTACGAATCCTTTAAGTTAACTTGAGTCGTGGGGGAGCTTCAGGAAAAGGCGGTCGATACTGACTGACAGTTTGTGATTCATCTAAACGTTATCCTCTCGCTCCTGTGGGTCAAGGTCTGGAGTGGCTTTTAGTGTGCTTAAAGAGAGAGCAAAGATGATTTACAAGCACAACCCAGGATTGCCTGCCTGATACCCCAGCCCCACCCCCACCCCCACCTCCCTCTGTCAAGGGCTTCACCACCGCACAGCACAGCACAGCACAGCCAGAGGTACAGCCTGGTTGGTCGAACCCGAAGCCGAATGTGTGTTTAAACGACAAACACAATTACTTCCTCATCTAATATGCATCAGCGCATCTCAGCTGTGCTCCCAAGATGGACCCATGTTCGGGTCAGCACAGTTATAATTTCATTGCCCAGCTGGCCGAACCTTTCAGACAAACCGGGGGCATTCCTGCCGGAGATTACAAGTAACCCCTTGCCTACATTTTGCCCAGGATCGATGAGTGGTGCTTAAGAATTCCCATACATAATTTGCTGGCAAGGTGATCAAATTAAGTGATCCAAGACCTTATCCTGTTTTTCCGTCCACCCGAGTGAAATCTGTAATCAATCTTTCCTTTTTTGTGGAGCAGGGGGTCACACATGAGTGCACATCTGCACAAATCACCCTGCACACACACACACACACACACACACACACACACATATATGCGGCCTGTGCGCTTGCATCCACACACATGCCTGCACAAACACACACACACACACACACACACACACACACACACACACACACACACACACACACACACACACACACACACACACACACACACACAGTGTGTATGCTGACCTAATACAGACTATAAATAATTTATGCAGCATTCATTCCACTCCTCAGTAAATAGACCCATAAACATTTAATTGAAAGGGCAGTAAGTGGTCATACATGTAAACTCTAAAACATTAAGGCCTACTTTGTCTTACTTAGTCATTTAATGGTTCATTAGAAACATTACACTGACTGCTCCACAAACACAAACGCACTTGCGGTTTTTCCTTGTTTCTCTCTCTTTCTTTTCTTTATCTCGCTCTCTGTTTTTCGCCATTACTCCTATCTGTTTTTTTGTTTCTTACTTAAAAAGCTTTCAGTAATATCACTGTCAGCTGCATGCTCTTTTGTATTCATTATTCTCTGGTAATGAGACAAGCACATTCTCCCCAGTTCGCTGGCGTAGAGTACACACCATTAATCAACAACTCAGACGCTCCGACTTTCCTCGCGGCACCGCCCAGCCTTGTGCACAGCCCAGATAGCGGTCGTCACAGCATCATGGGGGGAAGGGTGTCTATGTGTGTTTGTATATGTGTGTGTGTGTGTGTGTGTGTGCGCTCAGGGAGGGGGTGGGGGCTGGGGTGTTGGGGGGGTGGAGGGGGGTGGGGGGCGATGACGACGGCTGTCCTTCCACTTCCACTGGCCAGCTCCCTCCCTCCTTTCCCCAGTCCCTCAGTCTCTCGCTCTCGTTGTCCCCTCACTGTCAGTTTGGCCTTGTGCTAAACAACAACAACAACAACAACAGCTGCCACTCAAAAAAAGACAATCACAGTCGTCAGTCGAGACAAAACATGGCAGCAGCCTCCATCACCAGCCCAGTTGGTTTACTAGCACAGACAGGCTCCTCGTTATCACGTATATACCCAGCGTCTGGGGAACCTCAAGTTTGCCGTGTGAGGAAAAGGCGGGCTTGGCTCCCGGGGTTGGGAGGTCGCCGGCTGCCAGAACGTGTAGAGGGCGGTGTGCATTATTCATAGGCGAGGGGGCTCTCTGCTCTGGCACTCTGCGTCACCATAACGGAAACACTTATTCTTAATTAATCACTTGTTTCAGTTCCCCGCCATGAACCCAAGAGGTGACGCAGGCCGAGGAAACTTCCAGAAGAGCGGAGCACCACCGGGGTAGCAGCCCGCTGGGTCGGGGCTGTGATCCGCCAAGCGGTCGGGCGAGCGAGTGAGCGAGCAAATGAGCGTACGAGTGAGCAGGCCTCATCAGTATGCATGTGGCATGCGTGCACGCGTCCTCCGCGCCACGTTTTATTGTCCTTCACAGCGCATTGCAAGCAGCCTGGTAAAGCTGTGCAGATAAATGCAAAAGTGCATAAATATGCTATTATCGCACCCCGCCCCAACCACTGACTTCCACAGAAAGCCTGCGAGAAAGAAAGAAAGAGAGAGAAAGAGAGAAAGAGAGAGAGATACAAACCTGTTATGACAATAGTGCCTGCAGTGGCATGGCTTAGAGTAATTTAATCATGTCCTACACAGCATGCGGTTGGTTTATTTTCTTGTGGCCTTTGGACGAGAAAGAGCTAATGCCGTTAATGGGTTTTGCAGGATGGGGTTAAAGGAGCTGGGCGACCCCTGGTTGTTACGGTGATAAGGTCTTTAAGGAAGTCATTTCAGCACAAAATCTATTAGGAGATTAGCTCGCTCACCAGCTCGCCACCAAGATGGCTGTTTTTATTTTTGAGTGGTCTGCCAGTACCTATTAAACGTCCCTGAGGAAGTCACCTTACTGTGGAGGAGAGAAGGAAAAAAAAACATGCCATGGCTTCAAGTCACATATGAGACTTGCATGACTGCATTTGCATCTATATGCAGATTTTAAAGGCTAATAAAGACTGTGATGTGCCTTATGACCCCTTTGCCGGTATATGTGGGAGAGAATTTTTTCCCCAAGCCTTCTTCGCAGGTATTTCCGCTTCTGAAAGTGACAGCAAACTCAGTGTGTGTTGCATTAAACGTATGGACAGCCAACGCGACTGTATTTTAATTAGGCTACGGAATACGTCGGAATTCGCTTTTCGCACGTCACTCAAAGCCATTGATGTGAAACTGGCTATAATTACCCCGCTCGCTCTTATCGAAAGGGACAGAGAGGCAAGGGGGAGACGTACAAGGGAAAGAAAGAAGTGAAACTGGAGGGGAGACTTCTGGTTGCTTATGTTTTCATCTGCCCTGCCAATCACTGAGATTGATGTAGGAACACAGTGAACAACACATCCCTGTTACCTTGTCTGAACAGCCCACGTTCAAAGACCAATGCAGTATAGAGTGGGGGATGGGTTGAGATGGGAGGGAGGCATTTACAGTTACAGTCCAAGTCTGGATGTTTCAATCCAACACAAGAAGCACACACACATACACACATAGCCATGCATACACGCATACACACGCGCACACACACACACACACACACACACACACACACACACACACACACACACACACACACACACACACACAGACTCCTACACATGTCTGTGAAGATTCTGATTCAGACACGTGATGGTAGTCAAAGGAGCTAAGTTGTAAGCGAATGGACTTCTTTTTAGAACTTCAGGGTGTTTCACCTTCCATCTAAAAGGCTTCTTCTTTTATCTGCTACATACCATTTTGCCTCGAGATCTCGTGCCAGGAAGGGCTGAACCTTTGTCATGGAATGAGGGGTGTGGTCTACAGCTCCACCTCCAGATATAGTTCCTGGTTCTCTGTCATCAGGCCAGAACTGAAGAAGCCTTTTGGATGGAAGGTGAAACGTCTTCAAGCTCTAAAAAGTCCAGTTGCTTACAACTTAGCTCCTCTGACCTCCACACATACACACACACAATACTTGTTACAGGTGAAGGCCACTCATCTCCAAACAGCATGCTGTTCAGTGCTTCACAGGCACAAGACTGTCTCCTTTCTGTCTCCTTTCTGTGATATACGTAGGTATATCAGCCTGCTTACTGTGTACTGCATTCAACCGAAAGTGTGAATGAAAAAGGCATGGATTCAATTTAGGTAGTCGACAGCTAGCACAGACTTGAAAGAATAGCCCCACACACAATGGCTTGCCACCTTCAACACATGCATTCTGTCATTCTTTCAGTACAGAATGAGAAAAGGCATAAACTAAATGTGTCTACAGTTAATAGAAGAAACTCAGGACAAACCTCTTTATATGAGATGTGTTGAATAATTATTTTCAAATATACTTTTAGATGGAAGGTGAAACGTCTTCAAGCTCTAAAAAGTCCAGTTGCTTACAACTTAGCCCCTCTGACACCCACACATACACACACACAATGTTTGTGACAAGTGAAGGCCTTCACTCATCTCCAAACAGCATGCTGTTCAGTGCTTCACAGGCACCAGACCTTCCTACAAATGGTGTCAGAAGTGGGATGGCTTGCCGTGAGGTCATCGGAGGTGCAGCCACTGTGTGAGCCATATGAGGGACCCCCAGGTTAGGTTGACCCTGGTGTGAGGGACCCCAGTGATGGGTAAAGCATCGGTATGTGGGGCACCCTGAATGGGAGAAGTATGGTAGGGGGGTGCGTGAGGGACACCTGAGTGTGTGAAGCCCATGGCTGTGCCTCCCGAAGGGCAAGGCAGTGTGATGGAGTGACCATCACTAGAGTTGTGGGTGTGCTCTGACTGCCATTCCAATGAGCCTGGCTCTTTGGCGTTGTGGTCAGAGCCACTGTTTGGTAGCCCGGAGACTCGGGTTCGAAGCCACGTGGGGTGACTTCTCCTCCCCTTTTCTACAAAGGGGCCCTTTCTGTGCAGGCCCTTTTAAGCGAGAGATTAAGGGCCCCTAGATTGGGACCAAGTATACACCAGAGTGCACTGTAAGGGGAAAAAAAGAGCCTTTGTTTTCAAGCTAACGTGGGGCTTCTCATCATCAACTCAAAACAAAACAAACTAAAACATCAAAACAAAAATGAAGGAAAGATTTGTCGGGTGCATGTACAGACAGTGGGGGGAAATGGAGAGTGGGAGGAGGAGAAGGAGGAAGGGTAGATCTATAGGTTAAGATTAGATAAGACCTGAGTGTTGACTCACAGAGTTCTTCTGCTCGACTTATTTTTGGCAGTCAAGTAACATATCCGCTTCATTCCCCACCTAGAGACTGCCTTCTCTGTGAAGGCACAGCACTGTGGGATTTCTCTCTCTCTTTCTCTCTCTCTCTCTTTCTCTCTCTGTCTCTCTCTTTCGTTCTCTTTCTTTCTTTTTCTCTCTTTTTCTCTCTTTCTCTCTCCCTTTCTGTCTCTTTCTTTATTTCTCTCTCTCTCTCTCTCTCTCTCTCTCTCTCTCTCTCTCTCCCTCTCTCTCTCTCTCTCTCTCTCTCTCTCTGTGTGTGTGTTCCTCTCTTTCTCTCTCCTCTCTCTTTCTCTCTGCTCACATCTACTACAATAGCCAACCCCAGTAGACTTATTTCTCAAAGCCACTGGTTCAGTGCACCTCTGCTGTATATATTTTTGCCATGCTTGTGGGGAGGCTTTCGATGACCTGAAATGTTTTTCTCTTCATCTTTAAAACCTCTGCATTTCTCGGTGCTTTCGAATGGCAATGCATTTCCCTGGAAACACTACTGCTTGAGTGGAATCCTAACATACCATACCAAGGTCATTCTCAAGGTTCAATTTCCAGAGAACAGGTACTCTGAGTATGATATTATTGTGTTCCCCATTCTGTAGGTTACACGTAAAATGAACAAGTGTCTGAGATGTGCTCTGCAGGTATTAGGTGCCAGTAGAAACACCTCTAAATGCCAGACAGAAATGAAGGCTTATAATAAGTGATCCAGGTCAATATAGCTGTGATACTTATATTGACTCAAGTGGGAGCTATTCCACTTCCATGGTCTTTCTCTGCAGACATAGAGACGTGACCATGACTTGTAGAAGCTATGATTTTCTCAGTATTGTTGAGCATTAGAAGATGGGATGGGAAGTCGGACGTTGAATATTTGAGGTTGAAGAGATGTTCACTTTTGCTGGAAGATTCACTGCAGTATGCTTACAGGCCTCTAATAACTTCTCCTCCCTCACTCCTGTGTACTCACAGCCGGGTTAACTTCACCGATGTTATTTAAGACATGTCTTGGACTTGTAAAAGCAAGAGTAGTAGAATTCAATGCCCTCCAAGCATCCATACTGTGCATCAGAAAACAGTGCTTTCCTAAAAAAAATAAACTGATAAGAGAGAGTGAAGAGAGAGCTGAGCGCTGTGTAGTTTAGAGAAAAAAAAGGAGAGAATGTGGAAATGTATTAACATAGTGGCATTCTTTCCTGTTTAAGGCCTCTCTTTTCAGTCTTGTAGATTTTTTTTTCTGATTTGTCCATCATTGTTTGTATTAACAGAGTTGTTACAGTGTCAGGGTGCGTAGGTATATCAGCCTGCTTTACTGTGTACTGCATTCAACCGAAAGTGTGAATGAAAAAGGCATGGATTCAATTTACTGTAGGTAGTCGACAGCTAGCACAGACTTGAAAGAATAGCCCCACACACAATGGCTTGCCACCTTTCAACACATGCATTCTGTCATTCTTTCAGTACAGAATGAGAAAAGGCATAAACTAAATGTGTCTACAGTTAATAGAAGACACTCAGGGCAAACCTCTTTATATGAGATGTGTTGAATAATTATTTTTAAATATACTTTTAAAATCCAGTCCTGTTCAGTCATTTTTTTTAAATTGCATGACCTCATCTTAGACTATGGGATGATGATTGAAAAACACAATCTTGACAATCTGAAATTAAGTCAGTTGTAAAAAACAGAATTGCTATACAATCACTCTGTCCTCTGAGCTACTGTAGGACTTAGTAACTTTTAAAAGTTTTTATAAGCTTAAAGTCTTACTTTTACATTTTTCAGTCATTGAAATGGCATGATTAATTATTTAAAACATATCAAACTAAATAATAGCTACACACAACCGACAGACTTTGTCAGGAGTTTCAGCTGCTGCTTTCGCAACATTTTGTTCTGCATTGCTCTGATCGTAAGATAAGCTGCAGACAAAATAAAGTCAGAGGCAGGGTTTATTTAGCCTGGTAAACCAGCCCGTTGTACTTCATTTTGCACAGAGGGTCTGGACCGGAATCTCTTTAGGGTCATTTAGTCGGCCCCAGCAAGACCGATCCAATCAGCAAACAAAGGGTGTGTTCGTTAGCGGTGACGTTGACCTTGTGTGCTACATTTGAATTGTGGTGCGTAGTTAGGCTAATTACATACATGATGACCAGGCGTTAGCTGCTGGGTAAAGGCAGAGGCTTGTTTTAAACTCCAGCAGTGTCCACACCTCCAGGAAGAAATCGTTTCTGACGGTGTCTGGCCCAGACCCTCTGTACAAAATTAAATGAAGTACGAGGGGCTGGTTTACCAGGCTAGGGTTTACTGGCCCTTAAAAAAAGATGATCCTCCTCCTCATTATTTTTTACAGCCGCAGTATGTGTTTTTTTCTGTCTATGCTCAAAGATCACGGCAACGATTTCTCCCTCCCTTCCTCCTTCCCGCCCTCCCCCTGACCTCTGGTCTGAGTGTCTCGCATATGTGGGTAGCGCAGCCTTTGATGTGCTTGGGTTCACTTGATAGCATTAAACTCTGTTTTCACTGAAGTCTCATTTATTTATATAAAGTTAAAAAAAGAATAAGCTACTGTGACTGTCCTTCTGTACTTCTCAAGATCCTGTATGTGTGTGCTCAAGAGCGGTGTTTGGTGTCGGAAAAAAAAGGCTGTGCTGCTCATTAGATCTCCAGCTACGATACTGTTGCCAGCGTACTATTAACTAAAATTCCTATTTCTGTGCTGCTCTCACCTCTGCCAAAGAAATGAATGCAAATTTAGTCCCCCCCCCTCCTCCTCATTTGAATTAAGTATATAGGCTACTGTAATTACTACCTGACACGGTTCTCTCTTTGATTAAAAGCCTGGTGGTAATTCAGGGGCTGTGTACAGGTTGTAAGCAACTCCTAAATGCCAAGGTTTTGCTGTTGGTTTACTGTCTTTACAACTATTACCACGCTGCACTTTTCAGCACAAAGGAAGCCAAAATTACAATGTGAATCAGACAGGAGCTTTGGCTGCTGTTCGCAATTTGCTGTATCAACTCTGCAATGTCAGCCACAATGGAACAAAAAACAAACAAGACAAAAAACAACATAAAAGTGATGCTAAAGTTTGTCACCGGTTGGTCAGTGTAAGTGTGTAAAGCCATTTAAGGGCACAGGTGAACCCCACCCACACCTCCCTCTTTTCACCCCCCCCATCTCCCCCTTGAGGAGAGTAATGATAAGCCATGGCAACGGATGCGCATTGGGTGGGCCATTAAAATAGAATAGGGTACTTGTCTGAGCTCTCCGATTTACCATTAATTGCAGTGCATAATTTCCCTTTAGATTAAGCCAGGGATGGTTAATGCCACTGTGGGAATTTACAGCATAATTAACACCAAATAAAAGGGCTTTCCATCCTTCTTTCTTCCGCCAGTGATTTGCTATTGCCCTAATCAAGGATGGTGATTTAGCCTCATGGCTGGAACAGCAGTGCTTCTCACCAGTTATGTCCTTGTATGGCTTCTCAGCAGTGGGTGTGGTGTTATTCAGTTTTCTGTGTGGTTGTTTACTGAAAGTTTATTTTTTTGCTGCTGTTGATTCAAATAATTGTGGGGGTGAAAGCAAATTAAATGGCGCAAAATATGTGTAACATGTGTTTGGCTGGCATTGATCCACTGCACATTTTATTCCTACATCCTCAAATTCACAAGAGAACCAACCTAATGTTTGGCAGAAACATCTTGACTCATGTTCAAACTTCTTTCCATGTACCAGAATAGCGGGCGAAACAGAACTTCTGGTAACAGTGTGTGTGTGCGTGTGTGTGTGTGTGTGTAAGTGTGTGTGTGTGTATGTGTGTGTGTGTGTTTTCTCCCACTTTCCCCTCAGTGTCAGAGGTTCGATATGCTCCTGCTGAGAGCGGAGCTGTGCACTGATGTCCTCTGTCAAGAAGCGGCTCCTACACGCACAAGGAATAATTTTCAATTTCCTTACGCCCGTCTTGCTTCACTTGATACGATCGATTGCCACTCCCTCCTTTTAGTACGAGACAGCAGGGCTGGGGTGAGGGTTGGTATAGGTGCCGTTTGTTCCCTCTCTCTTTTTTCTTCCTCCTCACACTCTTTCTGCATCCCAAGATATTGGTGACTAAACTTTTCCTTTCCTTTCCTTTCCTTTCCTTTCCTTTCCTTTCCTTTCCCCCAACCGAGGTGCAGTTTCTGTTGTTCGCATTCATTTCCTCTTAAGGCTGCTCGATTATGGAAAAAATCTGAATCACGATTATTTGGGCCAAAACTGAAATCACGATTATTCAAACGATTATTTTGTTTTCCTCAGTAACATGCTTTATTTATTGAAAATGTATTCAAAAACATTTCGAAAAAACATTCTTGTACCTGGGATTTTCCCTAATACCTATCTTCGTAAACATTAGTAAGTCTCCTTTGATGTCTAATGTACAAACAGTAGAAATGTCTAATGTCTAACAATGTTTTGTCCTAATAATTTTCTACTGTTTGTACTGTACATTAGATGTATACATTAATGTATACATCTAATGTACAGTACAAACAGTAGAAAATAATTAGGACAAAAACATTGTTGCCCTCGATTTTATTTGTTTTGAGATCGTTTGGCCCTGAAATCGTTATCACGATTAGAATTCGATTAATTGAGCAGCCCTATTTCCTGTGTGTGCTCATGCACTTCCTCCCCTTCTCTCCATCTTTACTCTGTTGTCCTTCATATTGGATGCTCCGCAGCTCCACATTTCATCCACTTAGTGCACCATATTTCTCCATGCATTCTTGCTAGGAGAAAGGCCTACCAGCATGTTAAATAACTTCTGCAGTGGACGATGTCTCTGCTATGATCGATCGACTTGAACATTTTTACGAGGGAGACAAAGCTTCCTGTTTTCTCTCGGTTTCACAATTACATTTCGAGCCTCCTTCGAATGGGGGGTGCGTTTTGATATGCCATACCTGTCAGTGTGTCATTTCTAATATCTGCTTCATGGTGCATTTGCACTGGTAGATAAATAATGCAACAGTCATGGGACAGCCCTGCACACTCACACACAGGCTCATAACCTATAGCCACATGCATGCATACTTACAAACAAGCAGCAGGTTTATAACAAAGAACTGATCCTTTTCTTTCTTTCTTTCTTTCTTTCTTTCTTTCTTTCTTTCTTTCTTTCTTTTATTATTTTCTGTTTGTCTCTCATCATTGAGGAAGAGACCTATAATTATCTGGCTCGTTTCTCGAAATTTGCTCCAAATCATGGCAAAACATTCAACAGTACAGAACAGTTTTTAATGCTCTAAATCCGAACTCTATTTTTGTGCTCATTAGTGTGGGCTACACCCTGTCACGCATGCACAAGCAGAGAAAGTGCATATGTCACAACATTAGGCACTCCACACTACACAGGCATATTGCTAGGTACCTTGACAGAGAGAAAGAGGAAAAGGAAAAAAACTAAATTAGTAGTTAGGCACCGGTCTTGTCATGTTAGAACCGTTATAATGAGCTCTCTAAGTAGGCCTCTCCACCTGCCTGAATTATTCACTGTGTTGAGACCTTAAGCCCAGACTTTTAAATAGCCCAGTCCTGGAAGTTCAACTAACTAAACTTGCCTAAACTAAAAAGTATGCCACATCCTGCATGTACCCTGTAGAATCCTTCCTGGAGGGTAGGTGCAAGATGATGGCAGGTTCAGATGCCCCTGTGTCGGTGATTTAACACTGGAAATGGGTTTCTAAATGCTTTGAATTGTACTTTTAGTCTTGGTGAGTCAGAGTTAGGAGTTTGGAGAGGACCCTGGTGGTTGAAATGTGTATTAGCCTCCAAAGAAGGCTCTCAGTGTGTGTGCAACAAGGGCTCCCGATGCCTCTTGCATGCAAATGGGCGCTTATCATCCCCTTTCCACTGGTGGGTGTCAGTACGCGGCTATGCGCATCACCATTACCACAGCCACCCCGGGAGCATGATATCGACTGTTCTAATCCTCTTACACCAACACTGTAGCAAGGTTAAGACATCATTGTATGTACCGACGCTTAGGTGTTGGTATGAATGTTAATCTCAGAACTTCGTATAAAGTCGGCGTAACCTTTTTCGGAGAGTAAGTATGACTGATGAAGGAAAAAGGAACTGAACTTATTTTGCATACATATGATTCGATGGTAATAAAGGATGGTTTAAAATCGTGGAACAGAGGGAGTTATTATCCATCTGGTGGGTTCTTTTAATTCATTCAAACACATTTACATTTACATTCACATTTGTGTGACCCCTTCAGTGCCATCCTTACACTTAATTCCTCAAAATTAGAATGCTATAACCCCACGCTCAAACCAAAGAATTGCTAATAAGCTAATTTGGGCGACCTTTGAGTTCCTGAATTGAGGACAATTAACGTGATATGAGAAGACTCTAGTGTTCCCCACTTAAGAGCCAGAGAGCCTGTTGTCTCACGAGATCTGATCATCACACAGTGGACCTGAGTGGTTGATACTAAATTATGTTCTCACAGAAATACCATAGTGATGATGGCCGCTGATGCAATCAGGCGAAATTACTTCCCCTGAAATCAGATACATCTGTGTGCGTTTCATGTTCCTCATCAAATGAATGGATGATGAAGTAATGTGTGCGAGGAATGTAGAGTTCTGCCATATTTCATGGCTGCTTGAACCAGAAATCAATACATTAATAGAATATTCATTTTAATCAATTTCATTACTTTGCCCCCCTTGCTCATTGAAGGTACTGTACAGTGCTAAAATAGAAGAGAGGACTGGTTAGCTACTGCAGCACTTTTGTCTACTTCAGTGGCCTCATAAAATTGACCCTGGAACACTACAAACTAATCTATTTGAGTTTACTTCTTAAACAGTCCCTGTCGTCAAAGTGAAAGACCCATTTTCGTCATTGTGATCACATGGCACAGCACAGCACACAGTGCACACAACGAAGTTCACCTCTGCATTTAACCCATCACACACATGTGAGCAGGGGGCAGCCATGACAACGGCACCTGGGGAGCAGTGCGTGGGGATGGTACCATGCTCAGGGTAACCTGCAATCACAGGTCTGATACTTTAACCGCTAGGCCACCACTGCCCCGAAAGTGATAGAGCTGCTACCTCATCATCATTGCTAATGTTTAAAAATTCCAGCTTTGTGAACTTCTTTACTGCACTTGTAGAAATAAAGACATTTCTGACCAGCTGTGCAGTAAAACCAAACACTTATTAGTGCTAATGAAAAGGCATTTTCACAGAAGTGTTTCCCTTTGTGTTTGTACCTAATATATCAAAAGGAGCTCAATAAAAGGCTTGAACATGTTTATTATGAGGCTTTAAACATCTGTTCCCCAGTGTGCTGAACAGCAGTTACATAAGTGTGGGTAATTGAGCCGGCTACATGGCCCAGGAAGTAAACTTTCCGCACGAATGATGCAGGAACCTCTTGCCCCCTTCTTGGCCGTGGCCGCCGCTGGGAGGCCGAGCTGGTTCGGGTCGCACGTGCCCACCCAGCTGACAGCAGCGAAACAAAGCCTACCTGCCCTCATTACAGCGCGGGGTCAATCCGATCAAAACCAGGGCGCTAGGGGGTTTGTCCAGCCTGGCCCTTTGTGTTTGAAAGAAAGTAAAAAAAAAACCACACAGCTAATGCAGGGTTGTGTTTGATTTTGTAACTCACACGATTGCTGCACAGTGAGTGCAACATGATTATATTTGCAGTGCAGCTTGTCATTCTTGGGGGTTGCGGTGGGGGGAGGGAGGTGGGGGCTGTGGGGTCGGTGGGGTTAAAAGAGGCTGCAGTGGCGTATGACAAACGGGCACATGAAGACACGGCGAGTAAATCAACCAAGGGGGGCTGACACTGGGTAGAAACTTCTAGGATTTATGTAGGATGGCAGCCATGTGTCAGAGCAACTGTTTAACAGGCTGCTTATTGGCCGGGAAGAGTCCCTGGGTGGAGGGAGACTGGCGAGGCTCCAAGAGCGGAGTGTAGTGTACAGTCGGAGAAGAGAGAGAGACAGAGCCGAGTCGACTGGAGCATTGACTAAATAATAGCTTTTTCCTCCCCTCTGCACGCCACAGCAACCCCCCCCCCCCCCCGCTCCACAGTAAATGACCACAAAATGCTGATGTTTACAACCACTTAGTATTTCGAGATTTATTCTCTGCTTTTATGCTACAGATGGCTGGGCTAAGAGGTCATTTTTCAAAAGCACATCGCTGTTAATTAATTACTCTTATTCTGTCAGGATTTTTCTCTTTTCTGTTTATTCATTTATTTTTTTCGCTATGACCATGATAGTAGATTGACAGTAGATATATTATTTACTGTCCCATCAAAACAAAAAGACAATTTCTGCAACAAACAAGTCACATGCTTGATTGGTGGGAAATAGCTGTTTCCAGTCATACACTGATTTTCATTTGATTGATCACATTTTCATGAATATATCTTTCTCCTCTTCTCTCTCTCTCTCCCCCTCACTTTCCTCTCCTCTTCTCTTTGTCATCTCCTCTCCCACACCCTCTTTCTCTTTGCTCTGTTTCTCTCTCTCTCGCGCTTCCCTCTCTCTCTCTTTTTTCATTTCCCTCCACATTTGTCTCTCTCTCCATCCTCAGCCCCTGTGTTTTTTTTCCCGGTGGCTTGGGCTCGAGAGCACCTAGTTTGTCATTGGCTTGTCAGGCCTGATTAAGACAAAGTGCCCTGGCACAGTTTCATTTGCATGCCATCGCTCTGGTGGTCCACGGGATTCTGTGTCAGGGGCACCGGCACCGGCACCGGCAGCGGCACCAGACTCGCCTACAGGCTCTCGTCTCTCGCAACACACAGCAGCAGCGGCAGCGGCACCAGACTCGCCTACAGGCTCTCGTCTCTCACAACACACGGCAGCCAGAGGGGAAGTGCCTTCCTCAAGCCACCAACCCCCCCAAACACCTAATTTTCAGAACGGTCCAAATTAGCGCAGGGGAAAATAAATCAGTGATCCCCCCCCCCCCCCCCCCCCAAGGTCAGGCTTTAAAAAAAGGTTACCAAGTACAGCTCGCGGTGAGGAGAAGTAATCACAGTGAACTATTGCTGGGTATTAGTGATTACAACAGGGGTCAAGACATACGAGCCCCCTCGTAGGGTTATTTTTTATATCAGTCGCCTCAGACTGGGGCAGGCCCCAAGAGACAAGATAACCAAATGATCACCTTAAGAATATGGAAATTGAAAGTCTGGGGAGCAAACACATGACAGAGAGAGAGAGAGAGAGAGAGAGAGAGAGAGAGAGAGAGAGAGAGAGAGATATGGAGAGAGAGAGAGAGAGAGAGAGAGATATGGAGAGAGAGAGAGAGAGAGAGAGATATGGAGAGAGAGAGAGAGAGAGATATGGAGAGAGAGAGAGAGAGATATGGAGAGAGATATGGAGAGAGAGAGAGATATGGAGAGAGACAAGGAGAGGACAAGACAGACAGAGAGAAAGGGGAAGACGGGGGGGGGGAGAGAGGTAGACAGTAAGGGAGAGAGAGGAAGAGGTAGAGAGAGAAACAGGAAGAGTGTGAGAGAGCTTGAGGAAGAGCGAGAGAGAGAGAGAAAGAGAAGGAGCGGGAGAGACAGGGAATAAGGGATTCCAAATGAATGTGAGGCTAGAGAACCATGGCCCCATAATGTACATCTTCCCTGTGTGTCTAGGAGCCATGAAAGCCATGTCTAATTTCATTTCAGAAACATTTTGATGTCTTCACCAGTCATTTAATGAATCTGATTAAGCTTTCAACTCGGAATCCCCCCTACCTCCCACCTACACCCTACTGCGCACTCATACATACACACACACACACACACACACACACACACACACACACACACACACACACACACACACACACACACACACACACACACACACACAAACACACGCAGCAGGATTATGAAATGGCCCCGTTGCGTCACTCGCCGAGCTAGATCAAATGCCAGACCGATAGATCACCCTGTGTCCCGTAATGGGAAACGAAGTTTTCAAACGCCCAGACTACACCATTAATCAACATGTCCCATTATGCCAGAAAAGAAATAATGGCCTGTTTGTGGAACCAGCATGTTCACTTTGAACTTTGAACCAGCAAAGTGGTCGACAAACATACTTTTTTCCAAGGGGAAACAGCATAGCAAAACACATGGGCAATAATGAGCTACGTGTGTGTCATGTACCATCTCATCTTGTTAAAGCATTGCAGCCTCAGGCTAAAATCTTGACGGGAGACCACTGACTTCACATAGCCATAGTTTGCTCTAGGGGGTTCTGCTGTAATGCACCTCAGACTATGTTAATTGTTTATGTTCCCCGTGTAAATAGATGTAACTAAATTAATATTGATTTTTAGTGTTGTCATATGGATAGTCTTTCAGAAAAAAAACAGCTGATTCCTCAACAAGCATATAAATGACATATGAAGTATGAGTACGAGTATGAGTTTTTTTTTTTTCTCAGATTTCAGATCTGTGATAAAATATCATGGAGATCCAGAACTTTAATCAAATATTAATTTGTCTTTCGCTGTTAGTAGGAAACGGTGCAAGCCCTCATTTTATTCCCTTTTAGCTTACTCCTTAACATCAAGGTCACCCCGTCATCTCCATCCAGAAATCATATGTTTGTCACTGGATTGCCGTGGCACCACAAATCAATACGAGGCTGACTAACTGGAACATCAGACATTGTATCATTACCGGAACCAAAGTCAATCAGACCGGGACAAGAAATTAAGTTGTTAGGTCAGTGTAACAAACACTCATGGGAACGATTACATTCTGTGTCAAAAATATGTAAGCTAATAAACGTGAAGAGAGAATGTCTTAAATACACCTGGAGGCATAAAGCTTTGAGTTTTTTTGGGTGTATTTTACATGAGCTTCATGTTAAGTATGTGCATGTGGCATGTGGTCAACCCCATGCAATATTAATGCACTAAAGGCACTTACTTATAGTACTCCATAATGAATCAAGGCCCCAGTGCCCTGACTACATACTGACTACACTTACTAAGTATTGACATCTTTTCCCCGCTGACCCCCCTGGATCGATGGATGTCCAGTATACCTAAACACGTTTTATCGACACGCGGGAAAACGAGATCAGCCCGGCACTTAAACACCAGAGTCAGGTACCCCATGAGGGAAATGCAGGCTGGGCCAGTCCCCTGTGGCTCCATGTGGATAAAGAGATCCCAGGGCTCCGGAGAAATTCCCCCTCAGCCGGCACCCAACGGGCCTCTCTTTCCTCGGGGTTAGATTTGATTTGTCATGTAATGAGGTGCGTGCGTGGCATGGCTATGATGAGAGCTGACATACGGAGGACGACGGGTGAGATTCAGAGCTGAAGGAAAGGAAGGATGAGGGAAGAAATGTAAGGAATCTGAGAGGAATCATGGGAACACCCCATATTGCAATTGCAGTTGTTTTGTTTTCATGAAAACACATTTAGGTAACACAGATGGATGAATGAAACATGGAGAACCAAGATTCATGCTGGTGCCAAAGCCAGGTAAAATGTTTTCAGTCCAAGTTAATCCTAGTTTTCTGTACGCTTGGAATGCATCATAGCAAGCGATGAATTGTAGGCATGTTTGCAAGGAAATGGTTAAAATATACGATTATGTAATCTGATGTAAGGATGAAGGGTCGGATTGACAGCAAATGGAAACAAAGGATGTAGGGATTAACACCACCCCACACTGCTGCTGTGGTCTTCACTACGAACACATTACAGGCAACACAGAAGAATGAATGATTGAAACGTGTACAATCAAGATTTCTGTTGACTTTTTCTTTCCACATCACATTTCACAATCATTACATTTCTTTTTTTTGCACATATCTAATAGTGACATTCTCTTAATGCTACACTGAAATTCATACACCAACACTGAAAGTGTTTCTTGTAAACATTTACCTAACAACTGGTTTATGTGTTTTCTAATCTGTCATAATAGTTGGAAATCCATGTGCATCTCAGTCTTTTGCCTTTTTGTGTTGTGTAAATCTCTACATCACACCTATATGCACGTAGAGAACCAGGGCTGTAGGGGTTGGGTAAACACAAGTAAACAGAGTTTACCCACCTCTCAAATTTCAGAGATAGAGTTTAGCCACCTCTGAGGAGAATTTATCCACCTATTAATACAGTGTATTTGCTTCGTAATACAGTTTATGCACCAATTTCAACTTTTAGCATTTCAAAACCACACTACATCATTTATATTTACAGTCTGTGCACTGGGGACCATTCCAAAATCAGAATACATAATTTATATTTGCAATCTGTGCACCGGGGAACATTTACAATACCACCTGGTATTTAAAAAAACATCTGATGCCGTACACCATGCCGTACAACCTCACTGTGATCACCAAATTTATAAGTTTACCCACCTCTTACTTTACTACTACACCCCTGTATAGAACCAAGATTCCTGTTGATACCAAGGCCAGGAGAAATGTTTAGTCTATGACACATCTTAGCCTTTGAGAATTCTGCAGCGGCAGGAGGTTCTCTGTTAACAATGGTGCCACATCTTTTTCATTTTGCCGCTCCCCACTTGAGGAACACTCAAGCTAGCACTTCAGACTGCCACTCAGCGGGTGTGCAAGTTTAATATGCTGCCCTTGATCTTTCCCTGCTATGTCCCTCTCTCTCCATCTGGTTATTATGACGGACGTGTGTCTGCAGGTGTGATTGTGTGTGTGCGTGTGTGTGTGTGTGTGTGTGTGTGTGTGTGTGTGTGTGTGTGTGTGTGTGTGCGTGCGTGTGTGTGTGTGTGTATATGTGTGTGCACGTGTTTGTGTGTGTGTGCGTGTGTGTGTGCGTGTGTGTGTGTGTGTATATGTGTGTGCCTGGATGTTTAATTTATTGTCTTAATATGTGAACTGGTGAAGGTAAATTGCTTCCTATTGAGTGTCTTCCTCTGTGTGTGTATGTGTGCATGTGTGTGTGTGTGTGTGTGTGTGTGTGTGTGTGTGTGTGTGTGTCAGTCTCTTACACACACAAGCATGCATGCATTCAAAATCATAGAATGAGATTGTGTGTGTGTGTGTGTGTGTGTGTGTGTGTACGGGGCGGGGTGTGTGTGTGTGTGTGTGTGTGTGTGTGTGTAGGGGGCGGTGTGTGTGTGTGTGTGTGTGTTTGTGTGTGTGTCTGCTAGGGGGATCTGCTTGCATATATAGGTGCAAGGTGGTTTATCCGCGCACAATGCCAGTGTCAAGCCAAAGGCCACATGCTGTGTATCTACTGCACGGGCAGACGAGGTAAACTTCCTAGTGAAGAACAGATGCCACCAGTTCATTCATAATGACATAAGTGTTACACTCTATTTTACTGTCCCTGTTCATCAATTAGGTACAGTGTAACAAAGTATGTAATAATATGTAACATTATGTACTTACACTGTACTGTAGGGGTAGGGGTAGGGTTAGTGTTAGATATGTACAGTGTAAGTAAATAACAATACATGTTGTTACATGAAAAATTAATTAAAATTCAACATGTGTGGGAAATTTAATTGAATTAAGATTTAAAAAAAAAACAGGCGTAATGATGCACACACAGAACTCATATTAACTTTTTAATATTTTTCTTACAATTATTTATTTATTTTCTTTTCCCAGCTCTCACTTTTCACTGCTCGGTATGCAGGCTGTCAGGAGCAGCCAAACACCATTAGTCTCCTGCACTTTAATTGACGGCTCCGGATCGAGGCCCCGTGCTTGTGTGGGTCTGACCCTTAGGTTTTTCATGAATTTTGGCAGCCAACTTAACCTCACTGTAACTGCACGAAAACAGAAGTGGGTTCTCTCTGAGTGACAGGTTTGTCTCATAGAAATGAAAACAATGAGAGAGAGAGAGAGAGAGAGAGAGAGAGAGAGAGAGATGGAGAGAGAGAGAGAGAGAGATGGAGAGATGGAGAGATGGAGATAGAGAAATGGAGAGAGAGCAGGATGGAGAGAGAGGAGGGAAAGAAGGAGAGAGAGGTGGAGAGAGAGGTGGAGAGGGAGAAAGAGAGAGAGGGGGAGGGCGAGATGGAGAGGGAAAAGGAAAGGGAAGGGAAAGAGGAAAGGAAGGGAGGGAGGCAGGGAGAGCAAGAGGGGGGAGGGGGGGATTACAATGAAGGCAAATGGCCAAGACTTGACCAACCTATAACTGCAGATGTGGCCATAATTGATCCTCTAAGTGCTTATTAAAAGCTAAACACAAAACAACTGAATTGGAGCTGCAGTGTTTAGTACATCAACACGATAATCAACTGTTATTAAAACTCTTTTTCCCTGTCTGCATGTATTTTTAGATTGACAGGCGTTGTGCAAAGTACAAATGCACTAAGATCTCAGGCACTGGACACACAACGTGGAACGGGTGCCCAGTAGATGTCAGTAAAACATTCCAGTGTAGTGTATACCTAACTGCTTCTTTTTGAAGATTACATCATTGATTTTCTCAAAGAATACCCACTCAAAGAAAATGATCAGTGCAAACGAATTAGCGCTAGTACCAAAACAGCAATTCCCCAAGACCAATGTCAACAGATGGAGTGTGCTTTGTCACAGCAACCTGTTATTACTGAAAAGGTGCTTAAAATGATCCAGGTGGTATATATTGTTTATTTGTGAGAAATAATACGTCTGAGTACGGGTAAAAGACGAGTATTTACCACAGTTTAACACAGCTTAAATGTTTGTAAATGTGGGGACCGACTTTGTAATGAGGCGAAGTCGCATTGTACTTTCCTTTTTGAATAGTGAGGACACGCAAAGAAATACTCCACCTTGTTCGATGAATGTCTGGTTACGTGCGCCTTGGTCAAGCTTCATGTGCTCAGTGAATGTTGGAAGCTCAAGGCGACGGGAGGAATTGTTCTCCGGGTGGTGTAAGAGGTTTAACCAGTGGTGAAGCAAATCTTGTATCAGAGATTGCTGTGCAGTCACAGCACGTACGGTCAAATGGAAAATCCCTTTAATCTTGCGCTTCAGAGGTGCGTATTGAGGGTGATCAACTTGTGTCTCACCCCAGTTATTGACTTTCGCTCGAGCTCCCACTATGGAGTCGCATGCGCTCTCCAAGGTGCTGAAACGTAAAGAATGTTTAGAGCAGAGATTTGACCGTCTCGACTGCAAACGCATTCAAAACACTCGGTGTGTGTTTGTTTGGAGAATGCTTAAAGTGAAGATAATAACTGTTTACAAAACGCTTCATTTGCTTTGCTCATAAGGAATCATGAATTGTACACGTTATTGAACGAGATGATTTTAAGTAATTTTTGGAGGGGTGTAAGAAGTCCATGATATTGTAGCCTATTTTAAATATCCACTTCTGTTCAATGCGCGCTTCTCCCTCCCCTCAACCCTCCCTCTCTCTCTCTTTCTCCCTCTCACTCTCTCTCTCAGACTCACTCACTCGCTCGTTCTTCCCACTCAACTCATCTCCGTCCATGAGAGACTTTGCTTTTCAACCTTGCTTTATTCTACAAACATGTCCTCAGACGTGCAGCTCTGCGATGAAGCGGACCGAGTAAGCAGCAGCTACAGCGGAACAAAGGACAAGGAAGGGGTGATGACCAGGAGAACTTGAAGGCAGGTAAACCGACTATACGAATATTTTGTCGACATTTGGGGTTAAAGTCTGCACTGCTCGCTACACAGATTCCGAACTGTTTCAACGGAGTTATGACATTACAAGAGGCAAACCTAATCTTTTCAGTAAGCAAAGAAAGACTTTTTTTTAATTAAAATCTTCGCAAAAAGATGGTGTACATTATGCTTTTAAACGCATAATAAGCAACATGCTTTCGGGAAGTCTCGAGATCAACAGTACCGGTTTAACTGTGGAAATGTTATTCTAGGTGATAATGATTGATACTTTTTAAATGACTGCAATCGATGTTTCTATCCATTTATAAAAGCCACTACACAGTGGCAGTTTCTAATTAGAAGCTATTGTAGCACGTTTATTCGTGGGTTACCTATAAATAATGTATCAGACCTATTACAAGAGACGGGTAATAATTGATTAATAACTTGTGTATTAACTTAATCTCTTTCATGTATCTGTTTGATCAGAATGCAAAGGTGAGAACTTTACGTGTGGTTCCACATCAAAAACACTAATAACCTGGCTGAACTCGAATCCACTAGTTATTGTCATTTGAAAAAATAATGAAGCTTGAAGTCCATAATTACCCATGCCAAGACCAGTGAATGAATGTTCACATATCGATTGTACTTCTGTTTTTTTGGCTTCCGTGACCAAATTTAAAAACATACACAAATAGCTATGCTCCCGTTTCCACAACACATTTCACTATCATGAATCTAGGGTATTTTTGTGTACATCTCTGTCGTGACATTTTCTAAATGCTACACTGAAATCCGTACACCAATGCTACAAGTGTTTCTTGTAAAAGTGTACATGACCACTGGATTGTGTGCTTTCTAATCTGTTTTAACGCTTAACTCACATTTGCCTCAGTCTTTTGCCTTTTTGTGTTGTGTAAATCACTACATCACACGTATGCAGACAATCTGAGCGAACATGCCCTGTCAGTGAAAGAGAGACAGACTGTGCAGTTTTACATTTGTAGACTTTCCCCCAAATCATTGAGGCTTTCTTGAATTCCGGTTCTTTCCCCTGCGTTCCACAATAACACACCATAGAAGGTGGACGTTTTATTTTATTTCTGTTGAGCTCGATGATGATTGTAACACTTTTCTGACTATAGCGTCGTCTGGTAGCATACTCTCGGGCAACACGAAGCTCCTACCATGTACTGTGGATAGTAACTGGTATGAGTTTGAACAGAGCAAATCTCGTGCAAACGTGCCGCACTGAGGGGGCGCACTTTCCACACTGATAGACGCGCCGTGTCTCTGTGTGCGTTTCCACTGTGCTGAACACACAGCAGATTTAGCAAAATAGTATTGAAATCCGACTCTGTCCTGAATTTGGGACATGTACGCCTGCGAATGAATATCAAACGCAATCTTGCATTGGCGTAATGTACCTTGGATTGCGTGTGCGCTCTCCAGGCTGGTTCGGGAGTTTTATGCTGGTGGAGCCAAGTGCTATGTGGTTTTCTTGCACGTTTCTTTTTCCGTGTTTATGTCAGAGTCACCTCAATGTGTTTCCAGCTTGCTTCAATATTACAAATTAAGGCACACTGAAAATCCAAAGTGATATATGCGTTGTAATGGCTTCATCATCATCAAACCATCATGTCCTTGTTCATACCAAAGGGACTCTCTGTGCTATTTTGATAATAAATAGCAGAAAGATCTATAAGCTATAATGATGTACATCTGTCATGTCATAGTTAGGTAAACCCTCTGCAGGAATTCCATCCATCTTTTGGCAGTAATGATCTGTTGACACAGACTGGTGTCCTAGGGACAGGAAGAGGGAACATTTTGTGTGTGTGTGTGTGTGTGTGTGTGTGTGTGTGTGTGTGTGTGTGTGTGTGTGTGTGTGTGTGTGTGTGTGTTGTATAAACTTATACATAATCTATACGTATGTTATCACGGTATGGGAATGTATACAGCAAGAATGCAATCTGTCTTTATAGGCATTAAGCACTGCTGCACACAACATGGATGAAGGTGGTAAAGTAATGGATAGTAGTAGAAGTCCTCGTTTTTTGAGACCTTTCCGAGATCATCTTCTGTGTCAAGTCAGTACAAAGACAGTGCATTTAACACGATGGACCAATGCCATACTGTCTCCTAACGCAAGGAATGTGAACAGATCTGGTGACACACAGCTAGGTGACATCAAAGGGAAATATGTTGGTTGTGATTCCAAGAGTCCAATTATAGTTTCACGGTTCCAGTAAATACTGTTCAGAGTATATATTCTCAGTTCTGTAGAGAATGCATTCTGTTATTCACACATCATCCTTTAAAGATAACACAGAGTGGCTCTTGCGTTGACCTTCCCATAAGCACTGCCTCAATATATCAGCTTCAGGTTAATTTTGCATTCACCCGTGTAACTGTTATTTATGAGAGCGCTCCTTCTTGTGAGGGAACCCGGCTTGAGAAACTATAAAGGAGGCAGCATTGTTGGTCATCCATCATGTCTGCCCGCGTTGTCATCGAATTTCTCCTGTATTCATTGTATGGTACAGCGCACAAATTCGTTGCCTTCTCGACTGCATCCCCTGTACGGCGTGTACAAACTGTGGAAAGCAATGTATCCGGGTGTTTGCTTTTTCAAACTTTCCGCAGTCACTGAAAATCAAACATGCGAGCGTGAAAAAAACTTCTTAAACTTTTTCATTAAGGCAAGGCACGCGCCTTTACGCTTATATTATAGGACTACTTTGTCAGGGATATGCACATGAGCATGGGTTTGATGACTTACGTGTCTTTATATATCTTCCCAAAGGCTGGATATGTAATGGTCTGGTAAGTTCCTTAGAGGTATTGTTTCATTCTCAATAGGTTTGAACAGACTATTGATAAACGCAGATAAGCGTTTTTGACTCATTTTACTTTTTATGAAATACATAGCCTAGAGGCTGTATAATTATTACCCTGCCTAAGTATGTATCATTACCCAATACCATTTCAGCACGACAGTAACGGACTGGCTTGTTTAGATTCACAAATCGTTAACTTTCATGAACAAGAAAATAATGAAGTACAGCAGGACACGGCGCGGGGGTCTATTTCTGTTCTCTGATCTGTTCTCACATACTCATTAGTATATTTCCAAGAAATTGAATGCTGCAACCGTTGGCAACGTGTAGCCTACTGAGAAGAGTGCCCAGCAGTCTCTGAATGCACTCAGTCAATGATGAAATAACGCGAGGGCGAGGTATGCCTGAAGATACACTCAATGCAGATATGCCGCGACGTGCCTAGTAACGGAATAAAGGTGGAGGGGAGCAGTATGGGAGAGGCAAATGTTGTTTGTGAATTTGTAATAAGCTGTTCTGTAAAAATTTTGTTAGCAAACGGAGGCAAACGAAGGCAAATATGGACTTCAACCCAAACTAACAATGACAACATTTTCCAGTTAGGACTCCAACGACGCTTCAGCTAGGTTACTGGTGTCTGGCAACGCAATTCCAGCATCATCACCATAACAAACATTTAACCTTTTAACCATAACAAACCTTTACATTAAAAATGAGTAGTTGCTGTCAAATTATTGACGAGACAGATACACCATTGCATGTCACACCTGCTTAGGGCAACCTTTCTTAACAGGAAATCTTGATGCATATCGGGATTTACTGCTTAAACATTAGCAAACAATGACGGTGACGCGCCATCACTGATGTAATTTTCCAGGCCGACGGACAGAACCTTTTTTTTAGTTTACTTTAACAGGATTGAGTTCTCGCCGCTGCCAGCTACTGTGGAAGAGAAAAGCACGCCAGCACTCATCAGTAGCTTACCACACCGGCTCACCTAGGGGTATTTAACAATTGAGCTTAGAAGTATAGCAGGCTCCGATGCAGATGCACTGTCATCTCTCTGTATGCTTACACAAATATATGCAGAGAGAGAGAGAGAGAGAGAGAGTAACTCGTCGAGAGTAAAGCGTTGGCAAGAGGATGGCAAAAGAAAACCCTTAAATTCAGCTACATATTACCACTGCACAGTTGTGTCTCTCCCATGCTCATGAGAAATAGCCCCCTCCGCCCTTCCCCCATTTTCCTCCCTCTCTTCTAGTATTTTTCTTTCTACTATTTACCCTCCAATCAATATGCTATATGTCTCATGAAAACAAAGGCAGCAGCGGTTCTTGGAGTAGAGGTCTGGAAGAAGGAGACAAATGTCTATTGCATTTGATTGACATTCATATTTATGTATTTTTATATTTTTATATTTTGCTTTTGATTATGGAAAAGCATGTTGTCATAATGGACCAACTACTGTCCGGAGCAACCGGCTAATCAGGATAGTTCAGATTATGTGTTTTTATACTGCTGTCACTTTCAGATGGCGCTGAATGTCATTTGCTATTTTGAATGATACGAAGATTATGTAATATCAACAGCACTGATAGCCTATGCCTCTGGAGAATAGTAGCCTACCTCACATCTGTCCCTATACAATTCAACAAAATATTGCCACCATTACTAGGGTGCCACGCTGTAAATGCACAGAGTTTGTAGTTTTTTTTAATACAGCTCTCAAAATCAATGTTATGCTTATTACAAAAAAAGTTAACAAGGCCTACAGTCAGAAACTGGTCTCACGGTGACATGAAAATAAATAAGTGCACCCATGATTATTCAGGCAGTTAACTTTTGGTCAATACGTTTGAAAAAATTAATAATTTGTTTCTCTCTCACCTGTAAACGTATTTTCTAGAGGGCAAATTTCTCTTGTGAAACAGAAAAAAAAAATATTGACGACATTTCAAAAGTTTTGAAAGTCAACAAGTTGAGTTTTTTTTTAAAGTTTCCTATCCCCTTTTGCATGCCTCTCTAATGGTCCCTCAGAGAACTACATAACAGTGGTAGCAGTTTCATTAAAATTCAATGAGCCTTGCGTGGAGTGTGTCTAATTAAATTAACACATCATTTTGAGAGAATAAGAGTGGCCCTTTTCGCACAGCTCAGACATGTCTAAACACCTCAAGTCATCGCCTTTGCAGCCAAACTCAACAAAAGGCTGCAGCCACAGTGTCTATTTATGCTAATGATCGTTTTTTCTTACCACCGCTCACGACCGATTGTGTGTGATGTTTACTGCCCTGCTTGCTCTTGTGAGAAAGAGTGTGTCAAGACTTACATTTTATTTACATTGGTTCCTGCCAGCTGTTATTGTTATTATTACATTAATCTTAGCGGATGCACTTATCCAGAGCAACTTACAGCTTTTTACAGGGTTTCAGTAACAGCCCCTGGAGCAGTGTGGGGTTAGATGCCTTGGTCAAGGGTATTTCAGCCATGGGTAGGGCAGGTTTCAAACCTGCAACTCTCCAATCCCAAGACCAACTCCCTAACCACTAGACCACAGCTGCACCTGTACAGTCTATATAAGCTGTGTAATCGCCATGCAGCAGTGCAGATTTTGAAGCTGCCACTGCCCTGCCTCCCCTCCCCCCCTATGGCCAACAGGCATAGCCAGCCTCTGTACACCAGTTAGCTGGGGTACGCCCAGAGTGTCCTCCAAGCCCCTGTCAATACCTGGCAGTGTTTAGAGAGAGCCCCAGGTGTTGCGGAGTGCTGCTACTCATCTAACGTTAATGCCCTTGGCCACACCAGGGCTCCTGTTTGTGCCAACGCATACACCCACATATAAGCACGTACACATACTCTCTCACATACACACAC
This sequence comes from Coilia nasus, assembly GCA_027475355.1. Classification (NCBI taxonomy): domain Eukaryota; kingdom Metazoa; phylum Chordata; class Actinopteri; order Clupeiformes; family Engraulidae; genus Coilia; species Coilia nasus. Next base: position 19,918,951 of record CM050199.1, read on the forward strand.
ACACAAACACACACACACACACACACACACACACACACACACACACACAGACACACACACACAAACACACACACACACATTCTCTCTCTCTCGCTCTCTCTCTCTCTCTCTCTCTCACTCTCCTTCTCTCTTTCTCGAATCTCTACTGAAATTGTAACATATGACGAGTTTCCCATAGAGCCTAATGAGACAAACGAGACAAACACAAGTCAGGTCAGCCCCTTGGTAGCATCACCCTTTTCAGGGCAGTTGTAGAGTAATGTACCCCAGTAAAACCCTATTTGTAATTATTTTCCTGTTAGCCTCATTCCCTTTCTCCTCTTGGCCGTTCATCATTAGGCCCTGTTGTCCTAACGCCATGTCTCCCTCATATCTGTGTGTTTGGAGCTACTGCTTGTATCCTCCACTCCGGTGTGTGTGTGAAAAGGCCGCCCTGTCCATCCATCATGTGTCGTCCCTTAGGGGAAATGGACATTAATGAGCCACTGGCTCACAAGGGGAATGTTCTCAACAGCAAATGAACACGGTGCGGGCCATGTCATAGGCCTTTACTTACACACACACATACACAAACAAACGCACACACACACACACATGTCCACACGCATGCATGCACACACATACACAAACACACACACACAAACACACACATGCATGTCCACACGCATGCACGCACGCACGCTCGCACACACACAAACACACACACGCATGTCCACATGCATGCATGCACGCACGCACACACATACACAAACACACACACATACATGTCCACACGCATGCACACACGCACGCACACACATGCACCCACACATGCGCACACACACACGTCTCCCAGGTACCCTGGCCCCTCTGACAGAGCTGTCAGTGAGATAGAGAGAGTGAGAGCTTAAATCATTCAGAAGCATTAACAGGGCCTCTGAGACTGTCTGAGTGTTTTTGTGCACTCAGAGAGACAGCAATTCCCAAAGGACACACACACTTATGCACACATACACACGCGCACACACACACACCCACCCACACACACACATAGAAGCACAGGTCAATACACACATGCCTGCACACATCAGCATGCAAACAGCATGCACACACAAACACACACATACACACACACACACAAATGCTCACCTCTGGTTAAGCCTCAATTCCACTGTGTGTCCCTGGGTAGAGTGCAGCAGGCCCGGTGTACTGTAGCAGGTGACTATGTGCAGATGCCCTAATGGTTATTTACCAGCCTCATGCACAATTACACTAATTAAAGGGCTTAATGGACAACTCGCACGAATGTTCTTTTTTAGCAGAGATGTGTGTGCACGCTTGTGTGTCAGTACATTGTGTAGTGTGTGTGCATGTGTGTGTGTCTGTGTGTGCATGTGTGTGTGAGTTTCAAAAGAACATTTAAAGAATGAAATGAATGCCATGCGCTTATTAAAAAGAGGAGAGATTCAGGCTGCCTCAACAAGAGTAATTTTCCTTTGCAAGACTCTGGAGCGTGGTTACGGCACCATGTAGTCTTCCCCATGCCAGAGCTAGTTCTTAGATTCATGCTATTTGCCAGGGAGCAGTGGTTGGAAGCCGGATTGGATTTGCTGTTCTGGTCTCTCCCCGTTTCTGCCTCGCTCTATTCATTTCACCGTGCGATTCAATTATGGCCTGACAGCTCGGAGCCACCTTTTAAAAGGACTCGGAAGGCTTTAAAGGTCATCGTAGCACTTTAGATTTGATTATGCTCCTAAAAGGCATAAAAAGTCACAATTACTAATCCTGTTCCTTCAAGCCATCCTAATCGCTCTCAACCTTTACCGTGGTCATGGCTGCGGGGCCATTATGGGAACCCTCCAGAGACCTGCTCATGGCCGAAAGACTGCCTGGGCCGTCCTGCTGTTTTCCATTTTAGACTTTTTTTTCCGGGCGATTCCGGGTGATCCCCACGGCTCTCAAAGCATACAAAGCGGAATTGCTGCAGATGACTTTTTAAGCACATAGCGGTGTGTAATTTCACTGGGTGTGTGGTGGGGTAGTTAATGCCCGTCATTTTGGGTGGTGAAAGAAAAACAAAATTGGTTTAACATCTTGGCAGGTGAGAAAACTAGACAGCCAAGATCAAAAGACAAATCAGCCTGAAATGTGTCAGGTGCCACACTGGTGGCGGCGGTGGTGGTGGTGGTGGTGGTGGGGTGGAAGATTGCTCCGGCAAAACTCACGCTCACACCATCGACACGCCTGTGTCTACAGCAATTTGGGGAGGCAATTGTGCCCTTGTGTGTCGACAGTGTCAGGAACGAGGAAAAGAGGGGAGCCAATCTCGGTGGATGATTGTGGGCAAATTAGTGAACGAGGAGAGAGGCTCGGTATTGCTTGTGTGTGGACTGGCTGGCTGCTTTGTTCAGAGCTGCACGCCCAGCTGGAGAGCGGGAAAAGCACTAATGCTGCCTATGTGCCTCTCAGTCCTGAATTAAATGCATTATGAGGAAAAGCTTGAGATTGGACTGTGTGTGTATGTGTGTATGTTTGGTTTGTATGTGTGTATGTGTGTGAGAGAGAGAGAGAGGGAGAAAGAGAGAGAGAGAGAGAGAGAGAGAGAGAGAGAGAGAGAGAGAGAGAGAGAGAGAGAGAGAGAGGGAAAAGACAAGGAAAGTGAGCAAGTGGGAAAAACTTAGAGAGAGAGAGATACAAAATGGGTATATGTGTCCTTGCTTATGTTTAGCTGTTATTCAGTGCATACTGAATCTTCTTTGAAACCACACAGAACTGTATGTGGCAACTGTGGTTAGAGAGTTGGTCTTGGGATCGGAGGGTCGCACGTTCGAATGACGTTTCATTAGGAGGGGGTGGGGAAGTAAACAATCAGTGCTCTCCTGCATCCTGAAGTGCCTTGAGCAAGGCATCTAACCCCACATTGCTCCAGGGACTGTTAATCAAACCCTGTACCCAAATAACTGTAAGTCGCTCTGGATAAGAACGCCACCTATACCAAGTATAATGTAAACGTAAAGCTGTAGGAAGGACAGTAAGGAGCTAAAGGGCCTCACAGTAAGAAACGTGGTAATGGTAACTCGTTTGTCAGCCATTACAATGATGAAGACTGTTAGGCTGTCACCCTAAGGGCTTGTCTGAGTCCGTGGTTGTAAAACTGAGAGGAAAAGAAAAGAAAATAGTGCATCTGAAGGTGTTTTATGGAACACCTAGTATTTGTCCTGTTGATGTGCACAGAGACAGGCTCCATTATGGCTCTTTTATATGGTCAGCCAATCACAACGCTGTCAGCCTGTCAACCAAAAAAAAAACCAACCAAACAAAAAAACAAAAACAAAGAATGACCACACAAAAAATGTGTACTCTGATATATTCAGTGGGGATAGGTTTTCACAGTTTAAAGATGCAATTTTGGTATCCTTTGGTATCCCATCCTTGTCTGTCTTTGACATTGCTCTCGTCTCTTTCTCTATTGCACTTACTGCTCCACTGTCCTTTTGTATGCTGGTGGTGGGGCCACAGGGCATCTGAAGAGACAGTAATGATGGAAGTCGGAAAGCTGGCAGACATGTCTATGTCTCGTGAAAATGCCAGAATAGGAGGAGGTGAAACAGGCGGCGGGGTCGGGAGAGTGCCAGCTTGCTCCCAGGAGCGCTGCATGACTGGGTCAGCCATGATGAGACACAAATGTTTGAATTATTACATACATTGCCTCATCCTTACTAGTACAGTCTGTCTCTTTCTTTCTCTCTGTTACACATGCTTTTCTCTCTCTCTCTCTCTCTCTCTCTCTCTCTCTCTCTCTCTCTCTCTCTCTCTTCTCTCTCTCTCTCTCTCTCTCTCTCTATCTCTCTCTCTCCCTCTCTCTCCCCCCATGCCCTCCCTCTCTCAGCATACAGTGCGCAGGGAGTTCAATGCAGCTTTGCCCGCAGACAGTTTTGGCCTCTGTGTAATCAGCAGTCATGGCATTCAGGATTCGTGCAATGAGCCTCAAACCTCTCCTTTAATTGGCATTTATGCCGGAGGAAATGCCAGGTTGAAAGATGCTCTTGGATGGGTACTGCAAGCTGTCTCGCCCGTATTGGCCTTCTCCACTGTTTTCAGCCAACAGCACGGGTGGTGTCTTGTGCAGCCTGTATTTCTTTTTTTGTTTGGCTCTGTTTGGTTCTTGGTTCTTGGTTCTTCCCAGAACCAGGACTTTTCTCCAAAAGTCATCCTTGGAGACTTTTAACGCTGTCAGTCAGACCTCTTGCACTCCGAAAGCGGCTGTTATTCAAATGGACACCGGGGCCAAAGATTTGGAAATAGTCTGGGGACTACGGTGTGTCAGACTAATGCTGACTGGAAGGCTGGCCATTGCTGTGTGAAAAAAAAAAAAACAACCATGCTCCAACCGTTTTTTTAGATGATGCCAACCGTGTAGAGAGAGAGAGAAAGGAACTCTAAGACACACAACACAGCACACTCAGACAAGTGGAAAGCAGGACAATAGAAGCAAACACTCGCTCCCTGTCAGTACTACTAAGTAACGACAGCGCTAAAACGGTCTTCTGCACAGAGGCAGGGTGCAGTGTGTTAAACTGTGTTTCTTTCTAACAAATGCAAGACTGCACTACAGGGGAAGAGCATTTCTTTTCCTTTGATTATAAGAACCACCTTCTCCTCAATTGAAATTGCAACATAAATGCATGCTGCTTGTAAGAATAAATCAGGTAGAACAAATCCTTCTTTTGCCACACGTAGGAAATCTCCTTACAGTAATTCACCGTATTTTTTGAATATGTGATGCATATTTATTAAACGAGCACCATAGCTCTTTTAACAGAGCAAGCATTACAACCTAATGTCTCTCTCATATGGAGGGGAAAAAAAAACAAAAAAGACAGGTGAAAGTCTCCATCCTGATGCAAGGCTAGAATTAGATAAGGGATTAGTATGCAGAGGAAGAGAGCAGCACCTCTTGCATGGGGATAGTGTGTTGAGCACAGACCTGAACCCAAGACAAGGTCACCTCTCTCTCCACCTCTCTTTGTAGCCCATAGGGAGGCAATCAATACACCACAGGAGGACACAATCACCAAGACCTCACTACCTGACAGCTAATAATGTGCACTGTTAGAAAGTACGGGTGGCATCTCTCTCTCTCTTTCTCTCTCTCTGTCTCTCTCTCTCTGTCTCTCTCTCTCTTTCTCTCTCTCTCTGTCTCTCTCTCTCTGTCTCTCTCTCTCTTTCTAACTCTCTCTCCCTGTCTCTCTTTCTCACTCTCTCTCCCTGTCTCTCACTTTCTTTTCTTTCATTCTTTCTTTCTTTCTTTTTTCTTTTTTTCTTTCTTTCTTTTTTCTTTTTTCTTTTTTCTTTCTTTCTTTCTTTCTTTCTTTCTTTCTTTCTTTCTTTCTTTCTTTCTTTCTTTCTTTCTTTCTTTCTTTCTTTCTTTCTTTCTTTTTCATTATGTACACCCCTGCCACTCACAATCTCTCAATCTCTTGCTTTGTATTGCTGCTCACCAAAGCTTATTTCAACACTTTCTCATTGCTGACATTCTGTTTGGAAGCCTGGAGAGAAAAGAATACAAACGATAAATGTACCACTTACATCTTTTACCTGACACACATTGTTATTGATGATGCCGTGACAATCAATGACAATCCTGATAGATAGGCTGGTGAATGTTGTCAAAAGATCTGAGGTGTGACGAGAAATACAATTAAAGCTGGGACAGAAAGGCTGGTAACACTTTCTATAAAGACTGTATTCATAAGACTCTATAAACACATTCAGAAATAGTTATAATACCGTCATAAAGCTTAATAGTGGTTGAAGTTAGTATTAATAACACGCTATACTGGGTCATGACTGCACTTGTAAGGCAGGTAAAGCTCTGTAACAATGCACTGTGTCACTTCAAGTTGCAATGTTAGGGCTTATGACATAACATTATAAAGCCTAAGGAGTACAGCCATGAGTATGTGTAAATAGTTATTAATATGTTTTACATACATTATGAATGCCTTATAAGCCTTTATGTATGTGTTTATAGAGTCCTGTGAATAAAATCTTCATAGAAAGTGCTTTCT
>CM050199.1:19935000-19940000 GCA_027475355.1 Coilia nasus
TGGTTATTCCAAGGATTTTTTGTAAACAAATGTGTGTCATGTTGTGTTACTAAGAGAAGCAAGCTATCATGTGAATAGCTCCTGAACTGGTGCTCCAGGATTTGCAACTGAGTGCAGAAAATCTCAGATACAGAATCTGATGTGAGACGACCATTAAAATGGTTGTCGGTGACAGTCCTATTTGTACATTCTGAAGCGCTATGAAACAGGCTCCGTTTACATAATGTGGTCGGTGTGCCAGAGCACTGGATTTTGCTTTAGCTTCATCTCACCATTCATTTTCATGACGAAACGCGCCTGGGAGAAAATTACATTATGTCCAGAGCTGAGAAAGATGGCAGCCTCCTCGCTCATCAACCCCTAGCTTAAACCCTGGTCTTCTTCACTCACTCGTGGCCCAGGAATCTCCCCACTGCACCCGAACAGGTGGAGGACAATTACATTTTCAAGGATTCCTCCCCCAGAAATCTTTCATTAAGGATTTAATTATGCTTCCTTGTGCAACTCCCATGTCAGTGTCTGGAACCTTGGTGAATACAATGAGCCTTACGGCCACATGCAAAGAAGCAGAGAAAAATACATGTTAATCCTTTTTTTCTGTTCCACAGAACGCTCCATGATGTTACGTGATCTGGTTTTCTCCCCTGCTAAGCTGAACAGAAGTGTTTCCTTCAGATGCATTGACAAGGTCAGTTGTCTATCCCTCCGGTACATACCAGTGTGCCATATCCTGTATGGAATGTTCTATGTTTCTATGGAATGTTCCGTGTAAAGAATGTTCTATGTACCCTTCTTTACATTTGCTTGCTTTTTGTGTGTTCCGAAGTGGTCTGCTCTTTCAGCAGCCCTCTGAAATTTCTCCAAAACATGGTAAACCTTTTTGTCCAAAATCTTCTGTCCCAGTGTTAAGACGGATAACCCTTCTGTTTTCTGAAGAAAAAGCAATTTCACTGAAAACTCAACAGACACACATATTGAAACACACTTTTGTTCCTATGGAAAAGGGGCATTTGGAGTGTCTTTTTTTCTTTTTTTTTGGCTGAATAAATATAACATAGACCGAGGATCCAGGCTGAACCAGACTGCTTATCACTGCGAGGTAATGATGTTAAAATCTTTAATCCACAAACTTCTAAATGCCATTATCAGACCTGTTTAGTAAGAGGGCATCTGATGCTGAACATTCACCTCATTCGGTCACAGGCCTGCAAACTTTTACAAATGCTAATCTCCAACAACGTGCACACGGGTATGGTAACAAAAGAAATAATGGTTCCTTTCACAACAGCCACACTTTGCAATCTCATTACATATAACTAAACATCTTGTGCCAGAAGCGTCATGGTTCAGAAACATGTTTGTATAGTTATGAAGCTTCCCTGGCACTAAATCGCCATCCTCCTCCTTGTAGTGCATTTCACAATCAAATTCAAATTCAGTTAAAATGTGCTGAACAGTCAATACAGCAGAAACCCCATTTGACAGAATGCTGCTGATTGACAGCGCCGAAGTCCAATAGCAGCAGTAGGTGGTGATGATGCTGCTGATTGACAGCACTGAAGCCCAATAGCAGCAGTAGTTGGTGACGATCCCCCACGAGCTTCCTCTCGGCAAACAATTTCACCTTCCCATCACTCCTTCTGCTTAATGCCACTCACTCACTCAACCGGTAAGTTCACCTCACACGCTCCCTCTCTCCCTCTCCCACTCCCTCTCTCTCTCTCTCTATCTCTCTCTCTCTCTCTCTCTTTCTCTCTCTCTCTCTCTCTCTCTCTCTCTCTATCTCTCCTTAATTAGAAGTATTAGCACAGGCACTAGCGAATATATTGGGAGGCGCTAGGGAGTGGTTGCCAGGCGGGGGGCGGGGCTGGGAGCTCTGGGGGTTGTGCAGATAGGAGTGCAAATAGCTGGGTACACAAACTAATAACAGCCCCTCCACCCTCCTTTGGCCCCAGAGGTTAAACAGGAGCTCTAATCACTCCCTTTACTTTCCCTCCATTTGTATTCCTCGGCAGTGGCCCAAGATGCCAAGCTGTCTTAAGGCCAACCACACATCCACACATGCACACACACATGTGCACACACACATGCACATGCACATACACACACATGCACGCGCATACACACACACACACACACACACACACACACACACAGAGGTAGCATTACATATGCATGCGCTGTACCTCCTGTACATCCTTTCAACAAGTGCCGATTCACGAGTGCAAAGGGGAGGAAAAAAGCATAGAAATGTATTAGCAGAGACAGGCTCTGGCAGAAGCAGGCTCTGGGAGAAGATGAAGAGAACACGAAATCAGCGCTTCTGCACTAAGCTGTAAAATGACAACCCATCTGTGGAGAGTAAGGTTGGGGGTATTGGTGCGAGATATGTGTTTGCGCGTGTGTGTGTGTGTGTGTGTGTGTGTGTGTGTGTGTGTGTGTGTGTGTGTGTGTGTGTGTGCGCGCGTGCGTGTGTGTGTACGAGAGCGTGCGTCAGGGGAATGTTGTCATAATAAAAGGCATTATGTGGTAGAAACAGACGTGCAGACAGACATAGCCATTATTTGCAGCACAGCTCTGGAACACCATGGCCAGAGGGGTTGGGAGGCTCCCCCAGACCCCCCAACCCCCCCCCCCCCCACCCCCACTGAGCGCCGAGTGGAGCACCACAGCAACAGGAAGGAAGGGAGGCTGTGGTGTGTGTGTGTGTGGGTGGGAAGGGTGGGTGTGGGGGTAGGGGTGGTTTGTGATGGATGGCTCCTGGAAAGCTGACTCGTCAAGCCTTTTAGAGAGTGCTCCAGCTGGGATGAAGGTACAAAAGAGAAAGACAATGAGAGAGGGAAAGAGAGAGTGAGTTAAAACATCAGCATGACACATGCATAGACACGCACACACACACACACACACAGACACTCACACATGCATACACACAGTTATAAACACATGAACACAGACATGCACCCATGTGCAAACGCACATACACACAGAAACACACACACACACACACACACACACACACATACACACATGCTCCACATACTGTACACACACACACACACACACACACACACACACACGCTCCACATACTCCATCTCAATCTGTGTCTGGGAAAGACCAAGCAGCCCACCATTGGTGCTGGCTCTCAGCAGCATCAGCAACTGTTGAGGGACGCAGTATCAGGAAATTGCATTACGGACGCCGCCTCCAGGGCCCTTTTAAAAGATGGAGACACCATAGACCGCCTACTTACCACTTGGCATTTCAGCTCTCCCCTTTTTTTTTTCTTCACCCCCTCTTCTCCTCTCATCCCTTTCATCCCTCCATCCCCAATGCAACCCCACTCAACAACACTTATGAGGGTGCACATCCAGCAACCCTGGGATGCTAATAAAGTAAGGGTCCTCCAAAGGAAGTGGGGGAGTGAAGAATGCCCAGGACGACACACACACACGGCACACGGCACACTGCACACGGCACACGGCGCGTTTAAAGACGCATAAGCAGCCCGCTGACAGCAGCTCTCAGGACCTCTCCTCTCTTAAAAGGTGTTTGCATATTTCAATATTCATTCTGGAGCCGAAGGTGCTGACGGAGCACTGCGCCACAGGGGTTGTGCCATGTGCATTTGATTTTACTCATCATCACCCCCGCCACACACACACACACACACACACACACACACACACACACACACACACACACACACACACACACACACACACACCAGTATTTTAAAGGAAGGTCCTTGGTGCATTTGACTTTACACACTCGGCACACACCAGTATTTTAAAGGCAAGTCCTCAGCACATTAGGTTCTACACACCCTCTCACACACCACTAGTTTGGTTGTACACACTCGACACATACCAGTATTTTATAAAGACAGGTCCTCAGCAAATTTGGTTGTACACACCTCCTTACACATCACTACAGTGGTCCCTCGCAATAACGCGGCTCACCTTTCGCGGCCTTGCTGTTTCGCGGATTTTTTTAGTGCATGCTTTTTTTTTTTACAGCGCATTGTGTTCTGCGCCCTGATTGGCTAAGGGACTGTAGAATATTGTCAATCAATCTTCTGTACAGTACAGAATGCGCTCAGCTTGTAAAATTTACATAAATCTTCCATAACTAGCTGTGTGACTCTGAAGTGCTGTATGTTTGCAAGTTTGAAGTTTGAGAGTAGAAGAGAGAAATGTGAGAAAATGTCAATGCCTGTCTGAGAAAAGTGTATAAAGTGTGTAGTGAAGGGGTTTGCAGCCTTAAAACATCTATAACATCCATAAAGCTGACTACTTCGCGGATTTCGCCTATTGCCGGTTATTTTTAGAACGTAACTCCCACGAATAACGAGGCACCACTGTATTTTAAAAACAGGCCCTTGCCGCCTTCAATTCTACACACTCAACATACACCCATATTTTACGTAAGGGCTTGGTTCTCGGCAGCGCAGAAGGACTCTTTTAGAGGTTGATGCTGTGCCACTAATGAAGGCGTAATTGTAATTCTACTTGGGTGGAACCAAAATGATGGTTCTGGGACCTGGGGCAGTCCTAGCCTGTTAGGTGCCCTGAGCGAGCAAAGAATTTTAATTTTTTTTTTTTTTTTTCTGGCGAGTGACCATGCTGTCCCACCGCAGTGATGCAGCCCTGGGCAACCGCACGCGTCGCCCATATCACAAACCGCCGCGACTGTAAATGTGAGCGTGAGGAAGCCCAGCCAGCTGTAAATAAGGTTCCCCCATCCCCTCATTTCCATTCCCGGCACAGGCCTACGTGTCTCTGAGCATGTGTAATGTTCCCCTAGCCGAGGTGATGTGTTAACATGCTTGGGGTTGTAATTATGAAGCGAGTAGGGGAAACATAAGTGCGGCAGGGTGGTGAGGGTTGAGGCACAGGGGACCTCCTATGCTCCATATACGTCAGGCCTCGAAGGAGGGGCGTGCAAAGGCTTTACCGAGGGGTGTGAGCAACACCCCTGATTAATGGTGCTGTCACCAGGG
>CM050199.1:19945000-19947500 GCA_027475355.1 Coilia nasus
CTCTTTCTCTCCCTCTCTCTCTCTCCCTCACTCACTCTCTCCCTCTCTCTCCCTCTTACTCTCTCTCTCCCTCTCTCTGTCTCTCTCTCCCTTTCTCTTTTTCTGTCTCTCTCTATTTCCCTCTCTCTCCTTTCCTCTCTTTCCCTCTCTCTCCTTCCCTCTCCCTCTCTCTTCCTCTCTCTGTCTCTTGTTCTCTCTATTTCCCTCTCTCTCCTTCCCTCTCTTATCCTCTCTCTCCTTCCCTCTCCCTTTCTCTTCCTCTGTCTGTCTCTTGTTCTCTCTATTCCATTCTCTGTGCATGACAAAATTAGCATTTATGCCTGGGCTCGGCTATTTGCCTCCCAGTGGGGGAGAGGAAGTGAAAATTGAACAAGAGAAAAAAAATGACAACACTGAAAACGCAACAGACGAAAGGAATATGAAAGAGTCTGCGAACATATGGATACGTCAAACAGACACGGTGACTATGCAAAAGAAATAAACCGAGAAGCAAGGGCAGTCTGGAGAGAGGGAGAGGGAGAAAGAGAAAGAGAGAGAGAGAGAGACAGAGTGAGACCGAAAGAAAGAGAGAGAGAGAGAAATGAGACGGAAAAAGGGAGGGAATAAAATGAGGGTGGGAGGAAGAGATAGAAAGAGAGAGAGGGAGATGGAATGAGAGAGAGAATGAACGAGGGGAGAGAGAGACAGAGAGAGAAAGACAGATAAAAAGAAAGAGAGAGAGAGAGAGAGCAAGATATTCACAGTGGATTGGTGGGTGAGCCAAGCTCAGGGAAATCTCATCTCTGTGGCCCAGACGTAGGGGAGGTGGGTGGTGGGGGGGAGCCTGTGTCTCAGATATCTGCATGCGGTATAAGCCAGTGAAACAGCACCACTTCATAAAATCTGTGACTGTCTGAAGGTGAGATCAGGCATAGCAGGGAGACACTGGGAGCTACTCCAGGTTTGGGTTTTTGTTTTTTTTTCTTTCTTTTTCCACAAAGTGTCCTCTACCCTTCAGAAAGCTGCCAAATCTGTGTGTTTTGCTTAAAAGTACCATGCACGTAAACTCTCCCTCTTTTGTAGATACACATTAATAGCTTTTGGCCAATGTAATGCATTTAAATATATTCTCTTTAAAACGCATAAATAGGGGTGAATAAAGTATGACATTTAAACACACAGCCAGCATCCCAGTATGTGATTATAAGAGTGAACTGAAATGGGACTCCATGAACTATGTCAACGGTAAATGCTTAGGATGGTGGATGGGTGGACACTTCTCTCCCTCATCTCATTTTATTTCAGCTCGGTGTTGATAGCGTCTGGGTCACGTGAAGGGTCACCTGGCTTTGACCCTCACTGTCAACCGCCGCTTAGCATTTATCACCAGCTCACAGAATCTAACAACAAACATGACATTGGCTGCAGTCCTCATCTCCCTCCTCAGTTTGAACTGGGGTGAACTGTGGGGGTTGGGGTAGGGGTGTGGCTGCGGTGCAGGGGTGGGGAAGGTGGAAGGAATATGTGAGGTTTGACAGCAATGATGCTCACTAGAGCCTGCCCGAGAAGTTTATTTTAAAGGAAGAGAAAATTTCTTTTTCTTTTATTAAAGAAACAATGTCTGGACCATCTCTTTCTGTTTCGTGAAAGGAGGAGTTTGAGAGGAGAGGAGGACACACTGCCTGTGTTCCACAAAAGCAGCAGTCTATACAGCGTGTCTTAGGTATGGAACTGAGTTATGGTCCGATTACCATATTAAATAGTGTATTTCAACTTTTTTTCCCAGAGAGGAGATTATGTTCCTGTAGATATGCATAATATATGCCATAAACAAGTGCAGTCATGTTGGAGCTTTTGAAAATGTATAATGTACAGAAAAGATGGTGTTGGTGCCATGCATCTAAATCGATACAAATGAAATCACACGCAGTCGGATTAAGATGGATTTCGACACGGCATCACACCAATAGGCGAGTTACGAGTTCCGAGGAGAGATGTTTATCTCCCCTAAATATTTCATGTTACAGAATGAGATTTATGGTTGTGGAGAAAAAACAGTCTGCCTGAAGCACCGTTCACAGTAATTACACTTGCCCATGACCAACGTTTATGTTTAATGCATCAGGCAATGAAACATACAGGCGAACGGCAGAGCAAACACTAAATCTTTATCCGGGCGGCTCTTTAAAAACACAAGGCAACAGTTGGGACAGGGGCTCCCAGTAGACCTGCTATCAGAGCATCTTGCATTTGCATGTCATTATGGGTCTCTGAAAAGATGAGGTGGTCCCTGCTTTGATATATGACCTGTGGTGTGCTTTAACCTCCGCTATGGATTTTAGTCATCAGATTTTTACGGCCAGTGGATCATTATTATTCTCCATTAAACGCAGTTTGCAACGACGGGCATATAAATAGTCACCCTCAGGCAGGGTCAGTAAATTACACTAGACGACACTATTTATACATGCAGAATTGCATGACTGTATATCTCATAAATGGGCAGTGGAGTTGCGAATAA
>CM050199.1:19950000-19952500 GCA_027475355.1 Coilia nasus
AGGAGAGGAGAGGAGAGGAGAGGAGAGGAGAGGAGAGGAGAGGAGAGGAGAGGAGAGGAGGAGAGGTGTGCAGACAAGTAATAAGTGGATGACGGAATGGACAAGCACTCCCATGACCCCACCTTGAGCCAAGCGGGAGGGCACTGTCTCAGGTGACCCCTGACTTACAGGGAGCTGCCTTCTGTAGCGTTGCATCAACATAATCGGTGTGGCTGGAAAAATGTGTGTGTGTGTGTGTGTGTGTGTGTGTGTGTGTGTCTTTGTTTGTACAGTTTGTGTGTGTGTGTATGTGTGTTTCTGCACATTCAATAGATAGTAGTCAGTAGTCATAGTAGTCAATAGAGAGCGTGACTATGGATACGGAAAAGGAGAGAGAGAGAAAGAGAAGGAGAGAGAGAGAGAAGGAGAGAGAGAGATAAAAGAGAGGAGAGAGGGAAAGCAGATGCCATTTTGAGGACGTGCGCCGGGGCCAGCGTGGTGCCAGGGGGGTGCCAGCCTGGGCCGCTGTGTGTGCTGACAGAAGACAGGAGCAGAGGGCAGCACTTCTGTTCTGCTGTGTGTCCCAGTGAAGGGAAGGTAACATACCACAGATAAGAGGAGATGCAGACAGGCAGCAGCTGATCAATCCGGAACAAGGGAGCAGGGCTTTCTCTCTCTTTCTATACGGAGAGAAGGAAGGCTCCACTTAAAGCAACACTAAGTGTTTTCTAAAATCGTTTTGAGTGGTTTGTTTCGTTATCAACTTGTAACAGGGGTGAAAGGCACTTTTTGGAGGAACAGAGCATCTCTCTGTAGTTCTCTATTAGAGACGATTCTGCTACAAACCTGTAGGGTGACAGAAGACAAAAACTATTTAGTATTGCTTCAAGAACAATTCCACATTTCTGATTAGGCAAAGAACTCGCTCTAAGTTTGAACAGTTCGCCCACAGACAGTTGGTTATAACTGATTTCATTTTGTTATCTGTTTACTTGCTGATGACCTTAATCAAACCAAGGTAACCAACCTCTAACTTTAGCCTTTAGCCCCCAGGGTTAAACAGATCAGTTATTAATAGTCTCAGGATCTGTAGACAATCTGTATGACCATGCATAAGACAATCTAAATAATGTGTGACCAAATTAACAATGCTTAACCCTTTACGCACCCCCTATTATAACTTTGTTGTTACCAGAATGGCAATGACCAGGTTGTAATGCGTTACTAAAGACTCTCTGTAATGCCGTAGTAATGTTGTAATGTTGTAGTTAAATGTTTTTCAGTCACAGTGAGTCGTAGCGCTGGCGATACGGTGCCGCGCTAAGAGGCTACGAGGAAACAGAATGTGAATCAAAAGGCCTAACCCGATGTAAATAGGGAAGTCAATGTAAGAAAATAAGTATGAGACAGAGTCTCTGACAGACATGTCATCACATACACTGTTTGATTATGTATTTGGAACAGATGTCCAGTGATGCAGGGATTGCAGAAAATAAAACAATGAAAGCCCCTCTCTGAACAGACAGATTATCTGTAGCCTAAAAGGAGCGTTTTAGCCCTACACATGGAGGAAACATTTGTATCTGAACCTGCTCTACATCTACTGTAATGATGAGACATATAAAAAGAATGATAGAATCAAAAATGGTACAAAATACTTACTGGTAAACACATGAATATAAGACATATGCATATAGAACGTAACCTTAATGTTGAATATTAATAATATTAATTGTAATAATAATACAAATTTACAGGATCAACTCCTACAGCTAGTAGGAAACAACCTCAAAAAAGCCAACCAACAAGCCCCCAGTGCTGTATTCCAGGCATGGAGATGTACACTTAGCCTCTGGCTAAGACAAATACATCTTTAAACTACTGTTAAAAGTTCAAATATTGTCAGCCTAATGTTAAGACAGTAAAAAGCTCCCCTAAGATACTTTACACACACACACACACACACACACACACACACACACACACACACACACACACACACACACACACACGGACGCACGCACGCACAATGACGCTCTTGGAGAGCCATATGTACTACAGTAAATTGCAATTTTAATTATCTCACCAGAGGCAAATTCTCTCAGAAAAGATTCTATCCAACCTGGGATTTCTTCTGTCTTTATCCCCTGCCATAGAGGTTAGCACAGGTCAGTGAAGTGAGTTTTTCCACCCCATTTCCTGTGACAGTATTCCAGCACAGCAGTAGCTGTAGGAAATAAACCCTGACCTGGAGGTGACTTGGAAGCATGTTTAGCTTGGGGACCATGTGGTTTGGGCTTGTGTGAAACAGGAAGTCTTATAGCATCAATAACATTAAAAGTTTACATTAGAGACCATGAAGAAAAATCCTTTTAATACTACTATGTCCAGAGAATATACAATATTAAACCCTTGTTTTCTTTCAAACTTTGTTTTTTTTTGCTGTTCTTTTCTCATCACAGTAAAAAAAATAGGACAAATTGAGGCTCCCTTCACTGAGTGCAACAAGCATAGACGGGTT
>CM050199.1:19957500-19977500 GCA_027475355.1 Coilia nasus
AGCCAACTAGCTTAGGTAAGCTAGTTTAATCTTCTTTTTACATCATATTGCCATTTTAGCTGTCTTAAAATCCTGTTCTAAACAAACTTTCATACAAGTTGCCTTGACTCCGTAGTCATATCTAAGTCATTGAGGCAGACGCCTTCTGTTTTGGCACGTAGCCTCAGAGTGCAGAGAGCCAGAGCCTACAGTTACAAGGAGGAGCTATAGAGGGAAGGCTACTTTAAGCACAAGCTTATAAGACACGGCACTGAAAAAGCCAAAGGCATCTGAATACGAGTGTGTAAATAACGACAGCAAAAAATAGGCATTTAAGCCATTTTTCATTCAGGAAGACTTGGCACACATTCTTGCTCATTAATTTGCCGGGGTATGACCCAGTTTACATTTTCTCATGACTACAATAAGTAGGCATTCTGTTTGAGAAACATAATGGAACCTTTAGTTGAACACAGTTTTACTTCATTGCCTTGGCACTAAGGGTATGTTTGCCCCAAACAGTGTATGCAATGCCGCACCACACTATACCTGGAAAAAAAACTGGAATTCGTTCAAAAACATTTATCCCTGAACAAAACAGAATGCAGGAGTTTTGGGATACAAAAGCCCATCTGTCATTGCTGAAAGAAAATAACATTGTCAAAAAATGCCATGCTCTGACACTCGTTGTGAAAGCTGCGAGACAAACACTGTTCAGTACCTAACTGAATACCACTAAATGGCAATGTTGGTGTTTTACACAAACACTACAAAGAATCTATCCTCCTTTGTAGATCCCCAAGTTGCTACAAGAGCAACGTTTTCCCTCTCTGTTTTGCAGAAGCTCTTGAAAACTTTTCTGTTCTAAAAACACCTCTTATGCTAACAACTGCAGTTCACTAACCATCTAATCAACACCTTCATGCACTCTCAACTTGTTCTCCTTGCATGTAATCAATGCATGTAATTGCTTATGTTTGCTGGAGCTTGGTTTCCTGAGCTGTAAGTCACTTTGGATAAAAGTATCTGCTGAGTGCAATGTAACGTTAAGGAAATGTATGCACAGTTAAATGTTACTTTTAAGAGTGCTCTTACCTATGGGTGTGGCTGATAATGCATCAGTCTTGCCAGCCTGAAATCTGTAAAGAGAAAACCAGAAAGATAAAATTCCAATATACCAGGAAGATAATACAGTCAGCCCAAGACAAGTTGTTTGAAAATCAAATACACTGTCATGCAAAATGAGCTATGGCACCGTAATGTGAATCCATTCTGCTTCAGGTGTCATGTTATTCTTGTCTGACGAACCACAGATACCCATCCATGTCAAATATGATTTTCCCTTCCAGAGCACAAAGTGGAGAAATGTTTTTGCAAATCATAACTATGCCCTACACTGAAACCATAAAATGATGTAACTTACACTCAACAAATAAAGGGTGTTGGATAAATTGTTTTGCACCTCATGGCTTGCACAAACAACATGTGCATATTTGATAGCGAGCTCTTCGACAGAAAAGCAATATAATCCTTTTTCAGTGTTGCTATCAACAACATTTGCACACTTGTGCAATACATCACTTGGCAGTTGTTGGCAATTGTATCAAATCATTTGCATACAATGAGCATTTGCAGTTTCTGTAAAAGAATAATAAGAAAATGCTTATTTTTTCTTTGGGAGCAAGTTTGCTAATGGCGTAGTGGGTTTTTCAACATGGTGTTTAGCTGCATTAATTATTCTCCAAGAATTGTGCCAAAGCATCTGAGGAAAAACTGTAATGAGGCCATTAATAGCATTATGTGCGCAGTTTGTTGCTGAGGGAGCGAACCGGGTATTATGGGTAAACAGTAACACAGAAACAGAGCAGCTGCACAACCCACCATCCCCCACCCCCCACCATCCCCCACCCCCCATACCCCCATACCCCCAGCCCGCCCTCTCTTTCCCACCTGCCGATGTGCTGGTTGCATACTCTTCCACCAGGCCCTTGCTCCACGTTGCATCCACACTTAACATTACAGAGCAATCATCGCATGTCTCGCACATCAGACCAGGACTCTCTTTGAGGAGAATGATTGGGGTGGAGTGGCATGGCATGGTGTGTAGAACCAAATGCACATCTGGCAGGAGGCTTGACCCTAGCGTATAAAATCTGATTTTCTGCTTGATGCACACAGTTCAAAGAGCAGTGCCGCATAACGGCAACAGCTATTACTCTATGGGGCTGCTGGCTTTGATAGACCGGTAAATTTGAGAAAACATACATACTGTGGCGTGCAGAAAGTTTTGGCCTCTTTGGTCAAAGTTTCCACTACAATGAAGATTAAAATATGACCCGTTTTCTTTGAAAGTCACATGGCCAAGATACAGTATTGTAAAGCATATGGTAAAAAACTACATTTTTGTCATAATGTATAAGACTACTTTTTTGCTATACAAGAAAAGATTATTATTTCATTTTTGTCTCTTACAAGATAATCAATAGGAAAATGGCCTAAAGCCAAAGGTTAGCTATCCTACATGGTCACTACTTAACAGATCGTAAATGTTTTTGTAGCTGTCAAAGGTTTAAAGTATTCTTTTAAGGATTTCCCCCTAGATTTTCTGTACTGTAATAACATCCGGTTCTCTTGCATGCACTGTTTTACTGATGTCAATCTACAACATTTTTCATGACATTTAGCTCTTAGCTGTGACCTGTTGACCTGTTGAGCTCATGTCATGTGACCCAGGGTGAGTTAGACAAAGGTTTTAGTTTAATTTGAGTGAGTGAGTACCTGATGACACTTTGCTTTCTTCATGTACCTAACAAGCAAAATGAGCTCTGAGATTTATGCTCTGTCACTCTTCAGTATATAATTTACAAAACAAAAACTTTTGAAAAAATATTTTTCATTGAATTTCTAATCTAACATTGTTTGGATATTACTTAATTACCTTTTTCTCACTTACCTGAATAGTAATTTTGTCCAGGTCCACCTGAACATTTATATGCAACAGTAGATGTTAGTTTTTTTGGATCTATAAATGGATGGACAAACACATAAATCATCAAGTGGGTGAGAGGGTAGATGCATCAATAGACAGACAAAAGAAAGAGAAAAACAGCAGCGGCGTGTTTGGCTCGTTCACAGAGAACGCACGGTCCCCTGGGCTGGCAGATAGTGAAGAGTTTCAGTGACAAACAAACATGGCACACAAAAGCGGCCCCTCTCCAGGGCTGAGAGGCATTTAAATGTTTCCGCTAGAGAAAGGGCAGGCGAGCGAAAATGTGTGCCAGGGCATGAGCTGGCACTGGAGCAGCAGCCCTCGCTGAGAGAGATCTATCACTTTAAATAATTTAGACCCTCTTCTAGTTTTAACCACGGCTATGACACACAATCTGAGCTAAAATACTCTCTTAAACAAGGACAGGCTCTTGAGTTAGGCCAGAACTTGGAGTGCCATTGCTCTCTTACCCTTTCGCTCGCTGCCTAACACTCTCCCTCCCTCTCTTTTTCTCTCTCTGTCTCTCTCTTTCTCTCTCGCTCCCTCTCTCTCTTTTTCGCTGTCTTGTCTCTCTGTCTTTCTGTCTCTCTCTCTGTCTCTCTCTCTCATACACACACACACACACACACACACACACATACACACACACACACACACACACACATACACACACACACACACACACACATTTTCTCTCTCTCTCCATCGCCTCAGTCACTCGAAAAAGACCAATCAGCCAAACTTTGAATTGTGTGGTTCTTATCAATGCTGTGGGTACAGGACAGTTCCTTAGCAGAATGGCAGTTGTCACAGTCCGTGACATTAATTTCATCCCAGCCTTGCCTGTCATAAAAGATCTAGTTCAGCACTTCAGTGGCAGAATAGACATGATCGTTTAGAGGCGAGAGAAAGTGGATGATGGGCAGAAAGTGGAAAAATAACACCCCCCCCCCCTCCTCCCCGTACCGTACCCTGGTCTGCTTCATCTTCCCGGAAAATACACCCTGTCATATCCCTGGCTCAACTGTATTGTAATGAAAAAGGGATTATTCTGACAAAGTAGGCCGGGCACTGCCGACATTTCCCAGTCAGTAAGCACAACGCCTTCGCTGGTACCACCTCTCTTAAAGGGCAGGTTGGCAGTTAACTTCATATCTCCGCAACATCTATATGTTGGTATTTAAAGGTGATTAAAGGTAACCGTTTATGTTTAGCACAGTGTTTGCCTCCATTTTATGACCACAGCTTTTTCGGTACATTAAATAAAATCTCCTTTTCGGAAACTTTTTTTTAAAAACCCAGCACGGTAGAAGAGAAATATCACTCCCTATGAATAGTGTCATTTCTCTCAGGTCTATTTGAACAGCTGTGCTCAGAGGATGACTTGGTTAAGGTCAGCGTGTGCATTTTTATTTAATGTGCCAGTTTTCATGAACTTTACGTGCCTGTCTCCTGGAGAACTATGACGCTATGACAGACAGACTGATGTAGTTACTCAGGGCAAAGTGAGAGACCTTTTCAAGAGTCACTGGCTTTTATAAGTGTGGGCCTAAATCTTCCTGTGTGTGACACATTGCCCCACAGTGGAAAAGCCAGAGAGGTAAACATGTAATGGATCAAAATGCCTCTTGCCAGGCCATCTCTCCCAAAACCTCCACAACACACACATACACACACACACACACACACACACACACACACACACACACACACACACACACACACACACACACACACACACACACACACACACACACACACATACGCACACACATACACACACACGCACACATACACATACACACACACCAGCCTGAGGCATTAAAATCACTGTCACAGACGTCGCGGAGGACAAGGGATGGCTCCATGGAGGAAGAAAGGGCAAATGTCTGGAGCTCTGAATGTGAGGTGTCAGCACTTGATTAATGCCTTACATCATCATGTGTATAGTGTCTTGGGGAAAGGGATGATAAGGCGTCAGAAATCGCTGATGGATTGCCAACAGTTTCTTTTGATAAGCCTCATTTCTCCCCCTCTCCTGTTTCAGCAGATACAGCAAGTGTGAGAGTTTTTCACATCTTCTTCACCTTCGTCTCCTCATTTCTCTTCCTGTCTTTCGATCAAGGGACCTTGTGAGTGTCACCCTTCCTCTTGGTGTCTCCATTTTAGCGGTTTTACAGTAAGTTCCTGCCCCCCTAAGAGTTAGAGATGCTGGACAAATGGCATTTTTTAAAGGAAGATGGCTTTTTTGTGTATGTTATATAGTGGCATATTTTATCAGTTGGATCACACCCAAAGGAGATCCAATGCGATCGGGGACCAGATGACTATACAGACACAGCGCAAAAAAATAAATAAATAAATAAATAAATAATGCTCATCAATTTGCCCCCTGGCTGCCGTCTGCAAGGTATAAAACTTTAATGGACTTGGCAGTGTGAAATATACAACTAAAAATTATGTGACATTGTATATAAGCGACATGGCATGAATTTATATTGCCTGCGGGATGACTGGAAGATCATCCAAATAAGATAAGGAGGCTCAAATCATGTCACGATAACGCATGCACACAGACAACATTACATTACGTTACACTTAGCTGACGCTCTTATCCAGAGCGACTTACAGATATTTACAGGGTTTCAGTTACAGCCCCTGGAACAGAGTGGGGTTAGTTGCCTTGCTCGATGGCGTCTCAACCATAGGTAGGGCGGGATTTGAACCGGCAACCTTCTGATTGCAAGACCAACTCCCTAACCACTAGGCAACAGCTGCCATAGCTGTGCCTGCACATTAGACAGATGTTGGGGCGAAATGGGATCAGAAGGGCAGAAAATGTTGACTTATTATCATCAAACCACACAGTCTAGGACTTCAGAGAGATGTAAACAAGGTGTTATACTGTATCTGAAGCTGTCTGGAGTTCCAGCACTTTTTTTGGCTAGACCTCAGCAATTAATGAACCAGTATCATTTCGTATGTGCCCACATGTACTTTAAGATTCATTTATCATGATTAAACGATTCTGTAGCCAGGTAAAAGTCAGTACCTGCAACTTATTTAACCCCAAATGTATACATACACATACACACAGTATCACATGTAATTGCACTGTGTTGACAGCTGATTGGCTGTCGGCTATCAAAGATAATTGCCATAATGTCTGTGTGTTACTGTCCAGGTTTATTTCTGACAGTAAGTGAGGAAAATCCTGAATGAATTCATCTGAATATATGTTTACGCAAATCATTTCATCACACCATAAAGTAAAGCAATGGAAGAGGAGTTCCACCATCAGTTTCCTTACATCAGAAAAAAAAAAACGAAATCTAATAAATGGTGGTGAGAGTGAAATCAATAAGTAGCACAGCTCAGTGAACAGCGCTGCAAATGTTGGGCTCTTCTCCAATAAACTGCCTTCACTTCACAACAAGTTGCCAATGAATCTGATGCACAGCAGGCCAGAATGAGTCCAGCGGCGTGAGTAATTGTGTTTTGTTGAGGGCGGACTCAGGTAGAGATGGTGGCGGAGATGGTCGTGGGTGATGGAGGCGGCATGAAATTGCACAGTGCCGAAAAACATCGGCATCCCTCCCGTTCCCGTCATGGCCGCTGGCTGCTTCACCAGCCCCCCCCCCCTTCTGTCTGTGTATCTGAGTATCTTTTTTTCTGCTCTCCGCCTCCTCTCTTTTGGTGGGGCGGGCGTTGATGAAGCTGGAGAAAGGTCGTGACCTCCATCCCTGAAGCACTAACGACCGGCTCTCTCTGCCTCCTGCTGCTGCTGCTGCAGCCATGCCTAAACAACTGTCATCACCATTCAAGAGAGCAATACGGCTGCCTGCTTAAAGAGCCAGGGAGAGAAAGAGAGAGAAAGAGAAAGAGCCAGTCCTGTCGGTTGCCAGCAGTTCGCTCAGTAGATATTGTGTTTTTAGTGGGGAATCAATGCGAGAGACAAGACCCCATTACTCGCCTCACAATTGAGCCTCAAGGCTCTCTCTCTCTCTCTCTCTCTCTCTCTCTCTCTCTCTCTCTTTCTCTCTCTCTCTCTTTATGTTACACATCTCTCTGTGTTTGTGATAAAATGTGCTCTTTAGGAAAGAGGAAGGTTCATCTCACCAAATGAGTTACACACAGAATGAAGGAATGAAGATGTGTTGTGGATGTAGACACCACAGGCAGAGTGTTTTTCTCTTGTGTGACTAAACCCCTACGCGTCCTTCACATTTTCATTATGCCTTTACTCCACAGAGGAATGACACACAAACAGCTTGTAGGCAGGCAAACCAGGAAGGGAAGGAATGCCTACTGGCAAAGATGAAGACTCTCTCAGTGCACAAATGACACAAAGAGCAGGGGTTGGGGGATGGCACGTAATGAATGTGAGGAATAGGCCTTTTCTCACAGAGAAGGCAGCGAAAGGGCACGTTTGTTTGGTAGGCAGGGCATTTACGACTGAGGGTGGCCGCCAGAGCTTGAGCTTGTGCTCGCATCTGCCACATGGTGACTCACTGACAGGCTGAACTCACACACACACACACACACACACACACACACACACACACACAGGTTTGCGTGCCAGTCTCCTGGTGACCCCAGGCGATGATGTCTTATCTGGGTCAGCGGTTTGTGGGAGTACAGGGACAGAGAGTGTGGATTCTCACGAAAGACTAGGAACTCAGAAACTAGCAGCAGTTGTAAAACCATTAGCAGGACGCCTGAGTTCAGCCTTACAATAACAAACCGGGAAAAAAATAAACATGTATTTTTACATAACAGCAAACTAATTCCCTCTTGCAAAGCTGACAGACTGACCTGACCAGATTAGCATAACCTCATGTTTACCTCACATCAACCTGAGGTGAAAAAAAAGAAAATAAGAAAAATCAAAATGACTGACGCAAAGGAGTGCAAAGGGAGTAGCGAGACAAAATGAAACGAGTTCCCTCAAAAGAAATTATCAAACAAAACCAGACTCGCCTAATTACTGTCACAGAAGATTATCCCCGCCGTCACTACAGCTTCTGCGCTCTTAACTCTGCCGGGAGAGAGAGAGACAGAGAGAAAGACAGTAAGAGAGAGTAACAGAGGAGAAGAGAGAGAGAGGAAACAAAAGAGAGAAACAGAGGGATGGAGAGAGAGAGAGAGAGAGAGAGAGAGAGTCGAGCAATGATAGCAAGCCTTAATTGTACTCCGCTCACGTTCTGCGGCCCAGGCAGCGACTCTTCAGCTCTTCAGCGGTCGCCCCCTCAGAGGCGGCGGGGGCATTGCTGCGCCGAGTAGCTTATCGTCGCGGCAACGGCGCTCACCTGGGCTAATCTTCGACTGACACCTTTCCTCGTCTCTCACCGCTGCAATTACGGAGGGCCTCCATTCAGTCCCTGGCTGATGTGGCTGGTGCTGGTAATCGCATTAGGTAATCCCGCCACTGAAAGGATACAGTGGGGATACTGTCAGGGAACTTTCTCCACCCTTCCTCTCTCTGTCACGCTCTCTCTCTTCCTACCACTCTCTTCCATTCTCTCTTTTTTCTATCCCTTCCTGTCTCTCTCTCTCTCTCTCTCTCTCTTTCTTCCTCTCTGGTGCCCCCCCAACCAATGGGCTTCAGTTGGAGGACAGCCAGAAACGTCTTCATTCCTCCTTCTGCTAATTGTCAGCTGTCATTGTGTTTAGTCACGAACGTTCAACCTTCCACAGGGCATGGCTAGCAGACCCTTGCTGAGGGACCATTCACGTTTGCCCTTGTTAATCCAACACGAGACAAAGACAGATCAGGTACATGAGGGAGACAGCCATATGACATTGCCTGGGTCCATTATCTCATATGCTGCCGGCCAATCACGACGGATGGCCATTGTGGGGCCATTGTGTGTTCTGTGGCAGCATTCTAGAACAACAATGGCGATTCCATACAGTAGGCGATCCAAAGACAGCACAGACAGCAGGGCTCTCCATCCACACAAGTGGGTGTGGTGGGGGAGAAATAAAGGGGGTCTGGAGTATGGAGTATGGAGTGTGGCAGCACGTACAGCGGTGGTGTAATTGGGCCTGGGGAAGAGAAAACAGAGGCAGTGCACTGATCAGATTACCCAGGTTGTGGGATCCCCAAGGCCCAGGAGCTGAACCTGATCAGCCGGGCTGGTGGAGCTAGCCTTAATTGGATGTAGTCAACAATGTGTGTGTGTGTGTGTGTGGTGTGTGGTGTGTGTGAAGTGTGTACATGGGCTTGTGTTTGTGTTTGTTTGCTTTACGTGTTTGCATTTATGTATGTGTGTGTTTGTGTATGGGGGGGTTGCTTGTGTGTGTGTGTGTGTGTGTGTGTGTGTGTGTGTGTGTATGTGAGTTCATTTTCTTGGATGCCATCGCTCGCTCCCTCTCCCACGTAGTGGAAAATTGCTTGGCTGGCCTTCCTCTCTGTTGGCCGTGCACACAATGTCATCAATCTCCCCCAATCAGCAACCTGACCACGGGGGAAGGCCCACGGGCTGATCAATACATCACAACTATCAAAAAAACTATAATCATGTGATCATGTTGCCAGCAAGCAGCAGTGATGAATGCTGGTCAGTGTGTATGTGTGTGTTTGTGTGTGTGTGTGTGTGTTTTTCCTAGATTACTTATTAATTGCTATGATCTATGCTGTTGGTGACATCGTAGTAAATCAATGGGACACACTAATGGTCTATCATGATTGCCTGTGGTCAGATTACAAAAAACGCCTTGACAATAACATTAAACATCAGTGAAATATCACAGAGAAATACATAGAGGGGATTTATATGCTGAAAACAAAGTATATAGAAGACAACAGCTAAAGCCTTAAATTAGTTCCGGACGTTTTCCGAGCCCACTAAGTTTACAACCTGTGCTTTTGCCATCAGCATACTACTATGCATGTTTCTCATTCCAAAGCAAACAGCTTGACTTGTTTCATTCCTCACAAACCGAAATCTACAACCAGTACTCAGCATTACTCGTTCGTTGCCCTGGAGCCCTGTTTAGAAGAGGAGTTTAAATCTCTTGGACGTCTCTGCCCTCCTTTTCTTTGTCGGAGACTGTCTGCGGAGTGTATAATTTAAAAGACAAGGTTGATGGCCAACTTTAATCATCCTCCAAGCTGTCGCAAACTCCCAAGAAAAGGCCGCAGGGAGAAGACAGAGACAGACTAAATTATAAAGTCATAACCTAGCAGATAATTACAAATTAGTGCCCAGAAATCTCAGCTGTTTAGGCTATATTTTATCACCCAAACATTATCTTTTAAAAAAACGGAGGGGCAAGAACTGGGAAATGAATCTCTTCTTTGCACATTTTTTTTTTTTTTTCGCTTGACAGATAGGTCAATGCGAAGGGATTTCCCCTCTGGGGGAAGACTGACTAGAGTAGAGTATTTAGGTTGCACAGCCTTGCGTCTGACCAGGGTTGTCACTGAGCTTAAATTAGTAATGGCTGAACCGGAAGCTGACTGGGAAACAGTGTCAGCAGTGTCGCACACCTGCTGGGGCGGCTGTGAGTTCAGTCCGCAGCAGTAGCAAGTAAATGCATTCCTGTGAGATATCACCGAACATATAATCATATGTGACCCCCATGTATCCCAGTGGGCACTTCTCTGATAGGGCATGTGGTCAACAGGCATCTCAGTGTCGGCTCAGGGAACCTTATCTAGTCCTGCCAGACCTGTCTTCCGAGCCCAGGCTTATCCACTACACTATTTGCTATCCAGCACACAAGCGCCTATGCACACACACATACATGTGCGCGCACACACAAACACACACACACGCACACACAAACACACAAATACACTCACACACACTCACAGTGCGCTCACGGAAGCTTGCGACACACATGTAGATTTCTCTGAGGCATTTGAAGGAGCCAGGTCATAGGTAAATATCACTCACTTGCAAGGTGTACTTTCCAATTACCAATTACTCACAATTCCCTCTAACCATTTCATATGGGGGAAAAAGAATCACATCTCAGCCCACGTAATACTGAAATGGAATTCAACCGAAAGGTGAATTATGTGTAGCATGTATAAAATGGTACAACCCCTTAGTCCAAACCGAGCGGCCTGTATCATGCAGTACATCTGACCATTTTCCCCCTAAGGGGCCATAAAGCCAGACTTCATTAGCATGGGAGCAGAGGAGAGAAGTAGGTCTTTTTACAGTCAGGGCTTCATGGCCCTCTTTGTAGAAAACACTCTGCATTTGCACTGCTGTCCTCTCACAGCTATCCCAAGGAAAGAGATGATTGGACAGTGAGAGCATGGGGGGTCATGGGGGTGAAGGGGGGGGGGGGGGGGGGGGGAAAGAGGGCCATCAACGCACTGTAAGAAAGCAATGGAGTATGGAAAAATGGTGGTAAGGGAGGAGAGAGAAAATAAGAGAAAAAGACAGAGCGAGAATGGGAGAAAGAAAGAGGGAGAGAGAGAGAGAGAGAGAGAGAGAGAGAGAGAGAGAGAGAGAGAGAGAGAAAGAGAAAGAGAGAAGAAAAAAAGCAAAGAAGAAAAAGAAGAAGAGCCCAGAAAGGGCTTTTTTGCTAAGAGTGTGCACTGACCCGGCACAGAAAGGCTGTCCTCCGCACCAGCTCTGCACACAAAGCCCAGCTCTCTCATTACTGCGGGGGGCCAAAGAGGAGATGGGCCTTTCATAACGGCCCGCCTGAACACACGGACACTTACACCGTCTGTTTTTTTTTTTTTTTTTGTTCTTTTTGCTCATGCTGCTGTGTGTCTGAATGTGGAAGAAAAATAACAGCGGCGAGGACCGAAGTTTGCCAGTATGGTGGCGAGAGAGTGAGAGATAGAGAGAGTGAGAGATAGAGAGAGAGAGAGAGAGAGAGAGAGAGAGAGAGAGAGAGAGAGAACACCCGGGGGTCATGTGTAAAATGTCCACCCAGCGGTGCCTCAGGTGAGAACCTCTCCTCCGGTCCAAAAGGGCAACGTGTGTGCCCATTTTTTAACTCGTGTGCCCATTTTTTCGAGCATCCTGTGCCCCTGCCAGATTCAGCGGGCAGGAGGGCAGTGTATCAAGCCGGAGCTCTGGCCAACAGCAGTGGCCCCTCTTCACCCAGAGAGCAGGCGCTGGTTGGTCACGAGCGCCAGTGTATATCAAATGTGCACTCTGGCATGACGACAAGGCATGGCACAGCTCAGTGGCAAAGATTTAACCACCCCCCCCCCTCCTTTTTATCCCCCATTGCTCCATCACCGCCATCTGAAATGCTTAACCGAGTCTTATAAAATATATGATAATAACACAACAATCCCTGGGCCAGCACCAGATGAAATAATTTCATTTCCCTCTTCGCCTCACAAAACAACATTTCCAGTCTGCCTGTGCCTGCCTTCCAAATATCCTGTTCCTGGCTGTTCCTGGCTGTTCCTGGCTGTTCCTGGCTGTTCCTGCCGTTTCTGGGCAGTGCCCCCCACCCCCCAACCCCCACCCCCTCTGTGAGGTGGTTGGCTGCATTAATGTTCTTTGTGCTAAACACCAGGCAAGTAATTACCACGTAAGGCATGGACCTCGTCTCGATTATTCCTGCATTGAAGTGTGATCCATATCGCCTTCTTTTAATCAACTGCCTCATGTCACCGGGTTATTGGAATTCACCAGAATAACCAATTTCCCATCAAACATGTCTCTCTCTTTCACTCTCTCTTTTTTCATCACCTTTTAATAACATGCTCCACCTGCTCGACACCCTCGCCCTCTTTTAAAAAAGTAAATGACTATCTGGTGATCTGCTGAGAGTCTGACTCTCTGATGGGCTGGCTCTGATAGTATGGGTTCCTTATGAATGTTACTGTGGCTTTGGCTTGCCAAGGGACGATAGGTCTGCCTGCTGTCACTGTTGTTTTCACTGTTTGGGAGCCTCGTCCTGTCACCATCTGTGTTTGTCAATAAACAGACACAAAATAACCATCTGAGGTATGATATCATCCCCCTTCACAAACACACACACACAGACACACTCACACTCACACTCACACTCACACACACACACACACACTCACACTCACACTCACACTCACACTCACACTCACACACACGTACTCTTCGCTGGCTCTCCTGGGAAAACCTTATTACTTCTCTGTTTTTTTTGCCCTGAACATAGTCTCCCCGTGATGCCCTCTTCTGTGCCAGAGTCTGATGCTAATCTCTTAATGGGCACACAAGCTCAGAGAGGCCTCTGATTAGTC
The DNA here is from genome assembly GCA_027475355.1 of Coilia nasus. Lineage (NCBI taxonomy): Eukaryota > Metazoa > Chordata > Actinopteri > Clupeiformes > Engraulidae > Coilia > Coilia nasus. The sequence goes on from CM050199.1 coordinate 19,970,679, forward strand.
AAAGCTAAAATGCAATTTCTTAATCAGATTAAAAGAAAGCAGCGGCTGACTGCGGGATGCGGGAAAAGCTGAGGCGGGGAAAGGGGGGAAAGAAAATGATAAAACAAACAGGACTGGACAGGTTTCTAGGAAAGAAGAAAAGTTATGTATTTATATTTAGAAATTTAATCCTGAGCTTTTGGGTTCCTGGATTGAACCTTTATCTTTGACAGGTTTTCGTGCTGTCATGGAAGTGACAATCACAGAGGATTTCTTTTTTCGCCCTCTTCTCGTTATTTTCTTTTTTTCTTACGCACAGCGCTGGTATAGCTGGTGTCCATCAGGAGAAGCCTAATCTAACCCCACAGTAGGTGTCCAGTCCACTCAGCTCCCTGCTGTGGATGTGATGAGCTTCCGTGCCTAACATAGGATAGGAAAGGATACCAGCTCCTCCTTTATCTCTGATAAACTGTTGTTGTTTTAGGTTACATGTTATTTTACTGTCCCTGTTACATCAACTGGGTACAGTCCCCCAAAGTGTTTAACAATGTGAAACATTATGTACTTACAACGCACCATAGGGTTAGGTATTTTACATTACACTTAACTGACACTCTTACCCACAGCGACTTACGGATATTTACAGGGTTTCAGTTACAGTTCCTGGAACAGTGTGGGGTTAGATGCCTTGCTCAAGGGCATCTTAACCATGGGTATGGTGGGATTCGAACTGGCAACCTTCCGATCGCAAGACCAAGTTCCTAACCACTACGCCACAGATGCCCTGTTTAAGTACATAAAACTAGAAGTTGATACATGTAGATACACTAAAAAAGGAACCGTAAAAGAAAGTGTTATTTTGTTTTACACGTTCATTTGAATACGGTACACGTCCCAGCAACATCCATTTTACAGCAGAACTAGATGTAACTGTATAAACCTATTGGTTTTCTTGTCTTTTATGCATCTTGTTAATGAGCATTGTGTTTACTGTGCATAAAGCCATACGCATCAAACCGAAGCAGATCTGTCATGCATGCCAGTGCGTCACTCTCAGTAATTGGTACTGTGATCTTTATGGTGGGACAGCTAGAGGAATGCTTAAAGAAAGGATGGAGAAAGAAGAAAGGAGAGAAAGAGGGGGATGTTGAGGAGGAGGGAGGAGGAGAGAGGAGATGAAGACAAGGACAAGAGTAAGAAAGGATGGAGAAAGAAGGAGAGAAAGAGGGGGATGTTGAGGAGGAGGAGGAGGAGGAGGAGGAGGAGAGAGGAGATGAAGACAAGGACAAGAGTAAGAAAGGATGGAGAAAGAAGAAGGAGAGAAAGAGGGGGATGTTGAGGAGGAGAGAGGAGGAGGAGGAGAGAGGAGACGAGGACAAGGACAAGACTCCTCTTAGCAGCCGTCTCGACAAGAGAATCCCTCATTTGCTACCTCGCAACAGGAGGTCTGGAGCAAAAGCAGACAGTTACGATGGGAAAATAAACAAATCAAAGGCAATGAAACCAAATAAACACCACACCGCATCAGGGAGCTTCTTTTAGGTGCTTTTAAAGCCCCATTATCCCACTAGCATGCTATGTTAGTGCCTCTCATCATTGTTCTCAAAAGCACTCTTTGCAACAGATTTCGTCCCACCGGCCAGGGTGAAAAATTCGACTGCTTTGATTTATGAGAGCGCACGCAGGTTTGTCTCATGTCACATTGAAGCGCTGCATTACATGCGGTTGCCGCTTGCCAGATTGCAAGGGGATTAGTTAAAGCCGAGCCTGTTGGGGAACAAGAAAGAGTGAGGAGGAATAGCCTGTTGCAACTGACAGACAACAAGAACACCAGACTTTTGCTTTTACTTTTTGCTCACAAACACATTTGTTTTGTTTTTTTTTCCTGGTGTAAGCCTGGAGCCGTATGTGTGACCTTCTGCTCATGCAGTGTACACAAGGTGGAAGTGTTGAAGGGAATGTCTAATGCGGGTTCTCAGTACCCTCACCAGAAATCCAATTTCTCTTCTCCCTGACAATCCAAGGTTTTTTGGCTGGAAATACATTTGGTGCAGTGTCAACAACACTCTACCCTCTCCCATCATGACCTGTGGATAGAGCCTTTTGTAATGACCTCACCCTTGGATATTTTACAAACCATAGGTGGACCAGGTGACCAAGGGGTCAGTGATTCAGAATGTTTTTTTTTTATGGAAAGCATAATTTTTTTCCACAGTCTCATTTATAACCAGAAATGTAATGTAATTGTACTGTAAACATGCAAACATGCTTTGAATTACAGGAAACAAATTATGCTCTTGTCGCAAAGTCCAGAAAAGATACGTTAAGCTGTTTAAATCCATTTTAAAAATCTGCGTAGTTAGCTGCACATCTTCATTGGGCTTAGCACTCTTTGTTCAACCAGTCTTTTCTCCTTACACTCAGTTACAGTTTTTGTCTTTCTTGTGTGCTGCATTAAGTGCTTTGTAGTAAAAAAAAACACACTAAGAGAAAGTGCCTTTGAATCACTGAAACCAAAATGGGTTTTATGCTTTTTGAAGATACCTCCGTCACAAAGCAGCCAGAATTTCATTGTCTTTTATGAGCACAAAGGCAAGGAGAAAAAAGTACAAAACATCAAAGGAACTGACTCACACTTCAGATGATTTTTTTTGTTTAAAGTAAAAAACACATGGGTATAACGCACACTGCGGCTACAGCACATACTGTAACGTAGACATGCGTCAATATAATTTCCATCACTATAATTATCTGTTCTCACCCAGGGACCTCTTAGTCACCCATGTGTCATCCATCCAGGATCACCACAGCATGCAAGTGCTGTGGCAGCTCAGGGAGAAAATAAAAAGTTTCACATCAGCGCTGTTGTGGAAGACTTTTCACCCACCGTTAATTATCGCTTGCAACTCCGTCCGTCTGAGACTAAAGCACAAAAGCAAATGAAGTTAGCATTGTTTTTTTTCTTTACTTTTTTTTTTTTCAAAAGCTGAGATGATGCCAAGGTCTTCCTGAAGAATCTGAAAGCATTTAAATGAATCTGTGTCTGTCACTTTTCTCCCGTAGTTAGAAATCAATGCCATTTCATCTGCATTACAGAGTGACATTAGAGGGGAGACAGTACTGACTCACAGTTCATCTATAATCTTTCACACACAAAAGCCTTGTGTTCAAAAGGACTCACAAACAGACCCAGGTCTTTTTTAATGAGGAGTTGAAATGTTTTCATTATTAACAGTGAAAACCATCATACACTCAGCTAACTCAAAGAGAGACCTTGAACACAAATCAAAGAGAACAAAGGCCTTACATAGCCCTCATCTGCCTCTCTATCATGCATAGCGGTCCTCATAACGTCAGCTAAGATACCGCTCTTGACCATTATAATTGTATTATTCAATATTTCCGGCTTCCCTAAGAATATAATTTTTCTGGGATGCCCCACCAGTTGTTTGTCCACTCTTGTTTAGGCTTACTAGTAACGAGGAAGCAACAACATGCTTTTTTTTGGGCTCTGACTTTCTCCGACTGCTGTGTTTGCTGGATCTGCCACTCCAGTCCTCCTCCTCCATGGGTTTCACTCCGATTATCTGTGTCTCTATCTGTGGAGGCACAAATGAATCAATAGAGCAACACTTTTTTTTGCATTGCTCATCTCTGTACCTGCCCTTGCGTACAATGCTTTCAATTCCAACAACCCTTTAGGGGCTCTTTGGGGAACCTTGAAAGGGCCCCGCATTGCTCACCACAAAAAGCAAAGATGGAAACAACGGTAAAGCGCTCATCTCTAGTCACTACAACAAAGCCTAATGTAATATTAGATTTGAGATCCCAAAGGCTTCTGGGACGACACCCACTCAAAAGCTGGAGCGCAGACAGAGGTAATGTTTTCCGCATATTGCCTGTTGGGCAAGAAAATATGTACTTCTACAACGTCGACTTTCAATTTTTTTGTAGCAGGGGGACCTTCCATACACCTTTCTGGTTGACTGATTTCCCTTGGTAACTTCCTGTATATGACTACACAACTCAGCCCCTTCCTTTATCATTTCTCCATTCTAATTCCTCATCTTTTTTACTGTAAAAAAAACACTAAAACTAAGAACTTGAACCCATTACCTGTACCGCCACCTCTCCAGCTCCTTCACAGTGATACACCTATAAGAGAGTAGGAATGGGAGTCGAAAACAGGTTCTTGTTGAGAACCGATTCCCTGTGTTTCAATTCCTTGGAATCGTTTGCCAGTTTTGCAAACAATTCCCTTATCGATTCCAACGGATATAACTAACGTCACGTATCTTACACAAGTTATGCAACATGCAGTCAGCAGGAAACATGGCATCTCACTGTTGGGTTTGTAAGGTCATGTTACTTCTAAACTAAACAAACAGTTTGTTCTCCTTTTTTCCAAATGAGAATCGATAAGAAAATCGATATAGAACCGAATCGTTAAACAGAATCGTAAATGGAATACCACACCGGGCTTTGCCATAGTGTGCTGGGGCTCAACTAACTTCAGCAGTGCTCCGGTATCTGAGGCTTGGTAGGAGGTATGAGACAGCAAGTCTGCTGTTGTTGTTTTCATTTTATCTTTTTTATCCCTTTGTTGGCTCTTCAGAAAAGAGTGAAACTGTATCTCCCACTCCTAGGAAAAAAACATGAATCCTTTCAACAAATGTATTCATACAAACATAATGGCTCCATAAAGTCAGGAAAGGCTTTTTGAAATGAAAAAAAAAAAAATGCGTCTAGACATTCCGTGACCTCAGACTGTTCAGCAGCTTTCAGGTTGTATTTAACCTGAACATGCTTTGAAGGTCAAAATGTCATTTGTGGCTAGTCTCATAAAACCATGCTGTGCCTTTTGCTATTCCATAAGGGGAAAACAGGATATATCTGCACATTTCTGCACTAAAATTATGCACATTTTTTGTGAGAGAGCCTCTTGCCTCATTGTGCAGATTGAGGCTCATTTTGATAGCACTCAGACCTCAAAGTCACCTCCAGATCAGAGCAGATGAAGCTAGTTAAGAATTACAAATTGCTCAGATCAAATGAAACAGCAGAGTTCCTGGCGGTCAAAGCTCTCGCTCACAGGAGGACAAAAAAAAAGAAAAACAAACAAAAAAAAGAGTGAGGCAGAGGACCCTGTGCCCAGACACGGACGTATGTATGTACACACCAGAAATAGCTCTCATCAGTGGAAAGTGTCTAATGAACAGGCCTCAGACAGTGGGGGTTACAGTAAGGTTGATTGGTCTGGGGCTCCAGTTCTGAGGTGGCGAGTGGCCCTCAGAGGCCCGCCTCCACCCAGTGATGAAGCCGCACGACCAATTAGCCCAGGATCCCAGCGGGTGTGGGAGCTCGGGCCGGGAAGTGTGTGTGTTTGTGTGTGTCTGTGTGTCTGTGGGTGTGTTTGTGCACGTGTGTGTGTGTGTGTGTGTGTGCGTGTTTGTGCACATCTGTGTCTGTGTGTGTGTGTGTTGGGGGAGGACGGGGTCTTGGGTTAGGGTCTTGGGGAGGGTGAGTGGGTTTTGTGGGGTAGGGAGGTGGTAGACACAACTGCCCCCCTAGACACGCCTCTGCGTGGGCCATCGATTAAAAACATGACTGAGATGCGGGGCAGGGACGGGGGGAAAGGAAGAGAATGTGAGGACAATAATGACACAGACAGTCAACACCTTGTCCTCTTGATTTGACAAAGCAGTTTTAGCTTGGCCCTTGTGTGCGCAGAGGCGTTGTTTTTTATTTGCAAAGTCAAAGGCGTTATCTGAGCCCTTTGAATAACGAGCCTCTTCTTCCTGACCACTTCAAAAGTGAAGAGGTTTCCTCTCTATCCAAGGACACACGGGGGCCCACCCCTCCCAACCGCACAAAAAATGTATTCAGGGCAGAGTGTCCCACTGCCTAAACACTGAACTCAATACATTGCGTACAGTACGTTGTTTTTAATCATGAAATAAATGTGCCTGACCCAACCATCCTTCAAGGTCATATATACCGTCCCGGAGGAGCAAGCTTATCAAAGTTGCTCAACAGCCTGTTTTACGTCAGTTTCCTCCTGAGGCTTTTTTGCCTTGTTAGAAAAGTGAATGCTTGTGATCATCGTCTCAGCACACAGTCACGGACCTGGCCTGCATATTATTTCAGCTGGGACAGCTTCACTGAGTTATGCAAATGTTTTTGGGGGATTGCACAGCAGCAAAGCTGGAGTGTTTAATATACAACATGTATAATTTATGTCAGCGGCAGTTGAATATATAAAGGCTTCAGGGACTCTAAGCTAATTGGAGACGTTTTTGTTGTTTTTCCTTGTTCTCAAGTGCATGGAGCTTTTTCATATGATGGCTGCCACTGGATTAAGTTTTCACCCCACAGAATTATGCTGTCAGATTTTTTTATTATAAACGTCAATATTCCAGTCAGTGTTTTAAGACAGATTAACAAACTTACAAAACAAAGGGGTTTAATTGTTTTTGTTTAAATATTTTTTTTTGTGAAAGTCAATTGGCAAAAAAGCCCTAAGCTTTAGCTGCTGTTGCTACTCAGTGTATTGTAGACAATAACACACAAGTATGCGCTGTAATAGTATTATTATACTGCTCTTTCTAATGCTGACGAAAGTCTCGTTGACTTTGCATGTGCCACTCCAACATTCAGAGGTGAAATATTTTTGTATAATGACCACTAAAACAGTATAAAAAGTATAATGACCACTGTGAATGGCAACAAGTTTTGTGCTTCACTAGTTCACATATTGTAGTGGAATTTCAACAATATCAGCTGCAATAAGTTATTTAGTTTCTGCGCACGTTGCTATGCAAAACTTAAACATTCTATTTTCTA
>CM050199.1:19985000-20007500 GCA_027475355.1 Coilia nasus
GTAAGGTTTCTGTTTGTGTTTGTGTGTGTGTATGTGTGTGTGTGTGTGTGTGTGTGTGTGTGTGTGTGTGTGTGTGTGTGTGTGTGTGTGTGTGTGTGTGTGTGTGTGTGTGTGTGTCTGTGCTTGTGAAAGTGTGAGATGGTGGAGAAGTGTGCATACCTGTATTTGTTATTATATTGGTGTGTGTGTGTGTGTGTGTGTGTGTGTGTGTGCATGTGTGTGTGTGTGTGTGATTGTGATTGTGAAAGTGTTAGATGGTGTTTAAGTGCTGGCATGGCCTCCCAGCATGAAGTGACACCGGCAGATGGGAGGATGTCACCAACACCACTGCTGCCTGTCAAGAGGGATCAAGATTATGGCACTGAACCGAGACACCTTTTTTTCACGCTGTCCCTCTTAAACACACACACATACACACAGACACACACATGCCCATGCCCATGCCCATGCACATGCACATGGACATGCACACACATACACACATACACACAGACACACACATGCCCATGCCCATGCACATGCACATGCACACACATACACACATACACACAGACACACACATGCCCATGCCCATGCACATGCACATGCACACACATACACACATACACACATACACACAGACACACACATGCCCATGCCCATGCACATGCACATGCACACACATACACAGGCCATGCGAAGCACAGAAAATGCCACGTTAAAAAACCTCTCACTGCAGTGCATGATGAATTCAAAACTCTAGTCACATACAGTGACCCAGAGCCAATCACCAGAACTAATTTTCTTCCAAATGCTTGAAAATGGAGACCCTATCAGGACCCCTACGGAGCGTTTCTGTTTGAACATGCCTCGTGCTTGCCGCGAGTATTTTTTCTTCTCCGCTGCTGCGAGCTTCAAATCCATTTATCGGTCATTAACCCCACATTAACCTCCATCCCCCCCCCCCCCACCACCACCACCACCATATGAAATGCACACCTGAGAACATACCAATCTGGTGACACCTGTGCATGATCGTTTTTTTTAATTATTATTATTATTTTTTTTTTTTCCACAACGATGAAATACGATAGGTCTGGCGCTGAAAGTGACATACCAGTTATACTTCTTTGTCATATCATATCATACTGTTGGTGTGTTGACAATATGGGCAATATATCGCAAAGCAAAATAGTGAATATGTGAAAACTTACCATATGTGGCACAATTCTGTGGCGAGCTGCCTGGTGCAGCCAGGATTTGAGGTGTGTGATAATATTCCTTTGACTGCCACATCACTGGGCGCTGGTTTGTTTACAGTATCAGTTAGCCAATCATAAATCAAAATGAGGACTATATCGAAACATTATTTTGATAACACTTTATTTTAACGGCCTATTGTGATACAGTCTATCCACATGTAAAATCATGTAACATAACTTAACCCTAACGTAGAGTGTAATTACACAATATTATATGTCATTACACAATTTACTACACTGTAATGATAATGTAGATACACTGTTACAGGGACCGTTAAAATAAAGCGTCACCCAACTCTGTCAGAGCACTCTGGGCAAAGGTGTTGCCCACATTAAAAAAAAAAAAAATCGTGACTGAGCTTTGAAACTCGATGGAGAGCAATGATGAAGGAAAGCAACACACCGGAAAGAAAAGAGCTGCTCCCGTCGTTCTCCGACACACGAACGCCTTCGACGCAGATTAATGTTGCCACGACGATATCTATCACCTTAATGAAATGAGGACGTGAGACCATTATGGCCATTACAGTTTGATGGTCTTATTTTGTCATTTCCGGGGGCCACATTTGTATGCACAGCCATCCAGCACTTCTCAGCCAGCCTGCATGTTAAATGTGGCGGCTTTGCATAATATTTGACAATTACTCGTGCCTGCCCATATATCAACTCCATCTCAGCACTTTGGCCATCTAACCCAGCTCTTCTGCATTAGCAGCATCCAGCAGTCTCCCATTCACTCCCTCTTCACCACTTGGCTCGGTTATAACGCAGCTGTTGCCACATGCTTCCAGGCATGTTCGTTTGTTTTATGTGTGCAGAGGACAAATTTGTGAGTGTGAGTGACTGTGACTAAGGGCGACAAAGTGTGAGTGTGAGAGAAGAATGTGTGTGTGTGTGTGTGTGTGTGTGTGTGTACGTGTGTACATGTGTGTGTATATGTACGTGTATGTGTGTGTGTGTGTGTGTGTGTGTGTGTGTGCGTGTGTGTACACGTGTGTATATGTCTGTACATGTGTGTGTTTGTGTACATGCGTATGTGTGTATATTGGGTGTTGGGTGGGGTGTGTGCATGTATCATAGTACAGTCAGAGAGGCATGGTTTTGATTCCTGGGGCAGCATGAGATGGCCTGTAGTCAACCATCACTGTCAGTCTGTCACTCTGGATTTTTTTTCCAGCCACAGACATACAGTCTGAGGGGCAGAGAGGGAGTCAGCCTTCGACCCAATCTGTCCATCACACTCCCGCCCCAAAAAACCCTCTGTGTCAGAGGCAAAGAGAGATTAAAGACGCATATTTCATTTGAAGTCAGTTTCTCTGTTCCGCGAGCGTGCTAATTGTTTTGTCTGAGAAGGGGGTTTGAGACAAAAGAGCAATTCCCTGTGGAGATTTTTTGGTTTGATACATGTATCGACTTCTCATGTTTATGTATAAAATGTTAAGGGTTCATTCAGTGCAGAAAACGTCAAGCTGTGCACCAAATGATGAGAAGGTTGAGGGTCACAACTGACTAGCTTGAAAGGCAGAAGGCAGACACATTACACATGAGAACACATCAAACCCCACTGGTTTATTTACTGTCTGCTTAATCACTGTGTAATTAATGCACGGTCCATTTTTAGAAGACAGAGGAATGGATGGGTGGATGAGCATTCTGAGCATGTTCTTCTAAAGCCGATTGGTCGAAAAGGAATGGTTAACCCCATGTCTGTCCAATCCCGTGCTCTTTCCTAAGGTAGAGCAATAAATCCAGCCCGCTGACAGTCTGTGCCGATGGGGGTGTGAAAGGTCTCGTTTAGGTTTGTGAATGTTTGGGCAGGGCGGGAATAAGGGTAAACGTCTTGGGCTTTTACTCTGGATCAGTGCCCTGTTCTGTATGCTGGTTCTGTTTGTACATATTGCAGCCAAGTTCATAACACCGTGTTCCATCTACAGCATTTCACATTCTGCAGACATATATGTCCATATGTATGTACTATTTATGCGTGCATATGAGGGAATGTGTTTTTTTCATGGAACATTAATGTTTACCTTCAGGGAGACATTCTGCGGTGGGTAAACATTGTAGAGCATAGCATATCTGCTGGGAGAAAAGTGCAGCTGGTTTCTCAGCTGGATACATATATACAGTATATATACACATTTATGAGAATATTTCTTTGAAATATGTATGTATCCATAGTCTGGACACCTTGTGTATATATATTTGAAAAACAAAAGATATAATTAATGACCGTGTTTTAAGGCGTGAATAAACCTCTCTGTGCAGTTGGACAGATTTCTTCTTCCTGGCTTCCACTGTGTGTGTGTGTGTGTGTGTGTGTGTGTGTGTGTGTGTGTGTGTGTGTGTGTGTGTGTGTGTGTGAATGAGAAAAAAGGGGGGGAGACAAGTGAGAATCCGTTAAGAGGGAGAGGCCGGCCATCCAAACGGCCACAGGCAATTTTCAGCTCTAGTGAGCCAGCACTGGGAACAGCTAAGTCTAAAAGGCGAACAAAATTTATTTATTTACAGGCGGTCCACAGAGCATACAGCAATTCATTTTGTCATTTGTCAAAACCTTTGAAATGAGGGGCAAAAATGGGAGCTCAGCCAAAAGATCTACAAACTGTATAACTTTTTTTGCAATGGGAACTTGCACCACGAACCTGTAACAGACAAGGCGGTGTAGTCGCGCATAATGAAGAGATTGTCCCTTATCATATCCTCTGTCACACGAGGAGTCTGCTGTCTTGACCTGGTGGACTGGACTACCTTTCGATCAGTAACGACTGGACGATGAAACGACTGGAAGATAAAACCGGACCTCAGGATAATAAGTGTCCCAGCCAGACTTTCTGACCACAGGGCATAATGGAAATGAACAGGGACTCAGATGACAAGGTGTGTCACAATATCCATGCCCAAGCAAGGCCATCATATTGCCAGAGTCTGCCTGTCACTGGTGATATCTTGTGTGACACTAAGGGTAATACCGTGCCATAAACAATTGAGTCTTACAGGCTTTAGGCAAATGTTGCAGACCAAGACCATCACTGTCCGCTTTAGCAGAACGCTGTACCAAAACTGACTGGTAGCAGCTCATCACAGTAGGACATTTTGAGGAACTTCGTGCTAAGATACATTTGAATTGTGTATTGGCAAGCTGCAGTGTTCCTTGGGCCCTTTATCTTGGACCTGGCTGCTCAACTATTGGTCAAGGCCTAGCTGTTTGACTATTGGCCAAGGCGTAGCTGCTTGACTATTGGCCAAGGCCTACCTGTTTTGCTATTGGTGAAGGCCTAGCTGCTTGACTATTGGCAAAGGCCTAGCTGTTTGACTATTGGCCAAGGCCTAGCTGCTTCACTATTGGCCAAGGCCTAACTGTTTCGCTACCGGTTAAGGTCTAGCTGCTTGACTACTGGTCATGGCCTACCTGTTTGACTATTGGTCAAGGCCTTGCTGCTTGGCTATTGGTTAAGGCCTAGCTGCTTGACTATTGGTCAAGTCTTCTGGTATGAACCACTGTGCTAGCTCTCCGCAGGGCATGCACAAAGCCTCTCAAAGCCCCTCGTTCCAAACTGGATCTAACAAGCTTTGATAATCCATTTTGCCTCTGTCTGCCACAAGTGTGCTCTGTATGTACCATCAGTGCTTATTTCTCCTCTTCTCCTGCCTCTATTAAAAAAAAAAAATGATGCATGAATTGTTGGACTTTACCATTTTTTATGGAGGATTAGTCAGGCTGAGCTCCATGCCTAATGCCATGATTATGCATTTCTGGTGCAGAAGATAAGTGAATTTATCTGTAGTTGTTCGCAGACTGTTACTCTGTTAGGGGGCAAAAGTGGTGAAAGGGGGCGTAGCGGGTGTCTGAACACAGGGGGGATGAGAGTACCCACTACCTGCAACAGTGCAGCTCATTGGTCATCCCTATTTTCTATTCTGCATCGCAAAGAAATGCCCAGTACTTCAGTCACGAATGTCGGAGTTGTCCTACGGTGACAAATCCTCTCCTCAACAAGGTAGAGCAGTAATCCGTGCTGGAACCGCAACATTACAATGGATCACTGAAACAGTCAAATAACAGTTATTCGGGATTAAACCGCTCCGTTATGGCCAAACAAAGAGACAACCCCTGTCCTAGGTGGACATTAAAACTAACGAACTGACTCTTTACAGCTAAACACATTTAAACACATCAAAAGTACTGAAATACTTATATAAAATGAAATTACTTATATAATACTATATACTATACTATATAATACTGTATAATACTTATATTTATTTCTATAAATTCTCTTGGCAGAATCGTGTTTTCCTTACAAGACAATTATGACATGCTCAACCCACACCAGAGCTGTTGTTTGATGAATAATTGATATAGACAGGTAATGGACGGCAGCAAATTGATGAATAATTGATATAGACAGGTAATGGACGGCAGCAAATTGATTCGCTGCCTTGTCCTGCCGGAGTAGCTGCCAAAATGTTGACAGATTCAGAACACACCTGACAAAACCTCCAGCACCAGCACCAGCACCAGCTCCAGCACCAGAGCATCCCACAGCATGACACAACTCTGGCACGCGCCATTTGCAGGTGCATGGTCACTGAACAAAGAGGGCCTCTTGGGGGATGGTGTGTGTGTGTGTGTGTGCATGTGTGTGTATGTGTGTGTGTGTTTGTGTGTGTGCGTGCGTGTGTGTGCATGTGTGTGTGTGAGAGCATGCACATGGTGTGTGTGTGTGTTTGTGTACTGTAGGTGTGGGGGTGGGGGGGGGGGGTGTCCAGAAATGACAGGCCTGACAGCAAAGAGATAGTGAGAGAAAGAGAGAGAGATGGAGCAAAACATGTTGATCTTATGTTGGTGCTCATAGAAAAGAGAGCAGAGTTGGTAGTGTAGCATGTGTGTGTGGTGCTAATGGCGAGGCTAATGGAGATGTCTGAAGAGCCTGACATGTTGGTGTGGGAGAGGGGGAGGGGGGAGGGGTAGGGTGGAAACACTGATGGTAATGGGGTGGTGTTGTTGGGAATGGGAAGTCTGAAATCCCAAAGCTCTGAGCCCTGTGCACACCTCCAATCACACACTACCCCCAACACACACACACACACACACACACACACACACACACACACACACACACACACATACACACACACACATGCGCACGCACACACACACACACACACGCACACACGCACACACACACACATGCACACACACACACACACACACACACACACACACACACACACACATGCACATACACACACACACATGCACATACACACACACCGGACACACATACACACATGAAATTGAGTTCAAAGCACAGCATGAAAGCGGAATGAGTCATGAGAGAGGCCATGTAGGTTGCCTGTGTCACGGCTGGACAGCTCGCATTGATTCCCGGGCGAAGTCACCAACAGTTACGGCTCTATTCGCTGTGTGCATGCAGCTGCCAAAAAAACGAAATGAAGTGGTAGCACACACACACACACACACACACACACACACACACACACACACACACACACAATGTTAGGAGTCCACACCGTGCGTGAGGTTAAACGAGTTAGAGGCCGGATCATGTCCAATCAAAATCTGTCCACATCGCTGGCTTTGAAGTGAAAGTTGAAAGTTTCTGGAAAGATTCTTTCATGATTAAATGCTGGGTGAAAATGGCTTTATCAATTAATTTGTATCCATTTGATATTTCACAGGCTTAGAAAAAAAATCAGTAATTCATTGGACTTTTCTCCCTTTTTTATGATATCATGCCCAAGCACTAACAAAGCACATGAGTAAAGAGTATATGTATTTATATATATATACATTTTTGTATTTAAAATTATGTTGTAAATATAATATTTGCTGTAATAAAAGTATTTGGTAAATGTATGCACCGGCAGTGTATATAAGCTGAAACTGCAAGTGTACTGTATGTAAATCAGGTAAACATTTTACACTTTTATCACTTTATATTAACATTTACAGAGTCAGCTGTATGGCTGTCTACTGAATAATGCATTAAAAAGTATGCTTGACTAACTGTGAAAGTGTATTTGACAAATTAGAGAACTTCTCACTTTGCCAAAAAAGAGAGAGAGAGACTCTCTTTTCTTCTTGCTGTCTGTACTCCGCATTGCAGATCATATTTGTTTCTGCCAAATTACACTCCCCATCTGCTTACAACCCCTCGTTTATCTCCGTATCTGTTTCACATGACACATCTTTTCGGTTCTTTTTCCTGCTGGAGCGAGGTGTGAGCAGGCTGATGCCGTAATTTTTGGATTTGCTCTGTGGGGTGTCGTTGCCGTACCACCATTAGCCAGGTGTTCACCTGGCTTTGCCAGCAGCACCTGGACCTTCCCCGAGACCATCGGTACTTCATTTAAACAGTGTGGGGAAAATCAGGGAGCTTGAGAGAACAGAGAAATAAATGAAATATATTGTAATTTCTGTTCTAAATGTTGTTCAGTGCCAACTGAATGCCAGGTGTATTAGGATGTTTCTCATGTGTTTTAGCTATATGAAAATTGAAGCAGGAGATGGTGGTTAAAGAGTCGGTCTTGGGAGGGTAGGTTTGGTTCTGGTACCTGTAATGTGGCTGGTGGAGTGAATAAACAGCAGTCTCCTGCACCCTCACCCACAGCTGAGGTGTCTTTGAGCAAGGACTCTCACCCCACACTACTGCAGTTGGACTGTCCCTGTGCCTTATTCACTCTAAGTTGCTCTGGAAAAGAATGTCAGCTTATGTAATGTAATGTAATGTAATGCAATGTAATTTAATGAAAATGCTACACAGAACTCAATACAGTATCTTTGTATTTGCTCCTCCACAGATCTAAGGACTTGAACACGGAGGTTCCAGCCGACAGAAGATCCACGTCACAAGACACCCGGCGAGATGGATGTGATCAACTTCACCGACTGGAACATCTCCGACAGCAACTACACTGAGCCCGATGTCACTCACCAGAGCCCCTACAAGACGGTGGAGGTGGTGTTTATCGTGCTGGTGGCCGGCTCGCTCAGTCTGGTGACCGTCATCGGCAACATTTTGGTGATGCTCTCCATCAAGGTCAACCGGAGCCTGCAGACTGTCAACAACTACTTCCTCTTTAGCCTGGCATGTGCCGACCTGATCATCGGCCTGTGCTCCATGAACCTGTACACGGTGTACATCGTGATCGGCTACTGGCCGCTGGGGCCCGTGGTGTGCGACCTGTGGCTGGCGCTGGACTATGTGGTGAGCAATGCGTCGGTCATGAACCTGCTCATCATCAGCTTCGACAGGTACTTCTGCGTCACCAAGCCCCTGAGCTACCCCATCAAGCGCACCACCAAGATGGCGGGCATGATGATCGCCGCCGCCTGGGTGCTGTCGTTCATCCTCTGGGCGCCCGCCATCTTGTTCTGGCAGTTCATCGTGGGTGGACGCACAGTGCCGGACAAGGAGTGCTACATTCAGTTCTTCTCCAACGCGGCGGTCACCTTCGGCACGGCCATCGCCGCCTTCTACCTGCCCGTCATCATCATGATAGTGCTGTACTGGGAGATCTCCAGGGCCAGCAAGAGCCGTGTGAAGAAGGACAACCGCAAGCCCTCGTCCAGCAACCAGGCCGCCGTGTCGCCGAGCCAGGTGCGTGGCCACGTGGCCAAGCCCACCAACAACAACGTGACCGCAGGGGGCGAGGAGCCCAACCGAGGCCAGACGCAGTCCTCGGAGGACACTGCCAACCAGCACGACGGAAAGCTCCAGAATGGCAAAGGCCCCTCTGCCAATGCCGGCGACGGCGAGACCGAGGGTGACGAGGCCCCTAAGGACAACGGCATCGCCGGGGAGGAGAAGGACAGCTCCAACGACTCCACCTCCGGGAGCGCCACGGCCCACAACCAGAAGGACGATGACGCGGCGACGGCCGCCACGTCCAGAGATGGCTGCAGCGTCGGCGCCGCCGAGGCCAGCCAGCCCGTCACCCGGCAACGAGCCAAGGCGGGCGGATCGAAGCTCACCTGCATCAAGATCGTCACCAAGTCGCCGAAGGGCGACTGCTACACGCCCTCCAACGCCACGGTGGAGATTGTCCCCAGCACCGAGAAGCAGAACCAAGTGGCCCGCAAGATCGTCAAGATGACCAAGCAGGCCCCGAAGAAGAAGAAGGGGGTGCCGTCGCGCGAGAAGAAGGTCACGCGGACCATCATGGCCATCCTGGTGGCCTTCGTGGCCACGTGGACGCCCTACAACGTCATGGTGCTCATCAACACCTTCTGCGCCAGCTGCATCCCCAACACCGTCTGGACCATCGGCTACTGGCTCTGCTACATCAACAGCACAATCAACCCGGCCTGCTACGCCCTGTGCAACGCCACCTTCAAAAAGACTTTCAAACACCTCCTGCTCTGCCAGTACAAAAACATCAGATCGGCTAGATGAACAGATGTGAGAGTGTGCGTTCGCCTATGTGTGTGTGTGTGTGTGTGTGTGTGTGTGTGTCTTTGTCTTTGTCTCTCTCTCTCTCTGTCTGTGTGTGTTTGTGCATTTTTGCAGTTTCAATGAATGAGTATGCTGGTCGTGTGTGTGTGCGTGTGTGTGTGTGTGTGTGTGTGTGTGTGTGTGTGTGTGTGTGTGTGTGTGTGTGTGTGTTGTGTGTGTGTGTGTGTGTGTGTGTGTGTGTGTGTGTGTGTGTGTGTGTGTGTGTGTGTGTGTCTGTATGTGTGTGTGTGTGTGTGCATAATGATGACAAGCAGGAAACAGAGAGAAGGTGAGAGAACAAGTGGTGATATATTTCATCATTTGATTGTTTTGTTTCAGTTTTTCTTTCTTTCTTTTTTTTTGTAAAACAATCTGTCATGGCACTTTATAAAATGCAAACTGCAGCCGCCAGCAAGACACATCCCAGAATGCTTGATCTCCAAAGCGCCAAGCCAAGAAAGTCGGGGAAAGAAACTCTGAAAAGCTACAAAATCCTCATGGCTGACAGCTATAAAACAAACGGTTTTAGAGAAGCAATCCACAGAACATGAATTGCCTCTAACACTGAGACGACACAGGTTTTATTGGCGATATGTCACTTGTGTTTTAATCAAAGTCTGAGTCTAGAAAGGCAGAGATTTCAGTGTGGCATCGGCATTCTCGCTCGTGACAGAGGAGTCAGATTGAACAGGAGAGCTATTGGATGGTCTCTGCACTGCTTGTTTCAAACATAACTACTAGGGAAAATAGGGCTGACTGAACCATCAAACCCTCGGTTTGTTGCTCAGTATAAATTGATCCCTGTATATATAACTCTATAAATATATATATATATATATATATATGTGTGTGTGTGTGTGTGTGTGTGTGTGTGTGTGTGTGTGTGTGTGTGTGTACATATAATTTAATGTACAGTATGTTTAACATGTCTATGGTGGTGTACAGTATGTGTGCATGTGTCTGTATGTGTATGTGTATGTGTATGTGTATGTGTATGTGTATGTGTATGTGTATGTGTATGTGTATGTGTATGTGTATGTGTGGGTGTGTGCCTGTGCAGTGAATGTGGAAGTGTGTGTTTGTGTGTCCATGTGCAAGTGTGTGTATGTGTGAGAGACTCAAGAGAGGAGAGAGGGAGGGGGAGACATGAACTTCACTGAAGATAATCTATTACACATACTATTACACAATGGGAATGACCTGAGGTGGAGATTGGTGGGGTATGTACAGTATCACTAGGTTCAAGCTGTTTCCCTGTGCACCCTAAAGCCTCATTTCCACCAACTTGAGCGTGTACAGCACGTAACCGTGTACAATATGTTTGTATGTGTGACAGAATACGGTCAGATCACGCGTGCGGTGGAAATGCTCTAATCTGTTAACGTGCAATGAATACGGACAGAAAACGGGCACTTGCTGTCTACACGCTGTATACGGAGAGTGTTTGGTGGAAATGAGCCCTAAGGGAGTGGCGAGCTGTTAGATTATGCAGTGGAGCAGTTTGGACCAGTGGTATGGAGGAGTCTCTGTGACGTTTCCATACGCAAGAGTACAACACAGCTACAAGTGCCTAAGCCCCCGTGAACAACTAATTACTTTCTTTTACACAAAAAAGATGACCATTAATATATTCTAAAACTGTAATGAATTAACCTGTTATATACTTTTTATGCAGTCTCTTTAAAGAAGCATTTTTCCTTTGCTTTTAGGTCCAAACTCAAAGAAACTGGGTACATGCATTCTAAATTATACACACTGTATTAAATAATATACAAATTAAGCTTGCACCATATACTATCAGCCATCTACAAACTAAAATAGGATGTGCCTAAATGTTGGGGTAAGCAACACAGAGGCCCTGGGGCCATGTACTTCCCATGTAATTAACAACTGGCACAGTGACAGCTGGCTAGGATGTATTAAGAAGCACTGAAATGAAAGCAGGGAGTGTATCTTCTGGGTTATAGCGGTGTGTGTTCCTGAAACACATCTTGTGCTTTTTTTTTTTTTTTTTTTTTTTGCGTGAGTGTTTATAGGATTGCTAAACAGGTTGTAGTCTGTATGAATCAGTTCTAGTACACAGACGGGTACAGTAAATCCTAAGATGGCTTTTCCAGTCTGATTCTGTAATGTGGCCATCTGGCCTAGGTGAAGCGTGTGAGACAGTATGGTGATATATTGTGTTGGAGATGTGTGGCACCCCAGAATGGGGTGGAATCTTTATCACAGGCAGACGCCTTGTGAATCGAAGGGCTATTTCGTGTTCTATCAATTTTTTTTGATAGGACACATCTGTACATAACAGTATCCATGGTTACATTTACATAAACTCTTGTCCCCATGTCAATACAGTACATGTGTAGGTGAGATATAGCATTACAGTAGAAGCTTTCAGATTTCAAAAAAAAAAAAATCTGCCTGTCACAAGTGATGAATTCCAACAGTGGAGTTTGATTTGACAGTATTTTCGTGTCAGTTGTACCATTTGGCAGGACGGTTTTAGAAGAGGAGTGATGATGGAATCAAAATCAAGTGTAGCCTACCCCCTGGGGTACTCTCTCTCTCTTCCTCTCTCTCTCCTTAAGAGGAGGATCTAGGACAGCAGAATAATGAAATCTTGGCACAAGATTTATCAGATTACGAGATGATGTGGAACACCTACAGCTGAGATTGCACATTACACGCTTGACTTACACAGCAGGCCAGTGTCCCACTTAGTGGCCTACTCATTCCTTATCCCATTATGTGTGACTCCGCCATACATTGCCCCACTGAGGCTGAAGAACCATTACCAGTACCATTATTATGTGTGCTTCTCTTACAATCTTCTGCAACTTGTTTTTTTTTCTCTCTCTCTCTCTCTACTCTCCTCCATATCCCTTCTTTCTTCCTCTCTCCTTCTTCCTTGCTCTCTCTCTCTCTTTCTCTCTCTGCACCCTCCTCCATGCCCTCTGTGTTTCTTTCTTATTTTACAGATACTTCCTCTCTCGTTCTCTCTCTCTCTCTCTCTCTCTCTCTCTCTCTCTCTCTCTCTCTCTCTCTCTCTCTCTCTCTCTCTCTCTCTCTCTCTCGCACTTTCTTTCCCTCTCTCCCTTTCCATCTCTTTATCACTCTTGTGCTTCTATTTCACTTGTCTCTCTTTTCGATCTCTGCATTTAAGACTTATGTCAGCTCCTTAAACATTAATCCATCACATCTTTCTCAAAGGCCGTGGGACTGCCACTCTCTCAGTCACAGCTGCCTGGCAGACAGACCTTCCTTCGTCCCGATTGCTCTTGGGACTGGGGTTGGGTGTTATCCGACACATCTTCACACATCTCTGACAGTACCCCAAACTATCACAGTGTGTGTGTGTGCGTATGTTCGTGTGTGTGTGTGTGTGTGTGTGTCTACGTGCGTGTATGCATGCAATACAGGCGCTCATCCAAGTTTGCCCGTTATCCGTCAGGCCGATAAGTGGACTCATGGCTGGGTGTCATCTGTCACTTGTCCCGGTTGGTGGCAGTGGCAGGTAAGAGGCTCTCTCGGCCCCACCGCTCCCTCGGCGTGCGACGCTTGATTAATCTCAGGCTAAGCTGTCATTTGAGTGATGGTCATGGGAAAGGGAAAGCAAGTGCTCCCAACTATAAGTGGAAGAGAGCATAAGCTCTTTGTGTGTGTGTGTGTGTGTGTCTCCTCATCCCCCCTCCACACACACACACAGACACACACACACACACACACACACACACACACACACACACACACACACACACACACACACACACACACACACACACACACACACACACCCCATTATTGCCTGTCTGATGGGTGTTGGAGGATGCCCGTCAGGCTCAAAACACCCCAGTGTAGATGGGCTGACTGAAAGGTTCCCATCTGAGATGGGGAGTGTGTGTGTGTGTGTGTGTGTGTGTGTGTGTGTGTGTGTGTGTGTGTGTGTGTGTGTGTGTGTGTGTGTGTGTGTGTGCACGCACATTTTCACGGGGGGGGGGCAACTTTAGTGTGGGTTGAGTACTCTTCTCAACCTCTCATCTCACCAGCTCTGAAATGCACTGAGGCATTTGCCACGGGTGCTCCACCGACATGCCCATAAAGGGTATAAAATATAGCCAGATTGGACAGAGACGCTCTTGGCCCATCCAAACACCACGTCAAAATATGACAAAGTGGAGGAGGCTCTGGGGGGGCTGTGAGAGCAGGAGAGTCCGCAGATGTGTGCAGAGAACTTGCAGTGGCGTCGGTGACAGAGGAAAATGTGGGATCCGTCACAGATGACGGTCCTGCTAAGCCGTATGGACGCGAGGGGAGCCAGTCGCCTTTCTTTGAACTGTCTGGTGTTGATGGAGGGTCCTGTTGGAAGAGACACATGGCAGATCCCAGGCACTGCCGTGGAACAGGGCTCCCTGTGTGTGTGTGTGTGTGTGTGTGTGTGTGTGTGTGTGTGTGTGTGTGTGTGTGTGTGTGTGTGTGTGTGTGTGTGTGTGTGTGTGTGTGTGTGTGTTGCTTAACATGTTTAGAATTGCCAGAGAAAATTCCTGACGGGTCAGCCAAAGGTTTGTGGCAGCACAGACGTGTTGACCCACAATGACCTGAGCGCTCGCAGCTGTAAACATAGCGCAGCGGACACGCATGGTTTTTCTCCCATAAGTGGCAAGACTATGAGTGAACCCCTGTAAAAAGCATCAAACAGCGGTAAACTCCCGCTTTCCAGTTCCATGTGGTTATATTTCTACTCTGTCAAATACGTACAGCCACTTTCATAAAAGTCCATGTCTCGACGTTCCTTTTCACAGGGAGAGAGAGATGGTTTGTAAAACTGCCATTTTCCCGCTGCCCTCCATAATTAATGGATAACGGCCGGCGAGGTGACTGGTTCTGTGGAAATAATGGCGAGGGGGAGGCACACAACTCTGCGACGCAAAGCGAAGCTTCCTCCACTGAGTCATTATTTCCACGGAAGCGGTCACCTCGAAGGCCATTATCCCGCTTATCTCTTGTTTGCATCTAGAACAAATAGTTTCATCCATGAGTCCCTTCATATATAACATAAGTTGCTGTTGAAGTGTGACTTTACTGAAACACAGTAAGATGTCACACGACTTGAAACTAAGGGCTACTCTTGTAAATAGACCTGTAAATAAAATTTTAATTTTTAATGTGATGTTAGGTATAGCTTTTTTTTCTTGATAAAAAATCCTGGTGTGCAGACATTGCAGTCATGTCATTACCAGCCCCTTCAAGGATCCTGCATGAATTTGTTGCAATTGGTTTGTTGTGGCCAAAAGTGACTAAATTTGCAGGAGGGAAAGAATTTTCAGAACAGTTTAAACTATAACCAGTAAGTGCTTGGACATTGCTACATAGTCCAATAACATAACAACCCAAAGCACACAGTAGTTGTGTCAAAGCCTTCTTCACAAAGAAGACACTATGTCAGAGTGTGCAAATAATTTTTGCCCACACTGACTGTAACTAATTGCAAATAATGCCAAAATTCCCTAACTTTGCGTTATTCTGCAAAAACATTACATATACCCCACAATTCTATGGGAGATAAATCTTTGTATGTGCATGAATTTGTGAATACCCATAATAGCAGTGTCCTGAATGGACTGGTTATGTGTATGCAGGCATGCCTGCCATATTAATATATTACAGGGACAGGCAAACAGATATATTTATTGTAATTATTATTGTCACAGAAAATAATCGGTGTTATTGCAATGTGTTAATTGCACACATCCAAGCCAGCAGTCACACAGGCGACAATCGGCAGCGATAGCCTTCGCTGCTTGTTGATTCATGCCTTGCGGTAATGAGTCACGTGATGACAAATGATAACAAGTTGATAATTGCCGTCACATCAAGCATTATTTGCATTCATCTGACTACCCAACTGTTTTTGGCTCATGTACCCAACAAAGCAACAGTGGCTTATGTCATTGGCAACTTCTGTTCAAATTAAATGAAAGTTGGTCTGTTTCCTTCACCCATGGCAAGGCAAGGCAAGTTTATTTGTATAGCGCATTTCATACACAACGGCAATTCAATGTGCTTCACAACAATAAAAGCAAAAATAAAATCATAAAAGATAAAGTAAATGTAGAAGCATAAAAGGTAAAACAAGTGTAAGTGCATACAAGTAAAATCAATATGTGGTAGATAAAAGATATAAAAGCATAAAAAACACACAAAATAAAAATAAAATTAGTAAAAATCATTAACAGAAAGCATCTGAAAACAGTTTGATCTTAAGTCTAGATTTGAAACTGCCAACACTAGGAGCATTTTTAATGTCTTCTGGAAGTTGGTTCCAGAGCTTTACAGCATAGCAGCTGAAAGCTGCTTCACCACATTTTGTTCTAACAGCAGGTTCTAGCAACAAATTTTCCTGCAGTGATCTTAGAGACCTAGTTGGTGCGTATTACTGAAACATATCCAATAGGTAATTGGGTCCCATCCCATTTAATGATTTAAACACAAGAAGCAAGCTGTTTGATGGTCTTTTTAGGAAGGCCTGTGAAAAGGCCATTACAGTAATCAACCCTACTGGAAATAAAGGCATGTACAAGTTTTTCTAGATGTTGTTTTGACATAAGACCACCCATGTGACTGTAAGGGTTAGCCTACACTCACTTTGATAGGCAGCTGAGACTTGCATCTTTATATAAAAATTGAAAGTTGACACACTTGTAATCAGGGGAGCTATGAACAGCTGTTGGATCAAAACTTAAGGCTGTCAAAAGAACCTTTATGAAAACCTGTTTTAAAAAGGCAAGAAATGTATTTTATACATATTCATACAAATAAACTAGTTTTGATTAAGCGTAATCACATTATACCTTATATAGTTGGGAATAAATCCACCCACTCTTGAAAATCAATTTCTGAGAAAAACCAAGTAGGGATTTAGTATTTAGAATGATCACATTAAATGCACATTTTTAAAGTTGGATGGAAACTCCTGGTGTTATGTGGTGTTTGGTTTTTATGCAACATTGGTTCGTTTAAGGGCCTATGTCCAACTTCAGATGGCCAAAAATCCCACTCCTCACTTTCCCTCCCACTCACTCCAGTATGTGCCCCATTTATTATATCTCTGCTGCACATGATGAAGTGCCTAATGTTCTGAAACCACCCGTGAGACACCAAGCTAAACTATTTACACAAACTTACGATGTTGATATATTTTTTAAGGACTTGCAAGCAGCTACTGCTGTTCTCACAGGTTAGACTACTCCTGTGTGTGTGTGTGTGTGTGTGTGTGTGTGTGTGTGTGTGTGTGTGTGTGTGTGTGTGTGTGTGTGTGTGTGTGTGTGTGTGTGTGTGTGTGTGTGTGTGTGTGTGTGTGTGTGTGTGTTTTTTTTTGTGTGTGGTGGAACTACCACAGTTGTCTTGTGATGAAAGAACTTTTTAGAAGCAAGTGTGAGAATGTACACAAAAGGAAATACTTTGTAGAGTATTATGAAAGGAGTGCGAGAATGGATTCTAGAGTTTTGTGACGTGTTGAAAATTACGTGTGGGGAAAAAAAGCACAAGATTTTTTTCAGGAACACCACTGAATGACCATGTAGTATTCTGAGGGTATCAGTCAACAATGTTTCATTATTATTTTTTGTAAATGAGTCAATAATAGTAAATAGTAATAGTAAAAGGACAATACTCGGGGGCTTTAAGGCCTTAAAGCACAATAATCAGTAGATTGTCGTCAGTCCATTTATATGAAGTTCACTATGTGTAATTTAATGTGTGCACCACTATGTTCTGTTCTGTGTTTTAAATTTGATTGTGTGACTGCTTGTTCAGGTCAGTGTGTGTGTGTGTGTGTGTGTGTGTGTGTGTGTGTGTGTGTGTGTGTGTGTGTGTGTGTGTGTGTGTGTGTGTGTGTGTGTATAAAAAAGAGTGAGAAAATATGTGTCCCGATTCAACAGGGACTGAAAGGTGTACAATACTTAAAATTGGAGTGCTGTAAAAATTGGAGGCACTTAAACAAAACCAATATCAGAAGGTGTCAATGTGAACTGAAGGAAAGTTCAAGCAGCAGCTTCTGCCAGGACGAGCACGGATGCAGTATTGCAAGACTCCATGACCTTCTGAAAACCAATGTTTATCACTTCCACAACACCATGCCACACTAAAAAGAAAAATGGCTGCCAAAGACTCACTTACTGATTCTTCAAGGCTACCAACCAGTCCTTGATGAAACAATGGACTCTGTATTCACATATGTAATTATGAAAAGAAAAAGCTCTTTTGTATGGCATTTTATAACTTCATTTGCCGTGTTGCTGGGGGTGGAGGTGGAAGGTGGGAGGGAGGGGGATGTATCAGAAGAGTTTATCTCAGAACAAAACCAGTGACTCACAAGACATCGATTCTGTGGCTGAAGTATTTGTCACAGGCAACAAGGGGGATAATTGGACATTAAATCAGGATCTTGGATGTTGGCGAGCCATAGGAGACCGAATTGTGAACGATCTGAGTCAGGGGATCCTGAGTGACTAAACAAAAGCAGAGATAGAGAGAGAAAGTCAGAGAAAGAGAGAGAGAGAGACAGAGAGAGAGAGAGAGAGACAGACAGACAGACAGACAGACAGACAGACAGACAGACAGACAGACAGACAGACAGACAGACAGACAGACAGACAGACAGACAGACAGACAGACAGACAGACAGAGTACCAATATGCCCAGCCTGGTGCAGAGTCATGGCCCACCCATGGACGTTGTGTGTAACAAAGGGCGACTCACAGCATACTTTTTTATAAGCTTGTTCCTTTCACTTTTCTCTCCTTGTGGTTGTCTGTCTTTTTTTGTGTGGGAAGGAAGAAAGGAAAAAAAAAACATGGCTGCCAGAGTATGGGGAAATTCAGTGATAATGAGGCGTCATTGAGCCATGCAGTGAGAAAGAATCCTCAGTCTCTGACTCACAGGATAGAAAGAGAAAGAAGGGGATGGGGAGATGATCAACGTGTACAAAAAACATATGACTTTGTAAACACTCAACCAAGGACATCTTCAACTTTGCATATGTTGTAAATTATATACATAATTTAACAAAAAAAAGATTCTTTTGTAATTCACAGCCAAAAGACTGCATCTTGAGGGGAATGCACTTGAATGTGTAGAGCTCAAATGAGATATGTTTAAAAATATATATATAAATAAAGAAAAAATATTATATGTATCAATCACTACTGACACGAGGAGTGCTGCTAACCTCCTTGTGTCAGCTTTCCAAAAAAACAGATGGATATTTTTTCAGTTGCCTAAGTATGTAGATGACCACTGTACACTTTCCCACTGTGGATTGTCGTTTCCCATTCAGTAGAGGAGTTTTCAGTCAACAGCTTTATCGTTTGCCTTGTATATAGAGTATGCATTTTATGTGTTTTGGATGGCGTACAGTCGAGGTGTACAGACCCGTGTTTACTAGATATCTGAATGTTTCCTTTTTCCTCATCTCCCCTCTTCCCTTCTAGCCTCAGTATGCTACGTCTCTCTGTACAGTTTAAAAGAAAGGAACCTGGATGTAACGCAGGCCACATAAAGCTGTCACGAGCTACATTCAGTGGATATGTTGTGCCATATTATTTTGGACAGGAATTCTATCAAATAAAAAATGTATAAAAGTGGCTGCCTGTTTTTTTTTCTACTGGAGTGTAACATTTTAAGACAAAAATGTTCTGCGTGTCTGATGTTCTGTTTGGCACATTGGGGAACACACTTGATGATTTATTCATTTTCATACAAAGACTTGTCACAAGTGTTTATGAGTTTTTCTTTTATTCACTGAAACATAAATCAGACAGGAAGGACCAAATGCTGTGAAGAAACCCACAGGGCAAAACTAACACAGAAGTCACAAAGACAAGGCTCTACATTCTCTACAGTGTCACAAGTGAATTCAATTATGCATCGGTCTACCATTTCACAGTTGTAATCTAAGAGAGTCTATTGCCTTGGTGTGGTGATAAAGTCTACATTTAAAACACCAAACATTCAGTAATATGACACAATTTCTTTGTCAAAATGTTTTCTGCTAACACTTCAAAAGAACATTCAAAACCCTGTTGTACATTACAATAACCTGATCCACAACAAAAAGGTTAATTCGATTAGATTTTCTTCTAATATTAACCAACATCTCTCACACTATAAACATTATAGGAGTAGAAATTAGCTATAAAAAGTTACAGTTTGTCTATCATGTATGTAGGAGAGAACAACATAAAACATGCACCGCAGTTTCTCTACATATTCTCTCTCCTTCTCCCTCTCCTCTCTCTCTCTCTCTCTCTCTCTTTCTCTCTCTTTGCTGCTAGAGCACTACAGGGCTTTAAACTCTGCAAGTCTGCAACTCAGCAAGGACTAAGGGTGAGGAGAAAAAGGAGGAAGAAGAGGAGGGAAGATGAGGAGGAACGACATGAAGCAGACTCCGAGCACTCCGTTGCCACGGCGCTGCTAGTCCATTGGGGTGCGCTCCTTCTTCCTTCCATCCCGTTTGGGCTTCTTGGAGTCTGGAGAAACACAGAGACTGCATAAGGCACGAGAGACGATGCTAAACATGAGGCTAGACTAGAGTAATACCCATGTGTTTTAGAACGGTTATCGGAGAGATGAGGGTGAACACTACACAAGAGTAGCACCCACGGGTTTTAAAACTGTGGAGACATGATTGGAGAGACATGAAAAAAGGTAGAAAGGTCGGTAGCACTGTATTTTACATTTTCTTTTTTAGTGGCTCTACATATAACAACATATAATATTAACTACTTGCTTTGTACATACCTAACGCTAATCCTAACCCTAAGGTCCAGGGTAAGTACATAATGTTACATACTGTTACACACTTTGTTACACTGTACCTAATTGATGTAACAGGGACAGTAAAATAAAGTGTTAGTGCAAAGTCATATAATGTAACAACATGACAACCTGTATGGAGTGCCAAGAGTTACAGACCTTTTTTTGTCAATAAAATGCATTCTGCATACTGTTGTGGCCTTTTTGGCCTCGAAAACACCTGTGTGAACCTGAACCGGCAGTCTGTGTGACATCAATCACTGTATATCCCCTGTGCCCTCGAACAGAATTTCATGGTTATTATTTGAGAGAGAGATTTCATTATTCTTATGAGATGATCTCAAGAGCCATTTTCTTTAAAAAAAACTATATATATACATATATATCCAACAATGAAACACTGTGTCGTTTTTCCATTCATGTCAATGGAAGAAAAGAACCACCCTTCAAAACCGTTATGTGTAAATGGTAACGTCACCCGTTCTCTAGTTTAGTGATCTCGGCATTATATTCCATTGTATTGTTTAGCTGACGAATCTTAATAGGGACAACTTACAGGGACAATCCCCCTGGAGCAACGTTGGGTTAAATCATGGAGTCATGGAGCAGGGTGCAGGAGAGCACTGGTTATTCACTTCCCCCGTCCACATTTTCCCTACTGGTACTGGATTAGAAACCCCTAACCAGTAGGCCACAGCTGCCACATCTCTAGGGCAGTAGGCATTATGAGCAGCGCACACATGAAAATCATTTTGTGCACATAATAAATAAATAAATAAATGGGTCACTGAATGTTTGTTTTGTCCACATAACAACGTTGCCATGTAATGGAAAACATGACGTTTTTCTGTGTTTCTTTCGATTGCAATACATTTTTGTGAAGTCAGCAGGTTGCATGCATGTTGTTCACAAAAGCAAAACTACTTAACCTTTTCAAAGCCTAAGTCTTAAGTTCAAAGTCTATGAACCTATCCAGTGTTTACATGGACAAAATTGCTTTTGGCCATTTTCCAATTCATTTTGTCGATAAAGTGGAAAGTAAAAGGATTCAGCTTTTTGTCCAGAAGAAGAAAAGCACAACAGTCAATTTGGTACAAGACACGAATCAACACATTTTATCTCTGTGTACAAAAGAATAAACCCCTTTTCAGAGCTTCTGTGGATAAAATGCTAACTTGTTTGTGTTTTTCATTGACAAAAGCATTACAGTATTACATTTTGTTTTGTAAGAAAATAGATGTATTTGGTAGCACAGAATGCATTCTGTCAAAAAAAAACAGTCTGTTACCCTTGGCACTCCATACTTACGAGCATGACAAAAAACACAGGTTGTTTACCAAGCGAACTCTGGAGTGAATGTATCAGATGAGTATACCTAACAGAGATGCATAGAAACAATAACTCTTGAGCTACTGTATCCGATGTAAAGGAAATGGCATTTTCAAAGGCACTGCAGAGAAGTTAATGACCCCTCTGAGCTCAGACCAGCCCTCTCTCTCGCACACATACTGTACGGCCTCTCTCCCTTCATCCCTCTGTTTGTTTTTAGCACAGTGTGAAATGCACTTCATCATCATCCAACAAGACTGGCTTGATATTACAGTTTTTGCCCATTGCTTAAACACATTTTGTTCAACTTGGCTCGCTGTGCCAAAACTCTACACACAAGCACATAAGACACAACACTTGGAAATAAACCATTCACATCTATGTCAAATTGAAACTCTGCAATCAAAACCTAACAATCCTTTGTCAAAATGTCACTCTGATGACAAAATTGCACACACTTGCATCTTATGAAAACACTGTCACATCAGCAGCAACACACTAGTCTACTTTATATAAAACACTGTTTTTTGTATTTTGAATAGATGTGTTTTGCCAATGATACATCAGTATTTCATTTTTGAACGAAGTGTCTTATGTATAAAATAGTGTGTAGTGTGCAGGAGCAAGTGTCTTGCAAAAAGGAGCAAGTGTGTTGCAGA
>CM050199.1:20017500-20052500 GCA_027475355.1 Coilia nasus
TCTGTCTCTGTCTTTCTGTCAAGACATCGTACTGAATTGCAGAACCTCTCGCCAGAGCTCTCATCATTGTCCCTTTCTCCCTACAGCACATGTAAGAATACAATAGGATCAGTGAGGCCAAAAATGATATCTAATGACATTATGTATGGCTGGAAAATGTAATTATAGCAAGACCTCCAACCCCTCACCACCAGCAGCATCAGGCTTGAGAGACATTACAGGGGACTGTGGATTGTATAGAGTGGGCAAGGGAGGAGGGGGGGGGGGGTCAAACTCCGACTAATGTTCTCTTCTCTCCCCCCCACCACCGTAGAGCTCAAAGGCCCTGGTGAAAGCAGCTGACCCCAGGGATGGATATTGACTCCCCTGTTTGCACGTGTGTGTGTGTGTGCGTGCATGTGTGTGTGCATATGTTGTGTGTGTGTGTGTGTGTGTGTGTGTGTGTGTGTGTGTGTGTGTGTGTGTGTGTGTGTGTGTGTGTGTGTGTGTGTGTGTGTGTGTGTATGTGTGTGTGCGTGTATGTGTGTGTGTGAGTGTGGTGGTCCACTCCCTATAGAGCGAAGAGCACTGTATGTGTGTGTGTGTGCGTGTGTGTGTGTGTGTGTGTGTGTGTGTGTGTGTGTGTGTGTGTGTGTGTGTGTGTGTGTGTATGCAACAAGTGAGGTTGATACAGGGGGATAAAGTGCATAGAGTGCAGTAACGGTAGGGAGGGGGGTGGTTGGGGTGGGCTGTGTGGTGTGGTTTTAGGTGCCTGGTGGTGGGCAGGGAGGGGTTTGGGGTATGTACCAGGCGGGGAGAGGGGGGTGGTGGTGGTGGGCAGGGAGGGGTTT
Source organism: Coilia nasus (assembly GCA_027475355.1). NCBI lineage: Eukaryota > Metazoa > Chordata > Actinopteri > Clupeiformes > Engraulidae > Coilia > Coilia nasus. Next base: position 20,018,331 of record CM050199.1, read on the forward strand.
GGGGTATGTACCAGACGAGGAGAGGGGGTTGGTGCTGGATGGGCAGCGAGGGGTTTGGGGTATGTACCAGGCGGGGAGAGGGGGGTGGTGGTGGTGGGCAGGGAGGGGTTTGGGGTATGTACCAGGCGGGGAGAGGGGGGTGGTGCTGGATGGGCAAGGCAGGAGTGGTGTTGATGGGCAAGGGGCTATGTAGTGGTAGTGGTGGTGTGATACAGGGTAACAGGAAAATATTAATAGCATATATATAATGTGTGTAGCTAATTAATCTGTGCTACCAAGGTGACAAGGATACTGTGACATCTTCATAATTTCTCTTTATGACATAGTATGTGTGACTGGCATGAGAAGTATATAAGAGCTTCACATAGGCACATCTCAGTATGTTGTTGTATCTCAATGCACCCTCGTGATGTTTATTGCCACTTCGTTTAATTAACACTTGGACAAAATTTGATCAGAATCTGATTAATAATGTCTTATCATGATCAAGAAGAAATGGATGAGGCCAGAGAAGGTAAAAAATCACTTTAAATTTGATGGCTTTTTTGACTATTTTAAAGTAGTTTAGGGACAAGCAGGGGGCAAAATGCTTACATATAAAATGCAGGTGTTAGGAGGCAAGGAGATGGGCAGGGGCTATGTAGGGGGTGGGGAGAGAGGGGGATGGGGTAGGGAGTGGAGATAGACAGGGGGTAGGCTAAAGTGCATAGAATGCAGAGTTTGTGTGTGTGTGTGTGTGTGTAGAGTGCAGTGTAAGTGTGTGTGTGTGTGTGTGTGTGTGTGTGTGTGTGTGTGTGTGTGTGTGTGTGTGTGTGTGTGTGTGTGTGTGTGTGTGTGTGTGTGTGTGTGTGTGTGTGTGTGTGCGCGTGTGCGATGGGTAGAGGTGGTAATAAGTGGTGTGCAATAAGCGAGGTTGGTACAGGGGGTTAAAGTGAATGGAGTGCAGTAATGCTGGGGAGATGAACCAGAAATAGAAGATAGAAGTCAATTTTCTGCACAGTTATTTAAATGTAAAGCTGACACATCAACATTAAAACATTGTACATGGGCATGAAAATGTACCTCTTCCATCCTCTATCATCAGACAATTCTGAGCAAACACAGCCTTGTCCAAAAACTCCTTCAGACTTTTGGAAGGAGCATCAGTCTTCTCCTCTGACCAAATGTCTCCAGGATCTCCCTGACGAGTAGGTTATGTCCTACAGTTATCTAATACTGACCACAGTTTAACTGTAGATTTACTGAAATACATAACACAGAGCACACTGACATTTGTCTTTGCTTTTACCAGGGAATGGATGGACTTCAACAAGCTCATGCACGATCATGTAAGTACCTATTTTGAAGTACCTCAGGTGTTTACATCGCTAAATATGTTTCATTTAATTGATTTTGTTGTTACAAATTCTTTCCTTCATTAAACCAGATTACGAAAGAGCGTTTTTTTTAAATTATGCATGCCCGTTATGAAGATTGTGACCATGAGATCCATGAAGGTCATCATTCCTCCATCATTCCAGAATACATCCACATGCTGCAGGAGGCCAAATCTGCTGGCAGATCTCTTTCAGCCATCTCCCCAGTGTAAAGAAGCTTCCTTGTCTCCTTTCTCTTATGAGCACACTAAAATGGAAACTAGTGTACAGAAGGGAATTTGTACATATGACTGATTTATAATATTTTATAAGTCCCATGAAAGTTAAGCTAAGTATAAGAAATACAGAATTGGATGATTATGAGTATGAGAATATATAGTATAGCTATACTCTATATTCTCCCCAGGAAAATACAAAATATTTTAGTCCAGCTCATCAGTTAAAATGAGATTTTTTTAATGAAATAGCCTAGTCAGGTTATTACTGACTTATTTATTTGCTTTATTCTTTGTATATTTTTGAAGGTCTCCATCATCCCAGCCAGACTGCGGATCAAGAACTGCATTCCCTGAGACACTGGAGGCAGCAATGGAGCTCGCAGTGAAGGATGTCCAGCAGTGTGTTTCAGACTGTCTCCTGTTAAAGACTGCTGATGGGACAGAGGGCTCGGAGAAGTCCGCCTCATGTGACGTTATCTGTGCTGTTGGAAGAGACGCGCAGTACAGGATGAAGACCATGCTTGACAACTTTGGAAGATCAGTTATGCAGTGCTCACGCCAGGAGGCTGAGCGGTTCATCCATCTGGTTAAAAGGAGCATTGACGCAAGCGTTGCTTCACAAGTAGGCCAGCAAAAGTCATTTCCCACTCCTGAAAGCAGGAACTTAGCCTCTGATGTGATGCACACCATAGCAGAGGGCAAGACTGCTGTTATCCAAACAATACAAAAAACTGATGATCAAAAGAATCAACATCCAGCAACAGTGGCAGCAACAGTGAAACTGACACAATCCGCTACTCCGGAACACACTCCAGATGTAATGGAGGGCCAAGGACAAATACTGACAGAGAAAGCAGCACGGTCTTTCAGCAGTCATACTATGCGAAGCATGGACACACTGTCACACTCTGAGTTTTGGGAAAAAGCAAAAATCAGTCATGTGCTTATAAAGAGACTTTCAAGTGTTGGTGCAATAACCCCACCTCAGCTGTCACAGTATTCTGGTGAGCTGGCCAACCAAAGTGATCTCTGTGGTTATGAAGAAAGAGGAACCCAATTTTTTGTTATGGCTGATATGGCAGCATCTACTCTCACAGAGACCTTTGTGGATGAGTTGATGTCCCTGCTGCAGTCTGAGAAAGAGGGTGTTGAAACTGAGCTTCACGGGGATGATATTGATAGGAAAGAATTCAAGTCTGCTGCTCCTGGACTTTTCAAAAAGATGAAAAGCAGGGTTAAAGATATTTTTACAAAACAAAAGTCACAATATCCTGGACAGCCACCAAAAGGTGTAGCTGAAGCTCCTATCATAGACCAAGAACTTAGATCATCTGAGAAGGACTTGGACTCATGCACAAAAAAAGTTGTCAGTCAGATTGTAGTGGTGTACAAGGAATTGAGTGCATATGAGGATGACAAATTGGATAAGGATGAACGAACCTCCAGGGAGTCTTTGGTGAAGGTGAACTTTGTTGACAATATTTTAGCACAACTTGACGTCTTGGCAGATGGCTCTGAAGACACTCAAAAGGGTTAAACTACTGAGGTACAGTCACCTCTCCATCATCAGGAGCGTGTTATCAGCAACAGTCCTCGTGGTTCAAAAGGCATCAGCACCAGATCCAGTGCTGCCTCTATGCTACTCCCAACTGACCTCCAAACAAGTCCAAACAAGTCAATTGTACCACCTCTCCTCCTATTCTTCCTGCTGGTTCGTGTTCGTCAATCGACTGGTGCGGACGTTCATCATGGCGGCGACGAGAAACTACAGCAAGGTACTGCTTGTCAAAACTGTTTTATTAATAAATGTTGTGTACACTTACAAAGTTCTCAGTGCCTCGTTTTTAATGTCAGGGCCTTTGTTGTACTACCGATGGAGTGTGGAGTTTCTTCGAGCTGTTTTAATGGTTTAAAAATAGCGTAGTCATCATGCTTCATCTATGGCACCTACCACTTCCATTGTTAGCCTTCTGGGACAAACGATAAAAAATAGTTAAACTCCGAATGCAACAGGCTAAATCAATTTTGCTCCTCAGTTCACATACCAACTCGGTATGATGTTTTAACATGCCAATTTTCATTTTACACCGAAGTTCTCATTTAATACTATGTTTGTCTGCAGAGACGCGTATTTGGCAAAGCCAAAGTGGGCCCTGTAGATGAGAATCAGGACACAAGTAAGTTTCCTTAATCTCGCTCTCATGAACTCAGGCTTGGCTGGACTTGGTCTTACCTTTCATCTTGCTTTGAGCATTGACCATCAGCCAGAAAAATAATAGTAAAAATAATAATAACATCTGAAATGTGCCCTTTGTTAACAGACCAACATCAGGACACCTTAGGCTCTCTTTCTCCAGAAGATGTGTGTGTGTGTGTGTATGTGTGCAGCCAATCTCCTAATCACTGGGCCACTCAGAGATACAGCTTCCCCTAATCTTTTATTATGTTCTTCTTCTTCTTCTCTCCCTTTCCCATCCCCTCTTCCTCGCTTTTCTTTTTCTTTTCCTCTTTGTCCTATGTCATTCGCCTCCCTCCCCCCCTCCCCTATGGATGTGTTGCCAGGGCAGCTGGTGTGCATTCCTCCCTCCTCAGCCACGGAAGCACTATGTCACCAGTGTTCTCAGAGATGGGATGCCAGGACTTGTGTGTGTGTGTCTGTGTTTGTCTGTGTGTGTGTGTGTGTGTGTGTGTGTGTGTGTGTGTGTGTGTGTGTGTGTGTGTGTGTGTGTGTGTGTGTGTGTGTGTGTGTGTGTGTGTGTGTGTGCGTGTAGTGTGCATATCGGTGTGTTTGAGTGTGCATATCGGTGTGTGTGTGTGTGTATGCGTGTTATAGTGTGCATATCAGTGTGTGTGTGAGTCTGCATACCGGTGTGTGTGTGTGTGTGTGTGCGTGTGTGTAGTGTGCATATCAGTGTGTGTGTGTCGAGTGTGCATATCGGTGTGTGTGTCGGTGTGTGTGTGTGTGTGTGAAGAAAAAGGGGACAGAGGGGGTGGAGGGGAGCATATGTGTGTGTATGTCGGTCTGTGAGTGTGTGTGTGTGTGTGTGTGTATGTCGGTCTGTGATTGTGTGTGTGTGTGTGTGTGTGTGTGTGTGTGTGTGTGTGTGTGTGTGTGTGAAGAAAAAGGGGACAGAGGGGGTGAACGAGAGCGTATGTGTGTGTATGTCGGTCTGTGAGTGTGTGTGTGTGTGAGTGTGTGTGTGTGTGTGTGTGTGTGCATGTGTGTGTGTGTGTGTGTGTGTGTGTGTGTGTGTGTGTGTGTGTGTGTGTGTGTGTGTGTGTGTGTGTGTGTGTGTGTGTGTGTGAGTGAAGAAAAATGGGACAGAGACGGTGGAGGGGGAGTGTATGTGTGTCTATGTCCGTCCGTCTGTGTGTGTGTGTGTGTGTAGAGTGAATAAAAAGGGGGCAGAGGGGGGGTGGAGGGGAGGAAGATGAGGAGGTGTGTGGCGGCTCCATTGTTGCCCCACACTCCGAGGGGAGTTCCTGTTTGAGTGCTGTGCTCAGATACAAAGAGAGCAGCAGGCCAGCAGGCCAGCACCTGTACACCGGCCGAGAGCCCAGAGCGTGCCAGCCTGCCCACCCAGCCTCTCCCCTTAAGGGGAAGAGCAGCAGGCACTGTGTGCTCCATTGGAGATCAGTCATGCGTGAGCATGTGTTCTGACAAACACACACGTACACACACACACATAGTAACACACACGCACACACAGTTACACTCACAAATATGCCACATACGCACCCACACACACACAGTTACACTCACTAATATGTCACATATGCACACACACACACACACACACACACACACACACACAGATAGTAACACACACACACACACACATAGTTACACTCACAAAAATGTCACATATGCACACACTCACACACACACACACACACACACACATTTATGCAGACACACGCTCTATAGACACAGTGGCACTCATGGCCAGTACCCATACATGCAAATTCCCATTGCACACAGGGTTACACATAGCGTGGCTACACACTGGCACTCTAAGGGGACACACCCCAACGTCAAAACTAGCTGGCAATCCTGTAAGGTGTGTGGGTGCTAGACCTGCCAGTAAAATAGACACATGGGTAGGTCGGACCCACAGGGATCCACAGCATTCACTGAACATGAAAAATTGTGTGTCATGGTTACTGGTGAGACAAAAAGCCAGCTTTATCAAAAACCTGGTTTTCATGCACATTGTAGTTTTTTTTTTCAATAAGAAAACCTCATTTGGGAACACTTGAAATAGGAATTAATTATTAGTCTTTGAATGGTCTAAAACGACTGCTGATGTGCATCTTGTGAAGCCAAAGGCTCATAACTGATGCAAATAACTTCAATGGAAACCTGCCTGTTGTATTGATTCCTTAGGGGGTTGTCTGCCACCTCTTGAGGTAACCCTCAAATTGTTTCTTCATTAACACTTTATTTACAGTAAACAGGTCCTTTTAAAGTATATGTAACTGTAATAACATGTAATATTATGTACCTACACTGACACTCTTTCTGTTCAACAGGTCTTTATTGCGTTCACCGAGAGAATAGTCATAACAAACAGAGCCTCCTGACCATTCTAACCATCACACCTACCTTGTGTACCTTATATACAGACTACAGCAGTATCATGTTAACTTATGTCCACATTCAGAGACAAGGAGCTCTAACTCTGAACCTTTTAAGGACGTCCCATACATGGAACTAATCACATTCTGATGTGGATTCCACTGTTACCTATTTAGCTTACTGCTAAGAGTCGGCAAGAGATGACCAGTTGCCACATGCGCACATGTATCCCTGTAAACAACTCTTGCTTACGTGCAGAAATTACAACAGGGGCTGCCTGCCACTCCATGACCTAACCTCCGAATAATATTGCTTCTTCCAGTTGTGTGCCATGGTTGCTGGCTTTCACCGAACAGTTATTGTCTGCCATTATCACGATTAGAGGGACAAATATCCAGCATTTGTCAATGTGTTTGTGCCTTATGGGGCTGCCTCGTAAGCTAAGCTCATAAACAAACTGCTTCTTCCAAGTGTGTGCCATGGTTACTGTTGAACAGTTGCTGAACAGTTATTTTCTGTCATCATAACAATTAGTGGGACAAATGTCCAGCATTCGTCAACGTGTTTGTGTCTGAGGGGGCTGTCTGCCAGATAGTGTTGCCACCTGTCCCGGTTTTACCTGATTGTCCTTGTTTTTGATGGTCTGTCCCGGAGAAAAAATATTCTTCAGGGACACTGACACCCAGGTCACTGCTTATAAGCAAAAAGGTCGATTGGGTTGCCGAAATGTCCAGGTTTTTTGTCAGACATAGGTGGCAACCCAACTGCCAGAGTTAAACTCTGAACGGCTTCTTCCAGTTGTGTGCCATGGTTATTGGTAAAACACCTTACTAATGCATTTTTGCCTACGGGGGCTTCCTGCCACCCTGTAAGCTCACCTCCAAACTGCTTCTTTCAGTTGTGTGCCATGGTTATTGGTAAAACACCTTACTAATGCATCTATGCCTAGGGGGGCTTCCTGCCACCCTGTGAGCTCACCTCCGAACTGCTTCTTCCAGTTGCAGGGGATCTTGCAGCGCTGTGTCTTGATGTTGTGTTTGCAGTCGGTGCCGCTGCGAGTGCCCTCCCGGGTGCCCAGGCCGCAATCGCCCTCGTTGGCCACACACACGCTCCACTGCCACTCACCGCAGTCCGACTTGCGCTCCCTTTTCCCTGTGGGCATCAAATCAAGAGTTAGTGACGTAGACATCCCAACCTGCACAAGCTCATTTCAGGGAGGTCAACACTCACTCTGCCTATCCCCCTGTCACTTGCTGCATCTGTGACTTGTCCTAACTAGCTAAAGAAATTTACCACCAGTTGCGGGAGATTTGGTATTATTTGTGGGAATCCAGGAGTCGCTTTTCAAATGCAGGAGACTCCTGGAAGTCAAGGGAGACTTGGGATGTCTGGTGACTTTGTTCAGCTCCACAGTGGTGTATGGAGCCCTGTAAAGGCACATGGGGAAACTGTTGTTTTTGGTGTGCATGTGAAATGTTCTGGTCAGCACCAGAGACTTTCTAGTGGTCACCAGAAAGTTCCACATGCTCACCAGAAACATTTCTGTTTTATTTTCCTTTTTCCATGTCCCTCTGGGCGCTCCATAGCAGTGAGACAGACAAAGGCAATAATACAACTCTACTCTACTCTACTCTACTCCCTGTTTGGTGCATTTATAGCTTGACAACAAATTATGTGCCTGCAAGATTTTTTATCACAGTATAAGTTTTATAGTCACAGGGTTTATTGCAGTGTTTTTTTAAAGCCATGCCCACTGAGTTCACTATGTGGCTTTATTGATGAAAGACGCCTCATCCGTGATGCACACCGATGCACGTGTTTTGGATGCGTGTCTCACCTTGTTTGTCTGCTTTTCCTCCCTCCACTATCGCCACCATCAGCACCAGGAGGGCCAGCGTGGCTGCCCATATCCACTGCTTCTGTCCATGCATGCTGTACACAGAAAAACAGTTTATTTGAAGGTGCCTATGTAAGGTTAACACGAGACTGTCAACGTTGAAACGTTGTTGTTGCATTTAACCACATTACAGTGAATTGTTTTGCATTTTCATGAATTGCAATCCATTGCATTATAAAGCATTACATTGCATTTTACAGAATTACAGTGCGATTAACAGATGCTTTTATTCTAAGTAACAAGTAAGGAGCAACATTTGAGTTCTTCACACTAGTGCTTTGAGTTTAGCTAACTAACAGTCCCTCTACTAAAGCCACATTTCCTTGCCGGACTTCAGGCTAATGGTTTATTAGTTGGCCATGTAAACCTGGCTGTGATTGTGAACAGATGGACACTGGGTGGCCCAGTAGTGTGCAGGTGTGAGCAAAGGTGACTGACAGCTGTCAGAGGGAGATCAGTGAGATCAGTGGCACGCTGCAGCTGATAGCAGCCTCCCAAAGGCCCTTGGGAGAGAAGGATAAAAAAGCCCTGGCTGGTTTGTGATGGATGAGGATCTTCCCCTGGCTCTCTTTCACTGCTGTCCTCTCCCATTCCTGTATACCCCCCCCCCCCCCCCCACACACACACACACACACTCCCACACATCCACACACCCCCACACCACTGCCCCACCCCCCACCCCCCCTTTTACTTTTTGGCCCCCAGCAACCCCAGAAAAAGAAACGCTAGCTTTCACTTTCAATCACTCACGACGCTTTCAGAAAGTACGAGACCTGCTATTATTGTACCATCACTATTTTGGCACATCTTTTCCTCCCCATCCACCACCACCTCCTCTTCCTTGCTCTCTGTCTCTGTCTCTCTCTCTCTCTCTCTCTGTCTGTCTCTCACTCTTGTTTTTCTTCTTTTTTTTCCTACTTTCTTTACATTACACGATGTGAAGCCCACAAAGCGCAGTGAAGGGGAATTAAGCAATTAGAAGCCATCTTGTTGCCCCCGCTGCTCTGCCGTGCTCAAATCACCATCAAGGTGCAGCCTGCCATGGAAATCATTTCTGTTCATCAATTTCAATTAATTATGAGCCGCTCACGTCTCCTCCCTTTCCCTTTTTTTTCAGACACTTTAAGAGTCATATTTTTAGCCCTGTGCGCAGTTTGAGACTTTGCATAGGCAAACTCTGAACGCCTGAATCCATTAGTTAGTATGTGCGGTGCACAGAAAAGGCAAATGCATTTAAAGAAGAGCACACAACGCACTCCTACCTCTAACACACACTTTCAGACACACACACAGCCTCCAACCTACCCCTAACCCTTTTTACCCATACACTTTGTTGTTAATTATCTGGCTATTATTAATAGCGCTTAGTGCACGTGGTGCCGTCTCTGTTCAGACCGCTACTCATTAGAGTGGGTATAATGGGTCTGGAGTCTGGGCCTTCACTCCTCTTCTTGAGTCCATTAGACAGAGAAAGCTTCTCTTCCTCCTGAATGCTTTGATCGCGCCTCTCAAAAGTCTCTGTCCCCTCAATGCCTCTCAGAAGTCTCTGTCCCTTCAATGTCCCCCTGACAGGCACAGGCTTTTTTCTGTGGAATGATGGTAGTTTTGACTACCACCATTCCACAGAAAATAGTCAGAACTTACCTAATGACTATTTTCTGTGGAAAATAGTGTCGTTCTGTGTTGTTGAGTGTTTGCAAAGCATTGATCTACACCTATTAGTCCTATGTTTTGAGAAGAACCACAGCGCAAAGCCCTTCTTTGCCAATTTCTTTTCAAAAAGACAAAACCTCAAAGACAATGACAGAAAAAAAACGAACCTAAGCTGGGTTTGAAGTGTTCAGAAATGCAGCTGTCACACTCCTGGACCAAGCCAAGAATCGACGATCCAGCCGTGTCATCTTTTCTGAGCCCTGGTTGTTCAATGATTCATGAGCAGTTATGGCTTAGGAGCATTGCATGTCAAAGGCTAGGCGGATGGCTCCCGCGCTTGGTGTGTTTGTAGGTCTGGGTCTTTGGACCTAAAGTCAGAGAGCAGTGCACAGCGGCTCCGAGATCCCAACGGAGTGAGAACATCCATCAAATATTTAGTATGGTCGCCCACTTTTTTTTTGTAATTTCTACACCAGCTGTACTGGACACAACATCATCCATAATGGAACATGTTTTCAGTGAGGAAACACAGACGTTTGACATGATAGTCCAGCTCATGTATATTTCACTGTTGGCTCTGACATAAAAGGCCAGGGGGAAACCCTCAGTGCTCCTAATGATGTTGTTGGCTTTTCTGTGAGCAATACTGTACATTGCCTTTGCACGCCTTTGCTTATCTCTCGTTTTTCCTGTTGGGTAAAACATTTTGATGAGTTTAGGGGGAGCCGGAGGACGGAGGGATTGCTGTGAAATTGTAATAAGACCTTAAAGCTCCCTTCGGTCGGTTTTGATCGAGAAAGGACAGGCGTGCTGAGAAAGTGCCGGAAGACTCTGGTCGGGGAGCCCGAGTCTCATCGATCTCCCGAGGAGCGAGGAGAAGGTTCGCTCACATCCACTCACACGCTGCCATCCAAACAGAGTCCTGCTTAGCCATTAACAGTGTGACTCATCCAATCTTAATCTCTCAATGTGTGCTCAGGCTCCAAGGACCACAGGGGGCTCCTGGAGAGAGCCAGGTGTTGAAAGTGTGTGTGTGTGTGTGTGTGTGTGTGTGTGTGTGTGTGTGTGTGTGTGTGTGTGTTTGTGTGTGTGTGTGTGTGTGTGTGTGTGTGTGTGTGTTATTGTGTATGTGTGACTGTGTGTATGTGTTGTTTGTGTTTCGGTGGTGTGTGTGTGTGTGTGTATGTGTGTTATTGTGTGTGTGTATGTGTGACTGTGTGTATGCGTTGTTTGTGTTTCGGTGGTGTGTGTGTGTTTGTGTGTCTATGTGTGCGTGTGTGTGTGTGTGTGTTATTGTGTGTGTCTATGTGTGCGTGTGTGTGTGTGTGTGTGTTATTGTGTGTGTGTATGTGTGATTGTGTGTATGCGTTGTTTGTGTTTCAGTGGTGTATGTGTATGTGAGTGTGTATGTGTGTGTGCGTCTGTGTGTGTGTGAGACAGTGCATATGTGTGTTGTGAAGTAGGGGAGGTGGCCTCCTATTGTTAGCCATTAGATTCAGCAGGGGAGTGATGGAAGTAGGCAAGCCGACCAGCACAGCGGGATCACCGGGTGGGAAGGCCCATCGAGTGGGCAGCAGCCAGAGCCATTTACGGATGAAAGAACTCCACCGAACTCGGCAGTCTGTTCCTCAGCATTTCCCTATTGAGCTGCATAAGCTGAGGAGAGTGACGGAGGGAGGGAGGGAGGGAGGGAGGAAGGGAGAGAGAAAGAGAGAGAGAATGCGAGAGCAGTAGCACCTTTCGGGTAAGCAGTTGGTTGGCTGGTTGGTCTTCGACAGTGTTGTGATTACTTACAGCAGTAACGAAGGAGTGGAGTTCATGTCAAATGTCAAATTTCACCTTCCCAATTCTCCTCCCAAGCACCCCTCATACACGCACACGCACACACATACACACACACACACACCTTCCTCATACACAGTTCAGCACCCCTCTGATTCAGCTGAATGTTTTGCTAGCAGCCGAACATCAGGCCTAAGTTGGGTCAGTGCAGTATGTAACAAGAAAATCCATCTTTGTGCTCCAGACATGCCTGGGGCAGCCTTTGATGCCGCTGATAACAAATGGGATGGAGGTGGCTGAGAAAAACAAAAAGTGAAAAAGAGAAAGAGGCTTTTCTCTTTGGAACTACACACACATCTACCAGTTGCACAGTACAGTCCAAGGTTCACTCTTTCCCAACAGGGAGAAGCAAGAAGTCATGAAGAAGTCAAGAAATGCCAAAGTCATGGGATCATAGGTTTAGTCTTCAACACGCTCGTCTTCACCGGGCCACTATGTGGTTACTGTGGTTAAAGGCATCTGTAAACTGTGCTCTGTAAACCACAAAATGTGCAGTATGTTTGCTACAATAGGCTGGCTCAATTTAAAAATATGAGGCAAACATTAGAGGACAGTGAACACAGTAGCATCAGCTGCAATGTGCCTAGTCTTTGCAAACATGAACAAATGACAGTAATATTATGATGCACAGAATTGAAAAAAGAAAGAACACTGTTTTTCTTCATCTGATAAAATAACTGACAGGCTGTAACTCTACCCACTGATGTGATTTGAAAATGCATACAAGGACAAAGCCTTTATCTTCAGATGACAGCCACAAGACCAAATGTGCACATTATCCAGAGATGCTGGTTAATTTCTGAGACACGACAGACACACACTCAACAGGTCATATATTGCAACTTTGATCTGTGAGGAGAGCCCATTTATTCAAAGGAGACACGCTGTCATAACACAGCAGTAATAGTCTGCGCGCAGATGGCAGCAACCAGTCAAAAGAAGGGATGTGCGACCCCAAGCCCTGTCACAGTAACGTCTGATAACAATGCAATGACATTACCGAGGATATTAACAAACTACACATGCTCTTAATCCTTTAGATTTTTCAACCTGTGTCAGTCGGTGACAATTTGCTTCTGGCACAAATCCTCATTTTCATAACACCAGACAGGATTAAATTATACATAGATTATAACAGGAGATAAACGTTGCGTATTTGCAAACATTGTTTCAGGCTTAAAAAAATATGCCTGTTCTCTCATCTGACTTTGCATGCCGCTCACATATATCCAAGCAGGCCCTTTTCCAGCAAATTTAGATGGAAGATGTTCCCTCCTCATCTCTCTCTCTCTCTCCTCTCTCTCTCTCTCTCTCTCTCTCTCTTTTTTTTTTCTCTCTCCTTCTCTGTTTCTCTCTCTTTCTTATTCACTCACTCACTCACTCACTCAGTCTCTCCCTCTGTCCCTTTGGCAAAGTGTACTCTTCTGTAGTTTACTATCTCATCAATGTCTGAGTTGTACAATTAAGCTTCCACAGTAAACAATAGGAGTTTAGTCAGTATGGTGATGGGACGAGGGATGTTCTTTCTGTATTTCGGTGAAGAGTGTTCGGGTGTGACTGTGGGTGCCTGACTGTTGCTGATTGCCTGATAGATCCTGTTCCAGTTGTCGAAGCCAGAAGCAGCTTGCGACCTTGAAATAAAAAGCAAAGGACACCCAACCTAGCCAGCGACTAGAACTCTAGAAAGTGCTTTCGTTTCACATCCTGGGTCCCATGGAGACTGGTGGGCTATGAGACAAACAGGCAGTTGACTTTGTCATTATCCTCCCGAGATTGTTTGCTTGTTGTTGTTATTTTTTAAAGTCTGCCTCGCTTGCTTGTATTGGGGCTTTCGGGATTCCTGGAACAAATTAGAAAGGCAACACACTGGCACATACAACGGAAAATCTGGCCCAACTGTAAACTCATTTTCTCTCTGCCTTCCTGTCGATGACTTCCTGCAGCCTTCAGGAAAGTCAAGGGGAAAAAGATCTATCGCATCACGCGCGCCAATGTCAGAGTAACTTTAAATCCCAAAAGCAGGAGAACATGTTTGTACATGGATTGTCAGAGATGAAGGTACACATCCATGTCCACCACGGAGACAAATTGTGTGTACTGTGTTGAAGGGTGTCATTGAGCGGCTCAGTGCAGTGCATATTTAACCATGATCGGATTGTGATGTGGGGGTGATGTTGTTGTGTATCGAGACTATGATAACTACTATAAGGTGGAAAGAAACGTTTGTTTTTCTCCTTAGACTCAGCAAGTCAGTAAGCTTGGAGGGAAGTTGTGACCTAAAAAAAGACCTCTGCTATCTGCAACAGCCAAGGTTAGGATTTGTGTGTGTAGTTATAAGTTATAAGTATTGCAGAGAGAGAGAGAGAGAAAGAGAGAGAAAGAGCAAGGAAGAGTGAAACAGTAAGATAGAGCGATGGAGCAACAGAGGGAAAATTGACTACACTCAATTCAACAGCACCCCACCAGCACTAGACTTGCTTAATGACCAAAACAATAATGAATATAAGTGGGGGTGGTGGGTGGTGGTGGTGTTGGGGGGGGGGGGGGGGGGGGGGGGGGGGTTGGCGGCGGCGGCATTGTGAGGGCCCTGAGAACATCAGCGTTGACACCACCAAAATTAAGGCCAGCGCATTCTACATGGCTGCCTTTATTGCAGTCTGCAAATTGCTCAGTGCAGAACACCCACAGCTTTCTCGCTGATGGGCCAGCACTCAGGCGGTTATTGCAAGACAGAAATTCACTTAGTGCTCTCCGCCATTTTGTTTTAACACAATAACCATTACTAAACACATAACTGATATGCTGGATACGTTTTCTGATTTAAATTGATGTTTTCTGCTCATGGATTAAGTTACTTATTAGTATACTGTGTGTACTGGGTAGATATTAAGCTTGTCAAAATAATACTTTAATTTCACTTAATTAATTATGCAAATGTTTACTCTTAAGGCAGATTAATTGGTCTCTATAATTCTACTTGCCCCCATGGTGTGGGATGGTTTCAAAACCATGGCCTGTGGTCTATGTGTTTACTGTAGTACCCATTTGTGTTTCTCCTCCTGCACACTTTGGATATGAACCTACTGGCGCATAGATGTGTTGCTCTGTATGAATACAGTTTGGATATGTAACTTGTATTGATGTTTTGGTCTGTGTAAGCCCACTTTGGATATGAAACTTGTATTGATGTTTTGATCTGTGTGAGTAGATAAGTCTACAGTATTGCCTTGTAAATATCTGTACAGATTGTGACTTTTGAGATTGATATAAAGAGCTCCCAAATAAAGAAATCTGCAGAAACTTGTGCAAAAGCCTTTGGAAAAAAAACAAGGTTATATGAAAAAATAATTCTAGTGATAAATGTAAGAACAACGGATTGTATTGAACTACAGTAGACTGCTTCAGAAAATGTTGCATTTTACTGAGGCAAAGCTGAGTTACAGACCAACACACTTTTTATTCAGTAACAACAAGAAATCGCCAACAAAGCAGAATCTGCATTTACTGTAATTGCACTGATATTGCCTAAATGAGATTGATCATTGTACACAAACTACAAAGTGAGGTAATCTGGAACAAAGAAAATGTATTCATGAAGTATTCTTCACTGAAGTAGAATACATATTGTTTGCCATGAATGTGTACTGAAGATCGCAGTGCCAGGACCTGTTAAGGCTACTTTGTGCCTTAGATAGAAAGGCAAATCTGACATTTTTTTATTTTAGGTTTCTTTATATTTTAGGTCATTTTGTTTTCACTTTTTAAATTGATATACAGTATGCATGTTATTTGAAATGCCACTTTTTTCAACTGATTCACAGCAAATAGTAGATATGTTGCACAACACTATCACTTGATTGAAACTGAACATACAGTACATACTCTTTTGACTAAGGGTATTGATTCATGGCTTGCCTGTGAGTCACACTGATGGGGAGATCAGACATGAACGCATACACAATACCTCCCCCTGTATCCCAATTCCATTAGTCTATGTCATGACCCCCTTTGATACTAATCCATAGCTAGTTCAAGGGTTGGCCAGGCAACTCTGTCAGAGCTGTCTCTGTGAGTGTGTGCATGTGGATGTGTGTGTGTGAGTGTGTATGTACACATGCCTGAGTGTAGTGCTATTTGTGTGTGTGTGTGTGGTGTGTGTGTGTGTGTGTGTGTGTGTGTGTGTATGTGTGTGTGTGTGTGTGTGTGTGTGTGTGTGTGTGTGTACACATGCTTGAATGTAGTGCTATTTGTGTGTGTGTGTGTGTGTGTGTGTGTGTGTGTGTGTGTGTGTGTGTGTGTGTGTGTGTGTGTGTGTGTGTGCGTGTGTGTGTATGTGTATGCATGCCCGCATGTAGTTCTAGAGACACTTAAATCTTCTCATTTGCAATCCTCAGCGCGTCCCCCCCACAAGATACAAATCTAAAGGAAAAGATTTTCTTTAAGCATCTCCAGGCTCCCCTGCTGTTCAGCGCAAAGCCTCCTGCGTGAGATGCTCATTATGGAGGCGGTGCAGCACCTCGTTATGATGCCGCACCACAGCCTGGGCCCTCTCAAGAGTTTGTTTAACAGTAACACCCAGGTCTCACGTCGCCCATGCAGCCGAGAATCCAGATAAGTTGTCTGATAAAGGCCAACAGCGCAAGACAAGTACTCTTCTACTGAACGGTAAATAGCTGTAAGTATTAAACAAATCTTTAATAGTTCACAAATTATCTGAAAACATTTACAGGTACAGACTTGCCTTACATGAAGAGTGACTGTAAAAGCATAGCATGTAAACAATTTCGGGCACCTAGAAAAGAGCTATAAAACATAGTGGATTATTATTACTGTGTTGTTAAATGTCACACTTCACAGAGGTATCTTTACTTTATACAATTTATTGTGAGAAATTAAAATGTCAAGGCAGACAAAGACATTCATGAGTGAAATTAAATATGACATACATTCACAATAACACACAGGGACAAGAGGGAGAGAGAAAGAAGAGGGGGGGAGAGGAAGACAGAGAGAAGGAAACAGAGAGAGAAAGGAGGGAGAGAGGGGGAAGGGAGACAGAGAGGGGGGGGGGGGGAGAGAGAGAGAGAGAGAGATGAATGTGGTCAATTTGGAATTTGTTCCTCATACTCAAAATGACAAAAACAGAACTTCCTCTTACCCCAGGAGGATTCCACTGTTATGACAAATGAAGCATCATTTATTCTACACACACAGAGCCTCTCTTTTCTATGTGGCACAGTATACAAACACACACACACACACCCACACACACACACACACACACACACACACACACACACACACACACACATACACACACCTACACCTATGCACACACAAACACATAATACACACACACAAACATACACAAAATGCCCACCTACACTCCCACCCACCCACACACACACACACGTACACACCACATATTTCTCTATCTGCATTTTATCATCGCCTGACGAGGTTGGAAGTCACGGCTGCATTACCTGTAGAGTGCCTGGGGCAATAGACTTTTATCACATCTCTATGTTGTGATTCTCCCCTGATTGCTGGAAATGGAGCTTGTTCAATTAGACCTCCTGATCCCCAATAAACAGCAATGACAGGCTAAATGTAGAATGGAGTGGCATGCTTAAGGGCCCATATGTGGTCTCTCTTTCTCTTTCTCTCTCTCTCTCTCTCTCTCTCTCTCTCTCTCTCTCTCTCTCTCTCTCTCTCTCTCTCTCTCTCTCACACACACTCTCTCTCTCTCACACTCTCTCTCTCTCTCTCTCTCTCTCTCACTCGCTCTCTCTATCTCTCTTTCTCTCTCTCTCTCTCTCACCTCGCTCTCCTCTCTCTCTTTCTCTCTCTCTCTTTCTCTCTCTCTCTCTCTCTCTCACACACACACTTGCTCTCTCTCTCTTTCTCTCTCTCTGTCTCTCTCTCTCACTTGCTCTCTCTCTCTCTCTCTCTCTCTCTCACTTGCTCTCTCTCTCCAGCTCCTCTCCCCCACTTTCTTTTAACATCTGCTTTCTATGTAAACCATTTCCTTCAGACAGTCTGCACAAATGAACCAAGTCCAGCTGTCTGATCCACCCCACCCTGTACCTGTACCAGTGCAGCAGAGCACCAAGGGATGCGTGCTCATGAAAGGGTGCCGTGACGAAGAGCTTTTGCACTCCATGTTAAAGTATCAGCTTTTAATGAGTCTCTGCTCTGATTTACTCCTCATTACCTGCGGCAGCACTCGTCTTTTCTTCCCACCTTCCCCTCTCCGCCCATCTCTCTCTCTCCTGTCCTCCTCTCTCTCTCTCTCTCTCTCTCACCATTCACTCCTTCCCTTCCCCACTCCTTTTTTTCTCTCTGTTTTATGCCTTGCAACTTGAATGGAAGTATTTCATCAGATTAATATTGCATGTAGATATTTTATACGAGTCACTGAGCAGAAGGTGTTATAATTTTGCATTATGCGGCGTGTGTATGTGTATGTACACATCAATCTGTGTAAAGTGTGTGTGTGTGTGCGTGTGTGTGTGTGTGTGTGTGTTTCTGTCTGTGTATCTTGCCTGACTGCTTTAAGTACACAAAACGGCAGAGAGGCCACTTCATTTTCAGAGAACTTATCTTTGCGTGGGGGGGGGGGGGGCAAACAGAGATAGAGAGACAGGCAGAGCGAGAGCCACGTGACGTATTTATCCATCCAGTGTAAACATTATTGCGACAAACACGGTGCCGCTGACAAAGGGCATTATAGCAGCGCCGCGCGGAGGCCTCATTTACCTCCCGTCACAGCTCATTTACCTCAGAGCATCGCCACATGACGGAATATTCTAGAATTCTGAGGAAAGCTGATAATTCACAGAGGGAAACACAGCCAGAATGGGGGTTTTGGTTTTGGGGGGCGGGGGCTGGGGAACTGGCGGGACCGGATGTTCGATCAGTCAGTGTTGTCGAGCGCAAGTGTGTGCGTGCAAGTTTTAAAAGTCGGCGAGACATCTGGAGAGTTTGCAGAAAGGGAATCTTATCAGGGATTCTCTGTCTCTGTTTGTTGTTAATGTTCCCTTCAGAGTTTGCCCTAATTCTTCTGGAAAAGTGTGCTTTTTTTTTTTTTTTTTTAAATACCCTTGTTTTACATTTTTATGTCCAATTAACCACTCCTCGTGGTAACTTTGACATTTAAAGTCAGCATGGCTCAAAACAGCTATGCATTGTGGGATGTGCATTACTTTTTAAAATAACTTTTTTTTACTAACACTGTTTATTTCCACTTTTATGGGTCTTGTCTTTTTAAGCACCTGTCACCAGTGACTCCCATTTCTTTTTAATAACGTGAATTAAATGATGGCACAATGATGGGAATAAAAGTATTCTGTGTGGTGTAATGTCATCTCTATCTGTTTATGGATGTTGTGGTATCTTTAAATTGCTAGTCATCACTCTGACCCTGTCCCTCTGCATGTCACTGTGCAGTCACAAAGCAATTACCCGGCAGATATATCAAAGCAAAGCTATTACATGACAGGCTCCTCCACACCTCTGATGGCCTATAGTCTTCACAGGTATGCAAACACACACACACACACACACACACACACACACACACACACACACACACACACACACACACACACACACACACACACACACACACACACACACTCACACACACAAACACACTCTGGCTTTCTTTCTCTCTCTCTTTCTCAATCACTCTCTCTCACACACACACACACACACACACACACACACACGCACACACACATATTCCGTACACATGTGTGCATACGCACAGACACACACACACCACTGTGGTCCTGTCCCTCTTTTTGTCTTTCTCTCTCTCTCTCTCTCACACACACATATACACACATGTGCATCCGCATGCATGCACCCATACACACACACACATCCCACACACATTCACATTCAAAGTAAGTCAGGTAGAAAAGGAGAGGGAATAATAGACAGTGAAAACGGAGGTGGTGGGGGGGGGCTAAGTAGGTGAGGGGGTGGAGGGTTGGTTGGGGTTTTGGGGGAGGGTGGGGGGGGGGGCATCTAAAGCCTTGAATAACCCCCCGAAGAGCAGTCTGACCCAATCGCGATGCACAGCCTGTAAATCCATCTGTAGGAACATAATGCTACCATTCACCTGTGACCCAAAAACACATTCGCAGACCATTTGCACCAACACCTCAGCCTCACTGCACAGGCACAGAGCAGGCCACACAGACCATCCCCACCCTGCTCACTGCCAAAACTGGGTGCATCCTGGGACAGAGAGAGACAGACAGGAGGTGGAAAAAAGTCGTGGGGGGAGGAGTGGTGGTGCGGGTCAGCAGAGGGAATAGTGTCACAAATCTGCTGTTTTTGACACCCTTGGCCATTGTCAACACTTACAGTAATGGAGCCCAGCTGTGTGTGTGTGTGTGTGTGTGTGTGTGTGTGTGTGTGTGTGTGTGTGTGTGTGTGTGTGTGTGTGTGTGTGAGTCTGAGTGTGAGTGTGTTTGTATGTGTGTGTGAGTGTTTTGTGTGGGTGTTTTTGTGTGCATGCATGCATGCATGTGTGTGTGCCCAGCTTGGGTTATATGGCCAGGGACAGGATGATGTGTTCTTCTCCGCCTGGGCTCCTCTGAAGCAGATAGCAGGCTGGTAAAAATGCTCTGACTGTAAGTGTGCGTGTGTGTGTGTGAGAGAGAGAGAGACAGAGAGAGAGAGAGAGAGAGAGAGAGAGAGATAGACAGAGTAGAAAGTATGTGTGCATGTGTGTGTGTGTGTGTGTGTGTGAGAGAGAGAGACAGAGAGAGAGAGAGAGAGAAAGAGAGAGACAGAGCGAGAAAGTATGTGTGTGTGTGTGTGTGTGTGTGTGTGTGTGTGTGTGTGTGTGTGTGTGTGTGTGTGTGTGTGTGTGTGTTTGATATAAATAGCAGGCTGGTAAAAATGCTCTGACTGTAAGTGACGCTAATACATAGCTGAGCTCAGCTTAGCGGAAGGCTCCTGCCAACAAGTTTCAGTGGCGGCCGTGTCTCTGCAGTGTGTCAGGCTGTCTGATGAGCTCTTTGTGCCCTATTTTACCCCTAAGAGCTTCAGTTTCACCTTTCATCAAAGGTGGTCTAGTGGTGTGGGAGTTGGTCTTGGGATTGGAGAGACGCAGGTTCGAATCCCACCCTACCCGTGGTTGAAATGTTCTTGAGCAAGGCATCTAATCCACACTGCTCCAGGGACTGTAACTGAACCCCTGTAAATAACTGTAAGTCGCCCTGGATAAGAGTGTCAGCTAAGTGTAATGTAATTTTACATTCATTAGTTTGCCGTTGACTTTTTGAATGCGTTGATTTTGTCGTCTTCTTAGCCACTTTGGGCAAACTCCTCTTCACAAGAGGCCCTTGTCATGCTCAGGAAAATGAATAAATGCACAGGTATCAATGTCATTCCCCAATAACAATAACATTTTGATTTTAATTAAATCTTTCATCTAAACTGCACCACATTTTCAATGCCCTCCCATTCATCTTGTCATGTGCAAGGGAAAAAGACTGTGAGTGCTTCTGTGTTATGCCGTCCCTTTGAATCTCTATGCTAATCTGATTCCTTCTGACCAAACTGATGGATGATGCAAGAGAATGTAAGGTTGAGGTCAATGCATTTGTAAATCACAAAATGTATATAAGAAGTGAGGTTATATAAGAACTCCCTTTCAACTAAACCACATATTGGGTATTTTAAAAAAGACCCAGAATCTTGACAATCCTGCTCGTGAAGATATGGTCTTATGGCTCTCTCTCTCTCTCTCTCTCTCTCTCTCTCTCTCTCTCTCTCTCTCTCTCTCTCTCTCTGTCTCTCTCTCTCTCTCTCTGTCTCTCTTTCTTTTCTCTCTCTCTCTCTCTCTCTCTCTCTCTCTCTCTCTCTCTCTCTCTCTCTCTCTCTCTCTCTCTCTCTCTCTCTCTCTCAAGAGTCCTGTGTGTGGAGCTGTCGGATTGTCATTCAGTCAATACTGTGAGAAGCGGCCATATCTAACAGACAGATTTTAAAGCATTCAGAGGTGTTGCATCACAGTTATATTTTCTCCTTGAAAGATTTTGATGGCGGGCTCAGGCCAGCTCCCAGCACCATCTGCAGGGATTATGTCGGGGTCAGGGTTGCTTTACAAAATTCACAGGATGACAGAGAGATGCACAGACTTTCTCTCAGATATTTCTGCACCAGTTCTGCAAGGCACAAGCTGCTGGCAGGCAGATGCTAAAGATTACTTCACAAATACCTGATTTAATTAACAATGCGTCCACCGCACGACTCCGAGCATCACTCCAACACTTTCTGACTCACCAAACACAGTGACCAAAATATCAATGGGTAGGTACCAGTTCTGGAGCCTGCCTGTATATTCTCACAATGGCAGTGCTAAATTTGTCCTCAAGACTTGAGAGGATATATATAAAAGCCTCTCCCGTTTAGGATGAATAATGGCCCAATGAAAGCAATTTGCAGTGAAATAAGACAGGCTACAGACTTGTAAACTAGTAAACTAAGCTAAAAAAAAATGCACAGAAAAATGTTCTAGCACTGCTGAGTACAAAAATGTAATCAACTGCACTCCCAGAGTTCATCTCCATCTCATCTTCATTCACGGCAAAGGTGAACATAATCATTTTAATTTTCATTTAGAAATCTAATCCAAGATGTAGGATTACACCAGGCCCCCTCAGACACCCCCTTTACCCCCCTTTGTCCTAATTCCATTTCATATTTTTATGTCTGTGTCCACATCACTACATCAGAGCATCAATCTTATGGATGTTTTTCTTCTATTTTTTTTTTTTTTGTTCATTGAAGCTAAGATGCATGACAGATAGAGGGGAAGCCAAATCAAATACACACTGCCCTCTAGTGCCTACTTGTGGTAACTGTTTCATGGAAACATACTGAAGCTATATATTATGAACACCAACTCTCCGCCATCACTCCCTCCACTCCTAACCCCCCCACCCCCAACACACACACACACACACACACACACACACACACACACACACACACACACACACACTCAAGAGAGAGAAAGAGCGAAAGACAGAGAAAGAAACACACACATACCATTTCTGGGTGCTGATTTTCACAACCATGGTAACCCTTAAAGAAAGAAAGTTTTGTTGCCATGACTGCAGGCAGTCCTTGAATTGAATCACAATAAAGTGAGAGACTACAAGGAGTGGGTGGGGGGGTTGGGGTGTGATGGGGTGGAGGGTGGAGGGGTTGGGCATTGCCCCCCTCTCGCCTCCTTCCCCCCTAAAGGAACTTGACAATAATCAGTGCAGACTGAAAGCTGTGGCCTCTCAAAAGGCTTTACATTTCTTTAGGGTCTGATTGTTCAATTTTCACTTTCGAGTACTCTCTCAAAATAGGCACATCATTACTTAGTGTGCGGAGTGGCAAAACTGCACAGACGGCAATGTGTTGCTTCAATCAGATGCACCTATTGTCTTTGAGCCACATCACCCACCAGTGTATGTGGGAGACGAGACGAGATGAGGCGACATACGCTTGCACTGACCAATCAAACTGCTGTTTGGTGCCTGGAAGCGTCAAGGAATTAAATGAGTGGGAGAGCAAGGATCTAATGTGCCAGCCGAGAACGCCACCAGCCATCTCTCTCTCTCTCTCTCTCTCTCTCTCTCTCTCTCTCTCTCCTCTCTCTCTCTCTCTCTCTCTCTCTCTCTCTCTCTCTCTTTCTTCTCTTTTTTTCCATTTCTCACCACCACACTTTTTTTGGCACATGTCACACAGAAATGTGGAGCCCCTGAAAGGCATTGGCTCTTGAAGTATTTACACAAAGGAGAAAACAGCCTTAAGACAAGGATGAAGTGCTCCCTTTGTCCTCCTCTCATAACAACATATGGAACCCAGACATATTTCAGCCCCTTTGTTTACCTCAGCAGTGTGCGATAATGTCACTCATTTTTAGTTTTTCTTTTTCTTTGTGTGTGTGTGTGTGTGTGTGTGTGTGTGTGTGGGTGTGTGTGTGTGTCTGTCTGTGTTTGTAGGCAGCCAGGGCATCCGGAACAAATCCCATGTCACTATCCATGGGCTAGCCACAGGCTCAAACAACATTTTTTTTTCCCACTCTTTCTTTCAGCTTTATTTCTAAGTCTGGAAGTTAAGATAGTTAATAAAAAATACAACATGTCACCCAGAGAAAAGGGTTTAGGTAAGACTTGTGGCTGTTGCCAACAAGAAATTACCTTGACAAAAAGAAAAAGGCCTTCCAACTCGATTTTTTTGTTAAATCATGTTTTTATACTCGGGGCACTGAGTGAGAGTCTCTGTGGTTTAGTAAGAGTCATTATGACTGCTCTATCACCTAGTCTATATGAACTGACTGTATGGTCAACACCAAGCAGCAGTGCTCTATCAGAGAGTAAAATAGCCTAA
Source organism: Coilia nasus (assembly GCA_027475355.1). Lineage (NCBI taxonomy): Eukaryota > Metazoa > Chordata > Actinopteri > Clupeiformes > Engraulidae > Coilia > Coilia nasus. Next base: position 20,042,301 of record CM050199.1, read on the forward strand.
AGTGTTTACTTTAGTTTGTGGCTTGCCTTTTAAAATGACATAACATAGTTTACCCGCTTTAAAGATGACGCAATAGTAGTATTTACTTGCCTTTTTTACGATCCCCAATGTTAAAAGATATACATTGTCTACCCAGCTTTTTACAGCTGAGGGTGTAGTTTATCCAAGTTTCTTTTTACAACCACCCCAGTGTTAGGTGTTGGTTCTTTGATTCAACAGGTGAACAAGGTATTAGCAGAGCAAAATAAAAAAAAATCACAGGTAACACTATCTTATTTTAACACTTTACTCATATGTAACAACATGTATGTTCTTACACTGTACATACCTAAAACTAACCCTAATTCTAACCTTAAGGTACAGTACAAGTACATAATGTTAGGCCTACATATTTGTTACACGTTTTGTTACACTGTACTCATGATGTAGGTACACTGTAACAGGGACTGTTAAAATAAAGTGTAACCCAAACACAAACTACTGTCATACAGTCGATGTAATGCCAAGGGACAATGCACAGGAATACAATTCGACTTGAAAAAAATTATATCTGCCTAATATTATGAGTTGCTTAGAGTAAATATTGTCTCATCAATATAAATCTCACTGTCACATTGGTTTGATGCCAAGGTATACACACAGTTCACAGGAGCACACAATTTCCCAAACACATTTCACTGTTATAGGTTTGATAATAAAGCACACACATAATGTACAGCAACACATTTGAAATTGCCTAATATTGTCAGTTGCTTGGTATAAAAATCAATCTAATGAATGTAACTGCTGTAGAAGTCTCCCAAACAGACTCCCCAGTGCAGCTGGAGACAGAGTAAGCTCAAGACAAAGTCAAGTGGTGTTCTTGAAGAGGCATGGAGTACCTGCAGTGAGGCTAGTGAGCGAGTGTGTGAGGAGACAGACAGGTGGCGGGAGTGTGATGACATTGTTGACTTGCCTTTTTATGATCACGTATGTTAAAGATATGCATTGTTTACCCACCTTTTTATAGCTGAGCCTGTAATGTACTAACTCTTCCCAACGCTTTATTTTACGGTTCCTTTAAGAGTGTATCTAAACGTAACAACGTGTAATGTTATGTACTTACATTGCACACAACTGTTATTAACTTTGTGACATTGTACTTCATGATATTGATTCACTGCAACGAGGACCATAAAATAACGTGTAACCTTGATTTTTTACCAAAAACCTTGCTGTTAGGCAGTAGTCCTTTGATTCAGCTGGTGAAGCAAGGTGCTACATGTTGTTACAGCCTTTGTTACACTGTACTTCATGATGTAGGTACACTGTACAGGGACTGCACACCAAAAATGCACACATGAACACATTTCAACTTGGAAAAAAGTATATCTGCCTAATATTGTCAGCTGCTTGGAATGCAGACTGTCTAATGAATGTGAAGCTGTCTCCTGTGCTGTCTCCACAGAGTTGCTCAAGACAGAGTAAGCTCAAGACAAACTCAAGTGGTGTTGCTGAAGTGAGATGGAGCAGTAGAGTCTCTGCAGCGAGGCTGGTGAGTGAGGGTGGAGAGTGAGGAGAGACAGGTGGGGAAAGTGCCTGTGGGCTCGCTGTCATTAGGCATCCGTCGCTCGGAAAAACATGCCTCATTTAGTGGTGCCCTGCTTGTCCCACTGTGAATGCAGCGGGGAAGCCAGTCCTGTGCGTATCGGTCAGACACTCAGACACTCCCTTTCTACCTCCGTCTCTCTCTTTCTCTCTATTTCTCCTCCAGCTTTCCAACTCTTTCCCTCTTTCCAACTCTCTTCCTCTCTCTACTCCCCCCTCTATCTCTCTCAGTCTCTCACTCTTTTTCTCTGCCTGTTTGCTCTCTAGGAAAATTGAGTTTTCCAGGGTGAGGTTAAAGATTCCATTTCCCTTGATGAAATAATCAAAACACAGACATTAATCTGACCTGTTCAGACCCCCATCTAAGGTTTAAAATCCCCAGTCAATTTTGTTTTGGGGGGGAGGGGAGGGGGAAAATGCAATGACACCCCCTCGTCACACTCTGGGTGCGCCATCACACACAGACAGAGTAATAAAAAGCAGGCAGCAGACACGTCTTAGTGCTGAGCGGATGCGAAAATAAGAAACTATGGGGCCGAGGGGACAAATCTGTCCTAGAGAGGACAATAATGCCACTTGAGTCAGCAAGCCTTGCTGTCTGCAGCCGGAGTCAATGTCTTTGTCCTCCCAGACTGTCATTATATATCAAGTGGTGATTGATAAGAGGCTAACACTCACACATACACACTCAGAAGTGTGAGCATACATATACACACACTTCAACACACAAATGTATAAGCACTTGCATGCACACACCTACTTACTATCTCTCTCTCACACACACACACACACACACACACACACACACACACACACACACACACACACACACACACACACACACACACACACACACACACACACACTTTCTCGCTCTGTCTATCTCTCTCTCTCTCTTTCTCTCTCTCACACACACACACACACACGCACACACACACGTGCACACACAAACACTCACACACACCAACATTACACTTTGTTTAATAATATTGCCTTTAAATGGATGCTTGATGGATCCACTTGATACTGCTCTCAGAGTAAGTGTGTGCAGGGGTGTGTTCATTTGCATGCCAAACTCTCTCGCTCTGGCGGAGCGCTATCTTTTCTCAGACACACTCTTATTCATTCCCATCTCTGCTGAATCACTTTGCCAGATGTAGGAATCGCAAACAGCCTGGGCTAAATAGCAACTCAGCTCCAAGCACCATTGAGAGACCTACACACCTGTTTTCTTTCTACATGGAGTCTGGTAGTGCCTTCGTAACGCAGTCAACACTGCGCTTGAAAAACATGGTTGACATCGCCTCGTACACGGCCTTGGTTATCTTCGCAAATCGTTCGCATCGGAGTGATTCATCCCCATCACCCATTTCAGCTGCCAGTCTACATGCACTCCTCCTATTCCTTGACATGTCATTTGCATCAAAATGCAACTTTTAAGAAGGCAGCCCCTCATCATGTAATTTGTTTGTGTGCATCTGTGTGTGCATGTATGCACGTGTGTGTGTGTGCACGTGTGTGTGTGTGTGTGTGTGTGTGTGTGTGTGTGTGTGTGTGTGTGTGTGTGTGTGTGTGTGTGTGTGCAGGTGTGCATGTGTGTGTGCACGTGTGTGTGTGTCTCTGTGTGTGTGTGTGTGTGTGTGTGTGTGTGTGTGTGTGTGTGTGTGTGTGTGTGTGTGTGTGTGTGTGTTTATGTGCGGGTGCTGTTTCTGTCAATGGACCATCCAGCACGCAAAGAGCTCCTCTGTCTACCCCTCCACACTACCACCCTACACAAACAGCACACCCTCCCAGTTTTATACACACACATACACACACACACACACACACACACACACACACACACACACACACACACACACACACACACACACACACACACACACACACACACAGGGGCTGTCTCTCGGATCAGACTGAGCAGCAGTGACGGTGCCTCTCTCTCGCTGCCAGGGGTTAACATGCAAAAGGTCTGCCACCTGCTCCCCACCAGGGATGCCACCACCACTGTCACCACTGCCACCACTGTCACCACTGCCGCCACCACTGCCACCACCACTGTCACCACTGCCACCACCACTGCCGCCACCACTGTCACCACCACTGTCACCACCACTGCCACCACCACTGCCACCACCACTGCCACCACCACTGTCACCACTGTCACCACCACTGTCACCACTGTCACCACCACTGTCACCACTGTCACCACCACTGCCACCACCACTGCCACCACCACTGTCACCACTGTCACCAGTGCCACCACCACTGCCACCACCACTGTCAACAGTGCCACCACTGCTGTCACTACCACTGCCAGGCCCCTGCCCCAATACCACTTCCCCTGCCCCCTCGAACACTCTCATACACATAGACACATACACACTAGCACAACCACACACACACACACGATACCACCACCACCATCATTGCCACCCTCTGCCCCTTTCCCACTCTCCCTGCCTCTCAAACACACACACACACACACACACACAAACACACACACACACACACAGACACTCGCACTAGCACTCACACACACACACACACACACACACACACACGATACCACCACCACCATTGCCACCCTCTGCCCCTTTCCCACTCCCCCACACTCTCAGCCTTGCCACATGGCATTAGGAGCAACACCAGGGGTGGCAGCCTTGCCATGGCATTGTGGATCATGGTCACACACATTTGTGCCCTTCCCCTTGGCACTGCCAGCTGTGGGTCAGGAAGCAGAATGATGTGGTGCACGATAGCATTCGAGACCTAAGCTGTCAGCGCCGCGTCCAATGTAAAATGTCCAAACTCTGCCTCACAGGCCTGTTAGCGGTTCGTTTTTTTTTTTCTGTCCCCCCTCCATCTTCTGACACAGTCCCCACCCAATCCTCCCTCCCAACCCCACCACAATTGCACTTTATTCATTTATCCCACCCCCTACCACACCCATCACCTATAGTATTCCACCCCTGCCTTTCATGAGACAGCCATCACCCTGCAACTGCATTCTACACACTTTCCTCCCCGTCCCAATGCACAGTACAGACTGACAAATACAAATTTCACTGCATGTCTTACTTTACCCAGCATCTTTATTCATATGACAAATAAATATATGCTTGTATCCTATTCCCATTTGGGTTTACGTACCATCTACGGCTATCGGGTCAAAGACCTCGAGTATTGTTATGAAAGGTAAACTACATCTAGGCACCTTTTAATATGAAATAAAAAACAGCATTTACTCACCTTTTATAATCATTAATGTGATAGATACGTATAGGTTGTGTGTGTGTGTGTGTGTGAGAGAGAGAGAGAGAGAGAGACTTCTTTCAAAATGTGTGTACAGTTTATCCACCTATAACACTTTTCTTTGATGGTCCCTGGTATAGTCTATCTACATCTATCTAGCAACATATAACAATATATACTTACACTATATGTAGCATACACTAACTATAATCCTATAATTTATCTTAACCTTAAGGGGGGTTTAGAGTCAGGACTTTGTTGTGACGGGCGTCACAGGAGGCTGCATACAGACTGCTCTCCGCACGCGCTCAGTGGGGCGACCCTGTGGCAGACACACTGCACACAAGCCCAGAGCATTCACACACTCTTTCTCACGTTCATTCTCAAACATGCTTATACAAAGAAGTGAAATGAAAACACACACATACACACATGTGCACGCACACACACACACATACAGACACACACACACACACACACACACATGTGCACACACACACACACATGTGCACACACACACGTGCACGCGCACACACGCACACACACACACACACACACATACAGACACACACATGTGCATGCCCACACACACATAGAGACACACACACACAACACACACACACACACACACACACACACACACACACGTGCGCACACACACACACATGTGCATGCACACACACATGTGCATGCACACACACACATACACACACACACACACACACACACACACACACAAGCACACACACAAGCACAGACAAGCACAAGGACAAGGACACACTCAACATAAACAGAAACACAAGCAGACACTCGCACATGCCTACACCTATAAGCAATATGGGTAGGATGGGGGAAATGCCTCAGGAAAAAGGCAAAGGTGAGAGAAAAGGTGTGAATAAAGTCTTATAGAGTTACAGCAAAACATGTATATACATGCCTGACATACAAACATAACATAAGACATACATAATCTCACAAACACAGAGGCCTGTGCATACACACACAGACACACACACACACACACACACACACACACACACACACACATAAGCATAAACCGAAACAGAAACACAAGCACACACTCTAAGAAGGAGCAGGAAAGAGGAAAGATGGAGGGCGGGGACACACAAGGGACACCAGGTGGGCAGTGTCACTCCAGTGTCACAACACGCATACAAACACACACACACACACACTCTCACACACACACGCACACACACAATATGTGTAGTCTTGTTTTTGCCAAATACTAAAATGCATACACACACACACACACACACAATATGTGTAGTCTTGTTTTTGATTAATACTAAAATGCACACACACACACACACACACACACACACTCACCGACAATACCTCTGGTTTTGGCCTGTGCAGAATACTAAAATAAAAGTTTGCGATAATTGGGGAAAGTATGACATCATCCACAGAAGTGTACACCAGACAAGCCCAGTCCATCAGTTTTTCCTTCCCAGCAGAATATCACTACCTAGAGCAAACTGATTACCATTCCCTGCTGTTACACAGAGGGGGCAAAACAACTCTGCTAGCTTGCTGGTAGCTAACTCCCTCTGCCTGTCACAGAAAACAAAAACTAGGCACGGAGTTCTACAGGTCTGACCGTGCGAAGGAAAAACAGTCAATTTTCATGTTGAGTAAACTACGCTTTTAAGTCCTCCATTGACCCAGTTTCCACACCAGTTTACAGCAAGTGGAAATTAAAAACTGCAAACAGAAGAAAAAACTTATAATGAGCTGTCCTTCCTCCCTTGTTTGTTTAGACCGGCTGCCTTTCAGAATACCCCTGTGAATGGAATAACAATTATTACAGTACATATGTCTGTGTGTGTGTGTGTGTGTGTGTGTGTGTGTGTGTGTGTGTGTGTGTGTGTGTGTGTGTGTGTGTGTGTGTGTGTGTGTGTGTGTGTGTGTCTGTGTGTGTGTGTGTGTGTGTTTGTGTCTGTGCGTGGGCCCGCTTGGTGGAATTAGAGAGAGACAAAAACAGTCGACCACTTGGAGATGCTGACCCACCCTACGCAATCTCTGTCCCTCTTCAAGGTGTACTCTTCATTATCAACACACACCCGTCCAAATGCGCCTTCGCATCGGAGGAGCTCAGTTTGTGGGATATATTTACACCAAGGTGTGAGATCTGTAGGAGGCTGGCTTCTCAGTCTGAGATGGTGGGCCGACTTGGATATTGACCGAATGCAGGCAGTACGTTTCTTTCACTCTCTCTCTTTTTCTCTCTCTCTCTATCACTCTCTCGTGCGCTCTCTCTCTCTCTCTGTCTCTCTCTCTCAGATTTAAAAGTGCTTTATTGGAATAACAAACAGATGGACATTGGTACATATTGAACATACAGTAACATGCAGATACACAATCTCTCTCTCTCTCTCTCTCTCTCTCTCTCTCTCTCTCTCTCTCTCTCTCTCTCTCTCTCTCTCTCTCTCTCTCTCTCTCTCTCTCTCTCTCTCTCTCTCTCTCTCTCTCTCTCTCTCTCTCTCTGCACATCCCCCTCCCCATCCTCAATGGTACATTTATCAGGGCTTCACCCATCTCCATGTGGCGTGAGTGTGAGATGCTGGATAGAGAAGCGGAGCTTTGTGGGTGGACTCAGCATGGGACAGCATCCATCGTGCAGCGTGGGCTCGCCTAATCCCCCCCCCCAACAAATCCCTTTTCATGCCGATAACAAGGTTTTCTCTCTCTCTCTCTCTCTCTCTCTCTCTGTCTCTCTCTCTCTCTCACACTAACTGTCTTTAACTCTCTCGAATTGCCCATCATCCTGGCATGACACATACACATGCACACACACACACACACACACACACACACACACACACACACACACACAAACACAGACACACAAACACACGCGCACACACACGCGCGCACACACACACACACACACACACACACACACACACACACACACACACACACACACACACACACACACACACACACACACACACATGCTGAGGGAGCCCAGAGTGGGCACTTGCTGAGAGGAACTCGACACAAAGCCCGATTAAAAACCTGTCGTGGGTTGGGTTGGAGTCGAGGCAGGCAGGCAAAAAAAACAAACAAAACAGAACACCCAGAGATTAAAGCTTTCAATCAGTATCCTCACCCACCTTTGCCCCAGTCTCATTTCCGACAGGTCTGAGCAGCAAGGTTGTGTCGGGATCTAACTTTTAGAGATATTACTGCAGGTCAGGCAAACTCTAAAGCCTCCAATAACCAAATATGTGTGTGCTTCTGTGTGTGTGCTTCTGTGTGTGTGTGTGTGTGTGTGTGTGTGTGTGTGTGTGTGTGTGTGTGTGTGTGTGTGTGTGTGTGTGTGTGTGTGTGTGTGAGTGCGTGTGTGCGTGTATGTGTGGTGGGGAGGGGGAGGTGTTAAAGGAGCTTATTTCTCCACCAAACATTAGATTTAGAAGAAAACAGAAATGTGTGGTGTCGACTGTGATGAGACGTCAGCTCACACAGCTGTAAATGCCAGTGGAGTTGCTCCTCTTGGGGAAAGGAATGCAGCATCTAATGGGCAGGACACAAAGCCGGTGACGCCTCACTAAATGTATGCCATTCCACAGCCGGGGCTGATGCTGGGACAGGTAGCAACACCTGAAGCCCTTAGTGATTCCGTATAGCCCACACATCGTTATCTTATAGTCTGAATACTGTGTGTGTGTGTGTGTGTGTGTGTGCGTGTGTATGTGTGTGTGTGTGCGTGTGTGTGTGTGTGTGTGCGTGCATTTTTGCATGTCTCTGTGTTTGTGGTTTCCTGAGCTTTTGTCCTGTATTATGCACTCAACGCCAGGCTAAAAGCATACTCAAAGCCACCCTGAACACACAACAATGCGCCGTCATTAGACAATTATTCCATGCCGTTGCATCTCCCATTTGTATTAGCCAGGCTATTAGGGGGCCGAGATTGGAAGGCGAGGGACTAAGAGGCAGAGCGTCGCGGCTCAGTGCCCACACATCCCCGGCTTCGCAACGGCACGGCCCCTCCGCTGTGCAGATGCCTCTCGCTCTTCCTCCTCCTCCTCCTCCTCCTCCTCCTCCTCCACCGCCTCCTCTGATTTCGAGGCTGCATTCTCTTCCTTGTGGCCCGCCATAATCATAATTACGTCGGAGAAGAAAAGGAAAGACAGCAACGTCCTTCAACAACAACAATGGCGACGACAACAACAAAGATGACAACACCACCAGCAGAAAAAAAATCATTACCTACTGCATGTCTTGACTCTAGTTCAGTGTAACCTTCCTACGCCACCTGACTTGTTTTGTAGCACCACTTCTGCATAGGAAAGTGGTTCCCACTGCTTTTTTTTAAATGGATTTCTCTCTGTGGCTTTTTATTGTCTTGTTATATAACTGTAATATGGACCTATATAAAATGACTGTCTGGTTTATTGACTTGCTCCACGGATCAATATCATCTCTGTTCTCTGCAGAGGTGTTTATGTTTCATCCGCAGCTCTTTATGCCTGTGCGTTTTTTCTTTTTTTTTCATTAGCCATGAGCATTTTATGTCCGGCGACAGTCTCATTTTCTGATTAACAGAAGCCATATTATCTTTAATAATCCTTTGTGGTGGGATCGACCGAACGAACGCACAACAACCGTATGTCTCAGAGGAGCTAACGAGCTGGGTAAATAAAGTGCGGCCTATATTGATCGGCACCCTATGGATTTTCACACATTGTTTTGCAAGCATTCTGCGCAGGACACTTTATGGACTCTCTTTTTAAATTAATTTTCCTTTGTATAAGTTAGCTGCGTTTATGTTCGACTCTAGTGTTAACGTTGTCACCTAAGTCTGACAAAAAAAACAGGACATTTCGGCAACCCTATCAACCTTTTTGCTTATAAGCAGCAACCCAGGTGTCAGTGTCCCGGGAAAATATTTTTTTCCCCCGGGACAGACTATTACAGTTTTTGCCCATTGCTTAAACACATTTTGTAAAACTTGTCTCGCTGTGCCAAAACTCTACACCCAAGCACATAGGACACAACACTTGGCAATAAACCATTCACATCTATGTCAAATTGAAACTCTGCAATCAAATCCTAACAATCCTTTGTCAAAATGTCACTCTGATGACAAAATTGCACACACTTGCATCTTATAAAAACACTGTCACATCAGCAGCAACACACTAGTCTACTTTATATAAAACACTGTTTTTTGTATTTTGAATAGATGTGTTTTGCCAATGATACATCGATATTTCATTTTTGAATGAAGTGTCTTATGTATGAAATAGTGTGTAGTGTGCAGGAGCAAGTGTGTTGCAAAAAGGAGCAAGTGTGTTGCAGAATTGCAACTAAAGTGTAAAGCAGCGT